>JAKOOJ010000009.1:29777152-30977152 GCA_022577455.1 Arizona elegans | reverse complement strand
TAACTCCTCCAATAGTTTCCTCAATTGAATGGTGCTATAACAAAATTGATTTAACACTTCTGCCTATGGTGATACAAAATAACAGGAAATCATCTGTCTCCTTGGCTTATTTTTTGTTATTGAGTTATTATGCTTTTTTAAAAATTACCTTATAAAAATACCTTCAATATTTCAATATTGAATACTTCAATATTGAGTGTCTTAAGTCAAGGAAAAAAATCAGCTTTGTAGAATGGCAAAATCAGACGTAATGTATTTTTTAGTTTGGGACGGGATGGAATATATTGTAATTCAAAGCCTTCGGCAGTAGCCGTATGGAAAGACTGAGGTTTTTGTATGTATAGAAGGATTACTGCAATGAACACCCATTTGCTAAACTTTCAGGATTGTGTCTGAAACAAAAGCTGTTGTATTTTCAAGACCTCGGAAATATATCCTGTCTTCAGGCTCTGAGCCCCCTGAGCTTGGATATGTCGACATTCGAACTTTGGCAGAGAGTGTGTGCCGCTATGACCTTAACTACATGGATGTAGCATGGCTGGAACTGGCCAATGAAGAATTCAAAGAGATGGGTAAGTGCTAGTTCCAGTTACGGCTCCAGGTTAGAGAAGTAACAGGGAGGAGTTGAGGTAGGGTTTCTGAACTAGCCAGCATACTATATGGGGCTCATTTGTAGTATCTGGATGGAAGAGCTAAGGAGAAAAAGTGCTTATAAACAAATTGTATGTGATTGGAATAGGGGATGATTTTGAGTGGGAAGCTAGCAGAAATAAAATAAACTTTCTGAATTATTAGATGTTAATATCTCAGATATATGTTAGGATTTTTGATATTCAGCAGAAGTCTGCAGGAAAAGGGAAAGCATATCAGGAACACCAGTTTCTGCTTACTATTACGTGAATTAATAGAACAGTCATGCTGTTTAGGATGTGCAATCTAAAAACATGGGATGGTACTAGATACAATCATTGCAGTTGCAGACCCTTCAGCAAGATCTTTTGATCTTTTCTAGGGTAGGTAGAATATATTTTAACCAATTATTATTTCTGACTTGCTTGGAAAAAGTTTATAAGTTATATATTTACTACACTGTTTTTTAAGGTTTTATTTTTGTTGTTTTCCTTTGTAAGCCAACCAAGGTCTTACTGTTCTAAATATATATACAAGTAATCCTTGATTTACAACTATTTGTTTAGTGACTGCTTGAAGTTAAAATGGCACTGAAAAAAGTGACTTATGACTGCTTTTCACACTCATGACCATTGTAGCCCCCTATGACCACAATTTGAATGCTTAGCAACTGGCATACGTTTATGATAGTTGTGGTGTCTCGGGATCATGTGATCACTTTTACAACCTTTTGACAAGCAAAGTCAATGGGGAAGCCAGATTCACTTAACAACTGTCTTGCTAATTTAACAGCTGCAGTGATTCACTTAACTGTGGCAAAGAAGGTCATAAAATGGGGCAAAATGCACTGAACAACTGTCTTGCTTATCAATGGAAATTTGAGGCTCAACTGTGGTTGTAAGTCAGGACTACCTGTAATATATGCATACATACATACATACATACATACATACATACATACATACATATATACTTACTTTAAGTACGTATGTATACATACGTACTTACTTTAAGACAAACTGAAGATTCCAGCTACATTTAAAAAGGTACATACATGTTAGTAGTTTACCTCCTATTTTCTAAGAGCTCTCTAGAAGAGCAAAGTGTTTAAGATTTTCTACAAACTTAATAGGAGAAGCTTTTATCCGGTGAAAGTGGTTTCAAAGAAGGCCTCATAGCCATAGAACAGATTTCTCTATTGATCAGTAAGAATGAATTTAAACTGAGCTAGAAGAAAACTGATTGTGAGGTTCTTTATAAGATGGGCAAAGAGGACAAAGAATCCTTAACTATGATGTTCTGCACCAGCTGGCCTTTCTGGATTGATTTGAAGAGCAGTCCCATATATACATATAACAAATTACAGTAAACCAACCTTGCACCTCTGATTGAGGACAACGCAGTATTGAATTTGTGACAGTAGTTTTAAAGTATCCTTTGTTTCAGTTCGTTATGAAGTATCTAATCATTGTTAAAATAATCATTCTTAAAATATGGGATATTATTATAACAGCTACTATTAAGGCATTCGGAAACCTGAAAGAGCTACTGCAAAATTGAAAATCAGACTGTGTTATTAGAAGCACACAGTAGTGCCAGCTATTAAGAAAGAAATTTAGGCTTTGTTCATATTTCTTCTTATAAAGCTACTGTGCCTGAAGTAATATAATTGGATATATAGCCTCTCAAATAGTTGGATTTTTTTCAGGAATCAGATATTTGGAAACAAGGCTTCTATATGAAAAATATTATTAACTTCAAAAGAAAGGATGCATACCAAGTCCAAATTCTATGTTACTATATCATTAGCATTAAAATTAAAATACGTTATATTTTTCTATGAGTAGAAGTACTGCATGTTCCTCACAGAATTAAAGGGTTCTGAAGACAGAAATAGCAGCTTAATGTAACTTGATGCATAGAGTCATAGTATAGATCTATGTTCTCCAACTGATTGCTGGGCTGCAGCTTCCAACATGATGGTAATGGCCATGCAGGCTACAGACGTCCATCACATCTGATCTTCACCAAATAACCAAATACATACTAGCATGTTAAATGATACATCTGCTCAGCTTTTGGGACAAAGCAGTTTTGAATGAAACTGCTTGGCATTTCGTAATGTAGAATATTTTAAAAATAAATTCACAACAATATCAGTCCAAAAGTCAGTTCACAGAGTTCTGTAAGTGTCCTAGATGTAGATTCCCTGAAACCTGCAAATTAACATCCTTGCTTCCTCTAACTTGAGGAAAGAATTTTTTACGGCTGGTACAACATTGTCTCATCCACACTGTTATTTGGCAGCTATGCTAACATTTGCCTATTTAAATACATTTGCCATATTGATTCAAGGCAAATTAATAAATCCAAAATCTTAATTTTTATGTGCATTTGGGAAGATGGTTCATTTTTATACCCACTTTTTACTTTCAGACTCATGTCATGAAACTCTACGTGATAGGCGAATTGATTGTACTAGTTAAGATAAGGCAGTAGTTAATATCAAATATAATCTAAGTCTTTTTCCTTTCCTTTTCACTTTGATTTCATTGATCGTTTATGTTGCTAAACTTAGATTGTAAGTAAAAGAGAACATGAATATGAAAATTAAATATCATTATATAAATTTACCAGGGATGCCTGAACTAGATGAATACACCATGGAGAGGATAATGGAAGAATTTGAGCAACGGTGTTACGACAATATGAATCATGCTATCGAGACTGAGGAAGGTCTTGGCATCGAATATGATGAGGACGTTGTCTGTGACGTTTGCCAGTCTCCAGATGGTGAAGATGGCAATGAGATGGTGTTCTGTGACAAATGCAATATTTGTGTTCATCAGGTATATAGCACCATGTACAACAATAATATTGGTACTAGTATAATTTTACTGTGATGCGGCAATAAGGATTTTGCACATTCTAAGCATATTGAAGGTGTTTGGAAGTTTATGATGAGGTATATTGATAGAGGCAAAGGGACACAGGAAATGAGGTAGATAATTGAGCTAAGTATGGATAATTGTTTCATCTGGTAACACTTGGCTGAAGTTCTCTGTACTTAGATGCTAAGCAGGAACTTGCTTGATTAGCAGTTGGATGGTAGATTTCTATAAAATACCAAGTTTGTAAAATAGAACAATAAATATAGGTATATTATAGAATATAGATAGTCCTCAACAACCTGAGAATCTGGTCCTTAACAACCACAATTGGGACCAGAATCTCAGTAGCTAACAAGGTGTCATGAAGTGTGAGTTGCCTGATTTTATAATCTCTTTTGCCATGATTCGCTTCATTAAACGAATCCTGCCAATTGACAGGTGCTCAAATTGATCCTGCAACAAAGTGTGAGGATGGATCATAAGCCACATTATTCAGTGCCATTCTAATTCAAATAGTTGCTAAATGAATGTTTATAAATTGAGGACTACCTATAAACATTCAAGAAAAAGGCAGTGGAAAACTGCTTCTGTTTTGTTGACAAAATCACAAGAAACTGTTCATGAAATCATCAGGAATGGATGTTACCTTTTATTCATGGCTATTAAAAGTTCCATAGTGCTATGTGAGGCTTAGTGACCACTGTGTCTTGAGAATTTTGAGTTACTAAACTATGATATTTAGTAGCATTTTGTTGGAAAATAA
This sequence comes from Arizona elegans, assembly GCA_022577455.1. Lineage (NCBI taxonomy): Eukaryota > Metazoa > Chordata > Lepidosauria > Squamata > Colubridae > Arizona > Arizona elegans. The sequence goes on along the minus strand of JAKOOJ010000009.1, from coordinate 30,972,868 downwards.
TCCTACTTGGAATGTTGGTGTTGCTGTTGCATTTTTTCATTTGCAGTCTGATTTTTAAATCCTATATTTTGGTTTCATGTGTGTTTTTTTGTTTTTGCTTTATTTTGAATGACCTCTTAGGTTTGATCAGTTGCTGTCCATTTGGCTTCAACATATTCTTGCCTGTAAATCTACCATTTTGTCATATTTTTTGGAAGCATTCCAAAGGGAGATAAGAGTTTTGATCGATCTCCTTTTATGCCTTGAGAAGAGTTTCAAAGAGTTTCTCTTCCCAAAGTAGATGCTTTACCATTTGGAAAAGGTTATGCATCTCTATGTGGAGAATGGATTACCATTGATGAATTTAGCTCAGCCCATCTGTAAGAAATAATAGTATAGTTATATTTTCCGTTATGTAAAAGATAGGATGTATTTATGTTTCTGTTAAGATAGATGAGTATAATCTCAGATCCCAGGTTTGTTTTGACAATTGAGGACTTTGGGTGTAGCCGCCAAATTCTCTGATTTGAAAATCCCCACCAACTATACATTTTAATGCAACAAAAATATTACCTTAATAATAACAATGTAGATTGCATTTAAATATTGTTCTTGTCCTTTTTTTACTGTACTTCCTTCTAAATGTAGTTCCCACCACACCATGCAAAATTCTGTTCTTAAAAATTGCACGTTTCTTCTTCAAAGAATTGTGGATAGCTGTATTTTTGTTTGTTTGTTCATATCCCACCTTTATTTTCAAAATAACTCAAGGTAACTAACATATCTAACACACCTTCCTCCTGCTTTCCGTACAACAACAATCTTGTGAGGTGGGCTGGGCTGAGAAAGAGTGACTGGCCCAGTATTAATCAACATTTCTGTGAGTTGTTTCCTGTTGAGGAAGAAATACACTGTGTATTTATTCTTCAGGATTTTTTTTTAATTGAGTGGTTTTGTCAGTAAATTATGATAGCCCAGTGAAGAGGACATTTTTATGATTTGAGCTGATTTTGAGCATTTTATACATTTAAAAGTTTTGATCAACTGAGTAATTCTTATTGCTTTTTAAATTTTAAATTATTTTAAATTATATTGAGCCACAAAACATTTAAAACATCAGATAATAATTAATGTCATTGCTGCACCTTTTCTTTGAGGAAGAAACTCAGCCAGGTCCAGAGAAACTGTATGTCAGGATTCCAAGCAACATCCCCAACGAAAGAAGACTCGGAGGCTAGAAATTCCTCAAAGTTCCATTTTATTAGAAATGTCATATTGGCACATCTGGGAAAACCCGAATCTGAAAGCTTCCAGGTTTTCCCCACCAAAAAGAAAATCTAAGTTCCTTCCCCTGCACCCACATGTCCATCATATGGTCCAATCAATGCACTGTCCCAACAGGAGATGCCTCCCAGTCACGCCATTCCAGGTGCAGAACCGAATGTCATTGACTCTCAGAGAAAGGAATGTTATTATGGTTAAATATCTCCACCACTCTATGCAATCCCCCCTCCCAGTTTCCCACAGCACTAAGTGTGGCATCCCTGAAGATCCAAATAAAAAGATGTCCTCCAGGGCTGACACTGTATTTATGTTCTTGGAAAACCTCCTTTTTTTGGGGGGGGGGTGTTGGGGGGAGGGTTTTTTTAATGGCTGTTTTAAAGTTATTCTCAGCTGTCAAGGTGGACACAGATACGTTTTAGGCTTTTATTTTAGTTAATAAAATGTTGGCTTAACTCCAATTGAAATAATCATTATTCATATACAATCTGCCTTCCCTTTGGCAGCACAGCTGGCTAGGATAGATCTTCAGTTCCCTTTTTTAGCTCCTTCTATTACACATTGTTTGGTCTATTTCATAGCTTTGTGAACTTAGAAGCAGTTATAAACATGGCCAGAGTCCCATGATTACTAAAAATTGCTTCTTTGTGGTTGAGAATGTATGTCTGCAATTAACATCACAGCCATTTTGGCTGTGGTCCAGTAGATAAATTTGAGAAGCTTTAATTCAGATGATACCCCACAGCTACATTGAGTTTAAGCTACTAAGAAGTCATTTTAGCAGCAAGGTATTATGAATTCATAAAAGTATTCAACCATGATCCAGAGGGTTTGGCTTGTTTGGTTTGATTTTTTAAAAGAAACAAACTTCATTAAGTTTGCTGAAATGGAATGGAATGAAAGATATGAAGGCAATCTTAGAATTAGCCTAAATGTGTTATTAGCAGAATTCAAATTTGTTGTCATGAGCCTTATTCTTGTAGACATAAACTAATAATCATCAGCTTCACCTATTCATTTGTAATTTAAGCTTCTCAACTCGGGTATCAGCTAATGAGGGAGGTAATATATAAATACTAAAAACTATTAACAATAAGCTGATCCAAATGAAGTATCCTTTTTATACCTCTCTGCTAACTTTTTCTTCTTTTTTTCAGGCATGTTATGGCATTCTAAAAGTTCCCGAAGGCAGCTGGTTATGCCGAACCTGTGCTCTTGGTGTCCAGCCAAAATGTTTGTTGTGTCCCAAGAAAGGTGGAGCCATGAAACCAACTCGAAGTGGTACCAAGTGGGTCCATGTTAGTTGTGCCCTCTGGATCCCAGAGGTTGGTGTTTCAGGGTTGTTTTTTTTTCTGTCTTTGTTCAGAGTGACAGATATTGATTCATACATACAACTTTATGGCTAGTAATGAGAATTATATTAGTGCCACTGGTTATCATAGCAGACTGTGTTAAAATTTATAACGTGGAGCCCATTCCTAATAATTGAAGAGATTGTTAACCCATTTATACTTGAAATTAGAGGGAAACCTGTTGACTTCAAGATGTTGCTGATCTACATCGTGGTCAATGATAAGGGATCCTGAAAATTGTAATCTAGCATCACTAGCAAGTTCTCCAGTCTTGAAATATAATTACTTGTTGGTAAACTTTCTGAGATTTTGGATTGATAGCAGTCAGAGGTCAGAGAAAACATTTCAAGTTCAAACCATTTTGAAATTCAGAATGTTTGATTTTGAGCTTGAAAAAATTGTTTTGATTTTGAAATAATGCTTTTAGGATGCAAAGTAGACAGATTTGATCACCGTGTAACTGTTTTTGAGATCAGTAGAGCTATTTTAAAGCTAGGAACATTTCCATAATGATTGAAATAGCCTTTTTTCAAATATGAAACAGCTTTCACGGTCAAAAAAAAAAAGTTCAGACTTGAAATGGAGTGTTTTGAATTTGAAATAGTTTGAATTTGAATATTACCATGTAATAGTAGGAGATGGGTAATAGGAGGTTGCCATTAAGGAGTTTTCTTGTTAGAGTAGAGTAGTAGAGTGTATGAACATTGTTAGGAAGTGGAACCAATTCTAGTTAATGACTGTCATGATTAAAAGATATTTATTTGCTCTCTTCCTTCTATTATAAGGGAAAATAAAAGGATATAATGTAATTCTATAACAATTGCAAATGGAAGGGTAATGGAATATAGAAATACATAATTGTATGCAAAACAAACCATTTCGGTTATGTTCTGGATTGTTTATTTTTCTTTCGATTCTCAAGAGTTTTAGAAGAAAAACATGACATTTCCAATGAACATCAGAATATTCCATCGTTAAAAAAGAGAAACTTGCACATAACTTAAAAGGTTCCCTTAGGCCAGGATAAAAGCAAATCCACATGGTTTTTTTGTAGTCATTAGAATACAAGAATATGGTGGAAAAGATGTACTGTTGTTCACTTAACTTGTTAATCAAACATTAACTTGGGCTTCAGTAGGGAATTTGTATTAGAGTTAGCCAGAGGATAACAAGTTCAAATTCCTACCCAGTTCACATTCCAGTCTTCATCCCTGGCCAGTTGCTATCACGGCTTATTATGAGGCCAAACTTCTATGCGTGAAGAATCTTGTTTATTGCTGTAATTTAGGAGGAAGCACAAGATAAAAATGGAATCAATTTATTTCCAATCCTTAAGAATTTTTAAAATGGGATATAGTTTGATAAAGTAATAGATGACTTGAAATACTGGTCTGATGGGACAATCTGAAGGTCAGTAAGTAGAGGATAATTTTACTTTAGCTGCTATTTGGTTTTTAAAAATATGTATTATTTTTTCCAATTATTCTTAGGTGAGCATTGGTAGCCCAGAAAAGATGGAGCCCATTACAAAGGTCTCTCATATTCCCAGCAGTAGATGGGCCCTGGTATGCAGTCTTTGTAATGAGAAGATTGGGGCATCTATACAGGTAAACAGCTCTTAGTATTCTGAGCAACTGTAATCATTACAAAAACCTGGCCAAAGCTCTTTATCTAACTTTTATAGTGATCTTCACATGTTATAGCCTTGTTACTTTAATAAAATAAATTATAGAAGCAGCACTGACATTGGCAGCGCATATACAACAATTGGGACATTACATATATTAATGTTACAATATTAATTTAGGATTTTTGTTTAGATACACACTTTGGGCTAGTCTGCATTGGGTTTGAGAACCTCATTGCCATACTATTAAATCTGTGTTCAGTGTGAACTCCTTGATGGTTATAAATCATCAGTGTGATTTAACCTTTTTTTAGTTGGCTTTTGAAATTGCCATTGTTTTTGATATCTTTTTTGCTGAAGAAATTTTTTAATATTCGATCTCTTTCTTCTTTCTCTTCTTTGTTAATATTCCTTTGTGTGCTGTGTCATATCTTCTTTTTCTTGGCTTCTTGGAGCCTGTTCAGTGTTTTCTTGTCTATATGCCAATTATACTTGTCATCTGATTGTTAGATTTTTTTATTACCATTTGCCTGTCGTAATTATTTACTTTGGAAATCATTTGGTCCCTATCTTTGTTCAGAGTTCCTTGCATTACCTGCTGAATTTGCAACTTACTTAGCTATATTTATCTTGATCTATATCTAATTTAGTAGGTACAGATGAATGGATTTATTTTTTTAAAATAACTAGTGTGACTGAATGTAATGTTAAATGAGAAATACTAAGCACTTCACTACATTTCTAATTGAGCAAGTTCAGTGAAAACTATGTATTTGCTGATTCATTTCAGATAGCTATTGTTTTTGCTTGTTTCGCCCAGAGTTGTTTTAATTTCATTTCTGAAAATGGTCTTCATTGTGTCTGTTCATTGTGGTCATTTAGAGCAACATTGCTATCTAGCAGATTAATTATTAGTGTTAACATAAATTTGACAGTTAATATATTTGTCAAATTGTATTTGATTTTTCAGTCTTTAGAGAGCAAATGGTTAGGAGATCACTCATATATTATTCCATCAAACTGTGTTGCCCAAGGTTATGCTTCTTAGTTGAACACTATTTCTAGTAGGATTCAAAATTCTGAATAAATATGCAGGGTATTCAAGGAAGCAGATCAATTACTATTGTAGCAGCTTTAGACTGAAGTAGAAATTAAGAGGAGTTTGTTCTAAGAATGAGATCAAGTGCATTTTATGTTTAGGATTTGGACAAGATCTGGGAAATCTCAAAATGTCGTTCTGGAAAGTTTAATGATTTTTACAGCTGTCCACTTAGGAAAGGCATGAGCGACTATGGGAAGTCCCCCAATTACCCTGCCTAATATAGAAGGATAGTGAAGTGGCTCTTTCAAATATTCTGACCTTGTGATAAAATCAAAGTAACGGAGCAACTTACCTTAATTTAGATATGTTGAGCCCTCTTTAATGATTGAATAGCCCTTCTTGCAAGCTCTTGAAAGAGGGCCTGTTGTTTCCCTGGGCTTGGACTCTGTGCTCAGTGTGGCACACGCCCACATCCTGGCCAGGAGGTCTTTCCTTTCTTCTGGATTCTCTGGTCAGGCATGTTCTTACTATATGACCAGATTCTCCATAGTAAAAACAGAGTGCTCTCTGTGCTCCTTTCTTCAGCAGTTATGGTTCTCACTGCTGTTCCTATTTGCATATGTTCCTCTTCCCCCCAACTCGGTCCCCATTGGCATCAATGGGGAGAAGGTTGAATAGTGAGCTCTATCTGGCTTTTTGAATCTCTTCCAGACGAGAGTCAATGATCACAGATAAGGTTGTAGATCTGGTCCAGATTCTGTTGCACTCCTTGCCATATTATCTTAGTGCCAATTTGAGCATTCAGTCCTTGTCTAAACTGAGAAATTAGAGCTGTTTTGCTCTCATGTAACTCTGCAGTGATTAATTTGAATTCAGCCGGATCCTTCTATTACCCTGTTTAAGCTTCTGGATCTGATGGGCCTCTGTTACTTCTCTTATCGGATCTCTGAAGTTGCCCATGAAGTCTGGTAATTGTCTATAATTGGGTCATTGCCTTCAGTGGTCAGAAATGCTGAACTATGAAAGTTCTCATCCTTTCTGATTCTCCTCCAAGTCTTCTTCCAGTACGCTGCTCCTCCAATCCATTGGCTGGGTTCTTTCTTTCATGTTGCTGGGGAAACTGAGTGCAGATTTTTTTCTCTCTCCTTGGCTGACCACGCCCACTCTGTGACACCCATGCCAGTCTTTCTCACTCAGTTTCTGAGGGAACTTCTACCTTTGTTGCATTCCTGCAATTTTGGATATCTTGGTTGACTTACTTTTTCGTTATTTATTTTAGTTTATTATTTTGCTTCATTTCTGTGAGAGGAGCTGCGCCGTGGGATTAGTCAGGCTGCCAGGGGCGGTAACGCATCTGGGGCTCCAGACCGTTCCACTCCTTCCCTTCAGCTAGTGACAGGCAGCGATCTGGATTCCGACCCGGCTGGGCGGATCCGCGGAAACTTCAGCCGCCGGGGTCTCGTTGGCTAACTGGTGAGCCGGTACAGCCACGAGCGCCTCATCTCTGATCTGTTCGGGCAGCTCCGGAGTCACTGCCGATGCCTAACGGCATACTCTGAGGGCCAGGCTCGCCTCACAGCCCACCTATCGATCCGGCCAAAAGGAGACCGCAGAACTGCTTTTCGGGCCATTTTTCCGTCGCGGCCACCATTTTGGGGGACTTGAAACTGGGGGCCGCCATTTTGAAGTCATTGAATCCTTTCCAGTCGGCGTTTGAGGTGACTATTAGGTGGTGAGCTGCTGATTGACGTTGAGTGCCTTGCCCGTGTGCCTGAAGAAAGTCAGTACTGGGGGCATTGAAGGGGCGCGTGGTGCCACCCTATTTTGGACACTGACTGTTATTTCCAGACTTTCTGTGGTTCTGCATAGGCAGATCGGCCTCATTACTGCTTTAATTTCGGATAATATCATCTTATTCAGCCTCCACATTAATTTGGTGATTCAGAGATGGCTGATTCAGATTTGTCTTCAGACCTTGAGCAGGAGGTTAGTTCTCCCGTGATTCTAAGTCAACATCATGCTGTGCGCAAGTGTGCTAAAAGGGCTTCCAGCAAGACAACCAAAGCCTCTCATTCATCGCTGCCTCTGTCTCAGAACAAGGCTGAGCTGCGTTGTCACAAGACACTTGAGAAGCAGTTTGAGAAGGCCAAGAAAACTAAAGGCCAAATGACCTGTTCTGAGGATGCAGAGGACCCTGGATCCTCTTCTCAACTTGTACCTAGGGATGGTGCTTCCTTGTCTCATCCGGAGACTTCCAGTTCTAGTGACCATCGGTCTCCTGCGGTCTTGAATTTAGGAACCTCCAAAGGGGTCTTGATGTCTTTGCCAAATGTTTCATTGGCTCCTCAAGTTGACCAACCTGTGCGACCCAGACGTGCGCCTGAAGCTACTTTCACTCCCGACAGCGGTGGGACTCCGTTCGGAGGAACCCACCGCCCAGCTGGACCTTCAGTCTATGCTATCGGACGCTTTAGCAAAAATTTTAGCGGCAGGTCTACAACAAGGTTCAGGCGGTGCACAGCCTTCCACTGCCAGCTACAACGCACAGGCTCGTGCCACTCAACCTGCCAAAGCGCCTGTCCTGACTCATGCGGACTATGCCTCTTCAGAGGAGTAGGAACAGGCTGATGAATGTCCAGAGGACATCGAATTCTCTGAGAATGAAGGCCTCCAACCTGAGAAACCTGTATTCATGGGTCTGTTTCGACCTTCTGTTTTTAAATCTCTTCTGCACAAGGCAAAAGTCACCACTCAATTTGGTCTGTTAGCTGCTTCATCTGACAGTAGCAAGCAGTCTTCGGCTCCACACGACGCCTTGTTTCAGGTTTCTAAACCGGAGAAGGACGTTATTCCTTGTCCTCCACTGTTTGCTGACGTAGTTCAGACCGCTTTTGGCCAGCCTGGGTCTTTAACAGCCCCAAGTGGGTTGGACAAACGGCTTTATTGTGTGGCTTTGGAGTTGGAGAATATATTGGCCTTGCCATCTGTGGATGCGCCAGTAGCCAGCCTATCATCGGCTTCGGTGGTCTCTACAGATTCCATGGATGGATTGAAGTCCGAGGAAAAAAAGATTGAAATGGGTTTTCGAAAGGCGCATCAGGCGGCCGCTTGGGCGATCAAAGCGGCCACGGCGATGTCATTTTTCAATAGAGCATCATTAATCTGGCTCCGTCAACTGCAGGAGCGTCTCCCTCCCGACAAGACGTGCATACATCAAGATATCAACAAAATCGTGGCAGCTACGGAGTATTTGGCTGATGCCTCCTTAAACGCCACTAAGTTTGCCTCCCGCACCTTGGCATCAACTGTCACCAATCGATGGATGTTTTGGCTCCGTATCTGGAAAGCTGACTCAAAAGCGAAATGGAAACTTGCTTCATCAGCCTTCAAAGCCCCTTCTTTGTTTGGTGCGGCTCTGGAGCTCTCCTGGTGGAAGAGAAAGATAAACGTAAGATCCTTCCATCTTCCTATCGCAGGCTGGAGCGCAGATATGTGCCTTATAATCAGCGGCAGCCCTTTCGGGCCTTCTCTGGACTCAGCAGGTCCTACGCTCAATAATCTCAAGGTGCGGACCGTGTATCCAAAAGACAAACTTTTCGAGACCGTATGCGTTCTCAAGCAACATCCAAGCGACCATTCAGGGATGGCGGTTACCGCTCCTCCAAACGAGGCAAATGACTCTCACCTGTCAGATCCCATTGGTGGTAGCCTCCAGCAGTTTCACCACCAATGGGCTCTTTCGACAACCGAGGAGTGGATCCGACGCACAGTGCGTCACGGACTATGTCTAGAATTTATCAGCGTCCCTCCCAGTCGCTTCTGTCGATGCTCGGTCTCGCACCTTGTACAACAGTGCCAATTGATGGAAGCGGACATCTCGCATTTGCTGGTCATCAAAGCAATAGAACCAGTACCCAAAGATCAAGAAAGGACTGGATTCTATTCCACCCTGTTCCTGGTGGCCAAAACTTCGGGGGGATACAGAGACATCTTGAACCTGAAACAGCTCAACAAATTCATCTTGTATCACAGGTTCAAGATGCAGTCTCTCGCATCGATTTTGGCGTGCATCACACGCAACGACCTCTTACAGTCGGTGGACCTTCGAGAGGCTTATTTTCATGTCCCAATCCATTCGGCGCACTGCAGGTACCTGAGATTCAAGTACAACAACCATCATTTTCAGTACTGTGCGATGCCGTTTGGGCTCTCCTCACCCCCCCCAGAACGTTCACCAAACTGGTAGCAGTGGTAGCCCCGTCACTACGGTCCCTACCGGTTTGTCTGCTTTGTTACTTAGACGATATCCTCGTCCTGTCACCATCTCCACTCCAGGCCACGAGAGACATGGAAGCAGTGATTCGGGTGTTTCAAAGTCACGGCTTCACCATCAATTACAAGAAGAGCCACCTCATACCGACTACGCGTCTTCTTCACTTGGGAGCGGTGATCGATACGACCAAAGGGCAGGTCTTCTTATCTCCAGACCGGGTCCACAATATCAAAACATTAGTGACGTAGGTAAAGGCCCAGCGGCAGGTTCCTCTTCTTCAACTGTCTCAAATGTTGGGGAAGATGGTGTCCTATATCGCCATCGTTCCCTGGGCACGCAGACACATGAGACCACTACAGTGGTTTCTACTACCGTTTCAGAAGGCCAGATGCACCACATCTCCATCGTCAATTCCATTGCCCCCTCAGGTGCGGTTGTCTCTGACGTGGTGGATGTCTCCAGCTCTCCAAGAAGGGTGTGTGTTTCTCGAGATCAACCGGCTAGTCCTTACATCAGACGCCAGCCTGGTGGGCTGGGGCACTCACTTTTTAGATCAGGTAGTCCAGGGTCGTTGGTCTCTATCGGAGAGGGTGAACAGCATCAACTGGCTGGAGTTGAGGGCTGTTCGCCTCGCTCTAAGACACTTCCGTCCCATCTTGGAAGGCCAGCACGTGTTGATCCAGATGGACAACATGAGGACCAAAGCTCATGTAAATCGCGAAGGGGTCACTCGCTGCAAGACCCTGATGATTGAGGCAGAACGACTTCTAGCCTGGACAGAATGCCACACAGCATCACTGAAGGCGGATCACATTTCCGGGCTGTCAAATATACAAGCGGATTGGCTCAGCCGGGAGCGCATCGACCTGGCCGAGTGGCGCCTCCATCCAGAGGAAATTGTTCGCCGATTTGGACGTCCTCTGGTGGACTTATTTGCCACACCTCAAAATGCATAGCTGCCCAGGTTCTTCACGCGCTACCAGTGCAGGGGTGCAGAGGGTTGCAATGCCCTGAGATGTCCGTGGCCAACCGGGCTACTCTATCACCGGGCCCAGGAGCTTATCCTTCCGAACTTTTGTCTCAATCCACAGCATCCTCGTAAGAAAAATTGGCACACTCTTGACGTGCGGAGAACTCTCAGTCAATACATCAGATGCACGGCATTGTTTCGCCTGAGTCACTGCTAGTGTCTTTCCATCCTTCCTTCATGGGAAGGAAGGTGTCGTCGGCTACCGTGGGTCGCTGGATTAAGGCCTGCATTTCGACCGCTTATGACAGTAAGGGCAGGCCAATTCCAGGCAGAATTTATGTGCATTCAACCCGCAGTGCAGCGACCACGGCAGCCTGGGCGACACAAGCTTCTGTACTGGACATTTTCCGAGCGGCCACTTGGGCGTCAGCTTCTTCCTTCGTACGCCATTATAAGAATGACTCTTTTGCCTCGGCAGAGGCTTCATTTGGCCGTCGAGTTTTGCAGCAAGTGGCCACCTTCCAAGACTCAGGGAGCAGTCAGCCTCCTGCCCAGGACGTTTGAGCTTGGGTAGATCCTAGCCAATGGATTGGAGGAGCAGCGTACTGGAAAATGGATGTTGACGTACCTGAACATCCCTTTTCAGGACGCTCTGACTCCAATCCATACCTGCCCTGTTGGGCTTCCTGTTCCTGAGTTCCTGACTCGTTTTGTTCTTGTTGTTCTTGAAGTTGTTTCTAGACCTATGAGTTCCTGCGCCTTCGTGAGGAAAGAGTGGCGTGGGTGTCCCAGAGTGGGCGTGGTCAGCCAAGGAGAGAGAAAAAAATCTACACTCAGTTTCCCCAGCAACATGAAAGAAAGAATCCAGCCAGTGGATTGGAGTCGCAGCGTCCTGAAAAGGGACGTTCAGGTACCTCAATGTCCATTCTGTTAAACACCCATGGCTTCTTGCAACACTGGTTGGACTTCTGGTGCCAGAGCAATCGGTGGTGCTGGCTGTTCCAGATTCTGCATCTGTTGCACGAGTTGAAGCACTCTTGTCATCAAATTGCACACTTCATTCTCTAGTCCATCCTGATCCCGAAGCACAGCATCCATTAGTCCTTGGTCAGGCAGTTCTTCTGGCTGGGGCTTTAGTTGCCATCACAGTAGTTGCCATTGCTCTTTGGGAAAAAGATTGGAAGTCAGAGAAGATTAATGTCAGGTACAAAAAATCAGGTCCACACAGCAAAAGATCCAAAATTACTGATTTATTGTTCAAACCTATGTACAGGAATCTTCTCATAACTACTGGTTTGCACTTGGGTAAAACTAGATAAAGTTCTGTGGCATTCAACTAGTGGAGTGGGGGTTGGACTTCATTCTCTTGTGACTATGTAGACATTCTAAATTGATTCTCCCTTGACAGCTCCCCCTGGTTCTGCCAGTCTCTCTCATTCATTTATTGATTTATATAATTGTCGTCTTAGGGATGTAATTAAGACATGAACGACCATGGGAGGAGGGTCCCCCAGTTATAAATTCTGCTTCCCCCAAATTAGCACTCCTGCTTCCTACATAGAGTATGGTAGTTTATTTACTGTGATGTATTTATAGCTTTAAAAACTGTTCATTTTAACTCACTGTTCGGTTAGCAGTTCTTCCATGTTTATGCATAAAATATGTATTAGTACACAGGAATTGCTTTGCAGCACTTGGATATTATAACATTAATATTTTATGTCTAAACACAATAGTACTGCTAATCAGAACATAGAGCTAACCTATTTACAGATAGAGTATACACTAAGCGACTTATGAGTTAAATGCTGGGTGACTACAACTTTTATTCAGAGAAAAATGTACAAATAAAAATGATCACTATTCCCTGTCTTTTCATACAGAGAAAATTGTGAATGTTTTTAGGGAATTGCCCATAGTTACCAAGATGATATAATTTGGCTATGAATAAAGATATGGGTTAGAATTGCTGTATGTGTTTACATTATGCTGCTCCCTACATTGCTTTTCTCTCTAGCTCTAAATCATTGATATGCCAGAGATTTGACATTGAATCCAGCACAGATTTTCAAGTGCTTTACCAAAGGCTTTGCTTAATAATGTCCTTCCAAAGGAAATTTAAAATAAATGTGCCAAATATGACTCACAGATATATAATAGATGCCCAGTATATTAATTAATAAACGTTATTGTAAGTTTTAGTAGACCTGTACTATGTAAGTTTTTAGTTACATAGCATGCGCATTGTATTTTTGGTTAGTATACTGTACTTGAAAGAATAGCATCTCGAGCATCCTATTCTGCATAGCATTGACCGGAGAGTCCAGGATGGGTTGCTCTAGCCTTCTAGCTCTATGGACTGAGGTGAATTTCTGAGGACACGCCTCCCTGGTAACGCTTTTTCAACTCAGTCTCAGCTCTGTAGGACGCTCCTTTAAGCTCCCAGAGCTTCTGAGCTGAAATTAGTAGCAATTCTTTTTGAATTCTTTCTTAATTCCCTGGTTTGCAAAAGACTAAAGGAAACTGCTTGGCGGAGCCCGAAGCACTTTAGAACACTGTGCTACAGCTGATCGGCTCCACCCAGTCCCTTGAAGATCCACAGGAGTGGAAAGGGACTTGTTGGCAGCTCTGGAGGCTTTTTACTTATTTTAAAGTCGCAGAGCTGAATTTAAGCCATCAAAGAGGCCCATTCGCTGGATCAGCCCCTCTAACTTCCGCGGCTGCGGAAGAGGGGTTTTGGAGCCTCATTGCTGCTCCAGTAGCCATTTTCTTTGCCGTGCTTCTCAGCTGGTATTTGGGAACTCGATCTAGCAGCAGTGGCCATTTTGTTTGTTTTCACACTATTGCTAACAGATCTGGGGCCTGATCCAGCGCCTGCCTGGCCTGCTGTGCACTGAAGAACTCATCAGAGGACATCAAGAGCTCTGAAAGGCCAGTATACTTAGCGCGAGCCCCTTCAACTTCTGTGGTTGCGGAGAGAGGCCTGGAGTTCCTGGCTGCTTGAGCAGCCATACTCCCAGGGGCAGTGAGCCACTGCTGATGTGTGACCGCGTAAGTCTGCCTCGCTTGCAAAGTGGCTGCACTATATTTGGTGGCTTTTTTTACTGGCCTTTGCCAGTTAGCCATTAGGAGCAGAGTCACTGGTCGATTGTTCGGCCACACTCATTGGGGCTCCAATTCGCTGTGGCAGGTTTGGGACTATCCCAACTTGCTTACAGATTCTGGACTGAATTACAACATCAGGATCTGGACTCCAGTTTTAATCCGAGTTTGTGGTGGAGCAGGGATTCCTCCCCATTTCAAGAGCTTTCCTTAGGAGCCCAAAACCATGCTGAGCCAGCAGCAGGATTTTCGAGCGTGTCTGCCTCATGTTTAGGCCTGCAGCCACAAAATGGAAGACATTGGCTCTGGCTCAGGCCTACGATAGGAGGAAGCATGGTCTCCTCCACCCACAGACAGGCTGGTAGGGCCTCAGTAAAGCCTTGGTCTGCTAGCTTGGCAGCAGCAGCTAAGATTACAGCTAAGGCTTGGGCACAGAAGAAACCATCCAGGGCGGAGGAGAGGGCAGCCAAACAAAGACAGAAAGCCCTAGGCAAGGAATTTGACAGAGTCAAGAAAGACTCTAATAAAAAGAGACACCCTGATCCCAAAATGGCTGACAATCTAGCTGCACACTAGCTCCCTGAGACAGCATCACAGCAGGGGCAGCAGGCGAAGCACCAAGGGGCTCCTGTCATTACCCGGTCTCCAGGGGACCTCAGGGACCAGTCAGGACAAGGTAGTCATTTTGGGCCTTCGGATACGGCTAAACAGTCTACCTATTCTTGATCCCAAATTCCCATGACAACCACAGGGAGAGGACTGCCCATGGGAGGGGGGCACAGAAAGACTCCAGAGGCAACTTTCACCCTAACAGTTGCGGGGCTCCGCCTGGAGGTGCTTCAGGAGCCAAGACATGCTTCCCTTTATGAGGCTTTGTATAGCCCAGGCTATCAGAGAGGGTATTGGTGAAGGACTACAGCAGAGCCAGCATACCCATCTCAGGCACAGATCAGGCTATGTATACCGACATTTGGGAGCCAGCAGGAGAGGCTACGAGTTATCAAGGCCCTTATTCTCCAGAGCATTCCACCAGGAGCCAATCTTACCTGTCGGAAGGAGAGCTTCAGGGAGAGGGGGATTTTTCAGACTATGAACGAGAACCCCCCTGTATACCGGTCTTCAAGGGTTTGTTTAATCCTGCTCTGTTTAAGCCCTTTCTGGCTAAGGCACGTAGCACTGCCCTCCTGGGAAAGGACTCAGCTTCTCAGGAGCCTCTTCAGGAGCAGGGTGAGCAGGAGGACTATCTTTTCACTGAACAGGTCACAGAAACGGATGCTATTCCGATTCCCAGGATGTTCCTGGATGTCATAAAGAGACAATGGGCCTCATCAGCCTCATATTCTCGACCCAGTGGCATGGAGAATATGCTTTATAGGTGGACTCGGAACTCTTGGACGTAGTTCAGGTTCCAAAGTGGATACTCCAGTAGCAGTCTTACATCTTCCTCAGTTCTACCACTGGACACGGAAGGCGCATTAAAGGCAGAGGAGCGTAAGGAGGAGATGGCTCTCCGCAGAGCTCATCAGGCAGACTCATGGGTGATCTGGGCCTCCACTGCAGCATCTTTTTTTCACCTAAGCATCGTTGTACTGGCTCAGGCAACTTCAAGCTCAGATCCCAACGGAGGATCTATGGGTGTACCAAGACTTCTGCAAGATCATTGCTGTGGCTGAATTTACCGCAGATGCATCTCTGAATGCAGCTAAATTTTCAGCGCGGGCCATTGCATCCCAGCAGTAATCAGGAAGGTCCTGTCATAGAGGGCGGAGGTCCTGTTGGTGGCTTCTCACTGGCCCAGACGGCCGTGGTTCACAGACCTGGTTGGCCTGTCAGTCGCCAGACCCTGGAGGATTCCCCCGGAGAAGATCTCCCTCAGCCAAGGTCCCATCATCCATCCGGAGCCTCAGTGGCTCCAATTGACCGTTTGGCAATTGAATGGAGACTCCTGAATCAGGAGAAGTTCTCCAATAGGGTCATACAGATGATCCAAGCGGCCAAGCAGCCTTCTACCATGCGCATTTACAATGCGACTTGGAGGATTTTTAGTGACTGGTGTGCCAAGAGCCAGCTGGACCCTACATTGGTTTCAGTGGCGGAGGTTCTGGAATTTTTGCAGGGGAGCCTGGAAAAGGGACTTTCCCTGAACACCTTAACAATGACAGGTCACAGCCCTGGCCTCAGTTTTGAAACTTGGGGATTTAGGTTCCCTTGTTCACCACCCAGGGTGCGAACCTTCCTCAAGGGTGCTTCCAATTTAAAGCCCCCATCTGTCCACCGCTACCCTACCTGGGACTTGACCAGAGTATTGCAGGCCCTTACCAAGGCACCATTTGAACCATTAAGAGCGGCCAGCCTATGTCTCCTTTCTTGTAAGGTGACTTTCTGGTGGCCGTCAACGTCTGCCAGGCAGATCTCAGAGTTGGCAGCATTGTCGGTGAGAAAGGACCTATGTGTTTTTCATGCGAACAGGGTGGTTCGGTGGTTGGACCCAGCCTTTCTATCAAAAAGTCAACTCCTTGTTTCACCGAACACAGGAGTTGATCATGCCTGATTTCTGTCCAAGGCCTCAACACGCCTTGGAGCAGACCTGGCATAGGCTGGATGTTAGGAGGGCCCTCCATATTTATATCTCAAGAACCGCTTTCATCAGGAAGACTGAGTCCCTGTTCATCTCCTTTCAGCTGTCAACTCTGGGCCACAGGGTGACACCTTCCATGGTGGGTCATTGGCTACAGGCATGTATTGCCCATACCTATGAGTTTCAGGCTCTCACGGAGCCTCAAGGGTTTACGGCACATTCCACTAGGAGTGTTGCCATAACAGCGGCTTGGGCAACTCAGGCTTCTGTAGAAGTGTTGTGACCCAGATCCAAGTAGTTAGTATTAAATACAAACAGTTCGAAAACAGACTTTATTAGAATAGCTGAGAATTAACTCATTCTCAGCATAGTCCAAACTAAATTAAAGCAAATTCTTCAAAACACCATTCCTCAGTTTATCACTGACCTTGGGATAATTAGGCAACTGCCAAAGGCTTTTCTTGGCAAAAGTTCAGAAGCAGAAGACGCCAACAAGAAATGAATACAGTGAAATGAGAAGCAAATCGCTCAATGTTGTTTTCCGGCAAAGAGGCCAAGAGCCATTGCTGGTCTTTTAAGCCTTATGGGAGGAGACAATAATCTCTTAGCCCTACTCCCGAGTTGTCCTCTCTGCTTTATCTGCTCCTGCCTTCTGGCAAGTCTTCTCGTATGTACACTAGGAACAGGCTCCTCCTGTTCCTCTGCCTCTCTACTGTCAGCCTCTAGAGGCTCCGAAGTCCGCACATCACTCCCCGATAGCCCTGGTCCCATCTCTGCCTCCGACGGAGAGCCCTCATCCGGGCCTTCCCCAGCCTCAGGACTGGCCCATGTTCTTATTCAGCCTCATTGCTATCCAACTCCGCTGCCAGCTCCGCAGGCTGCGGGCAGACCACAACAAGAAGAGATTTGTCAGGCGGTGACATGGACGTCCCCGTCGCCATTCATCCACCACTACAGATTAGATTCTTACGCTTCCGCTGCGGTGTCCTTCGGCCAACCTATCCTACAGCGAGTGCATTAGGGCGGGGAATCAGGACCAGAGTAATTCCCGTCCGTAGGACTGTCAAGCTTTGGTATGTCCCATCCTGGACTCTCCCATCGATGCTATGAAGAAGGGGCGTTGGTCTTGCCTTATACGCCCTTTCTCGTGGTGATTGACAGGAGAGTCCAGCCCCACCCGGTGGACTATCTGGTCCAGATTCTGGGAGAAGATTTGTTTGGATTGGAGATGGCCTACAAGATTCGCTTCATCTTTGTTTTCAATTGAGGAGCATTACCAGGGAGGCGTGTTCTCAGAAATTCAGCTCAGTCCCTAGAGCTAGAAGACTAGAACAACCCATCCTGGACTCTTCCGTTGATCACCATGAGATAGGGCATATCAGGTAAGACCTATACCCGTTTTTCCAGTAAATTTCTGATTTCTCTTAATGATTAGTTTGTTCCTACTGTTTTTTGTTTTTATTTATTCCATCATACCTATCTCATCTACCCCATCCATCCATCCATCCATCATAAATCATGAATATTATTTATTCTTTTTAACTTCTGATAATTGCATTGAAAATTGAGGTTTCAATAAATAGATCTTTTGAATTCAAACCGTTTCATATTCCCAAATTAAAATAATCTTCTACTGAATCTCTTTTAAGCCATCAAGCTTATTTCTGTTAATAGTGTGCTGGCCTTGGTAATCACTATGGTATCTCTAATATTCTAAGAAGATTTCAGTGATGATGTTATCCACACTCTAGTGAAACAAGTATATCCCAATGTAGATAAAGTATGGCATTATTAGGGATGTGCAGCATTTTGAATCAAGAACCAAGAGAGGTTTTTCAGTGTACATGTGGTCTCACTTTTGCTCCTTAGAACTTGCTGCTTTCTTCAGTCACATGGCTACTAAGCAAGCCTAGAAAATGATGCAGTTTCCAGTTCTTTTCTGGCTGTGGATCCAAAGTGCTGCATATTCTTCATAACAGTTGGGGAGTAAACATGTTGATCCTCATCCTAGACTTATAAATCCCCTTATGTTACGCCAACACAACCCCAGTGTACCTTGTGAGTGGGAAATAAAAATACTTGCTTATACTGTCTATTACAACCAAGAGTTACTTGGTTATACTGCCATGATATGCTGTGGCAAAATTTCTTTCGATTACAGTATTTACATTAGCAGTTTGATCACTTTTATATACCCTGTTTTCCCCCAAAATAAGACATCCCCTGATAATAAGCCCAATCGGGCTTTTGAGTGCATGGCAATAAGGCCAAGCGCTTATTTCAGGGTTCAAAAAAGTATAAGACAGGGTCTTATTTTCGGGGAAACACGGTATATAATGTATTGGTTGTTTTCACAAAGGTAGCTATTAGCTAGGATTGATAAAAGTAATGGACAAATTCATTACAAGTAGTCCTCAACTTACAACTAGTGGAGTCTGCTCTTATGGTTATAAGTCATGACAGTCGTAAAATGTTTTTACAACCTTTTTGCAGTTGTCATAAAGCAAACACCATGGTTGTTAAATTGTTTGCTAGGAGTCATTTTTGCCGAAAACTGGAAGTAAATGCCAGTTTTGTCAAAACCGTTGTAAAAGACTGTCATGGAACTGCGGGATGCTGCAAATGGTTGTAAAGGCAGGCCAGATATAGAACACCTGAAATTCAGTCACATGACTGCAGGAGGGATAGCCCTGAAAACTTTGGAGCTGGATATTAAGTACCCTGGGGAGTTTCATCATAACTTTGAATGGTCAATAAGCGACCAGTCGTAACTCTCTTGATAATTATATAGTAACTCACGAATCAGCCATTGTCACTTTCTGTTCATGCTTTGAGCTTCCTGACTATAGAGGCAGATAACACTTGACAATACAGGTTCTAGGCCCAATTCTGAATTGCTGTTGTAATATTCTTCTATTATGTCTAAACCTTGGATTTGAGAGAGCCCTAACATAGGGTTCACAATCTTTACTACATATTTTAAGTACTTAAAATTTTTATTTCTTTTTTCTGCAGTGTTCAGTAAAAAACTGCCGCACAGCCTTTCATGTCACTTGTGCATTTGATCGTGGTTTGGAGATGAAGACTATTCTGGCTGACAACGATGAAGTCAAATTCAAATCCTATTGTCCGAAGCACAGTTCTACTAAGAAGTCAGATGAGGAAAACCTCAATGAATTAACTGGCCAGGAAAATGAGAATGGGGCACATGATGATGCTCTTGGTCACTTAGAACCATATGATAGCATAGCTCAAAATCAGGAGGAAGCTCATCGAGTCAGTATTCGAAAGCAGAAACTCCAGCAACTAGAGGATGGGTTTTATGCCTTTGTTAATGCTTCAGAAGTGGCTAAGGCTCTGCAACTTCCAGAGGACTCTGTAGAATTCCTGTATCAGTATTGGAAATTGAAGAGAAAATCAAACTTCAACAAACCTTTGATCACCCCAAAGAAAGATGAAGAGGACAATCTAGCCAAACGGGAACAGGACGTTCTGTTCAGGCGACTACAGCTTTTCACTCACCTCCGGCAAGATTTGGAGAGGGTAAGCTACTATGTTCTTTTCTTTCTTTTTTTTAAAATCAATTTTTATTGCAATTTTTTTGTCCCGTTCTCCCCTCCCTCCCCTCCCCCCCACCAAACATACATATTCTCCATTGTGGTTAGAGACAGCAGGTAGGCATGGGTTGTACTCATCTGTACAGTTTGAAGGACTGAGTCTGTCAGAGTTGTTAAGTCCTGCCCTTGTTGCTAGGGGCTTTCAGCTTTTGATTCAGTCCTTCAGACTGGATGGTCGTGTTGGAGCTACTCTCTCCCTCCCTCCTGACTGTTTTTCACCTTATGGACAATTGAACAATTCCTTACATCTTTGTATCTCTGTTGATCTATGTTTGTGAGTACCTACTGCCTTGTCTGGATCATTCTTGTGTATCCTTTCATATACACAATCCATTTTACACCAAATCTCTGTTTCCAATTTCATTCTCTTTCCATACTTTATCTTAACTTATTTTCTTCTTAATACATAAACACTATCACTAATCGCCCTTAATTCCTAATGTCTTACAATAATATCATTTATCTTTTGCTAGATATATTTCTCAAATTCCCCATCCCACTTTTTAACATTTCAACTTTGTCTCTTGATTTAAATTGTCCTCAACATTAAACCAAATTGCCATTTCACATTCCATCTGCTGTTCTGTTTTACTATGAGCAATATACATCATCATATTCAAATCTTATATAAAAATCCTTTAACTAGTTGACTATCCACAATTAATAATATTAATACAATTCCCTTAAATCTACTAATATAACTTATTTTCCTTCCTCTTTTCCACTAACCTTCCCGTCTTTAATCATTTTCTCTTGATCTCTCAAAAATTCTACTTCTTGTTGATTTTCTCCTTTTATCCCATTCTCTTAACTTCTCCTTTTTCTTTTTTTTTAATTTTTATATGTATTGTATCTTTTCTTCTGAATACTTTTTCTCACTTTTGAATATAATATTCGAGTAGTTCTCCCCAAGATTTTGCCTAATCTCTTCCCACTATTTGCCCCTTTACTCTTTGATTGATACTTTTTTGGGGAACATTCCTCCGTCTACTCTTTTTATGCCACTGTAAATCCCAGTGAAATCATCTAACTGCTTTTTAATTTCAGTTCCTTTTCCTTCAATATTATTTTCTTGCTCCTCATTTATGCTCTTTTACCACTTTCTGTCCTGTTTCCTGCTCTGTGTATTCCAGCAAAATTTCTGACTTTTTATTACCCTTTAGAGATTCACACATATTTTTTAACATCTCAAATAATTCCTCGTACATCCAAGGTTCTATACTGTCCATTTAACATATTGTTAAGACTTTTAAATTATTATATTTAAATTAAATTTAAATTATGTCACATTTAATTAGAATTTAAAATCCATATAGTCTCTTTATTTTCAAATTCTAATGTCCAAGTATTTGTCCAATCCAAGTTGAAAGTTTATTATCTTCCACAGCCAGAAAAAATCAAAGCTAAGCAAAATTAAATAATAAATAATACATAGATTCCTTTAAAATAAACCAATTGAAACATGTTAAATAATCAATAATTTTTTATTTATTTATTATTTTATTAATTTAATTTGTATACCGCCCTTCTCCCAGAAGGGACTCAGGGCGGTGAACAGCCAAAATTAAAAAACATACAAATACAAAAGTTAAGATAATTAAAAGAATTAAATAATTGGCTACCCAATTTAAAACCCCAAATCCATAAAATTTAAAATCCCAGTTAAAAACCATTTAGGCTAGGCCGGCTTGATGAAAGAAAAACGTCTTCAGGGCTTTACGGAAGGTCCGGAGGTCCGGGATCAATCGTATTCTGGGAGGCAGCTCATTCCACAGGGCGGGTGCCCCCACAGAGAAGGCTCGCCCCCTGGGGGCCGCCAGCCGACATTGCCTGACCGACGGCACCCCGAGGAGGCCCTCTCTGTGAGAGCGTATTGGCCGGTGGGAGGTTATCGGTAGCAGCAGGCGGTCTCGCAAATACCCTGGCCCTAAGCCATGGAGCGCTTTAAAGATGAGAACCAACACCTTAAAGCGCACCCGGAAGACCAGCGGGAGCCAATGCAGCTCGCGCAGGAGAGGTGTTACGTGGGAGCGCCACGTCGCTCCCATAATCACCCAATTATATATAGCTATCAAGCTATTTCTCTTTGAGTGAAGCAGCAAGATGCAGAGTCCAGATAAGGGGTAAAAAACAATAAATGAAAGAAATTAAATGCATGTGGTAAGAAAAAAGTGACCTAAATCTGGATCAGTATCTTTTCTCCATACTTTAGATATGTTAGCCACCTTGAGTCATTATAAAAACAATAAAGGTAGAATGTAAATAAATAAATGAAAATACATTTCCAGTCTTACAAACCATCCTTGCTTAAATCATATTCAAATATTGCTTCGTATACTGTTGGTTATTTAACTTCTAAATATTTTTTTCCTCAGCAACTCCACCCAACACAACCCCCTCAGTCTTCTTACTCTTATCAACAAATTCAGTTCATCCGTCTTTCATTTTTGACCCTATATCTTACTTTAAGAACATATTTTGTCAGTAGCCCATTTTCACTACGTTCTACTTAATTCTCCTAACATCCATAACTTTCACTTTTGTATAAGAAAGCCGAAAAGAAGCACATTTATCCATGGCAGTCTTCAATTAAGTTTCCCCCATGTCTTAGTTTACCCCTCTATTTACTGCTCTTAGAATTCAAGTTGCAGTTGTGTATCTACCCAGGTTGTTGGTTACCTGGTTTAGTTATACCCATGCAACATACAATATTCTCTGCCAGTGGTAAGGTAGTACAATTTAGATGCATTATGGCTGGTGTGTCACAAGTCCAATCAGATTCTACTTTTAGTAAGTTGATCTTGCTGTTCTGTGCAAGCTAGGATTTCTAATCTAGAGATAACCTAAAAACCCAGCATAATATTTGTCTGCATTCCATTAACTAGGAAGAATGTGCAGTGCACTGATACACATTCAGGATGCCCCAATTATAAAATACCAGATTGACGAGATTCATTAATTCTTTTGCAAAATACTGAATGTATATCACTCTTAATTCTAAAGCAAAATTGGACATACTTTTCCAGTCTGAGGGACTCACATGTTTTGAGATGTGTACTTGGAAGATTGCATTCCATAATCCAGTGCCTCAATTTTTTTCCCAAACATGACTCTTACCCTCCATTGAGGGTTCCTATGATTAGTAGAAGCTACTGGAATGAATGTGACTCTGAAACTTTGATAATCATAATAGCAATAGCATTTAGACTTATATACCATTTCATAGTGCTTTATAGTCCTCTCTAAGTGGTTTACAGAGTCAGCATATTGCCCCCAACAAACTGGGTCCTCATTTTACCCATCTCGGAAAGATGGAAAGCTGAGTCAGCCTTGAGCCTGGTGAAATTCGATCTGCCAAACTGCTTGCAGCCGGTGATCAGCAGAAGTAGCCTGCAGTCCTGCACTCTAACCACTGTGCCACTGCGGCTCTTAATCAACTTTGATATCACCAGCCTTTCTGGATAACTTCCTTTCATTGCTTAGAAGATGAAATTGGTATGAAAGCTGATTGCTGATCATAGAGGTGTACATTATTCAAACAAGGTGCTTTGGATGTGATGCAGTAATCCTTATTAGCTCCTGTAGGTCTCCTTAACTTCTGAACAAAAAAGGATTATTTTCTGGAGCCAACTGATTACAGTATTGAGAGTAGAAAAATTAGATTTCTGGTAGTTAGAACAAGGATATCTAGGCCAGGTCCAAAACAATTTCTAGCTTTGAATCTGAATGCACACTTGCTTTCAGGAAGAGCTTTTTTTGATATTAGGACTTCAAACTGAAATGTAGAAAGTAAAATAGATCTGTTTTTTTCTGTGTTTATGCTTTCTCTTAGCTATTGAGTAACTTTAAACATCTGTGCAATTAGGATAGACTCAGGCTCCAGACTGAAAGGGCTGAATTCATAAGGTATCATTTTTAGAAGAAGGGTTTTTTCCCCTTTTTCTCACTATAAAGAGGTTTCCAGATGGGCCACTATTTTTTTCAAATAACTTCAAAATAATCTTAAACTTCCTTTATGCATTCCTCATATTAGCAATGTTTTCAATGTTTCTAGGTACGGAACCTCACTTACATGGTGACCCGAAGGGAAAAAATTAAAAGATCTGTTTGCAAAGTCCAGGAACAGATATTTAATCTTTATACAAATCTTGTAGAACATGAAAGAGCTTCAGGTAAGTTTTGTTGTTTTCTGTTATTTTTCAGAGAACGACTTTGAAAAAACACTACCAAATGAACTGGAATTAAAATTAATACTGTAACGCTCATGTTTTGTCCCCCTTCTTGATATAAAACAAATACATGGGAAATAATGACATTAATTTTTTTTGTGCTAGACCATAATAAAATTTTGATTTGATTGTCTTTAAGTACATAAATTTAAATTCAGTTAAATCAAAATTATCCCTACCCTGTTTTCCACCATTTCCCTCAACTGTAAAAAGATTGCATGTATTATCTTTGCTGTGCTTTAAGGAATTTATTGATTTATATTTTTATATACTTGGAAAATAATTCTCTAAGCCATTGCAAATACTTACAAAAATATTGTTATGGCTGCTTGTAGCCTCATTTTCCTATTTTTGCTTCCTTTTGAAAGTCATAATATCCTCAAGTTGCCATTTCTCACATCCATGCAACAGTATTACTCCACGTAGCAAATTCTAATTAGTATAATTCCAATATATGAAGGAGGATTTGGGAACCTTATTTCTGTCGAAGATTATATATTCTGGGACAGACTACATTCTGGCAGTGAATATATCCAGACCCAGAGATTTGCAGAGAACTTGATAGCCTGCAAGTATAGTTGTATACATACGCATTTGAAGATTAATAGAAGACTCCATACAAATCTACATTTCATTTTTTCAGGATTTTTGATTGCAAAAAGTTTGCTAATCATGAGTAGAAATAAGTAGATGCTTTTTTTAAAGTCAACAGATGTTGGTCAGAAACCTAGAGGATAGGGTGATACTTCATCCTCTTACATTCTATTACTTTAGCACAGGATAAAGTTCTAAATTTTGTTCAGTTATTTCATGCTTGCATTTTAATAAAACTTGTAATAATTCAGTTTAACATTTCCATTATAGGATAAGTAACAACTTAATAAAGCTATGAAAAATATATTTGTGCTTTGTAGACCAAGCTAAGGCAATGTTGATTTTTAATTGATGCACTTCAAAAACTTAAATTAGTTTTGTGATTTTCCACTGCGCTGCTCCTCCAATCCATGGACGGGTAGCTTCTCCTTAGTTGCTGGGCAGAACTGAGTGTTGATCTCCTTCCTGCAAACTGGCCACGCCCACGCTGTCCAATCAGCTCCAGTCTTTCTCACTCAGTTGCTGTGAGAACTAGCATTTCTGAGTGTTCTGACAAGATTTGAATTCTAATTCCCTTTTTATTATTTTTGTCTCCTTCCCCTTCGTTCCTCTCATTGTTTGATCTCTAAAGTGAATTTCCGAGGCTGCTGGGGCGCGCGCGAGCTTGGGGCTCCAGGCCGCAGTCCCTGCCGGCTAGATTTGATTAGCAGCCTGCGTGATCCGACCCGGCTGGGCGGATCCGCGTGAAATTGTTGATCGCCGTTGCTTGGAGCTGTGATCTGACGGCCTGAAGCAGCCTGGGCGCGCGCGAGCTTGGGGATCCAAGCCGCAGTCCCTGCCGCCTTTAATTACCTTGCTGCCTTCCGGATCCAACCCGGCTGGGCGGATCTGCGTGGACCTGTTGTTCGCCATCGCCGGGTTCCTCAGGACGGTAGGATTGACGTCGCCGCAGTCTCGAGAGGCCTTTGCGGCTCCGTTGCTTTGACTGGCGCGAGGAGCGGGCCGCTGTAAAGCGATAGACGCGCCGTTGGCCCTAATTGACTTTCCCGCCTGAGCTGCGTTCGAAGTGACGGCCGCCATTTTAGGACGCAGGGAGGCGGCCATTTTGGGAGTCATACGAACCATTTAGTGGAGCGCTATTGTTGGTGGCCCTGGGATCGCACTAGTCGGATCCAGGTCGTCATTTAAAGGTGGACATTTACCATAAGGGCTTGAGCTCAGTGGCTTCTGAGCCTTTGACCCACATTTCCGGTGGCATTTCAAGGAGGGACATCCTTATCTGTGGCGCCCCTGTTGAGTCCTTACCCTTTTTTGTTATTGGAGCTCAGCGTCTTCTGAGCCCATTGTTTATCATATAAAGGGCGCATTTTCCATTGAAGGCCTCTGTTTCCTTGACAAAGAGAGTTGGCAACCAGTCACAGTCAGAGTGCATTGTTGTGATTGCCTTCTTCTCCCAAGATGGCGGATGTTCCACTGTCTTCGGATTCTGAGCTGGACTGCACTCCCCCACAGCCTCAACAGCAGGCTCGTACAAAAAAGGCCAAGACCAAACAGCGGAGACATCATGCGCAACCTGTGTCTAGCAAGGCGGAGCAGCGCAGACACCAGGCCTTGGAAAGACAGTTTGAGAAGGCCAGACAGCAGTGGTCAATTCAGGGACAAACCTCTGTTGCGGATGAGGGTGCAACCTCTTCCAGGGCCTTTCATTCGGGGTCGTCTTCACGAGATAAAGACTCACATGCCTCTTCCAATCTGCGCCACTCTAAGGGCGTTTCAATGTCGTTACCAGATGTGTCAAGCCAATCTATTCCAGGATGTTCCACTCAAAGGCGCTTACCCGAAGCAACCTTTACACCGATGGCTGCTGGCCTTCGGCCTGAACTGTCAAACAATTCTGTTAATTTTCAGGCAGCCTTATCCGATGCGCTGGCTAAGATCCTGGCGGCTGGTATACAACAGGGAGCAGTGGGTACCAATGCTTCTTCCATTGATCCACTGGCTCCAGTTCGAGCTGAACCCAGACCAGCGCAGTTGGCGACTCGCCAAACTGACGAGGGCTCTTCTGATGAATTCGAGTCGGGTGAAATTTGTCCTGAGGACATTGAATTTTCGGAGGACAAAGGCCTTCCACCGGATAAACCTGTTTTCACCAGTCTCTTCCGTCATTCGGTCTTTAAATCGCTTTTACATAAAGCCAAAGTTACCACAAAGTTTGGCATCTCAGAAGTTCAATTGGGCAATGATTCTCAATCATCCTCGGCTCCACATGATGCTCTCTTTCATGTATCGAAGCCGGATCAGGAAGTTATTCCTTGCCCTCCATTATTCTCTAATGTCATCAATTTGGCTTTCGGACAACCAGGCTCCTTGTCTTCACCTAGTGGCATAGACAAACGACTCTATGCCTCAGCGAAAGAAATGGAGGATGCACTGGCCCTGCCCTCCGTTGATCCACCGGTAGCAAGTTTATCTATGTCTTCTTTGCTGACATCAGATGTTGTAGATGGCCTAAAAGCTGAGGACCGCAAGATGGAACTTGGGTTTCGAAAAGCGCACCAAGCGGCGGCTTGGGCAATAAAGGCGGCCACAGCGACTTCATTTTTCAACTGAGCTGCTCTAATTTGGCTCAGACAATTACAAGAGAGATTACCACCTGATGACACACGGCTACATCAGGACATTAATAAGTTAGTGGCTGCAACGGAATATTCGGCCGACACATCTCTCACAGCGGCCAAGTTTGCTTCCAGATCCATGGCAGCATCTGTGACAAATCGCCGTTTGTTTTGGCTCCGTAACTGGAGGGCGGATGCCAGGGCCAAGTGGAAGTTGGCATCCGCTCCATACTCAGCTCCATCTCTCTTTGGTGCCGCTCTTGAGCCAATTTTAATAGAGGACAAGGACAAACGCAAGGTCCTCCCGTCCTCATTTCGTCGACCTGAGAGGAGATACGTCCCTTACTCTCAGCGTCCGCCCTTTCGAGCCTGCGCAGGGTCAGGCGGACCCTACTTTCCTCGTTCATATTCCCAGACTTCGGAGAGAACCACTGACAGACATTCTTTCTGGGACCGGTCCAGGGGCCAAGCCCAGTCAAAACGCCCCTTCCGTGGCTCCAGTTACTGTCCAGCTCGCAGGGGCAAGTGACGCCCCAGAGTCAGGTCCTATTGGGGGTCGACTCCAGCACTTCCACCTCCAGTGGGACCTCTTGACAACAGATGCTTGGATCCGTCACACGATTCAGCAAGGACTTCACATCGAATTCCACTCCACACCACCCAACAGATTTTGCAGCTGTCCTGTTCCACTATGTCCCCTGAAGAGATGACTCATGGACGCAGAAATATCGCATCTTCTTTTGATCAAGGCGATAGAACCGGTGCCCCAGGGACAGGAATACACTGGATTTTACGCTACTTTGTTTCTGGTGCCCAAGTCATCGGGGGGTCACAGAGCCATCTTGAATCTGAAGAGTCTCAACCGATACGTTCGGTATCGCAGGTTCAAGATGCATTCCCTTCGGTCGATTCTGGCGGCTGTCAGACCCAACGACCTTCTGCAATCCGTGGACCTTTGCGAAGCCTACTTACATGTCCCAATACATCCTGTCCACCGCCGTTACCTGAGGTTCGCATACAACAACAACCACTATCAATATTGTGCGATGCCCTTCGGGTTGTCATCGGCACCCAGGACTTTTACCAAACTGGTAGAGGTAGTGGCAGCGGCTGTCAGGTCTCACACAATCCGTTTAATGTGTTATCTGGACGATATTATCGTCATGTCGACTTCGCCTGCTCAGGCGATGAAGGACATGGAGTTGGTGTTACAGATTTTCCAGGCCCATAGTTTTTCCATCAACCGTCAAAAGAGTCACTTGTCTCCAACAACCCGCCTCCAACATTTGGGAGCGGTGATCGATTCACAACTTGGCCAGGTGTTCTTGTCCCCGACCCGCATTCAGGATCTCAGGGCAATGGTGAGACAGGTACAGGATCAGAGGAAAGTACCACTGCTTCTCTTATCTCAACTGTTAGGGAAGATGGTGTCCTGCATTTCCATCG
Source organism: Arizona elegans (assembly GCA_022577455.1). NCBI lineage: Eukaryota > Metazoa > Chordata > Lepidosauria > Squamata > Colubridae > Arizona > Arizona elegans. Next base: position 30,944,163 of record JAKOOJ010000009.1, on the reverse strand, counting down.
TGCTATGGGCTCGCAGGCATGCCCGTCCCCTACAATGGCTGCTGCTTCCCTTCCAGAAACAGGGCCGCAGCACTTCCAGTTTTCCAATTGTGGTGCCTCCTCAGGTTTGCCTGTCTCTTCGGTGGTGGAGGTCGTTGGCACTTCAGAAAGGGTGTCTGTTTCTCGAACCCAACCGACTGGTCCTGACCTCCGACGCAAGTCTACACGGTTGGGGGGCTCACCTACAGGAAGCGGTGGTTCAAGGTCAATGGTCCCAGGCGGAGCGGGCGAACAGCATCAATTGGCTGGAATTGAGGGCTGTTTGTCTTGCTCTTTACCACTTCCGTCACATCCTCGAGGGACAGCATGTGTTGGTCTGAATGGACAACATCACCACCAAGGCACACATAAATCGGGAAGGCGGCACACGTTCCAAGGCCTTGATGATGGAGTCTGAGAGACTGTTAGCCTGGGCGGAACTCCACATGGCGTCTCTGGTGGTGGACCACATTTCGGGACAGTCCAACGTGATGGCAGATTGGTTCAGTCGAGAGCACATCGATCCGACGGAGTGGAGCCTGAACCATGCCGTCTTCGAACAGCTGACACACAAGTTCGGCCAACCTCAGGTGGACATGTTTGCCACTGCCTAGAACGCCCAACTACCCCGCTTCTACTCACGCTACCCAAGCGCAAGATCAGAAGGCAGTGATGCACTACGTTGCCCGTGGCCCACCTGACTTCTTTTTGCTTTTCCCCCGATTCCCTTGATCCCGCGCCTGATTCGGAAACTGATCCGGGAAGGTGCAGAGCTGTTGCTGATAGCCCCGCTGTGGCCTCGGAGACCCTGGTACGCAGATCTACTAGAGCTTTCCATTGTTCCACCTTGGACGTTACCTCTCCGGACAGACTTGCTAACCCAGGGGGTCATCGTCCACCCAGATCCGCAGTGGCTCTGATTAATCGCCTGGCGTTTGAGCGGCTCCAGTTACAGAAGGACAGACTGTCCGCTGGGGCCATCTCTGTAATTCAATCAGCCAGGCGTCCCTCCACGACATGAATTTACGAGGCGTTGTGGCGTGCCTTTTCATCTTGATGCCTAGCACGCCATGTGGACCCAACATCTCCGGATATCCCAGATGTGTTGGACTTCTTACATGATGGTCTCACCAAAGGTCTGGCCCCAGCGACATTGAGACGCCAGGTGGCGGCTCTGTCCACTGTCATCACCTGTGAACGTCACCGCTCACTATCGCTAAATCCCAGAATTCGAGCGTTTTTGCACGGTGCCACTAACATCTCTCCACCGGTGGTACATAGGTACCCGTCATGGGATCTACCATTGGTTCTTAAAGCTCTAACTTCTACACCGTTTGAGCCTTTGGCATCTATATCCCTGAAATTTCTGACCTTTAAAGTCGCTTTCCTGCTAGCGATTACATCCGCTCGGAGGGTGTCAGAACTCACTGCACTGTCCATACGCAAAGAGCTCTGTACTTCTCACAGTGACAGGGTTGTCCTGAGGTTAGACCCAGCGTTTTTACCAAAGGTTAATTCTCTCACAGAACCCAAGAGGTGATAATACTGGATTTTTGTCCAAATCCTCAACATTCATCAGAGGCTCTATGGCACACTTTGGACGTTCGTCGGGCACTTCGTCGCTATATCAGGCATACAGAATCCTTCAGACAAACCGAAGCCTTGTTTGTTTCCTTTCATCCTTCATCAATGGGGCGGAAAGTATCGACAGCCACGTTAGCTCGCTGGATCAAGGCTTGCATAGCGACTGCCTACGACGTTCAGGACCGACCTCGTCCTCCGCATATTTATGCTCATTCTACTAGGAGTGCGGCCGCCACGGTGGCTTGGGCTACACAGGCCAATGGCCAATGTCCATGGATTGGAGGAGCAGCGCAGTGGAAAAGGACGTTGTCTCATCTGAACGTCCATTTTCGATGCGCTGCGACTCCAATCCATACCCACCCTTGGGCTTTCTGCAATGTTTGGACTCGTTACAGTTGTGTTCATTATTCTGGTTCGGAATTCCTGCGCCTTCGTGAGGAAAGACTGGAGCTGATTGGACAGCGTGGGCGTGGCCAGTTTGCAGGAAGGAGATCAACACTCAGTTCTGCCCAGCAACTAAGGAGAAGCTACCCGTCCATGGATTGGAGTCACAGCGCATCGAAAATGGACGTTCAGGTGAGACAACATCCTTTTTTAGGAATTTTAGGTTAATCACAATTTATTATTGCAAGATATCTTAAAAGAAGTACCTATATATCAGTCAAATATATAATTTATATCTTTTGGTCAAATGGGACATTTTTCCACTATTTAGGAGGAACATTTTTGAAAAAACAAGAACTGAAACAATTTCTATAAAAATAAGCTGGTTAAGGAAAAAGAGTAGTCACCTTGCCTTGAAGGTGACCGATAAAAGCTCCCCCATTCAATAAAAAGAAAGAAAAAGAAAAGCTTTACAATTATTGCTTTCTCTGAGAATGATATAAATAGCGTCTACAATTTTCCCTGTTTTAATTTTGGCAAATTAACACTTGTACTTTATTAGGGCACATTAACATTTCAAAAGCTAAATAAATTAGTAAAATGAAAATCACTATTTGACTGAAGGGGGTTCCTGTAGGGATAAATATGTTTTAAAAGTTATGTAATATTTGCTATTTCTGCTTGGAGAATACACTCTTCCTACTAAACCATGTGTTTGATAGTTCCTTACTTTCATATAGATATACTTAATATCATATTCTGTGTACTTTTAATATGAGTGAAGTTTAAGGAAATTTGACTGAATTACCCCATTGGATCGAACTTAAAAATATTAATGTCAACTTTAGTAGCACTTGGTACTGTAAGTGCTCTAATACCAAATTTAATAACTAGTGGGATGAATTACCCCAATGGCAGGTAACCTCTTACATTACATATTTAATGCAGACATCTCCACCATTACTAACCATACCGAGCTGAGGTTGCACAGTGTTTAGAGTGCAGTACTGCAGGCTACTTCAGCTGACTGCTAGCTGCAGTTCAGCAGATCGAATCTCACCAACTCAAGGTTGACTCAGCCTTCCATCCTTCTGAGATGGGTAAAATGAGGACCCAGATTGTTGGGGGCAATATGCTGACTCTGTAAACTGCTTAGAGAGGGCTGTAAAAGCACTATGAAGCGATATGTAAATCTAAGTGCTATTGCTATATCAATTAATTGAAAATGGAGGTTTCTCTTGATATTAGAAGGCAAATATTAAAAGATATTGGTTTTTTTCCCCCAGAGTAGTGAAATTTCTACCATTGATGAAAATTTTGACGCATAAAGTTATTGGTGCCCTTTGATGTGAAATTCTGTCATTTTAGTAATGACTGAATTTCAGCAGATTTTAAATGCTCTGCAATTAACAGTAATCTTAAAAAGAAATAGAAAGATATTTCCAAATACCTACGATAAATTTTAACCTAAACTTTCTGTTTTACAACTGACAATTTAAAATCATGTTTACCTACGTATACATCATATTATTTATCTCAGGCAGAGAGCATAGAAAAGATGTAAGAAGTAATAACCCAAAGCAATTAAAAGTATGACATAAAAAAGGAAACATAGCTAAAATTAGTTTATAAAAAATAAAGGTTTTCCTTGTCCAGTTGTGTCCTACTCCAGGGGCATTGCTTATTTCCGTTTCCTAGTTGAGCGAACCAGCATTGTCTGAAGACTCTTTCATGGTCATGTGACTGGCATGACTATACGCCAACACCTACAGAACACTTATTTCCTACTGAAGTGGTATCTGTTTATCTACTTGTATTTGCATGCTTTTGAACTGATATACACATAGATAACATTCAAATACACACTGTAGCTTTCCATCTCTCTATCTGTGCTAACCATCCTTTCTTTCCCCCTGTCCTTACATTGTTTATATATTGCCTTTAGAAATGCATTCTAAGTATTTGTTAGTACATTGTATATACTTCCTAGTCAGTAGGATAAGGGTAATAATATGCTTGATTATCTGGAGGTAGCAATAGCACTTAGACTTATATACTGCTTCAAAGTGCTTTATAGCCCTCTCTAAGTGGTTTACAGAATATGTTTGAAATAAAACTGGGTTTTGGTAACACTTGAGGCAGTCCCAAAGATGCTTTTTCAAGAGGCAACTGACTTTCTGATTTTTCTTTGAAGACATTTTGCTTCTCATCCAATGAGCTTCTTCAGCTCTGTCTGGATGGTGGGGAATGGAAGGATTTGCAGAGAGCTGGTCATTTGCATTTTTTTTGTGAGTCGATAAGGCCGCCTGGAAGTTTATGTGATGTCAGGATCACCTGATTAGTGCAAATGGGTGTGGAGCCCTCTCGGAACTGTTGAAAGGATGGGAGATAGATGTCGTATCCCTCTTTCAAACCAGTGGTCCTCTGTCCATGTGGGGACCAAGCAGGGCCAAAGAGGCCATTTGTGTCAAAATTGAACAGTCCTCTCTCAACAGAGGGGGGGAGGGATACGACATTCCATCATCTATCTCCAGTCTACAACACAATCCTTTCAACAGTTCCAAGAAGGCTGCATACCCATTTGCACTACTTAGGTGATCCCGATGACACAGATAAACCTCCAGGTGGCCTTACCGATTCGCTAAAGAATGCAAATAACCAGCTGTCTTCAAGGAATAAAAATCCTTCCATTCCCCACCATCCGGTCAGAGCTGAAGAAGCTTCTTGAATGAGAAGTGAAACATCTTCAAAGAAAAACCAGAAAGCCCAGTTGCTTCTTGAAAAAGCACCTTTGGGATAACCATGACCTGGATGACTGACAATCTCCATAGATATTTAACACTTGAGGCATACAGGTCAAAATGTGCCAAAATTGACCAATACTGTCATTACTGTAGCAGGGAATGTGCTATACATTCCCTACTACAGCACAGGCAGGACTAAAACTGGTTATCAAGTTTAGATTTGTTTCTGTTTTTCTAAAAAACAAAAAAGCCAAAAATGACCAAAAAGAAAATAATGAAGATAGTGTTTAGTGCATCAAAGTAGTTTTATCATTAAAACACCTTAATTTATTTCTACTGACTTAACTGATTAGGTACCTAGGTTACAATTTAATATGAAATCAATACCCTATGTTAGCACTGGCTATACTACCTACATGAGTAAAGAAAGAGTTGTAGCTATAGTAAATTAATTGAATGAATGTAAGCCCTTTTGAAATCAGTGGGAAAAATGAAACAGATTAAATTCATTTTCAAATCCCATTTATTCCAGTAAGAATTTAGTGCAACAAATTGAAGTTTTTACTAAAGGTAATACTGGATGGGTAATTTTAGAACATCTTTAACACATTTATTGGTGTCTCTCCAGGTATGCCTTCCTCTTTCTCCTCGATGGAAAATTTGGTGCTCTTCAACAGTTCGCCATTGGATCCAGATGCACCTAAAATAGAAGATTTGAAATGGCATTCGGCTTTCTTCCGAAAACAAATGGGCATGTCATTGAGTCATTCACTGAAAAAAACAGAGAAGAGAGAGCAAATGAGGAGAAATTCTGGGCACAGTAACAAACCATTGCTGAAGCAGCCCAGCCAAAAGGAGGAGCTTGCTTCTGGTAGCTTTTTCAGTTTTGAAAAAACCTTTGCAGAAGCACAACTTGGAGCAGCACAACAGAAGAATGGGATTGTAACAGAAGACCACAGGAAAAGAGACAATCATTCTCATTGTGACACGATAAAGATAGGACTGAAGGAGAAACCTCCCAAACATAACTACAAGCCCTTGAAGTCAAATGAATCATTTCAAAGGCAGTTAGAAAATAAAAGGGCCGTGAACCACCCAAGTGGCAGATCAGCGCCTGGAATCCGGAGGGATATGGTGCCTAAATGCAATGGATCCTTTTTCAGAATAAATTATAACCCAACTCCAGTTAAAGTGCCTACAACACCCAGAAGCCCTGTGAAAAATTGGGGAGGATTCCGAATTCCAAAGAAAGGAGAAAGGCAACAGCAGGGAGAGGGGCAGGAGGAAGCATGCCGTCAAAACTCTAATTTCTCTTACTCGGCCCTCGGACAAGTTTCCCCTAAAGATAGGGCAAAAAACAACTTAAAAGTAGACAGCGAGAATGATGGATATGCTCCGGATGCAGAGATGAGTGATTCAGAAACTGAGATGGCTGAGAAAAAATGCAGGCTTGGATCAAATAGCACTCTCCCTAGAAGGACAGATATTATTAGAAGAAGTATTCTTGCCTCTTGACTGAAGAACGATACATAACACAGCACTGGAATCAGTGAAGCCTCAGCCTGGATATAAAAAAGTAGCTACTCTGTTCTATTTATTGGTGGGACAAAGAGAGTCTTAAATTATGACTACAAGATCTACCAAGAATAAAAACATCTTACCTGGGCTGTAGAAAGTTGTTTACGTGCACTTGAGTACGAGTATTTCTTCCACCATTCTCTTGACTGTGAGATGTGAACATTCTTGCAATTGTCTCAAAGAAATCTGAGAAAATAATATTGTTTTCCAATTGATTAATATGCTGAATGCTTATTTTAAAAAGGATAAGTTAATTGGATTGTGTGGGTAGACCCTAGTTTAGGCAGATAGCACTGAAGAAGTTTTTCTTTCCCCATCCCTGAAAAGCACAAGCTGTTGATATGTAAGAGAGTAATGAATTGAATTTTGGTGCACTGCTTATCCTAATCTACATGGTCGCTCTCCTCAGGCTGTGCATAGAGTAAATCCTAGTCTAATTTTTTTGCTGTATTAGGATTCAGGGGAATTTTGGCAGCTGAAACCTTTGTTAACTCCAAATGTTTTTAGACACAAAATGTTACCAAGCAGGTAAGAAGAATGTGCATGATTGGTTAGATGGCCTAATGGGGTAAATCCAAGCTGCCCAGAATAAAAACTGTAACTCCAGGATATATACAGTGCTATTCTGAAGGGACCCAGACAAAGAATTAAGGAAAATTATCTATTTCTCTCAAATTAAGGGAAGAGGGATATCTATGTCTTAAAGTACTTGATCTTGTTTTGAAAGAAAGGTGGGTTTGTAAGCGTGCTGTATTCTGCTAGCACCTGCCATGTGAAATACAAAGACAATTCAAGTGAGTGAGACTTAAATGTGTCTCTGTGACAAAACAGGGTTGGCTGCCTTGTTTCTCCTACACACCCCCACCCCTCATATACACTGCAAATTGTAAATCTGTAATGGGTGAGAATTTTTACAATAGAAAAATTCTTAGCATCACATCAAACTTGGGAGAAGCAATGGCAGACAAACGAAGTTTGCCATGAAGATATGACTGTATTTCCACAGGCCAGTAGTCATCAGCCTTTCTTTATATGCACTAATAATATGTGTTGGGATATGCAAGTTTCTAACACATAAGGGTTACTTTAAATACAAAAAGAAGGATGTAATAAATATATATCTATATTTTTTGAATAAAATGGTAAGGCAATAAGATGCGAATAGTGCTTTACATTCAAGCCAATTTAACAACAAGACTTCATGATATGGATTAGATTTGGCAAAAGAGTGTTTTGATTACATCATTAAAAAACTGCAATAAGAAAGAGAAAAAGCCATCAGCAATAATAAGTGAACAGATTATTAGCCTATTTTGTGCACTCAGCAGAGTGCATTTGTGAGACACAAAGGTAGTTTTAGACAATTACAACTTTTGGGACACAACTTGGATATAAACAATACCAGAGATAATGAGGTTACAAGAAATGTAAGGAGCAGTAGATATTTTGTTTGGCAACACTCCTCTCAGTCCATCATCGTTAGTTTTTACTTACTATATTTAAAGCAAATGTTGGAACCTGGCAATTTGACTCAAGTCTTCCAGAGGTTTCAACTGAAAACTAGAGTGCTACTGTTTCATCTTGCTATGCAAGTCACTGATCATCAATAATACATTGTATTTGAGGAAGTTTGCAAAATAGTTTTCTTACAGTCCTAATTTTTGGATAAAGAAATATTGTATGTGATCCCATGAATTCTAAATTACCAATCCACTGATTCTATAACTTGGGAACATGCATCAGATCGTATTCCCGTTTACTTCCAAAGCAGCAGTAGTAATCCCAAGAAAACAAAACTATGATTTGAAAATAAGCTACAAATTCAGTTTTCCCCTCGTTTATCTTTCACCTCCACTTTCGGTATCTAGCTTGGTGCTAATCATAGTTTAATATATGAGTAATCGGCTTCCATTAAAATAAAAAATACAGCCTTTGAAAGGCCATTTTTTAACTTGGCCTATCAAATTCAAATATCCCTGGATGCTGTGGTTAGAACTGAATGGGAAACTGAAATGGGACTTATGCATGAACGATAAGGAGGTTGTGAAATTGATACATTTCATGAGATCATCATTTTCTGATCTTAGGCTCAATGTGTATATAATAGCTGTAGTTCCAGTGATGGCTATTGGTACACTGGAGTTCCAATGCTTTAACATAACTTTATATAGGCAGGGTTTTTTTTTTTTTGGTTTTTTTTTTTTTTTTTTTTGCAGCTTGCCTCATTGTCAAGAAAATTATTCAGATTTAAAAGAAAGAACATTATTCCTCATCCCCCTTCCTACAGAGAGCGCTGTATTGTTAAGAGTAGTCCATGCGTAGCCTTTGAGTCAGGATGGATAGAATTAACAAGCATGTTAAGACTACAATCTAAACATTTTTAGCTACCATTTTAGAAAGCTACTGGAAATTATATATATATATATATATATATATATATATATATATATATATATATATTGCTTTTGATTGAACTACCCGTATATTACAGGTATATACTAAGGTTTGCTGCTTTAAAAGCAGGCATGTTCTTGTTAAATATAAGAGGGATGTGATTAATTCATTATTCAGTACAATAAGTGTTTCAGGTGAGGTTTAAGTGAAATATTGGTTAACCTGCCCAAACGAGTTTTTCATCAAGCCATAGAAGTAAATTTGATGTTAAATAAACATCATCAATGTTATGATCAATTTTGAAAGAGGTATCAGATTACATTTGCACTATTAGGAATGTTAGCATTTGTGCAGAAAGAATGCCTTATCTGTTTTCCCCACCGTATTTAGGTTAATAAGCTTTCTGATGTTTTGATTAATGCTGAACCAAAAATTAATAACAAAAGACGAAAAAATAGTGCGTTTCCCCTATCCGCATCTTCCAACTACAGAAGTAGGTAAAATCAGTATGACCAGTTGTTTCATACTATATATATAACACTCAATACATGAAAATTTATAAATAAAACCATATTCTTTACTACCACTACATTCTTTTCATTGATAAGAAAACAATGGAGATTTCTTGTTAGTTCCACATTTTACTTACGCAGATTGCCCAAGAAATATGATTATACTTGGTGTACTACATTGAAATATAGGGTAATAAACATTTTAGTAATGTTGACTGGAATGCTGTCTGTTTGATCCTGGACACCCACACACATACGTGCCAGTCTAAACTAATGAGAGATCTCTCATATGTACAAAATCTTGATTATTTTACGTAAATTGGGTAAAAAAGATCTTACTACATTTGTAAAACCTTGTACAGAGGATTTTTTCACTATGTGCCTAGCTTTGGTGTCCATTTTGCTCCAATTTGAAAACAGGTGCATGATGATAAAACAAATAGAAATAAAGTATATGTAGAGATGACTATTTTATATTACATGGCCCAATCCTGTATTTATTTTCCTCCCTTTTTGAAGTATTTATAAAGACCTAGTTGAAGATGGCTGTATTTTTTGTTAAAATATTTAGTAGAATTGTGCCTTTGTCTGTATGTGAATAAATGCTGTACATTTTGCAATACACTTAAGTGTTCTGGTCTGATATCTGTGTTTATACTCATTTGACAATGTTAAATCGGTAAATCTCAGGAAATACTAAGGTTAACTCAAATTAATCAGTGATGGATTCAACATCTTTAATTGTGTTTCCTAATATATAAGCCTTAATGGAATGATGGCATATATAACACTTGTGTATTTGTGGCTTTAAACCACTACAGAGGATTTCCCTTTTTCTACTCTTACATTGTCCTTTATCTATTAGCATATCTAACTGCTTTGAATAGCATGCCATTTCTTCCATCTGTCTCATTTCTCACTTCCCTTCTGTAATATTGAATGATTCATTGGTTATGATGACATTCACAAATGACTGATGTCGTTCATAATATGCTTGATTTCTGAAATTCCTAGAGGTCTTTAACCAAATTCCTAAGTAATGTGTAGATTTTATTAAGTTAGAGAGTTTAATAGTTTTCTGTGGATAGTAGTCTGTAATGCTGTACATGTATTCCCTTAGAATCAAAGGATATATCCCCCCAATGCTACTTAAAAGCTTGAAGTGAAACAAGGATGTCCCAAACTACATTGTTGAAGTGTGATTACTTTGCTGGTTTCTTTTTTGGATTACAAGGTTTTAATTTTTTTTAAACCTCCAGGATTAGCAAATCAGAAAGGTCCTGGTTCTATCCATGTTGCTAATTACAAGGCGAGATTGGAGGTGAGCTGATAACAGAAACCACATTTATAACAACTCACTTGATTAGGTTGATGGGCGGTGTCTAAATTTGATAAATGAATGAATAAATTCAATCTTGCTGGATTAGGCCAAGGCCCATTTCATTTCAGCCTTTTGTTTCTCCTAGGAGCCAAAGATGTATCCCTTGGGATCTCAGTAAGCTGGATAGGGACATTGTTGTCATTGTTCTCATTGTTGATTCCCCTAGTAATTGGCATTTCAAAATAAGCTTGAATATCCACATAAAGTCATCCAGTTTAGCTCTGACTATCTTGGAAGAAGTTTGGCAAGTGTGAAGATAGTTACAGTGGGAAGTGCTGTGCTTTGTGGGAAGGAATAAAACTGTTCCTGTCTGCCTTCTTGCCGCCACCAGACGATCCCTTGGGATCACCGCCCCATTGCCTGTAAAGAGCTGCCTTTACATCTGAAAGGCGGCTCGACAAAACTCCATTTCCATGTGGAAATGGAGAGAGAGCTGGCGGGGGCAGGTAGAGCTCTCTGCCTAGCCCCAAAGGTTTTTTTTTTTACTTTTGGGGACGAAGCAGATGAAGCTCCCTATTTCCCTCGCCATCGCTCCGGGCTTTGGGAGACCTCTGCTTATGCAGAGCTAGGCGACAAGATCAAGCCTACAAAAATTAACAGAACAATTAAAGAGGACGTGAGCTGGACCTGTGACCCTGAATCGCAAGTATTTCATCTATTTTATAACAATTATTGAAGAAGGAAAAGGAAAAGGAGAAAAAGAATTTTTAAAAAATGGCGACTGCCGAGGCTTGAGAAGGGGCTGAAAGGGAGAGTCCTTCCGTTTTCTATTAAGATATAAAGTAACGGAATAAATACTTCTGGCTACAATTGAAGATAAAGCTCTACTTTTGTGTTTTGTTCTTCCTGGAGATCTGATATTGATCTTGGTTGGAAAGAAGCTTTTTTTTTTCTTTTTTGCCTCTCTTTTCTTTTTTTAAAAAATAGTTTGTGTGGAAATATGGCATTAAAGCTTGCAAAGCCGGACAAACAAGCAGTGGGGGGGGGAATTCCCCCATTAATAAATTACGTGAACAAGTTCTAAATCTCCAGTCTCAGAAAACTGATTTTAATATAATTGAATTTCTTTTGGAGGAGATTGTAAGAAGGGATGAGATTGTGAATCAGAACCTTGAAAAATTTAAGCAGGAAATTAAAGAATTAGTGCAATCAAAGTTTGATTTTTTGGACCGAAAGATTATAAAAATGGCTAATGGTCTTGCAGAATTTATGATTAAGTTGGATGCAAATACTAACTTATTAGAGTCTAAAGTGGAAGAAATTGAGGACAATTTGGATAATAGAATACAAAAAATTGAAAATGATTTGACAAACACTCAAGACAATAGCTCAAAAGAAAAACCTAAAATGGAGGCTGATCAAAAGACTTGTAATGCAGAAAACATACAACAACGGATTGAAAGAGAAGTTTTAATGATGCAACATAATTTTACTGAATATGCGATTAGACTCAGAGGACTGCAGGAAAATGACAGAGATGATTTAAGGAAAATATCTTCTGAAATTCTGGCTGGGATCTTAAAGGTTCAACCTGAGGAAATATTTTGTAGGATTGACAGAGTTTATAGAATAAATTCCTGGATTGCAAAGCAAAGGCAATTGCCTAGAGATGTGGTGATTTATTTTACAGATAAAGATATAAGAAATAATATTGTGCAAAATTCTTTTAATTCTACTTTGCAATTGTTTGGAAGAAAGATTTGGATTTACAAAGAGCTCCCGCCTAAGATGTTATTGGAAAGGAAGAAATTTGGTTTTCTGGTGACTGAGTTAAAAAAAAGAAATATTTTATTCAGGTGGGACGCTCCAGCTGGTATAATATTGAGATATCAAGGAGAAAGATACCAACTAAATACTGTTGAAAAAGCGGAAGAATTTTATCAAAAATTTTTGAAAATGAACTTAACATCTCTAGGCACAATACAGGATAAGCAGAAGGAATTGGAAATAAAGGAAAAACATCGAATTATAGAGGCTGCTGTGGACAAATTGCCTTTGGATTCTTTAGACACCTCAGCTGGATTATCTATAAATACGAGAGAAGTGGCATCAGACTCTAATGTGATGATTCATCAAGTCACAGACAAGTATGGAAACCAATTAACACAATTGATAAAAAAGAAATATGAGACACGAAAGCAAAACCAACAAGATCAAGTTATAAAGCAGAATGAAAATCGATCAGTTGATATACAACTTATAGAAAGGAAACCAGGATGGAGATCAAACCCACAAAAAGAAAAGAAAAAAAGAAATAGGTCTCACAAAAATAGAAATTTCTAAATTAAGCAACAGTGAAGCCAGTTATTTTAAAAAAATGAATGAATATATGAAAAGATAGTGGAGGCGAAGTATTGGTTAATATTATCCTGAGGAGAGTGACAGACCTCTGCAATGCCGTAATTTTGGGATGTGAAAAGAGCCTTAATTTGTTGGATTTGAATTATCTATTTTGGACTTCTTTCTTTTATTGATAAATATATTATATTCATCTTGAGCTATAAGGCAAGAGAGCTACGCTGGGGCACGCAGAAGATCTGGTTGTTACCCATTAGGATGATGGGAATTAATAATCCTGATGAAAGCCACAATTACAATTATATGGAATATAATCATAATGTCACTCGGGTGGTTGTTTTTTTCTTTTATATATATATATGAGGATATTCATTACTGATGGGGGCAGATGATGACTGAGGATTTTGAACAAACTGTTGCACCAGGATGCTATGTTACCCTATTATGGATGATGGACTCAACAATCCAGTGGAAAGACATCAAAGAAGATATTATATGGATTATAAATTTAAAGTCATTGACTTTCTTTTATATAACGGAATGTATGTATATATATATATATTACCAGAGTGGGCAGTGGATTAAAGATATTAAGAATTGTTGTGCATGGCAATTTTGCAGGAAAGTGGGTGGAAATAGGTTAGTTTACTGATTGTTTAGTTTAAGAAAAGGGATGTTTAAGTGATATATTTAGGGGAGTGGAGCAAATGGATAGAGTTGAATAAATGTTAAATTAGGATTTATGGGGTAGGCTGCTTTGAAATGTTATATTAATATACACAAAAGATTAAATGTTAAAGTAGGATTTATTATATAGTTTTAAAGTGGAAGGTTGTTTTGAAATGTTGTATTAATATACAGATATAAGTATGGAGGAGGAGAAAAAGGGCAGAATATTGTTAAATTGGGAGTTACAATAATATTACAAGTTATAAATTAGAAGTTATACAATGTTACAGTAGAATGTTATTTTGAAATGTATGGTAAAAGGGGGAAGTAACAATATTAATAATACTATTAGCAAGTAAGGGTCAGTACTTAGAGGAGGGAGTAAGGGGATGGTAAAATATTATATAATCTGTTATGAATTAGGTCTTTGTTGTGAAGAAGTCACGGGGGGGATGGGTGGTGAGGGGGGGTTAGGGTGGAGGGGGGGAGAAAAATGGGGGGGAAAATTTGTATTCAAAAACTTTTTCATTAAAAAAAAAACTGTTCCTGTCTGCCATCTCTGTGCTATGCATAATTTTGTACAGTCATGTTCTACTTGTGTTCCTCCCCCCCCCCCCATAAGCTAAGAATGTTCTAATCATTCTAGACTTTTCTTGTAGGGTATTTCATCTCCCAATCGCTTTAGTTCCCACCTTCTGCCCTTTTTTCAACGTTGTTATATCTTTCTTCAATGTGCCCAGAATTCTAAATAGCATTCCAGATTAAAACATACCATAGATTTGGATTTACAACACTGTTGTTTTTATTTTGAATTCCTTCCTTAACAATCTCAAGCAGGGTATCTGCTTTTCTCACAGCTGCTGAACATTTAGTTGATATTTTCTTGGGTATCCTCTAGGACTTCAAGATATTTCTCTTTCTTCTTGTCCAACTTCCTTGTTCATTCTGCCACAAAAATTAGAGGGGGAGGAGGTAAGATCAGCCAGGCAGGATAAATATGCAGCTAAAGTTTTAAATATTTGGGCAGACAGAGCTAATCCTTGTTCCTGGTTGTCTGCAAAGCTAATTTAGATAACATAAATTCAGAAAAAGGGATTTATTAAAAATGATAACTTCATAACAGGCCGAGTCAAATTAATATTTCCTGTGAACGTGTCCTGTCCTGCAGGAAATAATTGATTGAAAACATTGTCTTGCATGAGGAAGAAAAATAAACAGCCAGATACATTCCACTGAATTAAAATACCTCTACTTCTAGAACAAATCATTTACAAGATCTGGGCTGTAAACGCTCAGAAAACCATTACACTAGTAATTCAATTTTTTGCAGTTTAAGAGGCGTGATCTGAACTGCGATTCTTTCCCATGACCAAACAACATTTTCCCGAAACAAAGTTATGTTTTGAAATTAGAAATAAAATGCATTTTCTATTTCATTCACAAACCTATTTTACCTTTTATTAAATTGTTCCTTCTCATTTAACCAGTTTAAAGAAATCATTCTGGAGCCTTTCTCAATTACTTTTGGCTTTTTTTATTAACTTGATTTGCTTAGTATTATCCACAAATTTATCCAATTCATTAGCAAGTTATAAACAGGTTAAAAATTGTCAGTCCTAAAGCATGTTGAAGAACTCCATTTCTCTGCATTATGAAAACTGATTTTTTTTAATCAGATGGCAAACCATAAAATGAAAAAAAACACATTAACTTATTACTGCTATATTCTAAAGTACACAGAATTGATAGGGTCAACTTCCATTCATGCCTATTTGGGCCAAGAGAAGCAAGTTGGATTTTGCTACTATGCATACACTGGATTGCAGTGATAAGCTGGAGAGGTTTCAGGTTAGGTTGCAAAGTCGAAAGTTATATCTGCACGTTAGTTCCTGAACCATACTATATTTTGAAGCCCTTATATTGAGTTTTTAGACAGCAGTCCAAATACAAAGATGGCTTTTTCAGTAATGCTGGAATAATGAGTTCACTGGTTGGCCTATGACTAATTGCCATTACTAATGGTCTCAAGATAATGAAAATAATGTAGACAACCTTTCCCAGATACCTAGTGTCATTAAAAAGAAAGAGCACCCTCACTGAGTTCTATGGTTTTATGAATAATCATCATCATCTGGTCCTTAGCTGTTCTTAAATGTAGATAAATACGACCTCAAATGAACAACAACATAGGACTTATTACACCATGCTATCATTTATTTTACAAGAAGCCAAAATGGAAGCCATGTGTGAAAAATTAAATACATCTTATGATTCAATAGCTTGTAGAACCACGTGAAACAGCAATAACTTGGGGTAATTGTTTTCTGTATGACTTTTATCAGTTTCTCACACCAATGTGATAGAATTTTGGTCCACTCTTCTTTACAACATTGCTTTAGTTCATTGAGATTTGTGAGCATCTGTGCACAGCTCTCTTGAGGTTCCACTACAGCACTGAACTCAGTTGAGGTCTGGACTTTGGCTGGGCCATTGTAACATCTTGCTTTTTTTCTTTTTCAGCCATTCTGTTGTAGATTTGCTGGTGTGCTTGGAATTATTGTCCTGTTTGCATGATCTAATGTTGGCCAAGCTTTAACTGTCAGATAGCCAGTCTATTATTTAACTTAGAATACTTTGATATTAAGAGTAGTTCATGGTCAACTCAATGACTGCAAGGTGCTCAGGTCTTGTGACTGAAAAACAAGCCCAAATCATCCCCCTTCCACTACTATGCTTGATGATTGGTATGAGATGTTTGTGCTAATTTGCTATATATGGTTTTTGCCAAATGTGGCACCTACATTATGGCCAAACATCTACACTTTGGTCTCATCTGTGTTCCGGAAGACTTGTGATTTGTTCAGATGCAACTTTGCAACCCAAGTCATGCTGCCATGTTCTTTTTCGTGAGAAGAGGCTTTGTCCTGACAACCCTTCCAAACAAACCATACTTCTTTAGTCTTTTTCTAATTGTAGTGTTATGAACTTCCAACATTTAGTACGTTAACTGATGCCTGTAGAGTCTGAGATGTAACTCTTGGTTTTTTTTGGTTTTTTTTTTTGCAATTTCTCTGCCTGGTCTGACCTTATTTTATCTAGCTCTAAACAAAATATATTTTTTTCTTTTTCATGTATTCCTTGTACCTAACCAAAGGAGTTTCAAATATACATTAGACTTTTCCATCTTGAGAAATCATGAACTTCCCAAGATAATATAATTTAGTCTATATGTTATGATGTGATAATATTCTAATTATTATGTACAGCAAAACAATTGCTATAATTGGGATTTCTACTTTTTCAGTAATTTAAATGCCAAGTAAGAATTAGCTTTATTAATTGTATATCTGATAACCCAACTCTGTGTACTTTTCAAAGAGGTAAGGAACATTGATGCTAGGTACCAATTCAGCAATATTGTATGAGTGGATAGAACATTATTTTCAGATCAATAGTTCACATATCAACAACTGAGAGTTAAATAACTAGTAAATCAGTTGTATAGATTAGAAAAATCCAACTCAACAGTGTATAATTCTAATTTTCAAAATAAATTTTATAGAATTTGTTTTACAATTTTCTCAGCTGTCTGTTTAATGTTTGTTGTGAATAGGAAAAAATACATTTGTTTTATAAAGCAATGAAGTATTATCTGGAAAATATTCTACATGATACGTTCTAAAGCTCCAAAGGTACTTTTCTTAGGCAACCTGTACAGGTTGGACACCCGTGGTTCGCTACGAAACTATCTGCTCAGGCTTAATAAATTGACACTTACAGCCTGAAACTTAATGTAGAATGTGTAACTTTGTATCATCAGTGTGTGTTAATATAATGCAACTGGGAGTTGGAACAGAGGGGGAGGGGGAGTAGAATGTCCCAGCCCGCAGCATCCATTCATCTGGCTAACATCCTGTCACTGTGTGAGAAAGTTGAGGGGTGTTTGGAAACTCAAACAGTATTTGCTGTGTGAGCAAGGAGACAGAAAGGAGGCTGGGCGTGGCTTAGCTGAACTGTTCTGTAGTAAAGCTGCTTGCTGCTGTGAAAGTAAAACTGAAAGTGAAACTCTTGTCCTCTGCTTGTGTTTTGCATTTGGAACAGATCTCTTTTGAGGTGGGAAGGGGGAGTAGAACTCCTTAGCATCAGAGTATGTTAATAATAATATAGGAAATACTAAAGCTCTGATGGACATTTTAAAAAATCATTTCTTAGTGAGCACCTAGAGGCCAAGAAGAACATACATGGCAAATTTCAAGTTTGTAGGCTTTATGGTTCTGGAGATTTCATAATTCAGCGTGAGGGGTTTTCACTTTTATATATATAGATGAGAGGACATATTACTTTACATTTCTTTTTGCTCTATCAAGTAGGCGGCCTTTTTCTTCTGCAATGTTATGGCACTGAGCTGTAATTACAAACACACAAACAAGGATTAGTTTCTTTCTTCACTGGTTCTTTTAAACAAATTAGATGACAATACAACATGAAATAGACATAACTTAAAAAAATTATTTTCTTCCTATGTAAAGTTTTTTCTCATCCACCATTATTATGAACACATTAAATGTTCTCTGACTTGCAATTTCATTAGTAGCTTACTTAAAACTTTTTATGTGAGAGGAAGGAATTACTTTCTGAGGAATGTAAGACCTTACAGATATAAGTGAATTCCAATTTATATCAGCTATAGTGATTAGCGGTTAAAAGTCCAACTTCTGAATGGCACAACTTGTTTATCCCATTATGAATTATACATATAGATCTGATCCTACAAGTGAAATACAGAAGTCTCCAGTTGTAAGAGACCAATGTATTAATGTTAACAGTTTCTATATTGCATTCTTATATTTTACTTACCAAATTACCTTTCAAACCAATTGATTTGAAAGAATGGTTGTGCTGAGTAAACCTATTTCCACATATAATTTGCTAAAGTTGAAATTTCTACATGATTTAAGTTGTAATTTTATGTTAGTTCTTGAAACCTATTCCAAGTTTCTAGACAGACATTTCCTTTTAGTATACCTAATTCTGTATTTAAAATGTTTTGCCTTTATTTATTTCCATATAACAGAAAACTAATATAAAAAGGAGAAAGCAATGCAAGTACAAAAATTATATCTACAAGGCCTTATCATGCATATATACAATTACATACAATATATGCATTTATTTCAACAGCTGCAGTAATCATTACATAAAGTATATTTCTCTTTTTTAAAAATAAAGACTGAGCTCTTTATTCATTTAACTGGACCAATTTAATTTAGATACCTGTTGAGTTGCTGTAGTTGCCCTCTCTTCTGCCTGATTTAGTCGACTTTGAAGTCGGTTGACTTTTTCTTGATATTCCCTCATTAATTTTTCGCTCTGTATAAATGAAATCACTTATTACAAATGTAAAATTTGTAACAGAAATTGCAAATAGACTTTGAAAAAAAAAACAATTGCTAAAGAACAATATAAAACCACAAACTATAGACATGCCGCTCCATGCAGTATCAAGTCAGTTTGGAAAGTTGTTACTGAAGCCTTACAATAAATTGTGCACACCTTGTTATTTTTCCTGTTTGGTCAACTTGAGAGATTGACATAAAAGACTATTATCTTCTGATTGAAAAATGTTCAGTTGCAATCTATTTCAGTTCACTGATGTCTAAGGAATTTTTTATATGGTTTTCTTAATATAGTAGCAAATGATGCCTTTGATGTTGTCACTAAAATAGTCACGTGCCTTCAGCATCTTGCTCTATTGCTGCTGATTACAGATGCCTGCTAGCTTTTGCTGAGATGAGCTTCACACCTTGGGAACCCCGATGGGATTATAATCATTTGGCAGAAACACCCCTCCATTACCAGGAGGCAGCACAGAAGGATTTAGAAGGCGTTTGTTTATAAGGTAGTTTTATTTTTATCAGGATAAAGAATGAACTTTTTTTTTAACCAGATGATTAAGATAATTATTAAAATGTCAGTGTAGCTGCAGAAAAATGAACATTTAAATGAAAAATGAAATTTACATTTGTCTATATAATTGCAGAAATGAAATACAACAGGATGAAAGGATAAATTACAGATAGGTATTAGTAAAAAACTTCATCCAGGATACACATTTTAATGTATAAACAGCAGTAAAATTACTAGCCATTTCTAACATTTTTCCAGTGTGTGATATTAGAAAAAGCATGTGTCTCTGGGTCAGAACCGCTCCAATCAAAATGACAGTAATATTCAAATAGAACTGTCCTTATAGCTGAAGCATAACATTTGGATCATATTAATGATATTACCTCAATAACCTTTTCATTTGCTCTTTCCAGTTGGTAAAATAAATCTTGGGTGTGAAGCTTTTGACGACTCAGCTCGGTTCTGCCACATAAGATCAAACAAACTCATTAATGAAAACCAGTGAACTTGTGAAGCCATTTGTAGTAAGTATATTTTCCAGACGAACTTAGGATAATAAAGTCCTTTCCCTCTCTTCCTGAACAATGGATGATATGGCGAGGATTTAATCTGAACATTCATATGGTAAAACATTCTGGGTTAAGGAACACCTGAAGTTCCATCACATTCTTTTCTCTTTTTTAAAAATCATAGCTTCAATAATTATTGCTCCTATGTCCCACCTCTGTTTCACTTAAATACTAATATTTTTCCCTATAGTAATATGCTATGACAGCATTATATAATGGTGGGAAATCCTCTGTCCAATTGGCTGTTTCTTCATTTAACTTATGGAAGCCCATTCCCATTCCACTCTCCACTCCACTTGTTTGGGACAGAAAGAATAAATAAATAAATAATTCTGAAAAGATTTAATAATCCTCCATTTTTCATGTATGTTCTCCATATAGCTATGCCTTGAAGAACCAAGACAGCCCAATAATGAAATTTCCTTACCTATATAAACCTTACCCAATCTTTTATAATTTGCAGTTTCCAACTACTAAAACATTTCAAAACATTGTGCATAATAATGCATAAAAAACTATGAGTCCTGTGTGTGTGTGTGTATGTATATATTTCTATCCCAACATTAATTAATCCAAAAGTAGGCTAGAATTAACTTGCATTTCAAAAACTGAAAATGAAATAAAAGATAGACTGTGAAACAGTAAAGTAGAAAAAATAATATATAAGCTAATGAGGTTTAATGCAAAATTCTCATATGACATAGAAAGCATATTCCAGATGTTTTCAGTTATTCAGTTATGCTATTTCAGTTATGCATAGTAATTATATATTTTGTAGATCTTCAATATCTGCAGCTGTTTCTTATCCTGTTAACATTCTTAAATAATTTAAAATAAATGGTACAATTGGTTGTTACATAATTTCAGTTAAAATAAATACATTTTATGAAGCAGAAGCCCATTAATATGATGCAATTTATTTAAGTATGTAAAAAAACATTGTTTCAGCTCATACCTAATGAATTGTTTTACTATTCCACAAGTATTTTGTAAAATGGAAAAATTAGTAATACAAAGGCACAGGCTGAATTTAAAATAAGATCATTTCAACTTGTGACTGATTTACTGTATTCAAAATACTAATTAAAGTTAGTCAAATGGATACGAGGGAGCTTGTATGTCAACAGTATTAATCAGTAATTCTGAACATGTGGATTTTTGTTTTTGAAAAAGCTTCCAGTTACATCAGGGGTGTCAAACTCGCGGCCTGCAGGCTGGATGCGTCAAGTGCTGGCCCTACCCCCGAGTGGTTTAGTGAAGGGGGGGAAAGTCCCGATATGTCACATGACACCGTGACGTGAGTTTAACATCCCTGAGTTACATGAACTGTTCACTTAACTTATCATTTATTTCTGTAGTCAGCTGATGGTCCCTAAAATCAGTGTTTTTATAATTGGTAAATTCAGGAATAAACTTGTTTGTAATTTGCGATTATAACTACAGACATGCCACTAAAGGTATCTGAGAGTCCTTGAAAGGCAATTTGAAGCTTTAAAGTAACTGCTTGCATTTATATTCAGCATTTTTAACCTGCTTTTCACCCAATTAGCTTTCAGTGTGGTTCTCAGCATGATCATTACTAAAGTGAAATATTTTAATAAATTTAAAGCACAGAGGTCACCTTTCAGCATTAGGAGAACACATAATTAGAATACACTGAATCAGCATAACTGAGCAACCTAAGACACTTCAAGAAATTCCCTTGGAGAGTTAATACTGTAAAATAGCTTAAAATCTCTGTAAAATGTTATTTTAAAGCCTTAAGTTTTTCAACTATATATATTTCAATGTGTATTTTATTTTTGATGCTTGTGTTTATTTTCAAGTTCACATAACTTTCAGACAGATACTAGATAAGTAAATTAAGGATAGACTAGCAAATTAGGGTAATGGAACTTCCTGAATTAATACTATTTTCTTCTTTTTCATTCAAATATTTTTTTCTACAAAAGTAATTCTCCTTTCTTTCTTGTTTCTCTCTGCATGTCTTTTTCTACTATACAAAAGGTACTTGTCAATATTAATTGCTCAAGCTGTTAGCCTGGCTCAAAAATGGAAATTTTGATCCAAGATGACTGTGTAAAATTTATAAAACAAAGACAAGGTACAAACTTAACATGAATAGAGTTAACCAATCTGAACTCTTCTGTAATACCTTATGTAGAATTTCTTTTTTAATTCATTCCTTATTCATCCTCAAAATCTATGGGCAATTACAAGTAGTCCACAACTTACAGCAGTTCACTTAATGACTGTTCAAAGTTAGAACGGCACTGAAAAGTGACTTATGACCATTTTTCACACTTATTTCCATTGCAGCAACCCCAAGAGCATATGATCAAAATTCAGATACTTGGCAACTGACTCGTATTTATGATGGTTGCATTGTCCCAGGGTCATGTGATCAACTTCTGTGACCTTCTGACAAATCAAGGAGGAAGCCAGATTCACTTAACAACTGTGGTAAGAAAGGTTGTTAAATGGGGCAAAATTCATTTAACAAATGTTTCACATAGCAACAAAAATGTTGGACTCAACTGTGGTCGTCAGTCGAGGACTACCTGTACCTCCTTCCAGAAAGCAACACTTCAACTCTGCCTACTCTGTCTCCTGAGGTAAGATCTAACAGTTATTTTGCTTGTTTTTTCCAAGTAGTACCATTTTTCTTCCAAGTTTGGAAGACAGCAGATAATGAGTACCGTATTTTTCAGAGTATAAGACGCACCGGAGTATAAGACGCACCTACCTTTTTTGGTGAGGAAAAGAAGAAAAAGAAATCTCTCTGCCTCTGCCTAATTTTGCCTCGTTACAGCAAACAGCCTGCTTTACTTTCATTTTCGTTTTCAGCATAGCTTGATTAGCACAAGGGGAAAAAAATCTGCTCCAGCAATTTACCTCTTTGCAGCAAGCAGCAGAGCCCTGTGCAAAACAGCTGAGAGCAAATCAGCTGACAGTCGGAGGCCGATCCAATCAACTTGTGCTAATTAGCCTGTGCTGAAGCTGAAAGGAGCTGTTTTTTCTTGATGTTTGCTTGCAAGAATGTAACTGATGTGAGGCAGAGGCCAAAGGGGAGGGGAGCAGTGGGTGGACAGGGCTACGTTTGGTGTATAAGATGCACCTAAATTTTCATTCCCTTTTAGGGGGGGGGGGAAAGGTACATTTTATACTCCGAAAAATACAGTATCTGGTAATGCTATGGAGCCAACATTTTCAGCTTTTTTTTTTTTTCATTTTTGTAATGAATCCACAATGTCTAGATCAGGGGTGTCAAACTGGCGGCCCATGGGCCGGATGCATCAAGTGCAGGCCATGCCTACCCCAGCTCCACAAAGGGAAAAAACGTCGCAAAATGTCACGATGGCAACGTGATGCCAGAGTTTGACACCCGTGGTCTAGACTATTTAGAAATGTCAAAGAAAAAAACCCTTACTTTAGACTATTTATTCTAGATTCAGTTATTTCTGTTATTTTCTTTGTTTCCTCTTTCCAGCGATTTGTTGCTTTTTGTTGAGCCATCAACAGGCGTCTAAGCTCAGTTACTGAGTTTTGATTTACATCTTCCATCTCTTTCAGTTGAATTTCAAATCCATGTTCTTTTAGTAAATGTTCATTCTCCATTGTACTTATCTGTTAGAAAAAATAAGTATCTTATACTAAAAAAATAATTGTTATTCTTTAAAAGTCAACAATTGAAACCTAAATTTCTACCAGTAAAGAATTATTGGATGTTTAATTATGGAAATTAATGCAAGATAAAACAATTAATTTTAAATACATTTTGCACTGTACTTTCTTCTTACGCCAAGCGTAATTAAATAAATTTAATTCCATTGAAGAAATATCATTGGACCTGGTCATCCATAGATTTCTAGATGAGTATATCTTTAATATTTTACTGTTTTTTATTTGTATACTGTTTAATATTTTTATTTGAAACTCCAGTTTATCTTTGTAACGCTCATCCTCACATCTTTATCCTAAAAGACTTTATGATTTCAGCCAACTATTATTGAAGTATGAATATATGCAAACCTAAACTACAAAAGATAGTCAAAAACAGATAATGCCTAACAAATCTTATTGCATTCTTTGTCAAAGTGACTGATATCATTGTAAAAGTCAATTTGAATTCATTTTTAATGAATGCTAATACTGTCTTGTTCCTTGCAAATTCAAATCCAAACAACTTGCATCAATTCTGAAGTATTATATAAAAAACAATACCTTTAATTTTGCAGTATGTTGTGCCTCCATTGTCAGTTTTTTCAAGTTTTCCATTTCTTTTTGAAGCTGTTCATTCCCTTGTTGCAGCTTTAAGCGCTCTTCACTTATAGCTCCACATTTCTCCCTTTCAGAATCCAGAATACTTTGCAGCTTGCACATATTTTCTTGGCAACGGCATCTCTCTTCTTCATATCTTAAAGTGAATTACATTTTTTACAGCCAGTTTAAAACATGTCTTGAAATCACACATAGACTTTAGACTACATAAAATATAGTAATATATTTTATATACATAAAATATAGTAATATTTGACATTTTGTTTCCTTTTTTTACTCAGTAGAATCAGAAATATTTTAAGTAACACTCAGCAAGTACTGAACATAAATGTATTTAATGTGTGCCGATGCTACCATAGTTCAGTATAAATTGCATAGTTAGTTTAGAGCAGTGTTTCCCAAACTTGGGAACTTCAAGATGTATGGACTTCAACTCCCAAAATCCCACAGCCAGCCATGCTGGATGGGGAATTCTGGGAGTTGAAGTCCACACTTCTTAAAGTTCCCAAGTTTGAGAAACACTGGTTTAGAGATTTAAAAGAGCATATATTAATTAATAAAACTGTAAAAACATGTTGACAATTACCAGTGTCACATCTAAACCTAGTGATAATAACTGTCAAAAGTTCTATGAAATACTGTACTATTGCCTAACTGAATGCCATCATGCTGGCATCAGTTCAATGTCTGAAGGAAGGGCAGCAATCAGAAACATGACGTCTGTTTTTCCCCACCTTTTGAATGGAGGGAAAGTATTAAGCATTAACTTTTTTAGATGAATGCACTAGATAGGCTAATTCTACTTAAAGAAGCAATTCTGGAGTCAAGCCATTTAGGATATCATAGTTTAAATTAACACTCTGAATTGTACCCATAAGCCTATCAGAAAATAGAATGCCCACCAAACTGCCATGATATGGCTCTCTCTTTCCAGAATGTAGGTTGCCACGCTTTACACTAACTTCAGTTTCGAAGTACATTTTCAAAGGAAATCCTATATTAAGCACTTTTTTAGTAATCTAACTTGAGATGATATGAATGTGAGTTACTGTTCTCAAGGCCTTCTGCAACGCAAAGGTGTTCCTAGCTATGGTCTTATCTCCAAATCAAGTAGCAGCTGTGAGTCCAGGGCAACCTCCAAGCTACAGACCTGCTTTTTCAGAATGCAGTCCTGTCAGGATTCAGACATATTCATCTTCTAAGCCTGGATAAGGATCTCTACCACATTTCCAATTTAGCCTGGTGATTTGTATAATTGGGTATCACTAGCATATTGATAATATTTCATCCCAAACTGATGGATGACTTCTTCTAGTAGTTTCATAAAAGATGTTAAGGAGCAAGGAAAAGAGATCAGAATGCTCCAACACCTCATAAGGAAGGAACCAACACCCTACCCCTTCACAAGCAGGTTATCTATCTATTTCTTCAGTTTCAAGCCAAAGATAAATCCCAGATAACATAAAGGGTTGTCCCAATTATTTCTTCAGGCCCTTCCAGTGAAGAGTCAACACTTGACCAAACATAAGTAACTGTACCAGTGAAATATGCAAATACCTCACAGCATTTTAAGATGTTGGATAACCATTTGTCTGAAGTGATATAGGGCTTCCTGCCTAAGCAGGGGGTTGGACTAGAAGACCTCCAAGGTCCCTTCCAACTCTTTTATTCTGTTCTGTTCTGTTCTATTCTAATCACACCTCAGGCACAAAGCTAGCTTCGAAGAGTTACCTCAGACAATTGTAAACCACTTAAGGAATCTTGCCAAGAAAATTGCAGGGATTAGTCCTGGCATCACAAGGAGGAAAAAGCTGACTTGAAAGCATACAAACACTGACACATTGTCACTTTTTTGTGGCCATTCTATTGGCATTGAATTCCGACATTATCTCTCACTTTCCAACTGTTGAGTTATGTCTTTAATATGGCTCTGAGAGATATCTAAAAGTCTACCAATTTTTAAATTTTATTATAAGAGAAGAAATTAACTACTTGATTGGAGAGTAATTATTTCAACTATATTTAAATGTAATTAATCTGTAAAAGTAATCAAATCATGCTCAGTTTTTATTCTGGCTCTGTCTATCACCTTCTGGTGAGACTGTCCACCCCTCCAGTATACTGCTTAAAGACAATTAGGGCTACAAACAATATGGGAAAAAGCATGTTGCAGAGAGTAGACAGAATGTCAAAGTAAACAATATACAGAGGTGGAGGAAAATCAGAGGAAGCAGACATAACATATACTTGTGCTATCTCATTTTCTTTATTTTCATTTTTAACTCGGTGACTGTCAAGGTTTCTGAATTCTTTCCCACTTCAGGAATACTTTTTCCAAGTTACTCCTAAGCTTCAAGAGATATAGACATAGCAAAGTGATATATCTGTAGATTCACTTTTTATAAACCACATGCCTTATAAGATAATTCAGTAACTACTTGCATAAGATGGAAAACATTAAAAAATGCTTCATAACAGACAAAGACCATCTCCAAAGCTTCCCAAATAGATCCCACCTGCCAGAAAACACTTACAATAAATTGCCGAATGGAAGGACATAAAAAATCTGCATCTTTCTAAATTCAATTTATTTGTATTTTAATTAGTTTTTTTTTAATTTTCTAAATACTTTGAGGGAAATTTTACCTTGAACTTTAATAAACTGAAGTAAATAAAACAAACAAAATGTATATTTTGGGGTTGGACTAGATGACCTCAAAGGTCCCTTCCTGTTA
Organism: Arizona elegans; assembly: GCA_022577455.1. NCBI lineage: Eukaryota > Metazoa > Chordata > Lepidosauria > Squamata > Colubridae > Arizona > Arizona elegans. Next base: position 30,917,109 of record JAKOOJ010000009.1, on the reverse strand, counting down.
CTGTTACTGATATATTTCCGTTATACAAAAATTTGTAATAATTACACATCAGTGCAAACTTTAAAAATAAAATTCCAATACAAATGCAAGAGAATAAATCTCTCTGGTCAAAAATCTCCAGAGATAAAAATGGAAAGAAAATGGATATGAGTTTGCAGCATATGTTAATTACTTACTTCAATTCCAGTTGCTTAATTTTGTTTTGTGCCGTTTGCAAACTAAGATGAAGATCATCTTTTGTACGTTCAGCATTCAGACATCTCTGGTAAAGCTCTTCTAGTTTTCTATAATCAGCTTCGTTTCCTCTACCTTCACGGTATACCTGACAGATGAATTTAAACCAGGATATGATTCCAATGTTCCAGTAAATTCCCTGATTTGACAAACCATTACTGTGCGAAAATTAGAAGGTGGATAATCATTTCATTATGACTATCACATCTGAAGAAAGATTCTGTTATTGTCCACCAGACAAACATTCTACAGGTAGACCTTGAATTATGGCAGTAACTGGGATCAGAATTTCTGTCACTAAGCAATGCGGTCATAAAGCACAATATAATGTAATCGTATTGCTTAGTAATGGCGATCTCTGCAGTCCCCACTGCCACTGTTAAACGAGGTTTGGGAGTCGTTAAGTGAGAATCTTCTCATGACTTCCTATCAGGTTCCAAACAAAATCAGTGGGGAAGACAGCAGGGAAGTAAACGACTGCTATAGGATGGGAAAGGAAGCAAAGGGGTGTGTGGGTTTGGGGAAGCCACAGTAAAAGTGTGCTGTTAGCAGGCAAGTATCTAAGTGGCAGGCGACGACTGGCATAAACATGAGACTAGAAAGGGCAACAGGTAAGCAGGAAGGCGCAATGCAGTGCAAGTGCAGCAGAGCTTGGGGTTGTTACTGCTGGGTGTGGAGGACATGCAATGGTGCTCAAGTGGCCAGGGAGGATGCATGAGTGGCAAAGAGGCACAAATGTAAGGATCGTGAAAAGTGAGTGGCTGATGGGAAGATATTTTACAGGCCAGCAGGACTTGGGATAGTGCCAGGTAGGAGGGCACACAAATGTGGAAAGGTGTGGTGTAAGTTCAGCAAGGCCTGGGGAAGAGTACAGCGGGGTGTGTAGGTGGTGAAAGAGACACAACCCGACGGCAGAGGGGGCACAAGGAGGGTGTGTGGGTGGCAGAGTGGCAACACACACACGTGGCTTGAGGTGGCTAATGCTAGGTGGAAGAAGGTGTGCAAATGGTGGGGAGATATGGCACAAGCTCAGCAAAACTTGGGGAAGATGCTCAGATGGTGAAGGTGTGACTGAGCACAACGAGGTGATATGTAGCATGAATGCAGAGGGGCTGGGAAAGGGTGCACTGTAGGAAGAGACTTACCCAAGTGACTTGCAACCTTCCCTACTGGATTCCCCACTGACTTTGCTTGTAGAAAGTTGGCAGAGGTGGTTACAAATTGAGATCATATGACCACAGGATGCTGCAAGCTTCATAAGTGGAAGCTGGTTGCCAAACACCAAGATAGCAAAGATGTAACTGCGGCTGGGATGGCCAAAACTTTGAAGACCAGTTGAAACATCACTTGCTTAACACTATCATAACTTTGGTTGCTAGAAGGACGACTTTGGTTATTTAAAAAAACTATACTGTTTAACCAGGTTTTCCTGAGAGTTTATATTGTGTTCATTAAATTAAATAAATTTAATAAATAAATAAATAAATTATCATCTAATTATTAGTATAATTGTTTTAAATTAACATTGTTATAGTATGAGAACTGATAGTCTGCTCTTTTCATAGATCTTCCTTTCTTAGTTCTTGTTTACTGATTTAAGTGAGTTTGATATGAGTTTTAGCCATTCTAGCTTGCACAGAACTTTCGTGAGTTTCATGAGTCACAAGCAATTCGTTTTTATTTCACCTCAAGTTATTTGGGTAAAAAAAAAAAATACTGAACAGCATTACATGCTATTAAGTCAATTTCTGCTATTGCAATGCCCAAGTATTTTTTTCATGACAGCATATTTTTATTCATATATAAATGAGGTGAATGCTTTGATCCTTTCCAGTCTGTCTCATGTGACCAAGGCTAATATTTTCTACACTCTAAACATTATTTACTTATTAGCATGTACACTATAACATTATTGTATGAAAATGGGGGAGGGGAAAAAAAAAGATTTTACTTTCTCTAGTTCTTCTTCAACTGCTTGCTTTTCTCTAATAGCTCGCTCTAGTTGGCTTTGCTTTTCTCCACATTCCTATAAAGCAATAACAGAATATGTATTTTTTTTAGAAATCAGTAAGTGACATAAAACTAACTATATGTGTAAGTAGCAAACAAAATCGGGATCACTAATGAAGCCTTCCTCAAGTATGATTATATATTTATGATCTATGAAATTGCCACAAATTCCATTCACTGTAAACTTTCTTTACCTTTCAGTTACCTTTAACCTGTTTCCAAATTAAGAAATATCTGCACTGAAATAATACAGGGTTAAGTTAGGTGAATTTGTAATTTTTCAAGTTATATTGCAGAGTAATATCCATCAAATCACTTTTGGAAAAAGAGGGATTTAGACCTCTTCCCTGCCTCCAATATCAATTCCTAAAAGTAAAATCTGGAACCATCATGTATCTCTATTTCTCTTTTTAAAAAGAAATAAGGTATGTTAAATATGCTATTTGAACAAAACATTTGTGACCCGTGTATTTTTTACAAATTGCAACAAAGCTTGATGCTGTGTTTATTTTACCCAGAAGTTTTAACAAGTAAAGTATATTATCTGTTTTGTATCTGATCTTCTAAATAGTAGCATCCCACATGAAAAAGTATTTTTATCATTACATTTAATGAAATTGTGAATGCTTAGATACAGATGAATTTTTTCCTGCACAAACTAAACTAGTGAAACTGATGGTTGTTTTGTGGCATTGAATTTTAAAATGTTTATTTTTCCTCAGTGAAAGTCAACATGGGGGAAAGATCAGAATGTAAACTTGTATTTGTTTGCTGCTTATCTCGCCTTAGGGCTACTTTAGACAGTTAACTGAAGCAAAATGTACAACTTACCATCTGAAGTGCAGTAAGTTCTTCTGTTAAACGTGAAATTTGAATATTGTATCGTTTCCTCTCGTTTTCTACCTATTTTTTTAAAAAAAGAGGCATTATTCTGTGTCCAATGGATGTTTCCTTACTTTATTATATAATACATTTTTAGGAGTACAAGAGGCTGCAATATGCTAAACAGAAATATACTAATTATCAGTAGAGCTTTCTATATAACTTCCAGAACTAAGCAATGTCCAGATATAGGTGTCCATAATTGGAAGGGCACAAGCATCCCCCACCTCCTCTTTCAAACAGCTCCTCCAACCCTTTGAATCTGCTACTCAGGGCATTTGAAAAACCTGATGAAGATTTAGGGGCATCCCAGAAAATCAGACATAGTGACTTGCAGTGAGTTGGGATTTTTAGCAATCACACTTCTACCTTGCCCCACTAAAGTAGTCTGCAAGTCTCTTAGGGGGGGTTGAAGGAGAATGTTTCCAACATTTCTGGTTCTGCCATCTAAATTACATCAACTATAATGTCCATAGTTTACTGGGAGAAATAATTTTTTCTCCCAATAACAAAGGTCCACTCACAATATTACCTGAATTATCTACATGCAAACGTTGCATACTTCAATTGACATAACTTTCAAATATTTAGCTTTCAGAGTGGCCTGGCCTAACTCTCCTCTTTTAAATTTTTAATTCGTGATTTTATAAATTGGGTGTTTCAATCTGTGTTTCGGCCAAAATATTTAATAATTTTAAGGGATTTTTTAAATATTTGTATTATCTGTATTTTATCTTGGCTGTTCACCGCCCTGAGTCCTTCGGGAGTAGGGCGGTATAGAAATTTGATTAATAAATAAATAAATAATAGAGTAACTGTATCAATATTATTAATGTAATTTACAAGAACAAAATGTGTAAGAAAATATTAAAATGTTTTAAGCATGACTGCTTACTTCTTTCCTTGTTCTTAAAGCAGCATCTTGAAGCAGTTGAGAAACTGCTTGTTTCATATTTTCAATTTCCTCTTCTTTTTGTTTCTCTGATAGCATTGCCTAGAATTGGAAAGAATGGTCATATTCTAATAAAAACTTCCTATTGAAGGTAGGTCAAGCCATAACCCTAAAGATACAGCTATTTGTGTTTAATAGAAAACAGATTAACGTAAATTCAACAAAGCACAGTTGTCCCATAAACATATACAATAAATTAATCACCTGACTCTTCTGGAGATTAGCTTCTTCTATGAGTTGCATGCTGTCTCGGACTTTTCCTACAGCATCATATTTCTCTTCTTCTATATTCACACATTTTGTTTGCAGCTCCTGAATTGTTTTTTCAAGATTTGTTCTTTCTGATCTTAGCTGTTTGGAATCTTTTGTAGCTACACAAAGTCTGCATAATGGAACAGGGACCAATTGAGTGTTAAATTTAGGTTAAGATTAAGTTTAGGTAAGAATGCAACTAAAATAGTTGTCCTTCTATCTTTTGAGACCTGATAAGATTAAATTAAACCTCTTTTCTAATATGGTGAAATCAAATCATTTAGGGGCAGCATCTTTCAAGTAGTTTTCATTGTTATCGTAATAGTAAAATTTCAGATATCCAGAAATAGGAAAACTTTTGACAAACTAGACTCCTCAATAAGTCTCATCATTCCACCAACTTGTGCAACTGTTGTTCTCAAGTCCAATGGGGATTGTCTGCATATTAAAAAGATAAACTTCTCTAAATATGAAATACACTGACTACACAAATATGGTATTTTTACATTACCATTCCATGTTCAATCTCAAGAAAATAATAAGAAGTTTAATTTTGATCATTTTATTATTCTCCGTATAAACCTTGTAATATTTATTGCTTTGTAAACCTTTCTAAATTAATAAAGTGTTTCTTAAATTTTGAGGTTACTTTTTTCAAGAAGAGTTTGAAATCTAAGCTAAACCTTAAACACATTTTTGACTGGATGAATCCAAGTTGGCATATTTGTCATTGATCCAAAACCCAAAAAAACCAGCTCTCAAACCCCAACTAATTTTGCAGCCATTTTTGACGGTAAACCAATATTGGACTTAATGTTTATTCTTGAGGGCCACAAACATAATAATCAACTAAAATTCATTAGATGGAAGAAATTATACTGGTTGAATATGTTCTGTACAAATATATTCTAAAATGGGATTCTAGTGTTAAAATGGAAGTTATTATTTAATAATTTACCGTGTTTCCAATTGTTTTATGCTTGCTTGCAATTCTTGCAAGCGTTTATCTGATGCCTCCTCTTTTTCACGAGCAGCTAGGACCTCTTCTTCCTAAACAACAGGAAAGTCGGAGCTTTTTTAGAACAACTTTATGTCCAGCAGAAACAAGAGTCCAGCAATATAAACTTCTATTTTGAAAGTTGAGAAAGGATCTGATCAACCTTTCTGTTTATTTGGCTGCGAAGATCGTCAATGAATCTCATCATTTCATCAGCTTTTGCAACTGTTGTTCTCAAGTTCAATTTGGATTGTCTGCATATTAAAAAGATAAATTTCTCTAAATAATACATTGATTACACAAATATTGTGTTTTTACATTACCATTTCATGTTGAATCTCAAGGAAAAAAAACCTGCATACAGGTGAAATTACGCTCTTGCTCAACGAATTATTGTACCAGAAAAAGTCACATTTTAAAAAAGACACATGGTCAATTTTATTATCTCTTTGTGAACATATTTGATAGCATTTACAGTTCATTTTTCAAAAGATCTACTCATCAGTGTGCGATAAACATGACATTTTGGTGTGGATAGATAATTTTCTAGCCCATACACAGCATATGTAGTAACAGCACACATTTATTATAGTGGAAAGGCTTTCTTCATTATCTCCTGAAGTTCTAACAGAGGTCAGCATTTGCTCACAATATTACATCTCCACAAATAGCTATAAACTTCCACCTGACGATGATGTGCAATAAGCCATAAAATACTTTTGAAAAGCCTCATTGCACAGGTCAGACTATTTACCTGTGTGCTTTGTTTTTTTAAAAGTGATTTAAGATTTAGAAGTCTATACCTTTGTTGCTTGCGCAGCTGTTCCAGCTCTACATTTTGTTCTGTTACTGTTTTCAGAAACACCTGATTAATCTGTAAACAAAATTATTTTAAAATATATTGTACTGCTGTTAAAAAAACAAACAAACATGAGAGCCAGTAGGCTAGTATGGCGAAAGTGCAGGGCTATGAATGCAGAGACCTAGGGTCTAGAATACCCTCAAGCAACTGAAGCTCAGGAGGAGATTGTCTACCAAAATTGCTTGCTTCCCCCCTGCTCTGCAGAGCAGAGCAATTTCAAAAGAATAAGCAGCTAGCTCTTCTACACATAGAGAGCAATGCAGCCACACCAGCAGCAGGAAAGGGTCAAGGCAAAAGAGAAATTGCCTACAGAACAGAAATTGCTTGCCTTTTTCTCCTCTGTCCTTGCAGAGCAAAATGGCTGGAGAGCACGAGAGGGCTGAGGTTGAATCACACTGCTTTTGATGTGTACAAGACAATAAGCAAGTACTTGAATGTCGCAAAGGGCAGGAGAACAATTAGGAGGGACACAAAAACCTAAGATATGAAACTGACTACTGTTATCCCTTTACAGTGCAAAACACGTGGTCATGTAATTTCACGTTAGCAACCGCTTTGCTTAGCAACAGAGTTGCCAGTCACAAAGTTGCTAAGCAAGACTACCTGTATTTTGCTTAGCAGCAACACAAAATCTGTCTCTTTCAACTAACCATGATTATAATAAAATTCATAATTATGTGCTACTGGCTTTATTTCATTGAGACTTTTAAAATTGTCAATACATAAATAGTCTTTGTTCTAAATTCAGTGGCATTTCAAGGTTCTTTTGTTTTAGACGCACTAGCATTAGCCATTGCTTTCAGTCACCTACATTAAAAAAAAATCAAATCCTTTCTTGCTTTGTGGGTATCTGTTTGAATTTTGTTTCATTATTTTGTTTCGTTTACACTCACTATTGTTTTTGCTTAAAAAAAAGTTTCTCATTTCAACTTCATTTGCTTCCGACAGTCATGTATTTAAAAGCAGAAACAAATAGAGGAGAAAGAAAACATTTTAAACTAATACTGAATAGTCAAAGAAATAGGCAATAAAACTTAATAATCATGGGTTCTGCAGACAAACCTTTTCCTAAGTAGCAATTAAACTAGAACAGATTAAAAATACAGTATAAGCTGCTATGTAATTTATAAACATGTAAGTAAAAAAACTTAAGACATAGCTTTAATAAAAGTGATATCTGTTTAATAAATGTATTTTCTTTTATATTTTTCTGTTATGACTAGTCCAAAATAATGTTATTAGAATTTCAGTATTTCACTTACTGACTCAGTTTTTTCATTAGTTAAATGCAATTGTTTTGTTAGCTGCTGAAAGCTCGTCAATTGATCCTAGAAAGAAGATAATACAAAGCGTTGGAATTACAATCCAGAGGATTTATCAACATAAAAATAAATGCTAAAACATAATATATTAAATATTTTGGTATTAAATTAAGTATTTAATACCTAAATATTTAATATATTAAATATATATATATTTAATATATAACATTATTAGTGGCTGTTGTCCAGATTTGAGTCATCCAATATATTTTTGGGAAAAAACATGTAACAGCATAAGGGAGGAATGATCTAAAGTATTCATTTTTCTAATATTTTGTGTTTGCGTACACATCTACATGTCTGAGACTTAACAGAAGTAAATAGCTCATCTAAAATACTGTGGATAAAACACAATATATTTCTGCAACAACATTCAAAAGTTTTCAAGTGAATGAAGCACACTTATTGAATAAAATATACTTCTAAACTGAATAAATTACTCATAGATAATCCTATAACAAGTATTTTAAAATCCACAAGTCTTCAAAATCAAGCAAACAATGTCCTTTCCCTAAACATACATTCAGGTTTCAAACCTTTGGAAGTCATTGGGGAGCTGGATTCCAAGAGATCTAACATAAACTGAAAGATCATTTTTATACACAAACACAAACCATTAGACTTTCCAAATGCATATTTTGAGCTTTATATACAGAGGATTTTATATTCCTTTCCTAAAGAGCAAATAGCACAGTGGTTAGAATACAGTACTGCAGGCTACTTCTGCTTACTGCCGGCTGCCAAGAATTCGGCAGTTCAATTCTCACTGGCTCAAGGTTGAGTCAGCCTTCCATCCTTCCAAGATTGGTAAATGAGGACCTAGATTGTTGGGGGCGATATGCCGACTCTGTAAATCGCTTAGAGAGGGCTATAAAGCACTGTGAAGCAGTACATAAGTCTTTAGTGCTATTGCTATTATGGATATCTCCCTCCCTCCCTCCCTCCCTCCCCCCCCCCCCTCTCTCTCTCTTACCTATCTAAGTTGTCCACTCTATTACTTGCCCAAAGATCATTAAAAAACTCTTTGCTGAAAAAGCTGGTTATCTTGAGCTAATGGGAAAAAGGTGTATTTCTCTTTATTTATTTTAATGCACATGTATCAGCATGTTACTTTTTGCTTCTGCCTTTCCACAATATGAATTTGTGCTTCTGTCATGTGTTCCTGGTATATCTGTTGAAGCCGCTCCAATTCTTGTGAAACCATCTGCCAAAGTTCTAGGACATGTTCTTTTTCCTTAAAATTAAAAGATTGAAAAAAGAATGTTAGAATTTTTCTTTCCAATTGTTTTTGAATATCAAATGTCTGAAAAGAATTATTACTTCATATCTATTATATAAATTTTAACATCATTTTATAATGAGATAAATATGTTCCCTATATACTTAATTTATATTATAAATAAAAGCACAATTACCTGAAATTATGAACATCTCTGTGCCTATTAATGACAAAATAGCCTACAAATATCTTCCTTTCTTGTTGTCATTTATTCAAAATTTCTATTTAATATTAAAATCATATAACAAATTTGTCATAAATGAATGTGCCTAAATTGAAAGGCAATTTAGGACTATTGGAACCTAGACATAAAAGTCAACCAAAGCAAATATTTCAATTTCCTCACTTTATTTGCTAGTTGCAACTGTTCTTGAAGGTTTCTTATTAAGTTTTCATCCATAAATGTAGCATCCCTTGAAACAGAACCAGATGGCAGAGCTTCCAACTGCTTTTCAACGGCTTCTTTTAACTCCTCATGCAATCTGTGTTTACCATACAATAAGAGGTAGATCCGTTGTAAAACAGCAACAAAATTATATTTTTATAAAGAATGATTCTTCTGTCACAGTTAACAATTGTAACTCCAGAAAAAACATTTTAGTTATTCATGAAATAGCAACCACATTATTTCCAGCAATCCCCAGTCCCAAGATATCTGTATTTATTGCACTGCAAGTGTAAGACAAAATACACTATCATTTCAATCAGTAGTTTCTTGCTATATGACACAAACAATGCAGAATTAGTATAATTTTTATGGCGTTACCTTTCATTTTCTTTGATGACTTGCTCAAGTTTTAGCCTCATTTCTTTCATCTGCATCTAAAAGCAAGAAAAAAATTAAATATTTTATTTTGAAGATAAAATAAAGCACATGCAATACATATTCAGTATGATACTAAGATGCTTGAATGTCAATTAAAAATGTTGCCTTTTCTAGTTTATGAAGATGTCTCAAATTAGAAAGATAAACACATTTTGGAATTATTAACAAGTGACAATATTATTTTATTAGCCATGATTCAGTGATTTTTTTTTAAAAATAAACATCTTACCACTAATATTTGAATTATAAACATTATGGTTGGGTTTTTTTAATTACTTAGCAAGTTATATTAGTGGAAAAAATAGCTATAACTTTGTACCTGGCAGTATTTCAGTTGTTCATTCATTTCTCCAAGATTTTTATCGTATTCAGCAACTATAGGAGGTAATGAGCTAAAAGGGATGTAAAATAAAGTCCACATATTGAGTGACACAATGCAGTTTAAAAAAAAAATTCTGGTAAAAAAGTGAAACTGAAGTGAATTTTCTTAAAAGCTTAATTCTGAAGAAGTGGGATCACTTGTCCTATATGGATTCCCAAGAATATGAGCAGATGGTTTTTCTCTCTGCTCAGGCTGAACACTTTCACTTTGGGATACATGTATACCAGACACCCCAGAACTCATCCACATTGGGTAGAAAGCTAGAATCCCTAAAATAAATTTGACACTTGTAAATGTCATCCTACTACAGATTATGAATATTTTATTTTGTATATCTTGACTCATAAAATATCAAGGGATTACAAACAAGCAAACAAGAATAATTTTATTTGAAGTAAAGAATCAACAATGTTCTGATGTAAACAACCCAGGATGCTTAACAACTATTTATTGTAAAAATTAGATATAACTTTAAAAATAGGTGAACATGTTTAAATTCCTTCTCCTTTTGCATCAGTTGAAAAGAGATTTTATATAAGATAATTCCTTCCCTTTCAGTTTGCCCAGATAAAGGAGGGAACTCAAAATGATTTTATGAAGTTTTCTAGTAGAACCTTTACCTCCTACAAAATGACAGCTTTTATATATTTTTGAAAAAAATCAAACTCAATGCCAGTTATGCTAATATTTTTAAAACATGAAAGGAAGGAAAAGATCAGACTGTCAAGTCCTGATGTCATAAAACATTAGCTGCTAAGGCATGGAATGCTTGTGGAATTATTTTCCAGATAAAAAAGTCAGGTTCTGCCAAGCATGATTAAATTATTGGCAAAATATTTAGAAGACACATGGAGAGTTTTGATAAATTTGTTTGTGATTGACTTAAGAACCACTGAAATTAATAACTTAACTTTAAATTTCATTAATTTCAGCAGATCAACTCTCTGTATGATTACATCTGGATGCAGTTCACGGAATCATTTTTTTTCTTATTTTTTAATCACAAATCTAATTCTTCTATCCTGAGTACAGTATATTAGTTTAAATTATGTGTACACATAGTTTTACATACATACACATAAAACAAGATCAAGATAAAAAAGTAATAGATACTTCACTTGTTCATTTTTGAAGAACATTTCCAGACATCAATACATCTTTTTATAAGGTGTTTTGAAATTGCATTTTATAAATTATTTAGAATGCCAAATAAATAGCTTTACCTTTGGTCTACCAGGATGTGCTCTGTTATACTGTCATCTTCAAAGCCATTATTCTGAAAACAAACATTTTATTTTATTGAAATTTATCTTGTCATAAAAAAAACTCTAAAAACCTCTAAAATTTAACTCTATAGATCTTCATATTTAAATCAAAGTATTCCCAATGTATTCTCTTGTAGGGTGCATTATTTATAATTAATAAATAAAAATAAAATTCCATATGGATTCAAAATGAATTCAAAGAGCATAAACCTAGTTTTTCGTATCTTATTCTGTTTTCCCATTTATATATTATTTAAATTCTTTGATTATCCTCAGAAACTCAAAATAATGACTTTAATAGAATAGAGAGAAATATTTGCCAACTGTATTACCTTATGATAAGCAAGAATGCAGCTAATTATTTACTTAGTATTTCATTTAAATGTTAAAGCTAAATGAATGGTCATCAATTCCATTAAGGGCATTTCTATTGTTTTTCTTTCAGTGGCAACCAGTATCTTGTTTTGCTTTTATTTTATTTCATATCAGCTACTCCTTTTGATTACTGATAAACTAGCAACTAAATTTCATTTCTGTTTTGTTTGGAGATGGATGAAAGAAAAGAAGAACTGATAGCTGGTAAAATTATAGGACTACTAGGTTTGGACTTCAAAATCCAGATAATGACTAAAAGAAACAAGAAGATACAGAAAATTGTAGTGCTAAAAGTATGCCGTTTACAGAAACATTTATGGGCGCATCAGGAACAACAGAAGTGAGAAATAGTGAAAGACTCACAATGTTAAAATAGACATATAAATGTTTATAACAAACAAAAGTACCATAATTTTCTTAAATTTGCATGTTTTAAAAAATTATCCTGAGATTTTGGCAGGATCGTTCAAATCTTACAGGAATCAGTGATACCGATTTACAATATTCTGTTGAAGTACAGCCACCATCACAAGAAACAGTATTTCTACAGTATATGACAAACACTTGGTTTTTAATAATGCTCAAGGCTCAATCAGCTGTAGTGGAAGTGGCCAAATGTAACTGCTTGGTAAAAATAAATAAATAAATGTATTCAGGCACATTACATAAATAAGCTGCTTTATAGAATGTTCTCTTTTTCAAAAATGAAAATATAAGCACCTTGTAGGTAAGCAAATTTAACTAAATGATTTGCAGGGTCCTTTATGTGATGCTTAGCAGTAAACAGTACAACCAAAATAGAATCTAGAATTCATGAAACAAGGATATGAAAAAATGTACACCAATTTAATACCGTCTAATCATACTAACCTCCCTTTACAGCCTCCATCAAATTATCAGTAATGCATAAAAAGAGATAACCTCCAGCCAAAAATAAAGGTTGATGATCCCTGATATCTAGTACCTAAATTATATAATACAATATAAATGCATTTTAATGAAATTATATACAGAATTTACCTTGATATCTGTTGCCATTTTTGAATCTTATTAGAATTTCATATAAAGTTTCTAGGAAGCTGATTTGCTTTTCAGGAGCAGAAACACAAAATCTATGAAATAAAATAAATATAACCGGCAAGCACAGTTTATAATTGCTTTGAACTTTACTTCTAAATCTTAAATTCTTAGGAAGAAATGCACAACAGGCTGAACAGCTTCCACAAAGCCTGCAACAATGCTGTTCAACTTCAGAGCTGTAATCCTGATGTTATTGATGTCAACCACCACCCCCCCAAAAAAGGAAAAAAAATCAATCAGATATTTGAAAAGTCTATTTCTTATTCAGTCTTAATAATATCAAGTTTTTATCTTTGGATAGAAAAATTAAGATCGAATGCTAATTAAAAAAAACGGGAACGTAAAACTGACTCTGGCGGGGAATGGGGGAGACCCGCTGCGCTCGCCTCGCCTTTTGGCCCTGGCGCGCTGGGCTTCCGCAGGGCTTCCGGGCGACTGCCGCCCGCTTGCCTTCCCCTCAGCCTCGGGTCCCGCATCCAACATCGCTTCCGAGCCGGCCCGGCCAGCGGTCGGTTGTCTGGGGAAACGCTGAGCTGGGGCCGCTCCGCTGCAGTGCGCATGTGCAGCCACGGGACATCAGCCCGCCCTCCCGGAACGCCGCCACTACCGCCAGTCCGGTTTCTTCCTTATACCACCTCCGCTGCTGCTCTGGAGCTCGCCTTTTTATAATTCTTCCTATTATTAGGGATAGAGAGACTATCCCTAATTATAGTTGTGAGAATCGTAATATGTTACCAGTTGTCATTGGAGAATCTGACTCCGAAAACTCACTTCTGATGGCCAACATCTAAATCACCTACAAGATTCCACAGGTAGGATATGTATGTACACAAGAAAGTTTAATATCCTACTTCACACTCTTTCTTAGCCCTTTCTAAGGCTTCACAAAACCAAGAAAAAGAATATAGAAAAAAAGGATTTACAATCAGTTACCGGGGACCTGATTATCTAAAATTCCTTTAGAGTTATTAAAATTCTCTTTATGGTTTATGTACAAAAATGGGAAATTCTAAACAGATTTCTAAAGAGGTTCATATACATGTATGGCAAATATTAGAAAATACAAATAACACGTGTACATATATGTTTTTTAAAAACAAATAAATACAAAACTGTTAAGGTTTGTTTTGGTTCCTCATATTACATTTACTCTAGTTTTCAAATGCATTAAATATGTAACTGACCCTTCAAAAAGTTCAAGTCAGATTTTTCCCCCAAATGAATATTCATTTTGTTGTGTGCCTCCAGAAAACTAAAACTAAACGTTAGTTATCGAATGCTTTATGATAGAAATGAAACAAAACAGAGTTGTACTTTTTTCTTCCCACGAAGGTAGAGAACTCGAATTGTAAGCAGTTATAAAATAACACCCACACACACCATATTCATGGGAAGAAAAAAATAAAACCAAGCAACATAAAAATGCTTCACCATTATTGTATTTGATTAAATAGTCAAGCTAAGACATAGAAAACCGTCACAAATTATACGGTAGAAGCACTCCAGTTCAAATCACCTTTTAACTCTTATTTCTTTTTTAAATATCCAAAACAAAATAAAATATCTGTACTGTAACTAACTTACTAAGAAAATAGAAATGTCTACTTTTGTATGTACAGCAATATAACTTAGTTAAATGATATATAGATACGTAGGAACTTTAATTTATAGATTTCTATAGGAGAATTTATAAGATAAATTGTTTACCGATTGTTGTTTTTTTAAAAAAATGCTTCTTTTTAACTGAGGTTGTTTATGGCTTTTTTGCTATAGCTTTGCTGGCTGGGGAATTCTGGGAGTTGAAATCCTCCAGGCTTAAAGTTGCTAAGGCTTGCTTAGATCCCTGCTTAGACCCTCCTTCCTCCCAAATGAATAAGGAATTAAACTTAATGTAATTTCATATTTAAAGATAGGTAAAAATCAGATCCCTTACCTGGAATTAATCCCAGTTGAATTCCAGCGGCGAGAGTAGATGCAAGGGAACTGGGCTGGGACTCCTTTATCCAGAAGGGCTATTTTTGCATCGGCACCGTTTGCTCTAAAGGAAACCTACCCATGGTGAATGCGGTTACGCGTGGCAATAAGCTTTAACTAGACAAGAACGCATTTAGGGGCGAGGGAGAAAAAAAAAGATGGTGTATTGTGTTGGCTGCAGAGGGCGTCACCGCTAGGTTGGTAGCTTGCCTTTAGCTAATTCTCTCTCAGAAGTGAGACGGAAAGGAAAAGGAGAAACTTGCTGAGCGGAAGGTGGACTGTTTAAAGCCCATCAGCGCAGGCACAAAGACGAAACCATCCAACAAATCTGGAAATAGCTGCGGGTTTCACTTTAAGCAACGTCACCTCCCTCTCCTCCAATCACCGCCTTTCCCCCAGGAGAGCGGCACGCGCCGCTTAAATCGCTTGTCCCCAACGCCGCCGGCTTCTTAACGACCGACTTGGCTTGTGAAAGGTTTTTTTTAAAAAAAACCTTTAAAAAAAAAACGGTGGGCGGGGAGATTGTGCACGGTGTCGTCAGGTGGGAAAAAAAGAACACAAAACCCCGCCAATCGAATTCTAGTTGAGCTTGCGCGAGAGCCCTTTGCCATTGGTTTAAAAACGGTCACATGTTTCGTGCCTTCCTTTTCCTTTGCATGGAGACTCTGCTGGGTAAAAGTAACTGGGGGTGATGAGCGCAAGTACGGTCGCTCCCTTTGAGTGGTGTGGTTTTGGTTAGGGAGGTTTGGATTACCAGCAGGAGGGAGATCAGATTGCAGAACTTCCGTTCCTAGTCTCGGGAACGGAGTTTAGGGTGTTCCTAAACTCACGGGAGCTTTCTTTGAGTAGTTATAGCTCAGGGGTTTCCAAACTTGGCAACTTTAAGATTTGTGGACTTCAACTCCCAGAATTCCTTAGCCAGCAAAGCTGGCTGAGGAATTCTGGGAGTTGAAGTCCACAAGTCTTAAAGTTTCCAAGTTTGGAGACCCCTGAGCTATAGTATAGATTCTCCTGCTTGATCAGGGGGCTGGACTAGAAGATCTCCAAGGTTCCTTCCAGCTCATTTATTCTAAAGTTATAAAAGCTCCACTCAATGCTGGTCATGGGTGGATTTTCTTTTAGGATTTGTCTTTAGTTTCTGAAATATCCCCATTCCCATGCTCTCTCCTTGCAGAATTACTGGTTTTGAATAGTTGGTTTGGTGAGCAAAAATTTAACCATTGAAACCACATAAGCATTTAAAGGCATTTCGTGCAAAATAATTGGCAATCTGAAGGACATAAGATTATATTGTATGCCTTTGTGGATGTATGTGTGGATATGTGCACACATAAACTTTGTGGCATTGTTAACAATGACCAGAGCACTTCTTGGTAAACATAACCAATAAAAAACTTGGCCAATAAGATTAAGCCAAGTATGAGCAATTATCTGTCTATGGATGCTAAAAAAAAAAGAC
Organism: Arizona elegans; assembly: GCA_022577455.1. NCBI lineage: Eukaryota > Metazoa > Chordata > Lepidosauria > Squamata > Colubridae > Arizona > Arizona elegans. The sequence continues at coordinate 30,900,958 of JAKOOJ010000009.1, read as the reverse complement.
ACCAGAGTTTTTTGCCGTTTTTGGATGAGGAATGGATAAAAACAGTAGTATATGTAGCAGGGGAGAGAAGGGAATAAAAGGAGGGACTTGGCTGGAGGGAAGGAAAAAAAAAAGAGGGAAGGTGAGGAGGAGGAAGGATGCCAGGGAGGAGAGGAGGCATAAGAGGACAGGATAGCAGAGACTTCTGTGGGTCAAGCCTGAGAAAATAAGGGGATAGGATAGCAGAGGCTTCTGTGGGCCAAGCCTGAGGGAGATAAGAGGACAGGATGGCAGAAGCTTCTGTGGGCCAAGCCTGAGAAAATAAGGGGATAGGATAGCAGAGGCTTCTGTGGGCCAAGCCTGAGGGTGATAAGGGGACAGGATAGCAGGGGCTTCTGTGGGCCAAACTTTATACTCAGACCCAGTCTGGAATCTGCTAAAGACTCTGGCTGCAGGGAACACCTGCGGGTATCATGAGCTCATAAAGAGAGTTAGAGCAACAGAAGTGGTGGAGGGAGTCAAAGAGGTCACAGCTGATCTGCCACCCGAATGGCCTCCAGGTGCATGAGTGGCAGTTGTTACTCCCAGAAAAACATAGGGAAGTAGTGTACTGATTGCAGTACATGATGATGAGCATGGGCATCTGGGGCCCAAGAGGACCTTCAAGTTTGTGAGAGATCGGTTCTTCTGACCTTGTATGAAGAAAGCGGTTGAGGACTACTGTAAATCCTGCCTGCATTGTATCCAGCAAATGAACCTACCTTCCAAGGCTGCATCGATGGGTCACCTGCAAAGTTATGGACCCATGGATCTAGTTTATGTCGACTTCTTGTGTCTGGAACCTGAATGTATTGGTTGTGACTGATCATTTCACTCGCTATGCACAGGCCTTCCCAACAAAAGATCAGCATGCCAATACGGTAGCCAAGATACTTGTAGAAAAGTTTTTTGGAACTATGGGCTACCTCAGCACATACATTCTGACCAAGGCAGAGATTTCGAGAGCAAACTTGTCAAACAATTGCTGGATATACTGGACACTCAGAAGTTGCGCACCACTCCCTACCATCCACAAGGAGACCCACAGCCTGAGAGGTTCAATCGTACTCTTCTTGACATGACTGCAGAAAAGAAGCAACACTGGACACAACACATTTCTACTGTTGTATATGCATATAACAGCATGGAAAATGATACTACTGGGTACTCTCCATATCGACTGATTTTTGGCAGGGAGGCTTGACTGCCAGTAGATACAGTGTTTGGCATCTCTATGGATGAAACCTCACTTCACACCGCACTATGTGGACTGGTTGAGGAGGAATCTGAAAAGGGCATATGAGAAGGCTCAAACCATTTCAGAGGCCCGAAAACAGAAACGAGGAACTATGACCTGAAGGTGAGAATTCAAGATTTGCAACCTGGTGATTGTGTATTATTGCAAAATCTGGGCATTTTTGGAAACAATAAACTGGCAGACATGGAGCTCCCAGCCATACATTGTCAGTGAGAAGCTATCTGGATCGCCAGTATACCAGATTCAACCAGAAGGGAGTTTAGGGCTTCTGAAAGTGTGGTACTGAAATCATCTATTGCCTCTGAATGAGGTAATACGAGCATCTTGGTCGCCTGATCCACAAGAGACTGAACCCTGTCTGATAAGGAAGAGACCAGTGACTCGAGCAAAGCCTGCTCCATCCACAGAAAGAGGAGAGGAGGATGGTGATGAGGAAGAGGACTATATGAACTGGTTGTGGTCACCGGAGTACATTGTAACAGCCACCTCCTCATTGGGCACTGAGATGGGTCCCAAGCAGCTCAGGACAGATGCCTCTTAGTTTGTACCTCAATCTCAAGAACAGGGAGAAGTTTTTGGAGAACCAGAGTGGAAGACTGATGAACATTCCAAGCAGCTGCCAGAACTGGAGAGAATGCTGCCAAATCCAACGGTTCCTGGGCTGGAGGGACTTCTGGGGAAAGACTCAATACTCTCACATGCCTTGCAACAGCCAGAACCAGAGAATGTGCTTCCATCCCTGGAGACATTTGGGTGCAAGAAGTCTCCAGAGGATGACTCACTCATCCCAGCTGAGCCCAAAGAACAGACTGAAAGAGTGATACATCCCCTTAGAAGACTGACATATGATGTTCTGGGCCACAGCATGGATGAGGCAGTACTCACTGCTAGATGAAATCCTAATCCGTCCCCTGACACTCCAGACTCTTAGTAAGCACTTAATTCTTTGGTCCCCCATTCTTTGGGGGACCAAAGAATTTTTGGGAGGGGGGAGTGTGTAGCAGGGGGGGGAAATGGAATAAAAGGAGGTTTGGCAGGAAGGGGAGGAGATAGAGGGAATGCAAGAGAAGGAAGGAGGGGTTTGGCTGGAGGGAAGAAAAAAAAGTGGGAAGGTGAGGAGGAGGAAGGGATGCCATGGGGGAGTGGAGGCATAAGAGGATAGGATAGCAGAGGCTTCTGTGGGGCAAGCCTGAGAGAGATAAGGGGATAGGATAGCAGAGGCTTCTGTGGGGCAAGCCTGAGGGAGATAAGGGGATAGGATAGCAGAGGCTCCGACAATCTAAGTCATGCAAAACACCAATTTTTGATAAGGATAAACGAAGTGATGTGACAATTGTTGAGGTTCATGCTACCTTGAAAGTTGTAAACAGCAACATGTACTGCAGTTGTGTACCTGTTCTGACCAATGCCCTTAAAAACAACAGTATACTTTATTGTTTACATCATAGGCTCTATTATCACTATTTTTAAATCCAGATTAAAGATTCTATTTGTGCCTTCCTAATTAATGGCAAGTCAGCAGATCAAATAAAGGGAAATTTGTTTTCTCTGGCAAATTTCCTTCCTATCAATTTTAAAACAATCTTGCACTTTTGTTCAGATGATATTCAGCACTTGTTCAGCATTAATATAGAAATATTAACAATGTGGAAAAAAAGCTGATTTACATACTTATATGTTGTGATCACTGTGGACACCCTGTGGTGAAAACAGGTTGAAACAGGTACCAAAATTAGGAGAAAAAGCGTGAAATTCCTGGAAGACATTTTATATGCATAGTATCAATATAAACTTGCATGTATCTAATGTTTTGCTGCTCCCATGTATTTTTAGAGTGTGTGAACAATGGTAGAATATCCTATGATGAGTAGTTAAGATGTACAGGTGAGTAATAAGCCAATATAGGTACTATGATGTAGGTATAGGTATAGTTTTAATTTTCACTTGCATTAAGGTAATTTGTTACTTTGATTTTAGATGGGCAGCATATTTCTTCTGTTTTTATGTTTTCAAGGCATAGTCCAAGATAATTAAGCATAAGAAGCTGTCATCAACTTTTAGACAGAAATGTATATGCCATGAGTTGTTAACATTGGTCTTCAAAAACTTGAGGAAATCATGGTGATGTTTTAAAAGCTATAAGACCTACTAATATATTGAATATGTTTGGAAGTCATATACAGGGGTGGGATCTGCCGGTTTGGACAAACTGATAACTCCGACAATCAGCTGGGAGCAAACCGGTTTGCTCCAACGATTAGATGGGCCCACCCGCGCTATTTTTCTACCTTTATCTTTTTAGCCAATTAGCACGGCAGAGCGGATTGCTGCACGCTTCAGCTGTGTTACTCCCCCGAAGAAACGCGGAAGTGAAGATTTCTTTAAATTGCACAACTCATGCAGTGAAGCGTGCAATCACTGAACCGATTGCTAAACCAGGAGGATCCCACCACTGGTTATGTATGTATGTATGTATGTATGTATGTATATATGTATATAATAAAAAGTTAAGTGAATGGGATTTATTTTAAGGAAATGCCTATCAATGAAATAGATTCTGAAAGTAAAAAATTGTAAATATATTATTAATAATTCTATAATTGGCAATAATAATGTAATATCTTCAATTAAAAGACATTTTAATTTATTAATATTTATGTTAAATATGTAACAATTTTTCTTGATATAAAATACTTAGATGGAGTTTAAAATTGAACATACATGGAACAGCCTTCCGGTGGCCCATGATCCAGTAATAATCAATCTGAGTCCAGAAAATGCTGGAATACTGATGGAATTGAATGCCCCATTTTTCAATGATCCTCCAGCTCCTCCTGGTGAACCAGGAAAACCATTCAATGGATTATGGGACTATGAGGGTAAATAAACGTTATTTTATTAGGACTTAAAATCTTAACTATTCTGATAGCAATTCTTGCCTAGAGGTTCATTCCCTCCCCTTTTTATAAGTACACACTGTAGAAAAAGGCTGATGTGCCAAGTATTCCTATTTCAGTGCCTACAAGCTATTTTGTTTTCAGCATTTCTTTGCTACTGGATTAATTATATAAGGATTTTTTATAGAGGTCAAACCCTGAATTTAGCTTGAGAGACACAATATGCATTTATTTTAAATAAATTCTACTGATATTCCTATTGCTTTTTCCTATGAACAGTATAAACTATAATGTCTAACCATAAGCTATGGCAGCAATTAAAGTCTTACACTTCTTTCAGAACATAAATAGTCAGGTACCATAATCAAATACAAAGTGGCTAAGTAGTTCTAGCAAGAAGACTTAATTTTTTTGGTGAATCAATTTTCAGACTTTTCATAAACACTTGTCAGGGTTAAAGTTAGAGTTTGTATTCAGCTCTTTCATATGATGAAACTCTGCTGTTTGCATAGCACTTCTACACTTCTGTCTGTTTTTAAGCAAACCACTCTGCTTTTTGAAGCCTGCCATCTTTCATACTAGATAAATGAATTTGCAGAAATACTTGATCAAAATAAGTTTTATGTTATTAATGAGACCTCCAACTGCTCAGCATGTTGCTGGCTTTTTTAGTTTACTGATTTTCATACTGGTGTCAAAAGTTTTTAAATGTTTTGATAAATCTAGTATCTTAAATATTTGCATATTCATATGCAAATCTGCAAATATCAGGCTGTTAGAAGTTTAATGCAAATTAATTTTGTTGTAAGTCATATATTACTACTTAGACAAGCTTTTCTGATCTTATCAAGATAACATTACACTCTTGAAGTAAGTTTCAAAATTAGCCAATTATCTGTCTTCATTATCACTCCCCTTACTTCATTATGACTGTTCAAATTAATTAGTATTTGAAATGTTTTTCCTGAACAAAAATATTACTGTGAAATGAAACTGATGTGTTTAATTGGCTGTTTGATTTTTCCATTTGATGTTTCTCTAATGCCACTGAAATTGAATTGTTTTTTCCTGAACATAAGGTTTTTCGCTTTACACCATTGTTTTACAAAAAAGAAATATATTAAAGGAATATGCAACCAGTTCAGCATGTACATGTACATTTAAAAAAAATGCTTATCAGTTGAAGACAAAACTTAGCTAGTGCATTCTATGAGTTCTAAATGTGTTGAGACATTTATTTCCAGAACAACTTCGAATATGGATTTAAAAGTTAACAGCGTATGAGTGCCAAGTGGGAGTTTGCATGAAGAAGTTGCACATTGTGAAAGAAATATCTTGGAGAAGCCATTTGGATAGACCTGTCTTTAATTTTTCTCCCTAATTGCATTAAAATGCAGTATTATGATTTCTAAGTAGTTATTTTTCAGACATGTATTTAGCCCATTAAGTCTGAACTTCTGTCATAGTTTTATCAAAATTTGTCATACTTTTAAAGCAATGGTGGCTGTAATAAAGCATTTCCAATGCTTCTGATAGAAACCTATACAGTTAGCTTAGATTCTGAATAATGCTAATAGGTTTCTGAAAAAGACTTTGTAATCTTTTGCATCTTTTTGTATGTTTATGTATGCGTGCCTTTGAGTCAGTGTTGACTCTTGGAGAATCTCTGAAAAAATTTGAAAGTGTTTGCTGTTGCCTTCTCTCCTAGAACTGAGAGACGGTCACTGACACAAGTTTACCCAGTTGGGTTCATGCCTAAGGCAGGACTAGAAATTAGACTCTCCCAGTTTTTAACTACTACACCAGACTAGCTCTCACCTTTGCATCATTAGGATAGATAAAATAAGACTGCAGTTATGGGTGTTGTATTTAATGTTCTTTGTGGCTATATGAAATACACAAAGTAAAATAAACAATTGTTATGTGGTTTTAGTTATAGAAGCCTTCTTCTTGAATTACCAAACCCAGCAGTACCTAGAAGTAGAGCTCTGCCCGTAAGTAGATATTTTCAGATAATTTTTAAAATGTTCTATAGCAGTGGTTCTCAACCTGTGATCCGTGGACCCCTGGAAGGCTATGATGTCATCACAGGGGGTCCATGAAGGCTTGAAGAAATGTTACGATTTAGTGTTATGATCTTGAATTAAGTCTTGGTGGTCTGTGGCCACCTTCAAGCACCTTAACTCCTGGCAACTGCCTGGACAAGTTACTGCAGTTTTCTTGGGAAGATTTTGGAAGTAGTTTGTCCTTGCATGCTTCCTCAAGCTGAGAGAATGACTGGCTCAAGGACTCCCAAATGGTTTCATGCCTAAAGCAGATAAGAACTCATCATCTGCCAGCTTCTAGCCCATTTCCTGGTTTCGAGCTTAGTACTTTAACCACTATAACAAACTGGCTTATATTTTTGAAATTATATTTTAATTATGTTTTAATGTCCATAGTCCATTTAAGTGGCTGGCTTGGCTTGGGTTTTTCCCTCCCGTTTTGTCTTTAGTAGATTGGTGATGCAAATAAGGGAATGAATTGGTGGTAAAAGTTCATAAATGCCAGGAAGCTTTGTAGTTGCTTCCTGGTGTGGGAGGAGTCCACTCTAGCACTGCCTGCACCTTTTTGGGGTCCATCTCTATACCCTCGTGGGAAATGTAGTAGCCCAGATAGTCAATTTTACTCTGGTGGAATTTGCATCTTGGCAGCTTAGCATATAATTTGGCTGCTCAAAGCTTCTTGAGCACACCTCTGACTAGTTTTATACTGCCATAGTCTCAGTATAGATCAAAATGTCATTCAGGTAAACTAACACTCCCTTGTAGAGCTGTTCATGCAGCATTTTGTTTAATAGCTGCATGAACACAGCAGGGGCCCCTTGCAGTCCAAAAGGGAGGACCCAGAATTGGAAACATCCTAAGGGGGCAATTGAAAGCCATGTGTGAACATGATGGAAAATAGGGAAGGGGGAATGATAGGTAATAAAGATGAGAGCAGCCCAGATCCAGTTTGTACCAGAATCTCAAGGCCAGGCATCCTGAGAAAATAATGTGGATTACCCCCAAACATCTCAGCATTCTTAAAACATTTTGGTGAGCTCTGATTTCCTGGAAACGGACTGGTCATGGGGAAATGGGAAATTCAAAACTAGCCTGACTTTACTGCAGCCAACACCTTTAGTTAAAGAATCCTTTTTTAACCAGATGGAGTCAAGGGTCTTTCTTTCCCAAGGGATCACATTGGGGAAGAGCTGATATTAGATTTATGCAGTTGAAGAGGATCTAGTACTAGGAATTGCTGTCTAGGTTTTAAGATATCACTCTTGGTACTATGTACTTGTTTGGAATTATTCTGTACCTTTTGAACAGTCTTGGGAAATACTTTGTGGTGGTGTTTCATAGCAAATAGAGAGCATAAAAATAAATGAACCCACAACCTACTTTTACAATGACCAACTCGAAAGCCCATTCCTATCCACGTTTTATAAAGTAACTGCTGCTTTTTACAGCTTGAATAAAAGAAGAGCAATGTTATTAGGGCAATGAAAAATAGCATATTAAAAGACTACAGATAATAATGCAATGCAGCATTATATAGTGATTAGAATGCATCTAAGAGGACAAGAGTCTTTGATAGTTTGGGCTTCCTGTAATTGAAACATAAAATAAAAAGATGCTAATTCTTTTTGGTTTCTATGATTATCAGTTTTTTTCATAATTATTCTTTTTGAGATATGCCCCGAAAGCAAAAACAACAGCAACAGTAAAACTGTGATAAACTAATTACAATTCTGATAATCTATTTGAAACTAGTTTATCAGGATTTCATATTTTGAGGAAATCTGCACCCCACCAGACAATTGTATTATCATACAGGCTGCTTACAGTAGTAGCAAAATGATTCAAAATGATTTTATACCATACACAAATAGAACAAAGTGAGACAGGGTTTAAGACTACTACATTCTTAGTACCATACATAGACATGAAGAACATAAACTAGACCATGTTATTTAAAGACTAGAGATGCATTCAGGTTGAATTCAATTTCAGATGATTATTTAGACAAAACTGTTTTTCTTGGAAATAGTATAGAAATGTTTTGCTACTGTTTTCTTCTGGGATCTTTAAAGAAAAATTCCAAATTTAACAATCAATCCTAGACACCCTAATACATGAGTGTCAAAGTTGCGGCATCACATTGCTGTCACATAACGTATCGTGATGTTTTTCCCTTCGCAGAGCTGGGGTAAGTGTGGCCTGCTTGTGACGCATCCGGCCTGTGGGCCGCCAGTTAGAGGCCCCTGCCTAGTAATCTTCTATCCAGGTCAGGTAGTCCTTGACTTACAACAGTTTGTTTAGTGACCATTCAAAGTTACAACACCAATGAAATATGTGACTTACGAGCATTGTTCACAGTTACGACCCTGTGATCAAAATTCAGGTAATTGGTAACTGGTTCATATTTATGACCATTGTACTGTCCCAAGGTCATTGTGATCACTTTTGTGACTTTATGACAAGCAAAGGGGAAGCCAGATTCACTTAACAACTGGATTTCTAATTTATCAACTGCAATGATTCACTTAACAACTACAGCAAGAAAGGTAATAAAATGGGACAAAAATCACTTAACAAATGTCTCACTTAACAACAGAAATTTTGAGCTTATAAGTTGAAGACTACCTGTATTAATAGGACCAACTCATCTTAGCTTCTGAACCAAATGAGTTCAGAAATGGCTAATATGCAACTGTGTTTGTGTGTATCTCTAGCTCAGGATACGTATACATAATGGCTATACATTACAGGAAAATTTATTAAAAGTAGTCCTGTATCTTTAATGTTTACATATTCATTTATTAGCTGATGACTGCTATTTTGCATGTTGACAGCATTGCCTTCATATAACAACTAATAAGTAGACTCTGGATGGAGATACAAAGCAAATATTTTTCTGTTATCTTTATATTATATTTTTATAGGCATGGCCAACATCTTGTATTGTTCCTTTGGGGCAGGCGCAATATCTGCAGAGTAAGTGAACCATTTGAGCTAATTTCCCTCTAAATATGTGAATGACTCTGAGAAGATGGTAAATCTGTTGTTTTAATTTTTTTTTTACTTTAACACAGAAAGAACTTCCTTTAAAATTTGAAGTTTCAAGAACAACTACCAAATGGAGGGGCCGTGCTCATTTGCCTTGGAATTATTTTCCTCCCAACACTGACAGATTTAATGCATTTGCAATTCATGGATCAGATGTGAACAGAACATATGAAGCTCTCTATCCTATTCCTCAAAATAAAATTCACAATAACCAAAAACCTGATTTGTAAGTATATCTGGGATGCCATTTTTTATATTATGATTATTGAAAGGCTAGTATAGGGAAGAGAATTTTACTGCCCTATATCCTAAGAATAAAGTTTTATAACTTTATTATATTTATACTCCACTTTTCGTACAAGATCTCAGATGGCATGCATAGTAACATCCTATTTTCCCAACAAATAGTGAGAAGAGTTGGGTTCAAAGAGCAGATAGAGTCCAAAGTCATCCATTGACTTCTCTGAGACAGAGTTTGAGCTTTAGGCTGTCAATCAAACTGTAACCCTCAAACCACTATAGGTTTCAGAATAAATTTACCAAGAAAATGTAGATTAACTTTGGAATTGTTTCTATTTGTTTAGAATCTACCAATAGCCCATTTATTATTGAACATAATAATAAAACATCTGTCCCTTAAACCACTGATAGCAAAATCTACTTAAACTCGATTCTCCTGTTTCATATAATATACAGTATAAATATTGTTTAGCATATTTCAAATATATTTTTCAAGTAAATATTCAAATATATACATTTATGTAATGAAATAAAAATATTCATATATTTCTTGTCTTTTATATACTTCACCTTCATTATTTTGCATCCTTTCTGGGGCCTGGAATTCAATAATATGCTGTATTCCATTCACATTGATATATCCTGAATGCCTGTTGATGGTTATCTAATTTTTGCCCCATCTCCAAATCCCTAATTAGTATCATATAGTCAGCTTTATGAAAATAAAGTAATTTGTAGGTTTAGAAAACATTAGGTTAGCAATTTTTTCACAGCTCAGAAACCTCCTCAGAATAAGCATTTAGGAATGTGCTGAATGGGGCATTATTTTGCTTAGATAGTATCTTCAGAATAAACTGCTGGTGCTGCTTGCCTATCCCATCCTGCGCACATATATTTAACTGATTGGTTTACCTTAATTTGGCATAGTGGTCTATCTGAAAGTCTTACATATTTACAGAGAATACTGTATGTTTCCTAGCAAAAATAGAAAAATATAAAACAGTTTTTTTCAACCTTAGCAATGTTATAATGTTTGGATTTCAAAATTCAGAATTTGCAAGTCAGCCTCCCTGACTGGAGAATTCTGGGAGTTGGAATCTACACATCTTAATGTTGCTAAGGCCGAAAAACACTAATATAAAGTGTGATATTTAAAACAGTTTGATAATATTTATATAGAAACAGCCGGCAAAGATGTGAACTTTGTTTCTTGAGTAAATGAGTTATCCTAGCATTCTAATGTAGTACAGAATTTTAATTATTCTTTGTAGCAATTCAATAGGAGGAGAAAGGTAGCTGTTAACTCTTTGCTTACTTTACTCTTGCAGCCATCGTCTGGAATATTTTAAAAAATTCAGTTTCAAACAATTAATGGGAGAAGATTGGAAACAGATTGAATCAGACTTGTGGGAATCATGTGTGAGATGAAAAATACAAGAATGTCATAAAGATTTGGCTGAACAAACTTGTGGGCAGATCTTTCTTTTTAGGCCTTCAGGTGGCTTTCTTTTGAGGAAAAGGGACATTTATCAAATTGTTAGAAAAGAATTTGGAAAATATAACTGTTGCAAGATTATTGTATGGAAAAAATGGAAACACAATGAAAAACATTCAGAGGAAATTTGACTTACAAAATTAATTGAATGTACAGAAATGATGAAGCTGACTTGTCTGGTGAGAGAGAGAAAAAGAGAATAATCTTTTTGGAAACCTTATATGAACATTTTGCTGAAAGAAAAAAAATTAAATCAATGATTTCAGAATTTAAAAGGGACAAAGTGGATGATAATATTAATATGATAATTACTTGATAGAAATGCAGATGGATATTTGTATGTTATCTTATTTCATTTCCTGAAATTTTCTCCTTTCCTTACTATCTTGTTTGTTCTGCGTACTTTTTACTTTTGCTATATTGCTATATTTACTTTTGCTATATATATTCGTATGTGAGCATATGCATACATGGACACTCAATACAGCTACTTTATTTCTTTTAAACTTTTATAAAGATGACAAATTAAGCGATTATAGAAGACAGAAGTGAATCACTTTAGTTACTACATAAAAATGAAGCAGGGGCATTAACCCCCAGTTCTAATGCAGATTAAGATAGATTATTGGACACAGTTGGATATAGTTCTTTTACAGTACTAGAAAGTCTATAGTGGATTAAATGAAAGAGTCTTTGCATCAGGGAAAAATTATAGATATGGTTATAAAAAAATATAAACTGTGTGTATGTATATCTTTATAATATAATTATCAGTACCTGGAATTGTGTAAAAGTTTTGCTTCCTTTCATCTTTGCATTTATTTAAATAAAGTCATAACAGTTTATACTCTATTAATAGAGTTTTTATTTATGGTGTGAAAACAGATGCCAATTGAATTTAGTAGACTTAGTCACAATATCTGCCTTTAACCTTTATATAAAAGTGGCCAAGTTTATTTTTCTTTATTTCTACAATTTATAGGCCACTTAGCTCCCAATAACTCTGGGCATCTTACAATTATAACATTCAAAAAAAGAAGAAGACAAAAGTCATAAAAGAGACTATAAACAGCCTGAAGGCAACCATATGAACCAAAACAAACCCATCTGGTAGGTGCTTAACCTTCAGCTTGCCTCAAAGCCAGGGAAAATAACTATGTCTTTAATAGTTTCCTCAATGTCATCAGGGTGAGAACCATCTGGATCTCATGAAGGAATACCTTTCCTAAGAAGGCACATTTCCTGGATTATGCATTAGACACTTCTTGGTTGATGGGACCTACTCTATCCAATCTCATTAGATGGGCAGAAGCAACTAGAGGCAGGTCTTCCCTCAAATAATGCACTGCGTTTTAATCAGAATGGGATTTATTTAATTTTGGCTTAATGTTGCCATGATTCTGGCTTAGTTTGTTATACAAATCCAAGTTTAGTTAAATTATGACTTAGTGCAATGTGAATTATCAACATAAAACGAGGTTGGAGTACTGAAATTGCTATTGGTTTTCTTGACTAACATTTTTAAAGCTATAAAGTAAGAGTATGGAGCCTAAGGGCTGTATTGTGAGATTTCAGCTCCCAATAATTTCATTATATAGCTAGTCAGATAGCTATGCCTGTAGTTTAGTCCATATCTATGCATTTCAAACTTACATGCTTGCTCTGGTTTGTATACATCAGGTATGTCTCCCAGATGCTTTCTCCTTGTTTTGTTGTTTTAAAATACAAGAATTGTTAAGGTTAGGAAAAGGAAAGGAAAATTACTTTAGCTCAAGTTAAAGGAACCACAGTAGAAAAAGCTGGGAGAAAAAATAAGGAAAGCAAATAAGAGGCTACTGCTTCAGGAAATTGTTTCTAACAAATGAGTAAGTCTACGCAGAAAACTACATTAAAGTCTTAATTTTGCTTTCTGTTTGTGTTTGGGATTAATTTCTCTATACCAGCTCGGTAACTACTTTTATCAACCTTGTGGAGTAAACCAGATAGGAATCACAACCAGTTGAACTGTTTACTGTAGAGCAGTGGTGAAATGTAAAATTTGGTTCGGTGGGCGTGGCTTGGTGTGTGTGTGGGGGGGGGGGAGGAGTAATGTGACTGGGTGGGTGTGGCCAACTTTTTAAAAAAAAATTAAAAGTATTTTTTCTACAACCTCTTCAGCCGAAGAGATTGTAAAAAAATGCTTTTAAAAGGCTTTGACGATCCCAGCTGAGTTGCCTGATCATCAGAGGCTTTTTTTTTAACTTTTAAAAGCATTTTTTCAGCTGAAGAAAAAATGCTTTTAAAAGTTTTTTTTAAAAAGCCTCTAATGATCACGCAGCTCAGCTGGGCATGGGGGGGGGCAGGGATTTTTGCTACCAGTTCTCCAAACCACCCACCACCATCGATCAAGTGATCCGGTCCGAACTGGGAGCATTTCACCCCTGCTGTAAAGCTATATTGACATAATTTTGCAGGTATGAAAGTACAATTCAATCAGTCTCCTTATCCTTTACAGCGCAAGTAGGTATATAGGGATGGATATTTCTGAGCCTTTTCCCATGCCTACTATGCTGTCTCTTATCTAACCATTGTCTCTTTTGCCTGTTCTCCCAAGGCCTTTTCCACAAGCCATTACAGTTTTTAATCTCAGATAAAATTTCCTTACAGTAGGGTTGCCCCTAAATAGGAGCAGCCTAGCATCACTTGTCTATCCAGAACTGTATATTTTTTCATGGTAGATTAAGATGTTATATTCTTTTGCTTGAACAGTTGTATTTTTAATCTCTTCCACCTCTCATTTTGCATGATAGTACTGACAGTTAAAAATGTTCATGTTCTCTTTTATTTTTGAAAAATGAAGCTTGAGTCTATTTATCTCTTGTGAGATTGGTTTATCTCCTAAAATGAAAGAGAAGAAAGCAGGATTTTGCTAGCTATACAACTAATGCTGAAAGGCCAGAAGGTGGTGCTAGAAAATCTATTTATTTTTTTCTTTTCATTTTAATTTCCTGGAAAAGCAATGAAGCTTGTGGGAGTTTTATCTCTCTCATACACTGTGGCTCAGAGGAAGATATTGGGTGAAGGGTTCCCCTGGAAAACAGATGGTGGTAGCAGGTATACCAATCCACCACACCAAGGCAGGAAGCAGAGATGGGGTTCATAAAGCCATTAGGTTTCCAATAGAATAATTTTCCAATTAAATAATGTAATTCTAGTTTCAAAGTGTATTAAATGCAAAATATTTTATCTGTACTCGCCAAAGAACTTTTGGAATCAGTATTCTTTCATAGGCTTATGAATGATATATTTAGTTTCTTTCCTGTCACATGCTGAAGCACTTACTGATTCAAGTCATTTTGTCATCTTTAATACTAATATTCTCAGTGACCCATCAAGCTCCTCAGGGTGTTACAGATAGCAAATTTGAGCTGTTGTAATGCTACGTTTGTGAAAATTCTAGTCTTTCTATCTCCAGAATAACCATTATTTATACTTTTTATTTTGATGGTAAGGTGGCAGGTATTAAATATCAGGATTTTAAATTATGTATATAGTTGCTATTAAATAAGCAGGATGAAGTTTTGGGGAAATTTTTTTCTATGGTTCAAATGTTATCTAGTCATTCTGCAAACTACATGGCACCGATAACAGCTTTAGCAGAAAAGTGACAGGCAAGGTAGATTTATGCAAAAGGCCCAGCTGCAGCTGCTACACGTTCTTCAAGCGACACCCAGATTACTAAGCAGCTCTGCTTGAGGAAAGACAGGCCCATCATTAGCCAAAGCTGGAATATTTGGAATTGGAAGGCTTTACATACAAAGTCATTCTGTCTTGCTGAAGTTGACTCTAAAATAGTTCATCACCATCCAGACCCTCATAGCTTCCAGATACCAGGAGAAAACCTCCACAATATCTCCTGTTCAGCCAGATGTTAAAATGCACAGTTTGGTATCAAGTACATACTATTGATACCATCGACCATGGTATTCTCCTGGGGCGGCTTCAGGGGATGGGAGTGGGAGGCCTTGTGATATCCTGGTTCACTTCCTCGGCTCTCAGTGTTGAAAGGAGGGGAGAGATCCAACCTTCGCCCACTGCTTTTGGGGATCTGCAGGACTCGGTACTCTCTTTGCTCCTGTTCAACATTTATATGAAGCCGCTGGGTGAGATCATCTGTCACCATGGACTGAGATATCACCAATATGCTGATGATACTCAGCTGTATGTCTCGGCCTGTTGTGAGTTAAGTGTTGCCGTGTCCTCACTCTCACAGTGCCTGGAGGCTGTTAGGGGCTGGATGGGGAGCAATGGGTTGAAACTAAACCCTTGCAAGACCGAGTGGCTCTGGGTTTGGGGTTCGTTGGCTCAGGAAGAATTACCACCTTTGGCCTTGGATGGGGTGGCACTACCCCAAATAGACCCTGTGCCTAATCTAGGGGTTTTTCTAAACTCATGACTCCTGCTCAAAGAGCAGGTGGTGGTTGTAGCCAGGAGGGCCTTTGTGTAACTGCAGGTTGTGTGCCAGTTATGCCCTTTCCTGGAGCAACAGTCCCTACTCAGTCACTCATGCCCTAGTCACTTCCCGTTTTGATTATTGCAATGCGCTCTCTCTCTGCCCTTGAAGAACATCCGGAAGCTCCAGTAGGTGCAAAATGCAGCTGCCCACATGGTTTTGTGTAGATCCCAGCGTGCACATGTATCACCTCTCCTGCGGGAGCTGCATTGGTTGCCGATTTGCTTCCGGGTGCAATTCAAGGTGCTGGTTGTCACCTTTAAAGCCCTTCATGGCTTGAGACCAGGTTATCTGAGGCACCGTCTTGCCAGTCACATCTACCCAACCCATCAGAGCGGGGAGGCAGGGAATGTTGTGGATCCCATCCCAGAGAGAGATACACCTGATGGAACCCAGAAGGGCCTTCTCCGTGGTGGCTCCTTCTCTCTGGAACATCATTTTCCCCAGAGATTAGAACTGCCCCCACTCTAATACTCTTCCGGAAGGTGCTGAAGACCTGGTTCTACCAGCGGGCCTGGGGAACTCAGAGTGGGATGGAGCCCATTAAATGGCTCCTTTGATCTGCTGTTGCCAGGGCATGGGAGGTGGTGGTGGTGGGGTGATTTGTTATATTGTACTATATTAATTTATTTGATTCTTTTTGTTAGTTTTTATTGCTTTAAATGTGGTCTTATATTCTGTAAGCCGCCTTGAGTCGCCATGGGCGAATAGGCAGCAATATAAATGCAACAAACAAACAAACAAATAATACATGCTTCCATCCATGACTCTAGTGGCTTTAAGTATATATTTAAAAAGAAGGATGCTACACAAAGGTGGACCTAGTGTTGTGGCTCCGTTACCTGAACCTGTGTCATCGGCAGGAGAGGACTCCGAGAGTGAAGGAGAGGAGTTGGCAAGGCCTCCCTCTCCAGGACTCTCCTCTCTGGCAATGTCTTCAGTGTCTGCCAAAGGTCAAGAGATAGGCCCGTGGCCAAGCATGTCCCCACAGCCACAGATGGACTGTAATGAGGGAGATGAGTCTTGGCTGGATCTTCGGCAGCGTCGCAGAGATAAGCACGCGCAACAGAAGAAGAGGCATGCCAGAGATTAAGTTGAGTCATTGGACCACACCCCACAGGGTATAAAAGGGGGTGAGGTGGCCATTCAGACTCTGTGACGGACAAAACTAACTACTATCGAGTCACATTGCATCTTTGGAAACATTATCTGCCTTGGATTTAATTACGGACTGGACTTGACAATTCTTGAACTGTGTGTATCTTGTTTATGAGTAAAGTCTTGGCAAGCAGCTGCTGGGTTGCTGCCAATCCTCTTATCGAAAGAATTTGTTGTCTGCCAGTTTATTTAACCCCCGGCTGTCTGTTTGTGTGTGTGTGTGAGACGGGGACAGAACACCTAGCTTCTCATTTGATTTGCCAGTATCTGAAATTGTACATGAGGAGGAGAACCAGATAGCATAAATCCCCCCCCCGCATATTTGCAGTTAGTCCATAAGGATGCCATGATAATTGATATTGAAGGCCAGTAAAAGATCAAGCAGAAGCAGGAAGTTCCATTTTACGCTAGCGCTATAGGACAAGAGTGACTAATGTTGATTCAGTTGGGCCTGAACCCCAACAGATTTTCCATTTTCCTTAGAACTTTTTGCAATGCAACCCCACTGCTCTCTTAAGCCCACCACTTTCTTCCTTTTGAAAAAGTCTGGTTTGAGGCCAGCTGGTTGTTAAAAATGATGGCTTTTGAGGAGAGAATGTATCACCCATCCTTTCAAGGGAGATGGAAATCTCTCTTTAAAGAAGCATTTATCACCATTCAAAACCAGTTTCCTGGCACCTTCCTGGAAGCTTTCACCAACCAGTTCATATTCTGCCTATTTATATGCTGTATAAATACTAGCTAATAAATAGCAGGATGCGTTCATATAGAACAGCGATATCAAACTAGTGCTGTCACGTCATCACATCACGTATCACAATTTTTTCCCCTTCACTAAAATGGGGGTGGGGGTGGCTAGTGATGCATCCAGCCCGTGGGCTGCAAGTTTGACACCCCTGATATAGAGGACAAACAAACCACATTTCATTTTAACATGAATTTAGACACTTAATCTAATTATGGCTTACAAACTGTTTCAAGTCATGCTAGATGATTCTGATTTAGGAGTTAGTTGCAAACCAGATTTTGCCTATACAGTACAAGCACCATACTAAACTGAATTAACTTAAATATGATTGACATTATCTTCCTGGGCTCTGAATTAAGATTTATTTATTTATTTATTTATTACTGTATCCAGTATTCGCTTAGTACATTTTGTGACTGTGGTGGGCATGTATTTCACATCTTAGAAATCTGCTTATTGTCTATCAATTTAGGCAGAATACAGCATAATATGGGTAAGCATTGATGGGCTAGTAAACAATCTTCTGTTTAATTTTTCAGATTTATCCAAATATATTCATACTGAACTAAATTAAATCTTCAAATGAGCATATAAGGTCACAGCATTAATCTAGAAAGGATTGAAGTGACTATATTCGGCTTTCCTTATTTTCCCTACTTTCTTTCTTCAGTAGCTGCTGGCGATCGTTCAGACACTACATTGCTATATGAGATGAGGATATTCTAAGCAATGTCTAGTAATAGAACATGATACGTGTTTTGAATATTACATCTATGAATAAGATTGGATATTTAAGAGCGAAAACAAAGTTAATGTGAATTTGGTATTTTGAGAAAATGCAAAATGGAATTACATCCTTTCTTTGTAACTATGTTCTGTCACATCGTATATAGAAACTAGACACATTGCTTCTTTGTTACTATTGTACAGCATGTTAGATTTTTGCTTCTTTTTGCCACTAGATGGGAGAATGATGTCATCAGTGTGGTCAAAAAATCCATAAGAAGTGTTCTCTAAACTATGATTTCGGAAAACTGAATTCAGATTATTCAGCAGAGCCCCAAATTGATTGCATATCAAACAAAAAAATAATATGAGATAATCAAGACTCAAGCACAGAAATTCACATTATATATTTATGTTGTATCTCTTTTGTTAAGCCTTCAGTAGTTCTCTGACAAAATTATTGACAGAAATTGTTTAGACTGACAGTTTAGACTGTCAGTTTAGACTGACTTCATTTTATAAAGAAACTCATAAATGTAACAGCATTCTGAGACTTACATGAAAGGTAATAAGAAATATTCAGACATGAAACATGATAACCTGATATTTCATGTATTACAGGACTTCTTATATTACAGGGTTGCTCCAGTTAGGAACATTTCTGGAGCAGACATTTGCTTCTGATGTCATCAGCCTAATACTATATTATTCTACTATACTACTTTAACTCAGTCCGTATGGAACTACTCTTGAAGATTACTCAAAAAGAACAGCTGGTGGAGAGTGCAATCCCCCTTATACTTTTTGTAATGGAGTGCCTCAATAAATCCATGTCACACATTACTGTGAGGACTTCAGGCTGAAACTGTTTACAAATAGTCCTAAATAGCCTATGGTTTGACTATTGATACATTTGTGACTTTTGATAGATGTGATATGAGATCATTTGCTTCTTGTAGATTCTATCCTCTTTAATAGGCTGGTAGAGAGCACTTGATAAGTGTTTGTACCTACATGAGATAAATCAAAATGGGACCCTCCTAGTCATGACTGCTACCTGCTCTTTGAGCAAGATTCATAAATCTAGGAGGACCCCCAGATTAACACTGTGTTTATCTAAGGTAGTCCAATCCTATCCAGCACCCAAATAGCCAAGTCCTTGAACTAGAGAACCCCTTGGCTCAAAGCCATTCGGTCTTGTGAGGGTACAGCCAGGCTATTGTTCCCCATACAGACTCTCATAGACTTCAGAAACAAGAATAAGATATTCAGGCATCCCTTAAATCACCAGGGGATATATATACCTCATGACACCCTGTGAGTTCACTCAACAGGCTCATGTAGATGTTATAAAATATAGATAATAGGACCAAGAGTAGGGTTTCTATTTTTCAATGAACATAACTGGAATTGGTCCTCAAGAAAGGGGTTGAACCAGGACAACAGCATGTCATGCTACCTACCCCCAATCTTCTGAGCTGGTCCAAATGCATATCATGGTTGATGGTTTGAAAAGCCACCAAGGGGCAAGAATGGATACACAAGGTCTGAATCTTGATTGAAAAAGAGTCCCAATAATCCACTTCCTCCAAGGCCTTGTGAAGCTATTGCATGCCCTCCAAGACCATTTAAAGCTGCTGCATGACCACCTTCAACACATTCTTCCTAAAAGGAAGGTAAAATATTTAAGAGGTAGAGAAACACTCCCTCACTCAGAGAAGAATTGACCAGCACCAGAACCCATTCACATAATGTTCTGGGCTGCTTTAACAGTCCAGGAGTAGCATGGATCTAAAAGGCAGATGTCTGAGCTCACAATCCTGAAAACAGGTCCAATAAATTCAACAAACCCAAGTGACTGTATCTGACAGATGCTGCTAATTCCTCCACATGCCCCTATAAGACATTCTCTAAGCCCATGGTGACGAATCCATGGCACACGTGCCAGAGGTGGCACACAGAGCCTTTTCTGCTGGCACGCGCACCGTTGCGCCAGGTCAGATCTCCGTGGCGTTTCTTTCGTGAGCTTCTGTTTCCCTGCAAACGATGAAACAGAAACTCACGAAAGAAAAAGATCTTACCTCTTGCCGCGCTGCTGGTCTTTGGGTCTCTGCTGCACATGTGTGCATGTCTGTGCATGTCTATGTTCACACATATCCACACATGCACATTTCCATTTTGGGCATGCGCGTGTGCGCAGTTTGGGCACTCGGTATCTAAAAGGTTCACCATCACTGCTCTAAGCCCTCCTTATTCGGGAGGGTCTGTATCACCTGAAACAGAGTGATGGGGTGGCATTCTGTGGATACAAAAAGGACAGAAAAGTAATGACACTTCGTTGTCCTTACTGTCACAAGATAGGCATTAATAGGGCTCTCACCCGTGCTCAGTCTAGTTCAGTGGTTCTCAACCTTTTCTTCACCACGGACGCCCTTTAAATAATTTTTGTGGCCACGGAACATGGACATGGACCTTCAAGACTTTACTCAAGTTTTAAATAATAACATTTCTTAAAGCCTTTGTGGACCCTCTGTGATGACAATGCAGCCTATCAGGAGCCCACGGACCACAGTTTGAGAGCCACTAGTCTAGTTCATTCTTTGGTGAGCACCAGTGATGCTAAGATCCTCTGCAGCATAAGGTAAAAAGGACATAGATAGATAGATGATAGATGATAGATAGATAGATAATGAGAGAGAGAGAGAAGTTGGGTTAATTCATTTAAGCCACAGAAAATTAAAATGTGGTTGAACACGTCAAATTTGGTTTCAGTTTCTCAAATTTTGATTTTAATTTAAACAATTTAATAATCAATTTGATTTTTTTTAAAAAGCAGAATTTATATGGCCACTATATTTTGCACAAATATTTTATATTGTATACATTTTCTTCTGCATTTTCAGTTAATATATAATTCTGCAAGCAACCTTCATAATGCAATTCATTTTTGAACATTCCTTTCACTAATATCACAATTTCCCCATATTTTTTCCAAATGTATGGATTTTGAAAAGCATAACTGAATTTCAGTTTATATGTTGGCTTGCTTTTGTGAAATTAGGTAGCTTGCATTAACACGAGCTGAACAGATTTATCTCCTATGCATAGTTTACAATTTCCTGTAAAATGAGTTTTGAGGTTTAATTAGGTCCGTCTTTTCTTAGCCTTAGCCAGCTTCCTGTTTTAATTTGTCATGTAAAGTGAGAATTTAAGAAGTTTAAAGTGTTTAAAATTTGCTTTGCGAAATGCTATTAACTAGAAGGTCTCTGGATTAATTTAACAGCCAGGTCTGCTCTTTCAGCCATAAGCCATGCTGTCAGGCAAACCTGATTACACTTTAAGTGGGATGCAAATGAGTTGTGACATTATATCATTTCACATGAAAGGTTCATTACTTGCATTAAGTTGCACAATGCTCTTTCCTAAGCACAAGCTCATTACTTTTTTGGGCAGGAGGTATTTTTTAATGTAGTTGGATGTGAGGTGGATGTTTTGTCTTCTTATGTTCCTTCTTATATGTAACATTTTCTTTAATAATTTAAATTTAACATTTTTTGAGGTGAGCAAAGGTATAAAGTGAAGTAGTTTGGGTATCCTTAAATTCACTCCTTCTTGATTTTGTTTTTTAAGCTATCACAGCAATATAAATTGAACCAACACACACACAATTCAGAAACAACATTTAAACCATCCGCAATGTAATTTTTCAATGTTCCACAGTACTCGGCAAGAATATTTCATACTGATTGATATAATCTTTGTGTTTGTGAGATCATTACTTAAATAGTATTTTCTTTCTCTCATTGGAAAACTTAAGGATTTATTCCTGTATGGAATGTATTGATTGATGCTGATGTCAACACTCTAAATCAGTGTTGACTCCTAATGACCACATACATTTCTCCATGCTGATCTATCCCTAATTTAGTTTTTCAGATCTTCCAGTGATGCGTTTCTATTCACTGTAACTGAGTCCACCCATGTTGCAACTGATTGCCCTCTTTTTTTCTACCTTTCCCATCATTAAAACCTCTGAACACCAGAAAAAGGAAGCAGATTGTCTGTACAACATCTTCCAACAAAATGGATATCCGTGTAACTTCATCTAAACCACTCAACCCAATATAGCACAACCATCACAAAGAGGCAGAAGACTACCAGAGCACATCCATCAACACTTTTTGACCACCACTTAAAAGACTCCTTAATTTCACAACACATGAATTTCAACCAGAGTTTCAACTGTGAAACAGTGACCATGCTAAACTAAACGAAGTCCAAAAATGCTAGAGAAGCTTGGAAGCCTGGCTCCCTAACAAATTAGTCATCAACAGGCATATAGATATAATATCTATATACATCAACAAACCAAAACGAGAACAAGAAGACCTCACCAACAATCAATATCCAGATGAACAGAGATTAACATCAAAATTAAAATCAGATCAATAATCAATACTCCAAAACCCCAATCAAGAAATTGCCAAACAAACTAACAGTAAAAGTTCAACAAAAAACCCACTAGACAACTCCCATCAACGCTGGCAAGGCAAGCCACTAGAACAGGGGTGTCAAACTCACATCCCACAGGCTGGATGCATTCTGCGCTGGCCATGCCCACCCCTGTTTTAGCAAAGGGGGAAAAAGTTGCGATATGTCATGTGACGACAATGTGATGGCACGAGTTTGAATGTAAAATTAGAGCAAACCCCACTCCATACTACAACTGATGGTTACCTAGTTTGGATAATGAAATATCTGCAAGAAAAGGTCAGAAAGCATCAAGAACTCTTCACTAAAGTTATTTCACTTGCATTTACTACTGCTGTTCATGCATTTAGCAACACTCTTGAAAAATTAAACCATTGCTAGTTAAAAAGAAAAGGAACTGCAGAAGAAATCTTAATAATAACAATTTAGTTTCTATTCATGTCTTTTGGTCTTTACTACTCAGTCCTAATCATCTGGTGTGAATCTATATTGTAAATATTTTTATCCGTTTTCAGTTATAATGAATTAAATAAAATTAAAGTCTTTTATTGTGAAACAACTGTTTTTCTCCAAGCTTAAAAAGCAATTGCTTTTGCATCTGTAAGCTATTTCCATCATTGGTGCTCTGCTGAATGCAAATGTGTGTTGGAGATATTTGTCCCTAATACAACACAGAAAATTGTATGCAGTCTTGTACTTTAGTCATGCCCCCTTCCTACAAAATAAACCTCATGGTGGCAACAATATATGCACACAAAAACAACATTCTTAGGCAAATAAATAATGATAATTAAACAAATGGTTTTTTTAAAGAACAGATGAAAGTTGAGCAAGTTTGATAAATTTATCAATTGTTTTCAGTTATAGTTAAATTTAGTCTTAAAACTACTACTTTAATTTTCTCTCAGTAATGGACATAACATCTATTTCCACAATCTTCTTTTACTGCTCATAGCACAAATATGTAGTAAAATTATTTCTGGCTTTATTTGTTTATATTTTTTTCAGTATTTTTCTCCAAGAGCTGGAAGTATCTTGAAATGATAATGATGATGATAGTTTCTTCAACACTCATGAAGTTATGTGATTAATGACATGGAGATCACATGTTCTAATAACAGATTGTCAAAATATATTAGGCAGCAGAAAAGTCTCCTTTATTTCAAAGTGTGTGTGTGTGTGTATGTATGTATATACACACACACACACACACACACTTGCAATATAATGAAATTGAAAGAGGAAAAGAGGGAATGAGAAAAACAGAACTTTCTGTAATCACATAACTGCAACTGATTTAATCTGCTTGTGTATATGCTACCAATACCTTTCCTACTAGTTAGCAAACCATACTATGAAAGCTTTTTGTTAAGTTGGATTTCCAAAGTTTTCTAAAAGCAAAAGGATTATTTTTTGATTATCTTTCTACTCCACTTTCAGGCCAAAATGAATGTGAACATGTGTAGACTCTATAGACCTTTTATCATTTTCCCAAAAGAGGGGGGAAAGTAACAATCCTTTTCTTATTATTTTTGCAAGTCTTGTTTTCTAACTTGAATGTCCTGTCTTCAAATATTCCAGTTATATAGAGACTGACTATTCATTGTCTAGGGAAAAGCAAATGTTAGTAAACGTAAATGGAGAACAGTGTAATGACAGTAAATCAAAGAGGAGACCACGAGGATACGACAGTTTTACTGGAAAAAAAAATATGAGAAATTGAGGCAACACTATAGTTTTATAATGTGTGTAAAAGTAGAAGCAATGTATTTTGGTAATGATGGATACCAATACATTACAAAAACTGTGGGAAAGATCAAGGATGTCATTAATAGATGTGACAATGCATGACAGGGACTTAAAAGGCAATTGATAAGTTTACTCTTGGGCATATTAAACAAAGACTGTAGTTATATTCAGATACATGTAGTCCTCGATTTATAACAGTTCATTTAGTGACTGTTCAAAGTTTCGGCACTGAATAATGTGATTTATGACCATTTTTCACAGTCATGACCTTTGCAGCATCCTCATGATCATGTGACCAAAATTCAGATGCTTGGCAACTGGTTCATGTTTATGACCATTGCTGTGAGCTACTTACAAGCAAAGTCAATGGGTAAGCCAGATTCACTTAACAACCGGGTTACTAACTCAACAACTGCAGTGATTCACTTAACAACTGTGGCAAGAAAGGTTGTAAAATGAGGCAATTCACTTAACAAATGTTTGACTTACTTAAGAACAGAAATTTTGGGCTCAATTGTGGTTATATGTTGAGGACTACCAGTATTTAAGCCAGGTTGAATGACAAGATGGTACATGCTGATGTACCATCCTTCAATGTACATGACTTGTCCTTTCAGTGTGACTTCAGTTAAATAATCAAAGCAGAATTCTGTTCTGTGGAAGATATTCTTCTGTGTTCTCACAGAACAAGTAGTATGCATATAGATATATGCTCAAGTGTAATGAACAATATATTTAATGTCTCTTTAATGCTTAATATTTAACTCTTAATGATTGGCACAGTGACCTTTTAAACTGATTTTAATATTTTTTTAAAAAATAAGATAGCTTAAAGTTTTATATTATTGTTTCTGTGACAAAAATGGCATTTGTTCACAAATAATACATATGACATTCAAAGAGTATGCCTTTTCTAAAACCATTGACTCCTGCAAATAAAATTTCCTAGCTGCAACACTCTGAAATGCTGTCACTACTGAAGTAAAAAGTGATTGGACAATAATTCAGACCTTCTTGTGTTTATCTGAGACTGAACTGCTCCACTGTCCATATAAGGGTCATCACTTTTTTTGTTCCCAAGTTTTATCACATTGTAATAATTCATGGAGTTTATGCAGAGTTTAACTGCAGATTTGGAGCCATCAGGAATCTTTGTAAAGCAGAAAATTATCAGTATTATTGTAAGTTGCTCTTATATTGACCCTTTCATCTTGACATTTACTATCATGTTTTGTGGCTTGGTTCTAATTTGTTTAAATAGTTTTAGCTCTTTTTTAAAAAGAAAAGAAAAAAGAACATTCAGAGGCTTAATATAATTTCTTAACTAGGTTGGAACCAAGTTCCATTTCAAAGAATAATAATGGCCAACAATAGTGTATTTTGGGAGACAGTTCTTACTGATGTTTTAAAAGAAATAATCTATAAAGAAATTTTTGCTTATAGCATTGGTTACTACAAAATTGAAATTCAGTGGCATTTGAAACCAAAAACTTTGATCAATCTAGAAAAAGAGATGGAATATGATCCACTAAATTTCACTGAAATTAGTGTAATGATTTTGCATATTCAAAATTATTCCTGTACACAGTAATATAACTGCAAGCTCTGCATTATTCAATACAATATATAGGAGAAGTAATTTTAAAATTACGCTTTGAATGCAAAAAAAAAAAAAAAAAAAGGTGACTGCTTGGTCTTGGTTACATAAAATCTAGATTACAATTTTTTACTATTAGTAGCAACCCAGAATTGGCAAAACTAATAATAAAATTCCGCCAGAATTTTAATTTAATTTTTAATTTTTTAAGTGCCAGAGCTCATTGTAACAGCATTGCCAAAAAGGCATTAAAAGTTGTTAACCTAATCTTGTGTAGCTTCTTCTCCAGTAATATTGAACTGCAAACTAGGGCATACAAAATTTTTGCTAGACCAATTCTTGAATATAGCTCATCTGTCTGGAACCTGCACTGTATATTGGACATTAATACAATTGAACGAGTCCAGAAATATTTCACAAGAAGAGTCCTCCACTCCTCTGCTCGCAACAAAATACCTTATGTCACCAGACTTGAAATTTTGGATTTAGACAACTTAGAACTTTGTCATCTTGGGTCCGACCTAAGCGTAGTACATAAAATTATCTGCCACAATGTCCTACCTGTCAATGGATACTTCAGCTTCAACCACAACAATACACAACCACATAACAAATACAAACTGCGGTAAACCACGCCAAACTTGATTGCAGAAAATACGACTTCAGTAACAGAGTTGTTAATGTTTGGAATGCAATACCTGACTGTGGTTTCTTCCCTAAACCCCCAAAACTTTACGCTTACTGTCAACTCCATTCCTAAGAAATCTTTAAGGGGCGTGCATTAGCACACCAGCATGCCTACCTTCCTGTCCTAATATTCCCTTTTATTCGTATCCATTTCATGTATTCATAATTATGTTTATGCTTATATCTGTTATCTAATTCATGCTTGACTAAATAAATAAATAAATAAATAAATAAATAAATAAATAAATAAATAAATAAATAAATATATTGTATATATACATGTTGGTACTTATACCAGCATCTAACAGATAAATGTCATATCTACTTCAATATTTACATACACATATACACATTTAATTTCCTATTATGAATATGCTATTCAGTGGTTTTTTCGTCAAATTAATTGAAGACAGATTTAATTACATTAAAGACATAAAAGTCCAGACTTCCAAGTGAGACATGACAAGATACTTCTCTGGGAGAGTGGAAATGATGACACAGCAAAGACTGAAGAACAACAAGAAGACTGAGGTGTTGTTGTTGTTTTTTTGAATCTCTCCAAATAAAAAAAGAGCATAATTAAATCATTCACATGTGCTTCGGACACCTGCTCCACAGGAGAGCGGGCTGCTGCAGATTTGAGCACTGGGAGATGAAGATATCTCCCAGGGCTCCCAGGGAAGATATCAATCATGATGGAGCCTTTTAAAGGACACTAGTTTGCTAACTTTAGTAGAAGCCACAATATATCGATAACAATGTCTCTTTCAATAGGTAGACTGTGTTAAAATGTTAATGAAGGAATGACAGATGTGAAGCAAATATTGCTTGATGCAGAAACAGTAGAATTGGAAATGTTGGGTAAAAATATTGATTAGAAAATAGAGAAGGCATTTAAAGTGGAAATACACTTGACAGGCCTGGACCCACATAAGGACTCTTTATTAGATATACAAAGGAAGCTGGCTTTTTAAAAATAAATGGGAATTATACATGATAAACCAAGGAAATAACCTGGATAATATTTTTATGGAACTTACAAAAGTGTTGTTAAAGCCTTAAGAAACCTTTGTTTCTTTGTTGCTTCATTATCTGGGATGAAGAATCAAAGAAAGATCAAATCCTAAAATATTTCAATGAATTAAAGATTAATATTTTCAGGAGTAAGAAGAAGGAATGTATGGTTTATTTGATCAAGGTTAAAATATGACATCGACCAGGACTGAAAAGTTGATGTCTTATTAATTTATAGACAAGAGAAGAAAATATATCTGGTTGTAACCTTGTAGGGGATAAAGAGTTACCAAACCTGGTTATACTTGTGATGAAGATTGGCAATCACTTTTTTATATATTTCTTTTCTTTTTCTCTCATTCTTTCTTTTTTCTTTTCTTTTTCTCTCTCTGTACTTCTTACTTTCTATTCTGTCTCTGGTTTTAATTTGCATTAATATTTATTGTGCTCAATCTCTAATCATAATCAGCTCTTAAAAGATAAACTTGTGAACTTTAATTTTATTTTTATGAAATTTCAATTGTATTTCCTCAGTCATTTGTTTGCTGTAGCACCACTATGTTCAGACATGGATTCCTTCCTATTATATGGCACAAGAAAAACTTATTTTTAAAAGCATTTCACATTCCCCAACAGGTAACATTTCATAGATTTTTCCCTCCTCCTTTCTTTATCAAAAATCATTTTTTTAAAAATAATAAAAGCTTGTTTCACCAATGAATGTTTCTGTTCTTCTGAGCTTTTCACTCATGCTTTGAAAATATTGGAGTGCTTGGTCTTCTTGATTGAGTTCCTTCATTTTCTTTCTTGTACCCATGATGTATTTGGATTGTTAGATAATGTTTTGAGCATAAGTTCTCTCAGTAACTGCATTTGGTACTGTTTCACCTGTGACCAACCATTTTGTGAATCTAGCAGTAAGTAGAAAATCTGAAAGCATATGGAATGGACTGCCAATTAAACTACAGGGCACTAAAATGCTTTAAAATGAAAGCATTATGGCTTTTCTTGAAATTACTTGCAATTTTCAGAAAGCTGAAGTACTAATCTTCTGAACCTTGTTCATGCCGTAAAAATATAACAAGATGAAAAAGTAAAACTATTTTTTTGGAGAAAGAAAGAGATTTTAAAAAAGCTTAAATAGAAGTGGTCAGTCTTTAACAAGTTACTCTTGCTTCCTAGAAACATGTAAAATAAACATGTAAAAGAATAATATTAGTCTTTCTGAATAGTAGTATAGCGTATTGTTCAGAGTATAAGACACATTCTCCTCCCCTCCAAAAAAGTGGGTAGAAATGTCTGTGTGTCTTATACTCCGAATATTGCAGCAGGGGAGAGGGAGGATGGTGCAGTGCCAATCAGCTGTTCTAGAATGGGCTGTGGTGGTGAACGGGCCACGGCGGTGGTGAATGGACCATGGCAGTGGCAAACAGGCTGCAGCGAATGGGCGGTGGCGGCGAATGGACCATGGAGAATGGGCGGTGGAAAATATGCGGCGGAAAACAAGCCACGGAGAATGGGTGGCAGCCGCACTGAATGGGCAGCTGTGAACGGATCATGGAGAACTGACTGCAGTGAACAAGCCGCAGTGGCGGTGAATGGGCTGCAGTGAACGGGCCGCAGTGAATAGGAGGCGGCAAATGGGCGGTGGCTAATGGGTGGAGGGGGGGCAGTGAACAGGCTGTGCTGAACAGGTCGCGCTAATGGGCCGTGCTAATGGGCCATGCTGAATGGGCTGTGCTGAATGGGCTACGGCTGCAGCGAATGGGCCGTGGATGGATGCTGGGAGTCAGAGGCAGATTTTTTCCCTTGTTTTCCTCCCCAAAAGCTAGGTGTGTCTTATAATCCGGAGCGTCTTATAGTCCGAAAAATATGGTACATGTTGCATTTTATTTATTGAAACATTTTTTCATGTTGCACAACCCACTTTATTAATTAAATCACTCTCTCCTGTAAACCTCTTTCTGCAAGGTGAAACTTGTTTGTTCTAGACACAAACCTAAAGATTAAATATTAATATTTAAATTATTACTGAAAATTATATTACTGCAAACTACATGACTTTGTGTAGCCATTAATAAGTAAGAAATATTTAACTTAATCAAACATTAAAAAACACCTAACATCAAAAATGGCATCAAAAAAGCACAACAAAGAATGTTCTTTCTGCGCCAACTCAGAAAGCTCAGACTGCCCAAGGAACTGCTGATACAGTTCTACAGAGGAATTATTGAGTGCCATCTGAACATTTATAACTGTCTGGTTTGGCTCTGCAACCAAACAAGACAGACACAGACTTCAACGGATAATTAGAACTGCAGAAAAAAACAGTTGTTACCACTCTGCCTTCCATTGAGGATCTGTATACTGCATGAGCCAGAAAGAGGGCTATGAAAATATCTACAGACCCCTCACATCCTGGACATAAATTGTGTCAACTTCTACCCTTAAAATGACACTTTAGGGCATTGCACACCAGAACAAGTAGACACAAGGACAGTTCCCCCCCCACCCTCCATGTCATCACTCTGCTAAACAACTAATTCCCACAACACTGTCAAACTATTTAGTAAGGCTGTATTACTATTATGCTTCTCATTTTTCTGTACCTATCTCCTTTTCTACTTATGACTATAACCTTGTTGCTTGTATCTTTATGATTTATATAGTTTTATTTAGTTTCCTAGTATGTTTTACGTTGATTGCTTATTTAGTATCCTATGACTATCACTAAGTGTTCTATCTTATGATTTATGATGAATGAATTTTTATGATGATTATGATCATGATTTATCACTTATAGCTTTTATGTACACTGAGAGCTTATGCACCGAAGACAAATTCCTTGTGTGTCCAATCACACTTGGCCAATAAAGAATTCTGTTATCTATTATTCTATTTAGTCTGGGAAATATCTTATATCCAATCCTTTCAAAAAAAGTAATCTATACTCTACATTGTTTGGCTCCATTATTGAGCTCTATGTTTGAATTATATTTAAATCTACATTCTATAGATTTTGACTTTTCATCTTCCAGTTGTTATTCCAGTGTAACTTGGAAGAAAAGCCTCATAGCAGATGTCTGTAATGGACACCCTCCACAGGTTTAGATTTTATGGAATTTCCGAGCCAGAATGGCTATTACTGGAAATTTTGGGATATTGGAAGATGCAATAGCTTTTCTTAGGAGAGACAAATATAATCTTTAGTCATTACCTTTCCTGAGACTGTTGGTCTACAACAACATTTTCTCCTAGGAAGCACATAATACTAAGCAATCAAAAGACAGGACAAATTATAGTAACCCTAATAATGCCACATATATTCATAGCCCAGAGTTCTATATTAATATGTAGTTGCTGGAAGTAGCAGGTACACATTTCCCCCGTTTTTTTCAGGGACACCATCAGCAAGTCCATGATACTAAAGTCAGTTCTATGTATTAATCATAAAAACACTGTACATTTACTTGTCATCTTTGCTTTATATGGTATTGAAAAGGGAATGAAGTTAATCACTGTGCCAGGATGAGTGTTGAATGATTCTCCTAGACATGCTATATGGCCACCAGTTGCTTCTCTGGGTAATTTACAAGCTTCCCTGCTGTATGATAAAGCACAGGTGCTCAAGCTGTCACCCAGAGCAATGATTTATTAGCTTTTGGAGTACTACAGTCCTTATGTAGCAGACACTAAATCAAGTGAATGTATACAGAAATAATATGTTCTCCAAAGATGACCCATGGAGACTCTTTAACTGCTCCTGCCCTTTTACTACCACTGTTGGTTTTGCCATCTCTTCTCATTATTTCAAAACCCACAGGATTCACATCCTGTCTTAATTCCTAAGCAGCCAAGGCTGCTTCGGTGTTAGTTTTATTGCTGTGGATATCTACTTGAAATGTCATACCACTAAGGAGCCAAGGATAACACAGAAAAGAAGAGACACCCTGGGGCGAAATGGGATCATAAAGAAATTTTGAAGGCTGCAGCAAATCTTTTCTACTGTGTCCTTCTTTTTGGCATCATTGGCATATGGAGAGAATTTGTCTGTTTTCAATCCAGTCAGAGCATATTTTTTACATGAGGCTTTTTCAAGCAAATCTATTCAAAAGTCTCATCTTCCAGCATGCCTGACAGTGACTATCAATCAAAGCCATTGCTTGTTGATTATCTGAATACCCTTTGAACATAGTCGAGAAATCTTTAATTACTATTAAATGCCTGCCAAGTATGGACAGAGGGAGAAAATTCAGTCAATCAAAATGTAAGTCTACTGTGGATGTTGAATTTTAATGAGATGTTATTTTAGGGAAAATAAATAGAGCAAGGTGAGTTAGGTATTAATAGAGAAGACATTCACAGAAGAAAGATATGGTAAGCAGCACAAGTCTTGCTAACAAAATGAGAACATTCCATAACTGAATTGATAATTTTCTGTCTCACTTATAGTTGTAATCCTATGTGTGGTCCTGCCATAGTTTTGTTTTGAAAGACAAATCATTTCACTGAACAGTATTACTCTAGTCTTATGAAATGCAATCCTTTTCTTTTTTTTTTATTGCAAAAGTTTTACAATTACATTTTCACCCCATTTCCGCCCCAACCCACCCCGTACTCCCCACCCTAACTCCCCCGAACCTCCCGTAACCCTCCCCCCTGACTTCCATAGAATATAATCCCATCAAAATCCCCTTTTTTATAAAACCTGAATCCCTCAAACCCCCTTATAATTTTTCATCTTCACAAAATTCATACATTTCTATTTTTATATAATACTTTCAATGAAAAGCTATTTGATACTTCCTAGTTTGATATTTGTTCTGCACATAATCTATCCATTTTTTCCATTCCCGTTCATAAGTCTCTTGTGACCGATCTTTTAAATATGCTGAAATCTTCGCCATCTCTGCAAAGCTAGCCATCTTCAAAGTCCATTCTTCAATAGTGGGCAAAGCTTCATTTTTCCAATATTTACCTATCAATAATCTCGCTGCTGTTATCATATACAATATCAACTTAGTTTCATCCAGTGTAAAACCCTTTACTATACCCAGTAAAAACAATTGTGGAGAAAATTGGATTTTTTTCTTCAAAACATTCTGCATAACCCACCATATTTTTATCCAAATGCAATCCTTTTCTAAACCTAATGAAACTGCCTTCAACCCACCCACAAAACTCATCTGTTGGCTTTTCTTAATACATTTTTAGTATCAGTGTAAGGTAACAAGGTTCCCCAAAAGGGCCAATAGCTGTCTCCTGCAATAGTATGGAATGAAAAGTAAAGGTAAAGGCAAATTTTTGGAAAATTGGAGTCTTGACTCTTTACATCAATCTAGTATTTTCCAGATACTTTAGAAACATGCCTTTCAGTATTTATAAATTAGAGCAAGTTGAATTCTTCATATATACAAAAGATTGTGAGAGTTTTGCCTAGATGATCATTAAAAATTTTTATTCAGTTGAGTCAGCTGTTGTCATCGAAGTCCGGGGAGATTAGCCAGTTCCACAAGGTACAGTACTTTTTTTATATTGGCTGAATCTGTCAACCATATACTCTAAAGGGTCAGAATCCTAGTAATGTATCTTAATATGTGGCATGTGGGAAAGCATATGCATAATTCATGTTTCTTCAGGGACAGTAAACACGATTTTAAAAAAAGAAGTAAATTCTATATAATAATCTTAGATTGCTTGCTTATCCAACCTTTTGAGTGTTTCGCTCCTAGTGCATAAATTATCCATACACCACAGAAGTCAATTTGTATTGGCATCAATTTATGAAGGCTTTGCAGCTTGATACTACAATAAATAAAGGAAGCTTTGCTTTGTCTTGACAGCTGCCCAATACTGAAAAGTGATGGTAGACATTGAGGAAAGTAGTTTTTAGTTTTCTCTAACTTCACTATGTTAACTTTACAGAGGTATTATATATCTGGCAGCACCTAACGTTCTTTGGTCCCTCAATGCCATTTTATTTCATATTGCAGTATTTGTTCTTCACTACCTAGCCAATCTTGGCTAATCTTGAAAAAAAACAACCCTAAATAGACCTTATTATTGCTTGGATGGAGATAATCAGAATATTCTATGGAATAGCCTGAAAAAAGGTAATGGCAAATTACTTTTTGGAAAAATTAGATGGACATAAAATGACTACGTTTTGAATTTGACTTGACATTATTTATAGTCTGGCAACATGAATAGTTAGGTCTTTGCTGTTTTTAGTTTTTATTTTAATTGACTAATATTTTTAATTTAAAAATCTAAATTATATCTGGTTTATAATTTTAGAAATTCGTTTAATAATAATATTTAAGGTATTTGGTAATACATTGCTTTGAGAAAGCCCATTTTTAATTCCATAAATATGCAACTTTGTTACAAACAGAGACATTTTAATACTCATTCAAGAACATTTGAATAAGGCTTTAAAAGATATAAAATCCAACAAAATGAATGTGAGATGGAACACAGATTAAATTAAGAAGGTTTTAAGTCAAAGTTGCTAGATATAATTTGGTTGTGATAGTACAGAAAAGAAAGAAATAGGTTGTAAATAAAAGAGACAAGTTTGCTTTTATTGTACGGGGATTCACTAAGAGATGAGAATCAGTTACAAAGTTTTGGGACACTTCTCATGTTTTGGCTGGAACCAAACCATATTCATTTAAGTGGAGGATCTCTACAAACATAATTCACCAAAACGAGAAAGGTGATAAAAAGCCCTTTTTAAAAAAGCAGGGATAAATTACAAAAATGCTCTTATCCTAGTTTCAGATGAAGTGGGTTTATATAATAAATATTTTTATAACATTCAGCTGCCTTAGTCCAGACAGCTCAATTAGGCCTTTACAATAAAATACAACTTTGTGCACTTTTGAGCACTTAACGTGACTGAAAGGCTGTTAGCAAGAAATCGCAGAGGAAATAGGTGCTGTCGAGTGTTTAAGGAAATTGAATTGGCATTGTATTTAACTTCAGTTCTGAAAACTAGTAGATAGGATTCTAGAGTAATTTAATTATATTGTCATTTTCTTTTCTTATTTAATATGGTGCAATACTAAGAAGCAGGAGAAGGATTTTGTCAAGCATGATGACCGGATTCAAAGTGTGCAAAATCATGGCCAGATTGGAATAGCCCATACTGTAGATGAGGGGCCAGTTCAGGGCTACCATTCAGCAGGTTCTGACAGGTTCTGGAGAACCGGTAGCGGAAATTTTGAGTAGTTCGGAGAACCGACAAATACCACCTCTGTCTGGCCCCAGACTGGGGTGGGAATGGAGATTTTGCAGTATCCTTCCCCTGCCATGCCCACCAAGCCACGCCCACAGAACCAGTAGAAAAAAATTTGAATTCCACCACTGGGTCAATTGGAATATTGTGTATGCACAAGCATAGTTCATATTTCACAAAATAATGAAAAGATATACTTCCGGATGAAGGCTTCACATACTCTTTTTCAATCCTTAAATGTTATGAAGAAAGGATTGGGATATTTTACCACCACTTCCACTAGTAGAACTGCCAGAGAAAATAAAAAAGTGATTCAGAGTGTCCCAACTGGGCAAGCTGCATATACTAAGTGCTTTGATGAGAGAATCACATTGTTTTCAGAATGCAGATTGTCTCCTTGGCTCCAATAAAGAAAATAATTGTAGCTCAGGGTTGAAATGAGGGTTCCTTGGTGCTCCTTGAATTTGGTTATTTTCTTGCAGATATTTCGTAACTAAATTAGGTAATATCATCAATGCTAGTAAGGAGTGGGGTTTGCTCTCAGTTTATATTCTAGTGGCTTGTCCTGTCAGTGTTGGTGGGGGAGACCACTAAAGGAGGAAATGGCTCACATGCTTTGCCCAAGAGTGTGATAGGCAACAGGCTTTTAAGGGGCTGCCACAAAAATGGGGAGGCAATGTACAGTATTTTCCAAAGCAGCAGAAGGCAAAACAAGAAGCAATGGATGGAAACTGAACAAAGAGAGAAGCAACCTAAAACTAAGGAGAAATTTCCTGACAGTGAGAACAATTAACCAATGGAACTGCTTGTCTTCAGAAGTTCTGGGAGCTCCAATGCTGGAGGTTTTCAAGAAGAGACTGGACAGCCATTTCTTTGAAATGGTATAGGTCCCCTTCAAGGTCCCTTCTAAATATTATTCTGACACCTTTCCCAGGCCCTCCACTCAGATTTGGCATCCTCAGTTTTCCTGCCTGAACAGGGGGTTGGAATAGAACAGGTCTTCAAACTTGGCAGCTTTAAGACTTGTGGACTTCAACTCCCAGAATTCCCTAACCCTAACCCTGGACTAGAAGACCTCCAAAGTCCCTTTAAGCTCTGTTATTCTGTTATTCCAAAGCTAAATAGCTAAGACCAGTGGTGGGTTGCTACCGGTTCTCCCCAGTTCGGGGAGATTGCGTGCAAAGCGCGTGAATGAAGTGAACCAGTGGTAATACCGTTAGAACCCACCACTGGCTAAGACACTCATTGGGACCCTATCTCTTTTGCTCCCTCTGGACTAATGAGTTAAAGAGCTGCCTCTAGACATTCCTTTTAATAAGATTTTTATTTGGCAATGCTTAAGGAGAATTAGGGGCTAGAGACAGTTGACATTCTCATCTCTGCTACAGGTGAGGCTCTCAGAAAGACTTTTTGACAGGCATGCAATGCCTCCTCCTCAGCCTCTCAGCACTAATGAGAGATGCAGCTCTACTGCCCTGGGGAGGCAAAGCATCTCATTTTGTACAAACCATCTGCTGCCAGCAGATAAGCGCTATGGGTGACATGGGCAGGTCCATCCAGGACACGGAAGTTCTGCCGCTAGGCTGGCAACCCAGCTCGAGCCATGGGGTTTTTTTTAAAAAAAATATTTTCCCTATGGGGGGCTACCGAAATGGGAAGCGTGCCTCTGCCTGCATAACTAGGGAGAGACTCTCCACCCTGCAAAAACCAATGGCTTGAAAGTGGCTCTTCTGCCACCCCCCATTCCCCCGCTGCCTTCCCCAAACACCTCCCCCCATTGCAAATGTGGCGTGCTGTTCGGGTGGAAAATGCCTGGAACGCAATAAAGCCCACCAATTCACCTCCTGCTGGCAAGCTGGCTAATGGGGTGAGAGGAGAGGTGGGAGAGCCGATTGGAGCCCTCCGAAAGAAGTGGGCTGAGGGAAAGTGCATGTGCTACAGCATGCTGTGGATGCCCTCACTCGCCCTTTGCCTGGCTTCCCTCCTCCCATGTTCTCCTCAGTGCTCGCTCGTGTTCCCCCTCCCCAGTCTAGCTTGATTGCAGGCGGAGCCACATTGCCTTTTGCAAGCCTGCTGTCAGAGAAGCTGGGTGCCGGTGAGAGCTGGCTTTTTGCCTAGCTTTGTCCAACTTCCTCCCCAGGCCCCTGTCCGTTTTCCCCCCGACAGCTGGACAAAGCTAAGCAAAAAGCAAGCCCTCACCAGCAGCCAGCTTCACCGACAGCAGACTTGGAAAGGGCAATGTGAGCTTCTACCTGCGTCAACCTAGACTGGGGAGGGAGAGAGCGCGAGCGAGCCAGAGGCCCTTCCATCCAGCCTTTGCTCAAAACCCCGCGCTGCACCAGGAGGCTGAAGTTTGCATTTCTTCCCCACTCCGACCCACGCATACCTTGGCAATGAGACTGTTTCTCTCTGCCACCTTTTCCAGCTGCTGGATCAGAGGGACGAACCTAGCTTTGCTGCCCATTGCAGCTAGGAATCTCAAAGCCGAGAATGAACGTTTGTGCTACAACCAGCCCCTAGATCGGCCTCCTGCAAACTCTGTCTCCTGAAGAGCCCAGCTGAACTTTTGCGTGCCACTTGCTGAGGCGGAGAGTGGGGCTGGAGCTAATAGGTAGCCAAACTAAGTGCCCAAAGGACCCCATCCCATCATCAGGAGTCCTGGTGCCTCAGCGAGTGAAACTTCGGCCAGGCTCCTCGGAAGACCACGGAGTTTGCAGGCCACCTGCCTAGCTAGCGCCCAGATTGGCTGCAACACAAGCATTCATTCTTGGCTTTATTTGAGATTCCTAGCTGCGATGGATAGCAAAGCTAGGACTGACCCCAGCCAACTTTCTCATTTAGGGAGCCTCTGCTGATTGGGAGGAGCAAGAGAAAAGGCATTACATATCAGCCTCATCCGAGGTGACTGGCTGGGAGGGGCAAGGGGTGTGGCCGGGTGTGGTGAGCTACCGGTTCGGGCGATGAACCGGCTAAATCCCACCACTGACTGTATGACTTTTCTACAAAGGCTTGTATGGTAGTGTTTCAATTCCATCATAGGAATTGAATGTTTGGGGGAAGGAATTTGGAACAATGCTTGCTGGTTAAATTGTAAGCTTGGTTCCTCCATTTGCTTATTGGATCCTTGTCCCTCCTGATTGGTTTCGGCTGCCAGGGAGGTGACTAGAGACTGGATCCAGGCGATTGTCAACACTTCATTGAAGGAGGGGGTCTTCCCCGCCTCTCTTAAGGAAGCAATGGTTTGACCTCTCCTCAAAAAGCCTTCCCTGGATCCAGACTCACTTAATAACTATTGTCCCGTCTCCAACCTTCGCTTCATTGTGAAGGTTGTTGAGACTGTGGTGGCACAACAGCTCTCACAGTTCCTGGAGGAAATAGAATACCTAGACCTGTACCAATCGGGCTTCTGATGTGGGCATAGCACGGAAACGGCATTGGTCACTCTGGTGAATGATCTCTGGCGGGCTCGGGATGGTGGTTGTTCCTCCATCCTGGTCCTACTTGACCTCTCAGCGGCTTTTGATACCATCGACCATGGTATCCTACTGCAGCGACCTGTGGGGTTGGGAGTGGGAGGCACTGTTTTACAGTGGTTCTCCTCCTACCTCTCAGGTTGCTTGCAGTTCGTTTGGGCGGGGGGGCAGAGGTCC
Source organism: Arizona elegans (assembly GCA_022577455.1). Lineage (NCBI taxonomy): Eukaryota > Metazoa > Chordata > Lepidosauria > Squamata > Colubridae > Arizona > Arizona elegans. The sequence goes on along the minus strand of JAKOOJ010000009.1, from coordinate 30,862,405 downwards.
ACCCCGAGGCCCCTAAATTGTGGGATGCCTCAGGGGTCAGTTCTCTCCCCCCTGCTCTTTAACATCTATATGAAGCCACTGGGTGAGATCATTCGTGGCGAGATATCATCAATATGTTGATGATACCCAGTTATACATCTCTACCCCAGGCCACCACAGAGATGCCCTTTCCGTGATGTCCCATTGCCTGGAGGCGGTGCAGGCCTGGATGGGTAGAAACAGACTCAGATTCAACCCCTCCAAGACTGAGTGGCTGTGGATGCCAGCATCTCGGGTTTCAGAGACCCCATCACTTTTGATGGGTGGGGAAAAACTTGCCCCCGTTGATAGGGTTTGCAACTTGGGTGTCCTCCTGGATGTTCGGCTGTCCCTAGAAGATCACCTGACAGCCATGACCAGGGGGGCCTTCACACAGGCTTGCCAGTTGTGCCAGTTGCACCCTTTCCTGGACCGAGATGACCTTTGCATTGTCACTCATGCCCTGGATACTTCCTGCTTGGATTACTGCAATTCCCTCTACATGGGCCTGCCCCTGAGATGCACCCGGAGACTCCAGATGATCCAGAATGCAGCTGCACGGGTTGTTATGGGAGCCCCTCGTTACTCCCATATAACACCTCTCCTGCGTGAGCTGCACTGGTTACCAGTGGTTCTCCGGGTCCGCTTCAAGGTGCTGGTTCTCACCTATAAGGCCCTACATGACTTAGGTCTGGGATATTTGCAGGACCTTCTCCTGCCTGCCTCTCACCATCCTGTTCGCTCACATAGGGCTGCTCTCCTCAGGGTTCCAACAGCGAGCCAATGTCGTCTGGCGGCACCCAGGGGTAGGGCGTTCTCTGTGGGTGCTCCCAGCCTCTGGAATGAGTTGCCTACTGAGCTTCTGATAGCTCCTGATCTCCGCTCCTTCTGTCGGGACCTGAAGACTTGGCTGTTCAAGCAAATAGGCTGACTCTGATTCTGGGTTTTATTATTTATTAGTTAATTTGGTTTAAAATGGAATTTTGTTGTACATGTTTTTAACTTGTGTTCGCCACCCTGAGTCCTTCTGGGTGGCATATAAATACATGAAATAAATAAATAAATAAATTCCAATAGACATAGATACATTCCTTATTCTTTCACAATAATAGCCTATACCCCGGTTACTTTTCTGAATTGGTTTGTGATCTATTTTGCTATTAGGTTCTTAGTATTTTTTTTTTTTGGTATTCTATTACATTTACTTAATTACTCAGCACTTAATCCATAACACAGATCAAGCACAATAGTTTTTGCTAGAACCAGTTCAAAATATTTTAGCATCGAGATTCATCCAAACAAATTAAATTATTCCATTCTATGCCATCCAGAATCTCCTGGTTGCTGGTCAAAGAATTTGAATTGTAGGTAGACACTTTTATTTTAAAATCAATGGTTACAAAGAGAATTCTGTATGATCTGAAAATAAATTAGACCCTTAAATGATGGAAATACCAATATCACCATGGGAAGCAAGAAAAAAGGTTATGTTTTCTATGTGAATATAGATAGATAAGATACATTCTTATCAGAAATGAGAGCTATCTATATGTAGCCTTCTACAACCACTGTATCTCACAATTGGTTAGATTCTTCCAAGTATCGATTGGAAAAGACAGACAAACAACAAATGGTAATGATAATTTATGCTGATAGTAGTTGTATTGTTAGTTCTTTATTCTCATGCCAAATTGAAATTGTTCTTCCCTGACTAAGACAGAGCAGTTATGAAGAAAGTTTGCAGAGCACTAGCTATTGCAGTCATTTCCTGTCATATGCACAGAAAGAAATATAAAAGATATTGTCATCAAACATAACTTTTAACAGGCACATTAAATGGATTGAAGCCTTTTTAATCATCTTTTCTTGCATAGCAAGATATAATGTCAGTATTTTCTGTGTATTTGGCAAGTAGAAACATTCACTTTTATATGAATTTGCATTTTTATCATCAATACATTTTTGTTGTAATGCAAATGTGTGTGTGTGTGGTGTGTGTGGTGTGTGTGTGTGTATGAAATAACTTCAGTATTGTATTGAAACTGTTATTTGTTTATATCCTGTCTTTATCAGTTTTTTATAAACAGCTCAAGATTGCAAATTCTGTCCTCCTCCTATTTTTCCCTCAAAAATAACTCTATGAGGTTGGTTGGCTGAAAGAGAATAAGTGATCTGAAGTCATCTAGACAGTGGAGGGCTGCTGCTAGTTCAAACCAGTTTGGGCGAACCAGTAGTTGTGACCTGACGGGCCCACCCATGCGCCCCGACACTATGCTGTCCTATTTATCCGCAATTTTAAGCCACATGCATGCGCGCAAGCCGCTCGCATGAGCAAAGCGCATGCAAGCTGTGCGCACTCATATGTTCAGTGCTGGGTGAACCAGTTGTTAATTCATATGCCGTCCACCTCTGTATCCAGGTGTTTTTTAATGCCTAAGGCAGGACTAGAACTCACAATCTCTTGGTTAATAGCCTGGTGGCTTAACCACCAGACCAAATTGGATGGTATTTTATTTATTTTTGTCTTTGATGAAGGTTTCAGTTCTCTGATTTTCACACAATGGAAAACCAAATACTGCAAATTAATAATGAAAAAGATAGCTGCATTGTGACTCGACATAGTTGTCAGCTTCTGCATATATTCAGATATCATCTGTCCTTCGATATTGCACTTTATACATTTCTGTATAAATGAAATAGAGGATAAAATTCAAACAGGACAAAATGTGACTTAGCTTTTAAAGCTTAAAGTGGCTAGGAGAGAACATATGCTTTAAAATGCAATAAATCCCATTTGGCTGCCTGAATGAGTGAAGACAAGTAGATAAGCAGCAGCATCAAAGGGCCACTGCAGAGCTGTATTTTACTGAATGACACATCACAATCCAGTTGATATAAAGGGTCAGACTACAGGAGGCACATCGTTCACTTTATTAAAGCTGCCATTTGTTCAAAAACACAAATGCTAAAATATCAAAGCTTCAGTGTCAAAATTTACTTTTGTTGTAGGGAAGAAAATATTGATTAATACAGATAAATAATATTGTTATATCCTCTTCTAACACACAAACACATACAAAATTCCGTAGTCTTTAAGAAATGAAACCAGTAGGATTGCTGAATTTGCATGAACCTTTGGTTTTGTTTTTTTTTAGATTAAAGTCTCTAAATATGTGCATCCTGGATTATGTCTATTGTGTCTTATATAAGAAAAAATTATTCAAATTCATACATATTTTTTTTTCAGTGATGATGCTGGCATTGGTCCAGAAAATGATAAATATAAACCACAGGGAAATGTAAAATAACTAAAGCCGAAAACAGAAAAAGCTAGTCAAGGGATAATGTTGTCAATGGAAAAATGATTTGGTTGAAGTTTCAAGAAACAGTTATGAGGATTGTGATGTCTCAAATCTCTAAAGTTATTTTATAGCACAGTTTAATAAGATAGGTAAGTTGGAAAATAGGTTAAGATGTATAAAGAAGAGAAAAAACAGTTTCTAGATAGCATAGAAGCAAAAGAAAACTAAATGTAACCTTTAAATAAATGCTTATACCAAACAGGTACAATATCAAATCAAAACTAACAAAAGAAATGAAGTGCCATTTCTCATTTTAAGATTTTCTAGTACGGTAATTCTGCTTAAGAGAAAGAGGATAGAATTAGTATGTGAGAGTATATGAGTATTCTTTTTTATTGAACCTGTAGGAGATTTTTAATGAATGCAAAAGATTATTTCATTCAACAATGAAACAAGGAAAACATCCAAAAGTGTGACCTTTATAGGAAGTCTTAGTATGGCAACAGAATTGTATCCAATTGTGCAGAATTTGGGTATTATAATTTTAAAAATGAACTAATACAATTTCATTGCTCTACAGGGTTGCTTCTGGTTAAGTAATTCTTAGGTAATTCCTACTTATCAGTTTTATATAAATTAAGACTGAATGTATAATACAATTACTTTTTATTATTGACTTTGTTTTTTTTAAAAAAACTTTATTGATTTTCAAAGATAGAAAATTAAAAAGATATACAAAAATACAATATTTTAAAATCAAGAAAGAAAAAAGATAGAAATGTTAAAAACAAAATAAAAATAAAATTGTTACAAATATGAATAAAAATATGTCAAATTCTTATTCTAAGTTTAACATTTGTCTACATTAATTTTTATAGTCCCATATAATTCTAATAATAAAATCCTCAAATCTACATTTCATATTTTTGTTTCCTGCATAAAAGTTAAAAGTGTTTTCCAAGCAGAAATAAAATTGGTATTTTTTAATCAAATCATTATATTTATTTTTGTCATCTCTACTAGTCCATCAGTTTTACCATCCATTCTTTCATTGCAGGTATTTGTAAATCTTTCCCTCTTTGTCCATTTAAATTTTTCTTGCTGTTATCATATACAAAAGCAAAGTTTCCTAAGATATTTCCATTTGTTTGTCTATTAAACTTAAAAGAAAAGTCTCTGGTTTCAATTGTAAATTTACTTCTAAAATTGTCTAAATACACATACTTGATCCAAATATTTTCTAGCTTTCTTATATATCCACCAAAGATAAAAAATGTCTCCTCAATTTGATTACATTTCCAATAAATACTTGAAATGCCCTTGTACATTTTGGACAATTTATCCAGTGTCATATACCATCCTTTTATACTGTTTTTTCTATCATGCTGCTGATTCAGTGTAAATTTCAAGATCCTTCTGCTCAGATATTTTAGTAGTTTCAGATGCTATTTGGAAATGGGACAAAGGAATATCAAACTAATAAGCCAGGAACATTCTTCCTTTCCCCCCCAAGATTCAATTTTCTTTTCTACTTATTATTATTATGTCTGCTTTGGAGCTAAAGTACATATTTTGGTAAAAGAGAGAGAGAGAAAAATGGTTGCTGCAAACAAGAAGTGAAAACTTATTTTATCAGCATATGATTGTGATGATCACATCACTCATAAACATAGAGGATCAAATTGAGATAAGCGGATCTTCTCAAACAAGTATCTAAGAAAAAAAAATCTTTATATATGTCACTGCATAGTGTATTTCTCATATGTTACAGGAGAACCACTTTATGAATTTTTAGAGAAACATTGAAAAGATTATTGATAATATTGTTCATATCCTTCAATCTATAATGAGTCCCACTTGTAGTATGCAAAGGAAAAACAGAGAAACTTGAGACTTATTTGTTTTCAAATGTATATCTCACCACAATCGTAGGTTTTTCCATTCAGTGTGGAAGAGCAATCTGCTTAGCAAAAATAAAGGCACCTGTGTTGCCTCCCCCTCCATCATGAATTTTTTTCTAGCACCAGCATGGCAGAGTGGCTGATAAAGCTGCAACCTTGACACAGGTACCAGAAGAGATGAGATGAGAGGGCAAGTGTGTTTCAAAGAAACTGAGAAGAGGAGCCAAACAAAAGAAAACACTTTGTCCTTTAGAAGAAGTAGATTGTCCGAAAGAAAAGAAAAGAAAAATAGCTAAGGATGCAATTTAATACTAAACAAACAATCAATCAGAGCAATTTTAAACACAATCCTGCAGAATACCACAAGAGTTGGTTCTGAGTAAATGTATCTAGGATTGAAGTAAATTACCTCAGTCATTATAACTGAATGGTGCTTCCTTATAGAATATAAGGTGGTGATAGAGAGAGAATGTTGGGGATAAAAAATATAGAAACCAAACAAGACAGAATACAACATCAAAATGGTACAAGAGCTCTACATGTTGGCCATTAATTGAATTAATCAGCAAGAGGAGACTCAAGACAGAACAGGTTCAAGAAAGAATCCTTGATGCATACCAGTAACAGTATACAGTTAATTGTAACAAAGCACTAGGTAATAGAGTAATAGGTAGTATGGAGCATAGTAATATAGTATATAGAATAGTAATTGTATAGACTATAGTAATTGTCATAAACAAAGTCATAGTGTAGTAATTGTCATTGTATAGATATAGCAATACAATAGAATATAGGATTTACATTTCACTTTTATATTTGTTTTTATAAAATGAAACATCTTATAGGGACATATAAAGGAATTTGCCATGGCCCTACTCACAGCTGCATTAATTGTTATGCCAGCTTTCTGTGGCCTACTGTATGTCTACCATTCACAAAATTCACAGGGAGCATAGACACCAGCTGTGCCATTTAAGAATGAGAGTTTGGAATGAAGATATTGGGAGACCAACTGGTTGTGGAAGGTAAATCATAATGCTAAATAGACATCCAGATTAAGTGAGTCCTTGTGTCACAATTTTGTTCCCACACTAACCTGAGGGAGCTATCAAGACCATAAAGCTGACATTCAAAGAATGTAAACATGCAGCCATCTTCAACAGACACGAAGAGGGCAAGTGGAAAAAAAAGTCAACAGCTGTTCTGCCCCAGCTCCGGATTCCCGAGGATATAGACACACACCAAGACACAAATTATCACATTTATTAAGTAGCAAGAATAAACCAAAGTCCGGCAAAGGTTGGCAACCAGCCCAGAAAACAAGATAAGACTTTTCCAAAAACGCTCTGTTGATAATTACAAGTTGTTTCTAGCAAGAAACTTACTAATAGCGTGTGATTTAAATAGGCTAAGGAAGTGGCCGATTATCCTCAAGCCTTACTCTCGAGGAGATCTCCTCCTCCTGAGTAGCCACTCCTGCCTTTTGGCAGCCCTGCGTGCTCGAGCATTGAGAAGAGGCTCCTCCACTTTGCTCTCTCCACTTGAAGGAGCCTCTGGAGGTTCTGAAGGCCCTGGCTGAGTCTCTGCCTCTGGCACCACATCCTCTTCAGCCTCCTAGCTGTCCGACACGAGCGCTGGCTGTGCCGGCTGCTGGCGCGACACCACACCAGCCTCCTCATTGTTGGGATCAGCCACGATCTGCGCAGGCCACTGGCGGGCCACAACAAAGGCTTCTAAGACAGCACAGTAAAAGGGTATTAAAACTTTGTAATATAATAAAATATAAATTCTACACCATTTTGTCTGCCTGCTAAGAAGCCATCTAACCTCTTATATAATTATTAGACAACTTATGCCCTGCTGGGTCATTGTTTCAGAGATATTTTCTTTTCCAAATAGAGAAACGGAATGACCACAGGTGGACAAAAAAGTAGTGGGAATGAGACCAGTTTACAACTCCCTGCTGGCTTCCCCCTTGAATTTTCTTGTGAGATGCTGGTAGGGAACATGAAAAATCTTCCTCCCTACCTCCCAGAAGCTACAAGGCCAAGACCAGCAGGACTGCTGCTGGATGAGAGCAAGCACTGGCAGAGGATGTCCAGGGGTCCACATCAGGAATGGAATGCGGGGGTATGTGGGAGGTGCCATATAGGGTGGAAAGGATGTGTGGGTGTGGATGTACAGAGATGCCAGGTTGGGGAGTGTGCATGGATGGGTGGCATAGGTTGGGAAAGATGCCCAGTGTATATGAGAGGTGTATATGCAGGTTAGACTGGGCATGTAAGGGAGGGCAATGCAGGACAAGAAAAATAGTTGAGATTTGTAAGAGCTACTGCACAGGTTGGGGATGATATATGGGGGGAATAACATGTATTGGCAAGAATTCCTGAGGATGCTTGGGAGAGTGTAAGAGGTGCTGTGCAGGTCAGAGATAGCATGCGGGGGAAAGGGAGTGGTCAAGAGAGGTGTTTGGCATGACCATTGGTTGGGAAGAATGTCCTGTGGTGCACAAGAAGTGCTGTGTGGTTCAGGGAAGGGTGCATAGGAATACACAAATAGTGTCAGAAAAAGTGCAGATGTGGTTTTGTGTGTGTGAATGGGGATGTGGATGAAGTGCTGCATGGGTTAGAGAAGGCACATGGAAGATAGTATGGGTTGGGGAAGGCACTCAGGGGAAGCACATGTTGGGAGAGTTTTTAGAGCATAGTATGGCCAGGAAGGGTTTCTTCCCTTCCCTTCCCTTCCCTTCCCACAGCCAGTGGCAACTTCTGGTTGGGGGAAAGACTGAAAATTTCAAGATTGGCTGGGAAATAGAACATCGAACATGAATGATGACTGTAGCAGCAGCCACTAGCACTGAAACAGCTGCAATTTCCCCAAATTTCATTCCATTAAAACCTATGGATCCTGACTTTTGCACACAGTTTGTTAGTTAGCCCATTTGAGATATCTTAGTTTAAACATCATTGTCCTATGATGCACCATTTCACCCAATTAAAGGTGATGACAAGAGTTTTAATAGTATTTTGTTACTGTATGCTTGCTAGCCATACAATCAGCCAGTATAGTTGCATATCACTTTTCCTTTCTATATCTAAATAGCATGAGACACAAAGCAAGAATTGTCATTCTCAAATTGTTATATATAAAGAGCTATGATGAAACAAATACAACTTCACAATTTGCTATCAGGAAAGCAGGATTTTTTTTTTAATTTCAATTTTTATTTATAAGTACAAACTAAACAGAACAATGAAACGTACAAAATGTAAAAACATATAAACACCCATTTCAATACATGTCCAGTTTGTCGCAACTGTAATATACATTTCTCTTTGTATTTTGACTCTTCCTTATTTGGTCATTCCTTTTGTCTATCTACTATTGATCTTTGTTGACCTATTTCTGTTCTTTGTTTCCATCATACTATATTTGATCATTTTGTTTACTTCCTATTGCTTCATCTCTTTCCTATCTTTCAACCAACTATACCACTTTTCCCATACTAAGTAAAAGTCATGTTCTTCCCTATTTTGTAATTCCTTTGTGAATCTATCTAATTTCGCACATTCCATAATTTTATTGATTACTTTATCTGGTGTTGGTATATCACTACTCTTCCAGTGTTGTGCGTACAGTATTCGTACTGCTGTTATCATAATGTATAATTAAATATGTTGTTTCTTTTTCATAGTGTCCATTCACTATGCCTAGTAGGAAGCTTTCTGGTCTTAGTTCTATCTTTTGGTGTGTTATTTCCTCTATTTGTATTTTGATCCTTTGCCAATATTGTTTCGCCATTGGGCAGGTCCACCACATATGGTAATAGGTGCCTTTGTGATGGTTGCATTTCCAACATGTTGATGGCATGCCAGGGAACATTCTTGCCAATCTGGCTGGTGGCAAGTGCCACCTATAAAACATTTTATAGAGATTTTCTTTATAGGGTACAGACATTGTCAATTTATAATTTATTTTCCATAGTTTTTCCCATTTGTCTAATTGAATACTATAACCGATTTTTTTTGCCCAGGTTATCATATTTTCTTTCACTACCTCTTCTTCTAATTTATATTCTCGTAAGTAATTGTAAATTTTTTTGATCAGTTTGTCCTGTGTCCCTTGCAAAATTTTGTCTAATTCAGTTTGACCTTTTTGGAATTCAAATTGAACTGAATCTTTATTGTATCTTGATTTTATTTGTGCATACGGCCACCAGTCAATGTCTGTACCCATCTCTTTTAGTTCTTGCCTCGTTCTTAGTTCCCCCCGGTTGTTTAACAGATCTTTATAAGTTTTTGTTTTGTTATAGTCCATAGCATTTGGATAGATCTGGGCTTCCATCATTGACAACCAATCCGGGATTTTGTAATAATGTGCCTTTTTAATACTCTGCCATGTTTGGTATAATGCGTGTCTGATTGTATGTCTCTGAAAATATTCATGCCTTTTGTCTGTGCCCTCCCATAAGAAGGCATGCCATCCTCGCTGAAGATCGAATCCTTCCAAATTCAATAGTCTATGGTTTTTGAGTTCCATCCACTCCTTGATCCAAATTAATGCTGATGCTTTGTAATATATTTCCCAATCAGGCAATGCCAATCCTCCTCTCTCTCTTGAGTCCTGTAGGTGTTTTAGTTTAATTCTTGCCTTATTCCCTTGCCATATATAGTCTGCAATTAGTTTATTAAAGTCCTTGACGAAGTTCTTCTCTGGTTTTATTGGAATCACTTGGAACAAGAATAGTATTTGAGGCAACACATTCATTTTAATGGAGGCGATCCTTCCCAAAAGAGATAGCTGTAACTTTTTCCAAATTTCTAAGTCTTTCTTAATTTGTTTTGTTAATTTATCATAATTATCTTCTCTAATTGATGAACTTTTATTGGTCAGCCATATCCCTAGGTATTTTACTCTTTTTGTCGTTTGTATGCCTAATTTCTCTTCTAATTGTTTTTCTTGTTGATTGGTAAGGTTCTTAGTCAATATTTTTGTTTTCTGTTTATTAATTTTGAGCCCAGCTACTCTCCTGTATTTCTCTATCTTGTCTAGTAACTTGGTGCTGGTTGTTATTGGTTGTTCTGTAATGAATACAATATCATCAGCAAAAGCTTGGAGTTTGTACTCTTCGCATTTGATCATTAGGCCTTTTATTTCATTATCTCTTCTGATTTTTTTTAGGAGGGTTTCTAGGGCTAGTATAAATAATAGGGGGGACAGAGGACATCCTTGCCTCACCCCTTTTAATATTGGGAATTGTTCTGTTAAGTCAACGTTAATTGTTATTTTCGCTGTCTGGCAGGAGTATATTCTTTTTATCATATTTATGAATTTATCCCCAAATTTCATGGCTTCCAATTGTAGAGTGAGAAATAGGAAAGCAGGAAAATTATGGATTGGTAGATGAGAATGTTGTTGAGAATTTGCAACGGGCCATAAGGGATGAGGTGGTTCTCTAGTATTTTAAATTTATATCAACCTAAATTAAATCCACCTGTAACAAATGCATTATAGATTCTTGAAGAATCTAACTAAGCTTCTAGTCTGATTTGCATTTTTCATCCTATTGGCTAAGGTAGATTGCTTTTGACATAGAGTTGGATTAATGACTAAACAGAAAGCTTTTGGCCTTAAACTGGGGGCCACAAGTCAATTACTCTTATGTGATTGTGATCATTTTTGTATGTAATCCCTTATTAAAATCTATATATATAAAAGTGAAATACCATTCACGCATCATCATGAAATCTCCAGAACCGTAAAGCCTACAAACTTGAAATTTGGCACATATGTTCCTCTTGGCTTCTAGGTGCTTGCTAAGAAAGGATTTTTCAAAATCACCATCAGATCATTAGTATTTCTTATATTATTATTAAGGCGCTCTAATGCTAATGAGTTAGATGTTCTACTCCCCCTCTCCACCTGAAAAGAACTCTGTTCCAACTGCCACTTGGGCATGGGCATGACCAGCATGTGACTCATCCACCTTGCAGGCTGGGACTTTAGACATTTACACAACTGAAAGGGAGAGAAGGGGATAAGATAGAAGAGCCTTCTGTGGGGCAAGCCTGAGGGAGAGAAGGGGATAAGATAGGAGAGGCAGTGGTGGGATTCTGCCGGTTCTAGGGGGTTCGGCTGAACCGTTTGTTAAATTGCTGGCTCGCCCCGCCCCTTGCCCAGCCCCTCCGCACCACTATTTATTGCCAATAAATAGTGGTGGGCAAGGAGCGGGCGAGCCAGCAATTTAACAAATGGTTCGGTGTTTTTTTGTAATTTTATTGGTCCGTGGAGCTTCAGCATAGGCTAATTAGCCCTTGATTAGATCGGCTCCCGACTCTCAGCTGATTTGCTCTCAGCTGTTTTGCTCAGGGCTCTGCTGCTTGCTGGAGCAGATTTTTTTTCCCCCTAGCTATGCTGAAAAACAAAACTGAAAGTAAAGCATGCTGTTGGCTTTGCAATGTTGGAAAATTAGGCAGGCAGATTTCTTTTCTTTTTCCTCACCAAAAAAAGGTAGGTGCAAACAATGGGAAATTTAAGGAAAAAGAGGAGAGTTCAAGATTTTAAAACACAAAAGAAAAAAAGCTCTATTTAACTAGGGAATTGTAATAATTGAGATACTATTAATTGTATATTGTGTTGAAAGCAGAAATGGTTAAGTTGTGATTTGGAGGAATATATGGGGAAAATTATTTGGTTTATTATTATTGGTAAATATAATTAATGGATTTGTAAGAAATTGGATTGCATGGAAATAATTGGAATATTCATGTTCATATTGATTAATATACAAAAAGGTAGTTATATAACTAATTGATTTATATTAAAATGTTGAATTTATATTAAACAACTGTAATATTACATAATTAACCAATGTGAGAATGGATATAAAAATAGATGACAATGGGGAGGGGTATAATATAGAATAGAAGGGAAAAATTGAATTTGATTAAGATTAGAGATGAGGATGAGGGGTAATATTGTTTTTTTACAAAAATAGATGAGGAATAAATATGGCAAAAAGGAAACATAGAAATTGTAAATTTAATTGAAATGACTAAACACTGTTTAAATTTGTGAACTGGCCAAATACTCTGTTCAAAGAAAATATATTGTATGTTTGTATGTGTGTTTCTAATTATTGTTATTTATTCATATTTGTTCTCTTTTATTCTTTAAGGTTTAACAATTCATTCTTTATCTTAATATCTTTATAATTGTTTGGAGTTGGCTTTCTTCCCTTTCATCTTTTTTATTGTACAGCAATCTTTCTCCTCAAACCTACCACCTCTCTCTTTTCTTTCCTTCTTACTTTCTCTTCCTCCCCCTCTTCTTCTCCTCCCTACTTCCTCTTCCTTTCTCCTTCTCCACTTCTCTTCCTCCCTCTTCTACCCTCAATTCTACTCTAATTTCCCTTCCTTCATCCCTCTCTATTGCTGTATCCTTTTATGCATATGGACTACTCAGAGGGCTGAAAAAGTTATTTCTGACTGGTCCTCGCACTTTTGACCAGTCCTCGAACTTACAACTGTCCTCACATTTTATGTTTTTGCCCTATCTTGTCACCATGGTGAAGAGAAGCAGTTGTGAAATGAGTGACACAGTTGTTAAGAATGCTACAATGGGCATAAATGATGACTAGTCATAAGTGCGAAGACCGGTCAAAAGTGCGAGGACCTTCAGAAATGACTTTTTTCAGCCCTCTGGGTAGTCCTTTTGTGCATATGGACTACTCAGAGAGCTGAAAAAGTTATTTTTGACTGGTCCTCACACTTTTGACCAGTCCTCGAACTTACGACTGTCCTCACATTTTACATTTTTGCCCTATCTTGTCACCATGATGAAGAGAAGCAGTTGTGAAATGAGTGACACGGTTGTTAAGAATGCCGCAATGGGCATAAATGTGAATATGGTCATAAGTGTGAGGACCGGTCAAAAGTGCGAGGACCAGTCAGAAATGACTTTTTTCAACCCTCTGTAGTCCCTATGCAAATAGCCATGCCCACCGGTCACATGACCACCAAGCCACACCCCCAACTAAGCCACGCTCACAGAACCAGTTGTTAAAAAAATTGAATCCCACCACTGAGGAGAGGCCTCTATGGGGCAAGCCTGAGGGAAATAAGGGGATAGGATAGCAAAGGCTTCTGCGGGCCAAACCTGAGGGAGAGAAGGGGATAAGATCGGAGAGGAGAGACTTCTGTGAGGCAAGCCTGAGGGAGAGAAGAGGAGAGGAGAGGCCGATCGTAACTACTCATTAATTTTCAAGCTGTAAGTGTTGATTTATGAAGCCTGATCACATAGTTTCATAGCGGAGCATGGGTATCCAGCTAGTGTGTCATATTTTTACACTGCTTAAAAATACAAAGGAAAATTATTGTTGTTAAAAATACATTTCTGAGTGCATGTAAAATTAGAGAAATCTTTCTCCCTCCCTCCTCCTTTATTACTCTGAATTATGAGAAGGTTGAAGGGTAGTTGTGTATACTGGGTCTCATCTTGTGTTTTTCTTTTAGAATCTTCTAAATATCTAACATAAAAATGTAAATGAAGTTGCCATTTCCTGAATAGCTCTGATGACCATGTTGCCATGGTGACAACTGAACATACAGGTTCATGAGATAGAACTACTGTAGCAATAGAGCTTTTGAACTGTAATCATTCTGCAGCCACCTCTCCCCAATATTTCAATATCATTTCAGTAAATTGAATTCCAGTCAGTTGTCAGTTCAGCGCATCTCAAAAGTTTTTCCTCAACAAAAATTGCCTCTTTGTTCTAAAGACTGAGGCTCATATAGTACATGAATCTTCATATTTTTACCATGCTCTCTGTATAGTGTATTTTACAATAGGCAATATTTGGCTGTGATACTGGGAAGCCTAAAAATACATTTCAGTATTGAGTTTTCCTTGCTCTCTTGCCCTCACAAAAGCTGGTAAATCTACTTTGAATCCTGTTGATTCCTATGACTTCATAGGAACTTCATAGTCCAGGGATGGGGAACTATGCCCCTTTTATGATTGTGGACTTCAACTCCCAGAATTCCTGAGCCAGCCATGCTCAATTCTGGGAGTTGAAGTCCACAAGTCATAAAGGACCCATAGTTCTCCATCTCTGATGCAGTTCCATTTGATCTTGGCAACTATATAGAAGTAGCTTGACATTGTTTTTTCTGGGATTCATCCCCTTCCCCCAATTTTCCAAGTCTGCATTAAAATTCTGGGATTTACTGATGGCTTTCCATTCAATATTGAGCAGGTCTGATTCTGTTTAAGTCTTTGAACTCACCCACATTTATTAGTTGCTGCCACTTCCTGTTATCTCTAGCTTTATCGACATATAGATATCTATATCTATATATTATCATCTATATCAGGTGTGTCCATCTCATGGCTCATGGGCTGCATGCAACCCTGGACAGCTAATAATGTGGCCCCAAAGGATTGTTAACTTTTAACATGATTATAAGATTTATACATATTAACCATATTATACATTTTATATGCAGATCAAGATAATTCATCTTTGCTCAGTGAGGTCCAGGCAAGCCAAAAATTGGAAACCCACAATTTATATCAATCAAGACTTGCAAACACAGACTTCCGATCTGGCTTCCGCTGCCACCAGACGGTCCTTTGAGACCGCCAGCCCTGATGCCTGTAAAGAGCCGCCTTTACATCTGAAAGGCGGCTTGAAAAACTCCATTTCCTGATGGAAATATGAGTCAGAGCAGGCGAGGGCAGGTAGAGCCCTCTGCAAAATCCCCAGAGTTTTTTTTTAACTCTTGGGGATGAGCAGGTTGTGGCTCCCTATTCCCGTTCGCCGCTGCTCCGGGCTTCGGGAGAACTCTGCCTTTTTGCAGAGCTAGGCGCTAGAACCGGATCAATTAATGAATCTAACTGATGGATTAATTAAAAAAGATGAGACTTGGACTTGGGACCCTAAATCGCAAGTATCCTTAATGAATTTACAAGCATTTTAGAGTGAAGGAGAAAAAAACTTTAAAATGGCGACTGCTGAGGCTTGGGAAGTAGAAGAAAGCCGAAAGTGAGAGTCCTTCCGTAACAGCTACAAAGTAGCGGAATAAATAGTGCTGGTTAGAATCTGAAAGAAAAATAGTTATTTTAAGTTCCTTTTTTCTTGGAGATTTGTACTTGATCTTGTTTGGGGAAAAGTTTTCTTTTTTTTTTTAAAAAAAGAGTTTGTTGGCAGGATGGCGTTAAAATTTATAAAGCCTGACAAACAAGCAGTGGGGGGGGTGTTCCCCCACTTGCAATTATGTGAACAAGCTTTGAGCTTACAGACTCAGCAGAATGGCTTTGATTTAAAAGAATTTCTTCAGGAGGAAATGGCTAGGTATCATGAGACTGTGAACCAGAAATTTGAAAAATTTAGGCAAGAAATTAAAGAAATGATACAACTAAAGTATGATAATTTGCAATGAAAGATTGTAACAGTGACTAATGCTTTTTCAGAAATAGTTATGAAGATGGATACAAATATCAAGTCATTAGAGTCTAAAATGGAGGAAGTTGATAACAAGATTTATACTTTGGACAATAAAATACAAATAATTGAAAAAGATTTGATAAATATTCAAGACAAAAGTTTAGAAGTAAAGTTTAAAAAGGAAGCTGGTCACGAGATTTACAATGCAGAAGATATAAAGCAAGGAATTGAAAAAGAAATTATAATGATGCAATACAGGCTTAAAGAATTTGCGTTCAGAATGAGAGGGTTACAGGAAAATAATAGTGATGATTTAAGAAAAATATCTGCTCAAGTTCTGGGCGGGATTTTAAAGGTTCATCCTGAGGAGGTATCTTGCAAGATTGACAGGGTTTACAGAATAAATTCTTGGATTGCAAAGCAAAGGCAATTGCCTAGAGATGTGGTGATTTATTTTACAGATAAAGAAATAAGAAATGATATTGTGCAAAAATCTTTCAATTCTACTTTACAACTATATGGAAGAAAGATCTCGATATATAAAGAGTTGCCGCCTAAGATTCTAAAAGATAGAAAGAAATTTGGATTTTTGGTGAATGAGCTAAAGAAACAAAATATTTCATTCAGGTGGGACGTTCCAGTTGGTATAATATTGAGATATCAAGGAGAAAGATATCAGTTAAATACTGTTGAAAAAGCGGAAGAATTTTACTAAAAGGTTCAAAAGCAAAACCAACAAGAGATAGAAATTCAAGATAAGCAAAAGGAGCTGGAAGTAATGGAAAAACAACAAGTTACAGAGGTTCTTCCAGATGAGCCGCTTTCGGATTCTTCCTTAGAGATCTCAGCTGGATCATTTATAAATACAAGAGAGGCGGCTCTGGATTCTAAAGTGATGACTTACCAAGTTACAGACCAGCACGGAAATCAATCAGTTGATATACAATTTATAGAACCAGAATGGAGATTTAAGCCACAAAAGCAAAACCAACAAGATCAAGTTACAGATCAGCATGAAAATCAAATAGCTGATATACAATTTACAGAAAGAAAATCAGGATGGAGATCCAACCCACAAAAAGTCAAGAAAAGAAGAAGTAGGTGTCACAAAAACAAAAACTTTTAAACTACAACAGTGTAATGCCAGTTATTTAAGAGATGATTGAATACATGATAAGATAATCTGCAAAGTATTGGTTTATATTATCCTGAGGAGAGTGACAGACCTCTGCAGTGCTGTATTTTCGGGATGTGAAAAGGGCCTTAAACTGAATGGATTGGAATTATCTTTTTTTTTTTGGATTCTTTGATAAATATACTATGTTTATGCTGAGTCACAAGGCAAGAGCGTTATGGAATTGGGGCACGCAGATGATCTAGCTGTTACCCAATTACGGTGGTTGGAATTAATAATCTGGATAAAAGACACCTCTACAAACACAATATGGAATACAAATATAAAGTCACTCGGGTATTTTTTTTTCTTTCTTATTATGAAGATATTTGCTATTGATGGGGGCAGATGGTAATTGAAGATACCGAACATACTGTTGGAATTAGGATGTGATGTTACCCTAACATGGGTGATGGTTTACAGTCGGGTGTAGTTTATAATCCAGTTGAAAGATATTACAGAAGATATTATATGGACTACAAGCCTAAAGTCTTTTTAAGAGGATTTTATTTACATAAGGGAATTTTTTTTTTAGTGGAGTGGGCAGAAGAATAAAGATATTAAGATTTATTAAGTATGGTAGTCTTGTAGGAAAGTGGGTGGAGACAGGTTAGTTTATTGATTGTTTAGTTTAAGAAAAGGGATATTATGTTTAGATATGAATATATGTAAAAGATTTGAATTAAGAGATATAACGATGGGGGTGAAGGAAATGGGTAGACTATGAACTGAATAAATGTTAAATTAGGATTTATTATATAGTTTTATAGTGGAAGAGTGAAATGTTATATTAATATTCATAAAATATATGACTTAAGAAATATATGTATGGGGGGTAGAAAAAGGGTAGATTATGAGCAGAAATCGCTAAACTGGGAGATATAATAATATTACTATGTTAAATTAGGAGTTATTATATAATGTTATAGTAGAATGTTATTTTGAAATGTATAGTATAAGGGGGATATGATAATTTTATTAGAAAGAAAGGGTCAGCATATGGGGATGGAGTAAGTGGATGGTAAAGTATTATATAATCTGTTATGAATTTGGGTTTTATTATGAAGAAGTCACAGGGGGGGAGGGTGAGGGGGGTTAGGGAGGAGGGGGGAAAAAGGGGGAAAATTTGTATTTGAAAAATTTTTTCAATAAAAAAAAGACTTGCAAACACACACACACATCTTTAGCAGAGTAATTATTTTTATCTTTTTAGAAATCTTAGTTAATTATACTTGTCATCTAAATAATATTTGTTGTTGGATTAATTTGTTGGCTGAAGTATTAAATTAATGTAACCTGTTGATTCTCATGAAGTTTAATTTACATCAGTAAATTAAAAAGATTATTGAGTTTTTCAAGAAGTTAGAATACTTTGAAATATTCATTGAAATTTTGATATTAATGTAAACCCAGTTTTAACCTCCAATCTTATTTCATTGATATAAAACCAAACATTTGGATGTTATTCCTTCAGTTTCAAAACCACAGAGATATTAATAGATAAATAAAATTAATACTTTATTATATATGTGTATGCATAATTTTGTTAATATCTAAGTATACTTTAAAAACTTATTTTTGCTTTCCTGATCTTGTCAGACATTTTTGTGGACAGCATAATTATTCCATATTTTTTAGAACTGAAATATATAGCAAAATGTATGAAAATTTTCTTTTGGTTCCTTTCCGTAACTCTGGAAAATTCAGAATCTTATCCATAGTATATAGGTAGGCGGTCCTTATTTTGAAAGTTTCATCTCCTACATATTAAAAAAGGAACTAGTGCAAATCTAAAACCAATTTTAATATGAATTAACATTTTAATACCTCTTTTTATTTGTCTCTTGCCATATACTACTTTTCTTGTATAGAAGTATGACTAAGATAGCATTATTCACCAGTACAAGCTTTTCTCTTCTAATTTTCTGATGATTTGGAAAATTTCACCTTGGAGAAAGTAAAGCATGTTGACACAATAAAAAGCAGTTGTTCTACTCCAATACTTACATGTCAGGGGGGATTATATTACTTAAAGTGAAGCAAAACTAATGCAAATTTAAAACAGAATCGTTTTTTGCACAGAATGATATATTTGAAACATTGAACATAAATGTCTGATAATTTTGCAAATTAGTTCCTTCATTAGTATCTGTACATTGTAATTCCTTCTAAATATCTTTCATTGATTTACCACTGAGAAATTAAGGCCCAGGCCTTATTGATATTTTCATAGTTGTGGGAAAAATTGGCAGAATTACAGCTTGTTCCTGGAAGCAGTGCTAACAGCCAAAGTTTTAAAAAATATATATTGATAGTACTCCCTGCTTCACAGCTCATTGTCGCTGCCTCTGTTGCTGCTGCAGCCTTTCCTGCACCCTCCATCACCGGTGCTCCATCCCGCCCAAGCATGGCAAACCCCGGACTTCAGGATTTGACAGGTGACTCCCCTCTACCAGGCCCACACCTGGAAGACAATAAGCAGAATCAGTGAATCTCTAGGGTGACACATTGAACATTATCACATTCAATCTCCCATATCCCCATCCAGTTTGCGGGGATGCCTTTTATGAAATTTAGTAATCAGCCGGTCTGCCTGAATAGCCCTACTCGCTACCCATGAGGTCTCCTGTTGTGGCCCGCCAACTGCCACTTGGATGATAAGGAGGTTGGGGAGCAACTTGGGCCAGTCCTGGAGTTTGGGGAAGGCTCTGATGGATGCTCTGTGTTGGAAGCAGAGATAGAGCCAGGGCCATCCGACATTTCCCAGGAGAGGAGAACAACTGAGAACAAGGACACAACTCAGGAAGAAAGGCACATGTGGACGCTGAATGGCCCCTCACTGGCTGGGGAATAAATAGAAGGAAAGGGGAGGGATGGTTGCAGGAAACAACTGTTTGCTTTCTTTCGGAAGATTTGCTTATGGTGGTTCGTGCCTCAGAGACTGCTTGCCAGAACTTAAGTTATAGCTTTGTGACTGGAAGTTCCTGGCCTGGCAAATATCCCAAGGAACTGATAAGGTCTGTTACTGCAATTAACCCTTTGAAGGATTATTGCCTGGACTTTTCAGTGTGTGAATGCCAGTAATTCACAGGAGATAAATAAAGAGGGGTTTTTCGGAACAAGGAGTCTGTTTCTTGGTTCTGCTATGGCTGGGTCAGAACACCTCTATGATAGCCCTTTCATCGAATCAGATACTGCAGCTGACTACGATGTAATCTTCTATGTCATGTGGCATTCTGGACCACCAGAATTGTCTTTTAGCTAAATGCAGAGTTTTTAGGAATCCGAAGTGTCCCGCCTGTTTCACGTCGTGGAACCTCCATAGCACTTGTGGCCTCAGGGAGTTGGATATATACAATTTACTGCCTTTCCATGACATCCTGTCCCAGTGGGTGAGCAGGATCCAGTGCTCCAGGAACCAAGGGTCCGTTAATAGTTCAGTTTGTAAGCAATGGGTCAATTTGTCTGTGCTCACAACCAGTCACTGGGTTGAAATCCGCGCAGCTTGTTGCAGTGAAGGGGGAATGATGGTGTGCACTACCTCCTCCCTGCGACTGTTGTATTATGGCATCCTAGACAATGTGTCTGCCAGGAGGTTTCTTCCCCCAGGGATGTATTTCAAAGTAACATGAAAACATTGGAAGTACTGCACCCACCGCACCTGTTTGGGTGACAAGCACTGTGGGGCTTGGAGTGCTTCGAGGTTTTTATGGTCTGTCCACACTTTGAATGGCACTTTACTACTCTCCAGGAGATGGCACCATGTCATGAGGGCCTCCCAGATAGCCCACTGCCGTCCGGTTTTGGTGAGTTTGCGCTGAGGTATATGCATATGGCCATAACATGCCCTGTTCGCTCACTTGGAGAAGTACAGCCACTACTGCTACATCGCTGGTGTTTGTCTGGATGACAAAGACTTGTTCAAGATCTGAATGTTCAGTATCAGCTCACATCCTCTACCAATCAGCTCTTCTGGGTATTGGAACAGCCGGGCAGAGCCCAGCAGGCAGGCTAACACAGGCTAATGCAGCGCTGACTTCTCACTGGTCCAAGCTCTGGATCTAAACCAGTATGAAAACGCCACATGCTTATAGGCTAACTGGCTTTATTCAGCCAGACTCTGGCACACAATGAGTTCTAGCAGCAGCAGTACGGTATACTGCAGAACAATTCAACTCAGTATAGTACAATGCAGTATAGTGCATTAAAACACAACACAATATAATATCAGCATCTTGGCAACAATAACTGCCAAGATAACTAGTATCAAGTACAATGGATATTAGTGTATTTCTGATAGAATGTTTAAGATTCTAGTTCTGAGAATTATCTCATTAGGGAATGAATTTCATTGCAATCTGTGTGATTTAACTTCTGGACTGCATGTAGCCCTTGTTTACCTATTGCTCATTCAGTGGCCATTTACAATGGTGTTGAAAAAGGAGAATTACAATTGATATTTGAAGTTATGGTCATCACAGCCTCCCCACAGTCACATGATTACAGTTTGGGCACTTGGCAACTGGCATGCATTTCAATGGTTGCAGCATCCCACAGTCACATAATTTCCATTTGAAACTTTCAGAACTGACTTCTGATAAGCAAAGACAATGGGAAAGCTGGCAGGAAGTGACATTGCGCTAAATGAGCACAAGTGAGTGACTTAATGATGCAGAAGGAACTGATGTTGTAAGTTTGTGTGATCGTGTTATGTTTCACTTTATGAAACATAACACTTTATTGTTGCCTAGCGACAGGATTGCTGGCTCTGATTGTGGTAAGTGAGGACTGCCTGTAAATAAATTACTGTGGCTCCTGTATTCTTTGAGCTTGGTTGTTTTCTTGCAGTCATTTTGTTACCAAACTAAGTAATATCATCACCTCATTTTATGAGAGACAATACCTCAATCAAGGAACAGTAAACAATCCAACCAAGACCACTCTGACTAACACTGACACTAAAATATAAAATGAGAGAAAACCACGCTTCCTACTAGCACTGATATTACCTATTTTAGTAATGAAATGTCTGCAAGAAAACAACAAAAATCACAGGGCACCAAAGACCCCACAGTTCAACCCTAAGCTACGAATAAATTATGTTCTGTTATAGTTTTAAAACCTATTTTGCTATTCATTCCTCAGACTAGATTCTCACTCTCTGGACTACTGACATGCAAGACAGAATATTTCAATCTCCAACAATAAAAAAAAATATTGGGAGACCCCCATAGTTGCAGCAGCAGTGATGGTATAGGGTTTTGGTGGGAAACTATTCAAATCTGGAGAAGTTCTGCCATTATAAATCAGTGGAAACTCCAATAATTAATGCAATTTTTAAAAACTTATTATATTTATTTTAAACATGTCCCAGAATTATACTGTAGAACAAAGTCCTAGGAACATAATGTGAGGCTTTTGTCTAGACAATTTAGTTGGAAATAACTACTGTTGATTTCAGGGACACTTGATAGGAAAAGAATGTGAGCTAAACAGGGCCGGATTTAGATGAAAAGAGGCCCTAGGCTATTTCACTTATGAGGTCCTTTCACCAGTGGTGGGATTCAATTTTTTTAACAACAGGTTCTGTGGGCGTGGCTTAGTTGGGGGTGTGGCTTGGCAATAATGTGACTGGGTGGGCATGGATAGCTGGTCACGTGACTGTTGGTAGTCACGTTGGTAGCTCATCATGTGACTGGGTGGGCGTGGCTATGTGCATAGACTTTTTTTCAGGGGGCTGAAAAAAGTCATTTCTGACTGGGCCTCGCACTTTTGACCGGTCCTCACACTTATGACCATCCTCACATTTATGCCCGTGCAGCTTTCTTAACAACCATGTCACTCATTTCACAACTGCTTCTCTTCACCATGGTGACAAGATAGGGCAAAAACGTAAAATGTGAGGACAGTCGTAAGTTCAAGGACTGGTCAAAAGTGCGAGGACCAGTCAAAAATAACTTTTTCAGCCCTCTGAGTAGTCCATATGCACAAAAGGACTAACCAGACGGCTGAAAAAAGTCATTTCTGACTGGGCCTCGCACTTTTGACCGGTCCTCACACTTATGACCATCCTCACATTTATGCCCGTGCAGCTTTCTTAACAACCATGTCACTCATTTCACAACTGCTTCTCTTCACCATGGTGACAAGATAGGGCAAAAACGTAAATTGTAAGGACAGTCGTAAGTTCCAGGACTGGTCAAAAGTGTGAGGACCAGTCAGAAATAACTTTTTCAGCCCTCTGAGTAGTCCATATGCATAAAAGGATACAGCAATAGAGAGGGATGAAGGAAGGGAAGGGAAATTAGAGTAGGAGGGAGGGTAAGAGAGGGAGGAGGAGAGGAGGAGAAGGAGAAAGGAAGAGGAAGTAGGGAGGAGAAGAAGAGGGGGAGGAAGAGAAAGTAAGAAGGAAAGAAAAGAGAGAGGTGGTAGGTTTGAGGAGAAAGATTGCTGTACAATAAAAAAGATGAAAGGGAAGAAAGCCAACCCCAAACAAATATAAAGATATTAAGATAAAGAATGAATTGTTAAACTTTAAAGAATAAAAGAGAACAAATATGAATAAATAACAATAATTAGAAACACACATACAAACATACAATATATTTTCTTTGAACAGAGTATTTGGCTGTTTCACAAATTTAAACAGTGTTTAGTCATTTCAATTAAATTTACAATTTCTATATTTCCTTTTTGCCATATTTATTCCTCATCTATTTTTGTAAAAAACCAATATTACCCTTCATCTTCATCTCTAATCTTAATCAAATTCAATTTTTCCCTTCTATTCTATATTATATCCCTTCCCATTGTCATCTATTTTTATATCCATCCTCACATTGGTTAATTATGTAATATTAGTTGTTTAATATAAATTCAACATTTTAATATAAATCAATTAGTTATATAACTACCTTTTTTGTATATTAATCAATATGAACATAAATATTCCAATTATTTCCATGCAATCCAATTTCTTACAAATCCATTAATTATATTTACCAATAATAATAAACCAAATAATTTCCCCCATATATTCCTCCAAACCACAACTTAACCATTTCTGCTTTCAGAAATATACAATTAATAGTATCTCAATTATTACAATTCCCTAGTTAAATAGAGCTTTTTTTTCTTTTGTGTTTTAAAATCCTGAACTCTCCTCTTTTTCCCTAAATTTCCCATTGTTTGCACCTACCTTTTTTGGTGAGGAAAAAGAAAAGAATTCTGCCTGCCTAATTTTCCAACCTTGCAGCAACAGCAAAGCAGTTTCACTTTCGTTTCTCAGCATAGCTAGGGGGAAAAAATCAGCACTCTTTGCAAGGAAGCAGAAGAGCCCTGAGCAAAACAGCTGAGATAAATCAGCTGAGAGCCGGGAGGCCAATTAGCCTATACTGAAGCTCTGTGGGCCAATAAAATTACAAAAAAAACATCAAATCCTTTGTTAAATTGCTGGCTCCCCCGCCCCTCGCCCACCACTATTGGCAATAAATAGTGGTGCGGAAGGGCGGGGCAAGTCAGCAATTTAACAAAGGGTTCGGCTGCACCACTGGCTCTAGGGCGGCCCTTTGAAGCCCTGCAGCAAGAATTTGAAGGTTTTTTTTCCTCTAGCCATCGGAGGCAGCAATAGATTGGGAGTGGGCGGGGTAAGCGAACGGCCGGCAATCCAACAGAGCAGAGAGTGAGGGTGAGTGAAGGCGTGGAAGCTGCTTTCTCCATCCTGCTCTCTTGCGTCCAGAGCCGGTGGGGAACCACGTGGCAGCCCACGTGCATCCCAGGCAGCGGAACTTGGGCTAGGGAAGGGGTGGGCAATTTTGGCTCTTTTACAACCTCTGGCCTTCAACTCCCAGAATTCCTGAGACAGCCAAGCTGTCTCAGGAATTCTGGAAGTTGAAGTCCACAGGTTGTAAAAGAGCCACAATTGCCCACCCCTGGCTACGGTAGGCTGGCATCACACGGGTGGGAGGCGAGGGGCGGGCGAGCCAGCAATTTAACAAAGGGTTCAGCCGAACCCCCTAGAACCCCCAGAATCCCACCACTGTGTAGGTCCCTCTTGATCTTGAGGCCCTAGGCGGAAGCCTAGTTAGCCTATAGGAAAATCCGGCCCTGGAGCTAAAGCTTTCAAATAGAAGCAACATTACTTTAATCTTTGACTGTTCTTCTTCTTCTTCTTCTTCCTCTTCTTCTTCTTCTTCTTCTTCTTCTTCTTCTTCTTCTTCTTCTTCTTCTTCTTCTTCTTCTTCTTCTTCCTCTTCCTCTTCTTCTTCTTCTTCTTCTTCTTCTTCTTCTTCTTTTCAGTATTTCATTGCAATTTTTATTTATTTTTTGTATATTTCTTTGTAGCTATCGATTGTTTGAAATACACTGTGTAATAGTGTAATAGTGAAGTATATATACTCACAAATGGAACTGCCATTTAGATAAAGATCAAATTTCTATCAAGCCAACTTCAATATTCTGCTAGCACTTTTCTAAAATATTTCTAATTGTTTTAAAAATATGCATTTTAAAAAAATGCATATTTCAAAATGCATATATGTAGTTTTGTGGACTACAAAATGGCTAAGTTTAATACAACCCTGGCATCCCGTTTATTGATTTATTTACATTTAATATTTCTAAACCACCCATCTCCCTCAAAGAGGGGCTCTTGGTGGCATACCATATAATATAACCAATACATTAAAAACATAGAAAAATAAATATTAAAACTTAAAAATTAATTTAGGATTAAAAAAAAATTAAAATTATAGAATTATAATTTTATAATTATAGACAATTAAAGATCAAAACCAGCCCCATGGTCTCATTGTTTTCTGTGCATACTATGATAGATGCAATTCCTGTTTGCCTTTGAAAGAGAAAGGAAAAGAATGTTGAAGTTGCTTTGTTGCCAGTGTAAAGAAAAGAAAGGGAAGAGAAGAGAAGACAGAGTCATTAAGGCAGCTGAGTCACAAGCACTGCTTGTGGTTAGCTCCCACCTTGATCTGGAAGTATTTGCTGCAGTGCCTTGATTGAAGGATATTTTTCACAATCCGGTTGTTCTGCTTCAAAACATCTTGTAAGTAAAAGATCACTATGAGATTGGGTATTTACCTATGTGAGAAGGTATTCTGGGAAATAATGAGCTATGACTGATGATGGTTAAGAGCCTAGGATGTCTAACAAATCTCAGAGAGTTACTTTTATTGTGTTTAATTCTCTCCAGCACCAGGTTTTAGGTAATGTAAGTTAATAAAAGAAAATGATTGCATTACAACTAAATGAATTAAACAAAACTTCAAAATATAAATTAGCATTTAACTATGCCATTAAAAACGAATTTAATTTGCAAGCCATCATTATTAGATAATAGAGGCCTATTTCAAAATGCAGAACAACACACTGAAGAAACAAGCTATAAATCTCAATGAGCACAGAAATTATTCATTCAGTAAGAATAAGGGTTGGAGGAATCCTGAATAGAGATAAAGAAATAATGAGATAGTGTATGAAAGGAAATTTGTGGTGTTTGGGTATAAGAAATTTCAGAAACAACTGGAAAAAGAAAATTATTTATTATTTTCATCAAATTCAGTATTTTTTAAAAGTAATATTCAGTAGATCATTGCGCTTCTGGTAGAAAAGCCATTAAGATAACTGACCAGATGTGAGGGATAAAATGCTTTAAAGTTTTAAGAGCTTATGGCTTAGCAAGTAAGGCTATCTGCTTCAGGCAGAAGCATCAAGTTGTAGATAAAGGAAAGTAAGAACTGACATTTGAATTGTACTGCAAGATCTTTCAAGATGTGAAAAAGCAGGAGGAATTAGGATGCCCTTAAGGCAGGAAATTGTCTTTGGCTGATAAGGAAGAGTAGAGTAAAAGAAGCAAATTTTAGTAGGTTCAGCAGTTTTATTCCATGAAAATTTATTCAGGAATGTTCTTTCCTTTGCATAATTTTGACTATAGAACTCCAATTCTATGAAGTATCCTATGTGAATTTGAAGGTGGAGAGGGTATGGGTGTAGAAAACCCGAGTGGATAATCTGTCAAATTAATTAATCTTGCTTCTTCTGCCTCGCATTCTTTTCAAGAGGATTTCTTCTAGGGCAGGGGTGTCAAACTCGATTTCATTGAGGCCCGCATCAGGGTTGTGTTTGATCTCGGTGGGCTGAGATGGAGGGGCCAGGATGGGCATGGCCAGCTCAACATCACTCTTGTCAGGGGTGCCTGTGGTGGCCCGAATGCTCTGCTAGTGAAAAAAGGCTCCAGAGCTCCATTTTTGGCTGCCACGGCCTCCTGCAATCCTCTGCCAGTGAAAATGGAGCTTGAGGAGGCCACGCATAGCTCTTGTGAGCTCTTTTTTTGGTTGGGACAGCTTCTTGCAACTATCTGCCAGTGAAAACGGAGCTCAGGAGGGCTGCTTGTGGCTCTTGCGAGCTCTGTTTTCACTGGCAGGGGCACCATGGATCAGTCCTTTGCTGTTTTCAGGGCGGTCCTGCAGGCCAGATCTAAGTACCTCGCAGGCCGGATCTGCCGCTCCCCACCTTGAGTTTGACACCCCTGTTCTAGGGTAACACTCATTAACAGTTGCTTTTTTAACATAATTGCATCTCTATCTAAAGCAGTTTAATGGTAAAATTAATTTACCTATGTGGATAAAACTATAAAGATGCTATTATTCCCACCTTCCTTTTTAAAGAACGGAATTAGTAAATTTGATAATCAAAATTAGCATACGAACAAAACAGACCCTACTTTAATAATAATCTTTTTGTCACCGCACAACATATGTACAATGAGATTTGTGGAGCTCCCAAAGTGCACCCTCCCAACACAATACAACTCACAGTGAAGACAGAAAATCCCTAACCCAATAAATTATATTAACAAATACCCAGGCCTATTGCACCAGTGTGAACATGTTACACATTGCACTGGCCCTGCAAGTCCATCGTACTATGTAGTTATGATGTTATTTCGCATTCAGGAGTCTGACAGCCCATGGATAAAAACTGTTCTTCAGCCTGTTTGTGCGGCTGGCTATGCTTTTATATCTCTTTCCTGATGGTAGGAGGGTAAAGAAATGCTGACCAGGGTGTGAGTTGTCCCTGAGGATTTTCCTCACTCTTCTAAGGCAGCGAGCCCTAGCAATCTCATCTAGTGAAGCACTTTAAAGCATTAATTTGAATTAGTGCTTTAACGAGGTACTGGGTTAAAGCAGAACTTCACTGTTAATGTTTTTTGTCTTAAATGTGAAAACTTATTTTGGTATTTGTTTTCTATTTTTCTTTAGGGAGAGGAAAAGGGAGGTGGAGGAGGATAAAAAACTAGACTTACCCAAATGGCATAACTTTCCTAAACTCTCCTCCCTTCCTCCCTTGCCCCCCCCCCCGTGTGTGTGTGTGTGTGTGTGTGTGTGTGTAAACACCTCAGCAATTCTGGTATCTGTATGTGACAATGGTATGATATGTAACAGATCTATTACTTTAAACAAAAACAAGTTAATTCATTCAGGCTAAAAAAATTGCAAAGACTTCAAAGTGCTTTCTAAAATAATATTTTGGAATTTTATAACTTTTTTTTTTTATTCAGATGAAGGAAGAACTGCAGTTAAAGTGGTTTTCTTTAAGAAAAATTCTGTACTATCAGCAGATGGCACTGCAGTACTTTACTTTTAATCTCCCAGTGGTCTAATTTTAAATGATGATTACCATTTTAATAAAATTAATGTTATTAATACAAGACATAGTAATAGGTTCATTTGTCCAAACTGTCTTATCTTATTCCATACAAGGCTAAGAATTTATATATAGTACACTTTCCGTGATTTCTTGAGAGTGGCTCAAACGGTACCTAAAATGCAGTCAACTAGTATATTAAATTGCTTTGCTCTTTGTTTCTACAGTTGTGTAGAAGGTCATTCATTGGAGGTTTTTGATAGGTAATATAATTAAATCAAGCCATATTTTTAAGGCTCATTCAATTTTTGTAATTATAAAAATCATCCTGGACTTATTGAAGATTAGCTCTCAGAGTTTGTTACTGCTCACATAAAGAGATGAAATGGTAACTTAGATATGTGGGTCTTTAGTTCAATATCACTATCAATTTGAGTATATGAGTAGCTGTATGCATGACTAGTCCTCTTATTGACTGTGATGGTGCTAGTCATGCATGTCAGACTACTTAGATGCTTAATCTTTGCAAGATTTAGGTTCAGCTTTTGTAAATCAATATTATGTGAAGCATGTGAGAGAACTTGAAATAAAAGATGCTGTAGAAATGTCAGTCATTATTATTTTTAGTATCACATTTAGTAGTCATGTTTGCTCAGATCTACCAGCAGCTTTTAACAATCTGAACCAGGGAAACATTTTTTTTTTATTTGTTTCAGAATGTATTTTACCAAGCTTGTTTATTGAAGTGAATTTTCTTTATGGAAAATTATATGTTCTGCTACAGGATAAGACCATCTTAGTTGTTCCTGATTTCTGGTGGAAACAGCTAGCAGTGCTTAGTTTTGGTCCTCTAAATGATTCAAGTCTTCAGATCCCATATACAATTGCCATGGCTTTGGAGTAGATCAGTCCCTTACCACCTAATGCACCAATTAGGAATGGATAAATTTGGACTTCTTGGTGGGTTTTTTTGTCCTCTCTTCCTCCCACACCTCTTTTTTCTTTGAAAAGGATAAACTCTGTTTGGACTTCAGAATCAAAGTTTTGGATTCTAAATTATAATAAACCTCTAATCACAAGAAAACATACTGTAGAGAAACCAGGGGTGAAATCCAGCAGGTTCTGACAGGTTCTGGAGAACCAGTAGTGGAAATTTTGAGTAGTTCGGAGAACCGGTAGTGGAAATTTTGAGTAGTTCGAAGAACTGGCAAATGCCACCTCTGACTGGCCCCAGACTGAGGTGGGAATGGAGATTTTGCAGTATCCTTCCCCTGCCATGCCCACCAAGCCATGCCCACCAAGCCACACCCACAGAACCGGTAGTAAAAAAAATTGGATTTCACCACTGAGAGAAACTATATAAAGACAAAAGTATCTTTGGAAAGTATTTGTGTCTTTTGTTCAGATTAGCTTCGTTCTTACAAATTTTGCTTTCCTACTAGCAGAAAACTGTGAGGCCATCTTCTCTATAATTAATTTTGCTATATTGGATGTCTGCTGGGCAACTATAACATTAATTTGGATTCTAAATTAAATATTAATTGGATTAGCCCAGTGCTAAAACTCATGTCATCATCAGCACACACCAGGATCTTGAGTTCTCAAGGAAGCAATTGCACATGGAAGTTTGACACTCTGAAGTCAGCCTGCTTCCTTTCACATTCATCTTGACATCTGTAATGACATCAGTCTACTAAAACCATGGTGTTTCTTTCATTATATAATTTCTCAAATTAAAACGCTCAATTCTGGTAATACTTTGAAATTATTATATATATGTATATATTTTAAACTGTATGCATGGAAATTTTTTTTTGAAAAACTTCTATTGATGAAATTAGAGATTCCCCCAGTGAAAAACATTGTATTTAACTGGATTTCAAAATTAATATTGTTAATTTTGAATTGTGGTTATTCTATTGTCAAAGGCATGGAGGGAAATGTTAGATTTATTTATTTTCTTTTTACTTGTTTGCATCTGCATTTATTTACAAATGCAAATGCAAACAAACTTTGAAAGTATCATGCATATTGTGTGTCTATATAGCTACATATGTCTCCCAGGGTTTCTGATTAACATCTGGGTTAATTAAATGTCATGTTTGGTAGGATAATATATTGGATACCTTATTGTTTTTTTAATTGTAGAAATATATGAATCAGATAATAATAATAATAACTTTATTGTCATTGTACGTGTATACACAGTATACCCATAAAAATGAAATTCACTTAACACCCAAAGACCAGGTCCAACATACATAACAATCCCCAAACACACTCCCACCCTCCACAATTCCCCACCCCTAAACCACCCAAGCATCCACACAACAGACCAAGTAATTCTGTCCAACAGCTCACTGATGGTGGCCCTTTAGTTTATGGTTGAGTGCAATTATAGCTCTGGGATAAAAACTATTCAGATAACTTTATGATGGCAGATAGATCAGACAATAGATAGAACATGTAGAATGTATAGGGCATAAGGCATAGGAAAAAAATAAAACTTAAAATTCTTGTTGCTTAGACCATAATCCTATATTATTTAAGAACACATCCCTTCCAATTTAGAAGGTATAATTAAAATTATAAAGGAAAAGGTATGTCTAAGCAGCCTTTAATAATTGCATTGAAGAGTTTACAACAGCAAATCTAGGATAGGAAAAGGAGAAATTGCCTCTTCTACACTAATTTTATTAAAGACACAGGAATACTGCATTGTACTGACAGATTACATATTTTAACCATTATTTTGCATTTTGAACAAAATGGGTAGGTATTCCAGTTAGATAATGTAACTCTAATGTTCCAAGTCCAAAATAATGGTATTTCCAACCAATTACTGCTAAATATCATTATATAGATTTTCT
Organism: Arizona elegans; assembly: GCA_022577455.1. Lineage (NCBI taxonomy): Eukaryota > Metazoa > Chordata > Lepidosauria > Squamata > Colubridae > Arizona > Arizona elegans. The sequence continues at coordinate 30,831,032 of JAKOOJ010000009.1, read as the reverse complement.
ATGCTTAATTTGAACTACATTTAAGAATTTTTAAGAATATGAAAAAATCCCTCAAAATTATGGTGGTGGTGCTGAGGGAACAGATAAAAGATATCAATTTATGGAACCCTATTCATTCCATAACAGGGCAATATGATTGCAAATAAAAGATTTACTTAGAAGTACCTGCAACCCTCCTTGGATTGGTAATTTGGAAATAAAGCATCTCTTGGTTTAGATTTTTATTAGAAGCACATTGTTAACTCTCAAAACAACTGTAGCTGAAGCCATATTTTTCTTGCTTCGTTTCTTAGTTGCCATACTTATGGGGGGAGAAGGGGGATTTACAGAATGTAGAATGTTTTTCTCCAATGTGCCAGACATAACAATGATAAGGCTCCTGAGAACCAAGGCCAGATCAATGTGCCCTAGCAACGGTAGGAGGGACTGCTGAAAAATTCATCACTGGCTTGGTTATCTAACGTGACCTGTGACAAAGGGGAGTGGCCAGTATCTATTTTTGGTAACTATGCCAAAAACACAGAAATTATTCAGTATTGGTTTTACATTTGACTGTGCTGATATGATGTACCCAATAAACAGGATTTTTGAGGGAGCCAAGGCCTCAGAGTTTTGCATTGATTGGGAGCATTACTTGGAACTACGTCACACATAATACCCTAGACCTAACAATTGTTGATAAGAAAGACAAAAATGTCTGGATAGTGGAGGTGGCAGTATCTGGAGATAGCAGGAGAGGAGAGGAGACGAGACGAGATGAGACGAGAGGAGAAAAGAAGAGAGCAGCGGAGAGAAGAGAAGAGAAGAGAAGAGAAGAGAAGAGAAGAGAAGAGAAGAGAAGAGAAGAGAAGAGAACTGGAGAAATTACAGGTTCTAAATCTGCAAATAGAAGTACAATGACTGGGGCAAAAGAAAGCAAAGATATTACCATTACTAATAGGTGCCTTGGATGCACCCCAACATCTGGGCACCACTTGGAAATCACTGGCATTGATTGAAATCACCATAAATCAGTTGCAAAAGATACTTTATTTGGAACAGTTTACATCCTGTGATGATAACTTAATATCACTAAACAACAACATCTCACTATTCCAGATCTTTGGGAAGGATTCTATAGGTGGATAAAATGCCAAATCTAGTCACAACACAAGACAACACAAACATCTTGGTGATAACCCATAGTAGTAATAATTAATAGTGAAATTTAGACTAGAAAAATCTGCTGCAGTATCAATAAACTAGGTTAAAACCACGAACAGTGATTGAATTGTAATTCTTAAGACCCAAACTATCAAGAGCCATCAGAATAAAGCCTAAGGGTATCTGGGCATTTTGGATAACATCAAATATTAACAAGTTAAAAACATGGTTAGTAAAGAATACTTAAATATTTAACTGGGCACAAGCTGAACTGGACATTTTGGAGTGAAAAATATGAAAACTAATGACTATTAGCTATGCATTACATTGCCACAGTGATATTGACAGATTATATCTGTCCTGCAGAAATGAAGGCAAAGATTTACTTCAAGTTAAACAACTGTTGCAGAAGGAAAGCATGCATTGCCTGGATAGCCAAAAATAAGTATTGATGCGAACTAAAATTGAAAATTACTAAATGTGCAGGAAACAAAAAGTGAAGATCAAAATAATGTAATAAAAACACAAACTGAATACTGGCAAGGAAAAGCATTAGGGTCATTCATAAAAAGATGAAGGGGAAAGTGGATAAAGATACAATCTGGCAATGATATATAACTGGAATATTAAAAAAAGAAATTGAAGGCTTGATTTTAGTGCTCAAGAGCAAGCTATGTGAACTAGTGCAATTGACTCCAGAATCAAAAAACATTTCATGTGAACTAAGATGCAATTTAATTACTTACAAATAATGTCCAAATCCTTTTAGTATTGGAAATATCAAGGAAAGATAATGACTATAATAATGGAACCAAATATATGCTAGAATTCCAAGGATGCTTAATTAATCACTTTCCACCTGGTGTAAATACTATATATTTAATATCCTATTCATTGTAATACATTCAGCATTATTGAGGTTAACAAATATGTTTCATGTGAACTAAGATGCAATTTAATTACTTACAAATAATGTCCAAATCCTTTTAGTATTGGAAATATCAAGGAAAGATAATGACTATAATAATGGAACCAAATATATGCTAGAATTCCAAGGATGCTTAATTAATCACTTTCCACCTGGTGTAAATACTATATATTTAATATCCTATTCATTGTAATACATTCAGCATTATTGAGGTTAACAAATATGTTCAATGGTACAATTCAAGATAATGAAAATTAAAATAAATCATATGGAAACTGTAGTTTTGAGAGAGAAATTCTTGTTTAACCATTCCATAGAAATTTAATCATTCACTTTTATTTATTAACATTATTTACTACAATTAAGATATCTACTATTTTTTTTATGTGTGTGTATCTTGAAACCATGATAATTTTTGCTACATTTATTTTTATCCCCAATTTGCAGCTATTTTCATCCATTTCTTACTGTGCCTATTTATCAATGCTGTACAGTTTGAAATATTAATATTTACCATACAAGATATTTTCAAAGAAATAATTAGTGCCAGGTATTTAATCAAGTCTGAGCAAAAATGCATTTTATGTACTTTCACAAATATCTTGTTGCCAAATGGCAAAACATTCATTTTCTTCTACTAAATAGTATATCCCAAACATTTACCATATGTCCCATAAATCATGGTAAAGTTCTTTATAATCATTGAATTGTATCATAAGTAATAACAATAATTTATGTGCAGTTCCTGCCACTAAGTTTCCTCTATCACTAGATTAGATTATTAAATATGCCAAATATATCAACACTATATTAAATATTAATTCTTAATAATTTAATCCTTAATGAGCTTTGCCACTTCAGGTACAACTAGCTTAACAACCTTGGATATTTTAACTACCTTAATAACCCTGTAACAAATGCGCATCAATTTCCAGTTTTTAATATATATATATTTTCTTTATTAGTATTGTTTTGCTCTAGGGCAATGGATGTTAGTTAACTTATGTGAATACAAATAAACATGAACTGGGTAAGTAGATACCAATATAACCAGCAAAAACATACTTTTAAGGAGGTAGGGAAGCATGGAGTTGTGTAGATTACATTGTCTTCCCCAACCAGATCCTTTCAGTACTAGCTGATACATTCGAGAATAAAGTCCATTGCATTTGAATGATACTATTTTCAGGAAGGGTGTATTTTGAATAGAAACAAACTGTGGGTTCCTAAAGAAAATACCTCCTATGGTAGGACTTGTCTTCCAAAAAAGGTCTGCTGTAGTCAATGTAGCCAATTATAAAAGACAAAGGAAACTGATGAAGTTGCTTATTCCCAGCTTCACTAACCCTGCCATCTTTTTTTCCTTGTTAGACTTGGTCCCTTCTACAAATATAGCTCCTTAATGAACCAATTGGGCTAACATGGAACCCAAGGACATTTTTTTTTAGTCTTTTAATGACACTGTAACCCCTTGCATCGGGTTGGAATTGGGACAACTGAATGGAGCTGAGTGTTTACTGGCTGAATGCAGGAGTGAAATGCTCCTGGTTTGGACTGGATCATCTGATCCAGTAGTGATGGCGGTGGGTGGTTCGGAGAACCGGTAGCAAAAATCCCTGCACCCCCCTCATGCCCAGCTGAGCCGTGTGATCATCAGAGGCTGTTTTTTTACTTCTAAAAGCATTTTCTTCTGCAACCTCTTTGGCCAAAGAGGTTGTAGGGAAAAAAATGCCTTTAAAAGCCTCTGATGATCCCAGCTGACTTGCTTGATTGTCAGAGGTTTTTAAAAGCATTTTTTTCTGCAATCTCTTAAGGTTGTAGAAAAAATGCTTTTAAAAATAAAAAAAAAAGTTGGCCATGCCCATCCAGTCACATTACCCACCACCACCAAGCCACGCCCACAGAACTGGTAGTAACAAATTTTAGATTTCACCCCTGGCCGGATGCCCTTCCTGTTGCTAATGCAGAGTTCACAGCTGATATTTACTCATTGTTCCCAGAGAAAGAAATATCTGCTGCTATCTAGGATAGAATTCATAGCCTCTGATTGTGAGGCAAGAGTTCCACCTCTAGGCCACTGCACCACTATGGAACCCAAGGACATTATTGGACAAAAATTAACATTAAAACAATATTCTTTTGAAACACACACACACACACACACAGAGAGAGAGAGGGAGGGAGGGAGGGAGGGAGGGAGAGAGAGAGAGAGAGAGAGAGAGAGAGAGAGAGAGAGAGAGAGAGAGAGAGAGAGAGGTACCTGCTGTCAAAGGAGATCTCTGTAGACATACAGTAGGTATATGAGGTGCACACTGGAATTCCAGGTCTTAAAGCTCTAGAAGTCCATTTGAGAATTCTTGGACTTTGCCATGCAAAGACAGAAATGCACAGAAAAGCACACAATCTTCTTGTTTGTTTCAGACCTTATATTATTATTAACGGTATGATAAAGTCTGAAGAACTTTCTGTAATAAAGATACTAATACACTATACATTGTCCTTGATAGGTACAGAAACAATATTTCAAGACTGAATGAAAGAACAGCGTTTGTGATATTAATGCAACATTGTATATATGTCTATTTTTTGGTAGCTGCTAATCACGCATGTTGAATGGTAACATTATGCTGCGATACTAAGCACGCCCCGGAATAGTAAGTGCTCTCAAAATCAGTGGGATTTACTTGCAAATGAGTATGCATAGCTTTGAACTGAATCAGAAAGCTGTGCAGGTGACAAGCAGCACAATCCTACTTAGAATGGAAATGAGCAAGCAGCAGATAGGCTATTAGTGCTCCCTGAAGGCACCCTGCCTGCTGCTTCCTCAATCCCAGCTATGCCTTTGCTACTTTGCCTCGCTTGATTCTGATGATCTGACTTGCCTGGCTTCTCTGGTTATTCTTCATGGACTGTGGGTGGGCACTATAAACCTGGCTAACACAGTAATAATGAAATACACAGTAAACAAAAAGCTATTCTTCTGCTAACACAATGACCAAAGCGTTAGGCCTGCTGGGCAACACCTCATAAATAACCTGTTTGAAGATTCTTTGAATTCTCTGATCCTTGCATAACTTGTAGGAAAAAATGTATATTGTTTTTGTAAATGTTAATAGTATATTTTGCAACAATAAATATTCTCATGTGTTTATATATATATTTATAGAACTTACATTCTCATCTCTCTGAATGGTATACCTCTATTTTGGGTCCTCTGCCAGATGCTGGGAGTTTGAGGGTTCTGCATAGTATCTTAGTTGATTCTAGCACTGTACTTTTCTGAAGGAGAGCAGTGAGTTATTGCTGGGTTCTGTTGTAGCCAATCTCTCAGTTTAGAAATCAACTATTCTTATCACTACTGAGACCATTTTGACCTTTGCTTTCCACATTGTCTCTAGTTTTTTCTTCAGACCCTGGTACTTGTCCAGCTTTTCATACCCTTTCTTCCTGATATGGATGTTATTTGGCACCACTACATCTATCATCAATATTGTCTTCAGATCTTCATCTATTATCATAGTGTTTGATTTGTTGGCGGGTACTTGCTTGTCCATCTGGATCTGGAAGTTCCACAACAATAGCAATAGCAATAGCAATAGCAATAGCACTTCACAGTGCTTTATAGTTCTCCCAAAGCAGTTTGCTGTGTCAGCATATGTCCCCCAACAATCTAGGTCCTCATTTTACTGACCTCGGAAGGATGGAAGGTTGAGTCAACCCTGAGCCAGTCAGGATCAAAGGAATCAAACTCCTGGCAGTGTGATCAGAGTGAGCAGAATTAGTCTGCAATAGTGCACCACCACGGTTCTTATTCCTGTTATTCTCCATGACCTTCTCTGCAACCACCCATCTGGACATGACTGGATCTACCCCATACACTATGCAGATGTTCCTGTAAACAATGCAAACTACTTGGTTGTGCTATTCAGTGTATGCTGTACCTGCCTGCATCTTACCTACCACTATATATTGGACTTTCTGTGAACCCTCTCTTCATAGCTTTCACCTTGGACCACTGCTTCTCTGGATCTGGTGCTTAATGCTTGCTCATGTGCTGCTATGATCAGTGCCTTAATGCTGTCTTTTAGTCCAGACCTTTCCAGCCATTGGTAGGATTTCCCAATGTCTATCACCTCAGGTAACTGTCAATCAGCGGTGAAATCTCCCCGTTCTATCCGGCTTGCTGAACCGGTAGTGCCAGCTGTGGGAGGCTCTGCCCACCCACCGGGACATCTTTACATCCTGTTTTTTAACCATCTGCGTATGCGCAGAAGGTTCTGTGCATGCACAGAAGAGATGTGTGCGTGCTCCCACACACTCCCGTTCTCAAACCAGTCAATTGTCTGTCCCATGCAGGGTCTTATTTTGCTGTGGCATTTTCCCTGCTTGATCTTTTTCCCATGTCACTCAGGCATTCTTTTAGGGTGTAATCTTACTTATGTATTCCTGGATGTTCTGAATTTCATTCAGGATAGTTACTTTGACACTCACCTAACCGCCCTTTTTCTGGTTGGTGTACTGTTTTTGGGTCCTGGACTTGGGGTGGAAACCTCTGTATATTAAGATAGGTTTTCAGGTTTTCACATTTCACTTTGGCCAATTCATTATACTTGCAGGATAGCTGATGACTGGCAAGGCACACATGTTGATGGTATGGATCTTCTTCTTCCTATTAAGCTGGCTTTTCAGGACTTGTTTTATCCTTTGGAGGTACTTGGATGGCAGTGTTCCTTGTCTTTTCCTCATAGTTCCTATGTGATTATGAGATACTAAGATATTTGTAACTGGCTTGTATGTCTGCCATGAGAACTGCTGCTAATTTGACTGCATTAGTCTTAATTACTTTCCTTTTTTTCCTTTACTTTTTAACTTCAGTTTACTATCATTCATCCATACTTCTGCAGTCCAAATGGCAACCCAAAGTCCTCACTGTACATCTGTGTCAGGTGGCTCAGTGAATTGATGTCTCATTCACTCTTTGCATATAGCTTGATGTAATTCATTCAGAAAAAAATGTCTGGTATTAGTTCCACTGTTGAACTTGTACCATATTTAGTCTTTATGATTAACTGGATGAAGGGGTTCAAGCCTATGCAGAATAGCAATTGGAATAGTGCATCATTTAGTATATACTGCACTTGATGTGACTTGATCTCCACTTGTCTCTACTTGATTTCCACTAGCCTTGAGTCAACTGGGTTGATTGTAGCTAGTTTATCCATAATCTTTATGCGTAATCTACAGCTGTTTTTTTCTGTAATAGAAGGGGTGGTAGTGATATTACAGCTTCAAGTTTTGGATGTATATCCAGTTGTTCTAGTGTGTAATATATAGTCCATCTATTTCAAGTTGTGAGAGCAGCTTTCTCTTCACTATGTTGAAGTGTTGGATAATTATTGGTTTTTCACTTACAGTGCATGCAGGTCTTCTGTCCATCCATAGTTCCCTCATATGTTTCATACATCCCCTCTCATTAGGTCTACTATTGTAGCATTCCATCAATTGCAGATTTTCTTGCCTTGTCCAGCTTTAATTTATTCTAACAGCCCATTTACTGTTAAATTGTCCTAGTTCCTCAATATGTGATCAGGATCTTATTAATCTAACCAATGCCCAAGTTAGCATGAATGTCCTACTTCATATCACTCTCATATTTGAGATAAGCAGTGAAGCATTGAGGGAGGGCCTTTGACCAAGGACTGATAAGGTAAGTGTCAGGTGACATTTGAACCCTAGTTCCCGGCATCAAAGGAGGTACTCTAACCACAATGCTATTCAGCCATGAATTCTCTCTCTCTTCCTCTCACCCCTCTCTCCAGAAGAGATGAAAAATAGAAAAGTGCAATTTAAAAAATAGTCATTTAATGTATTTAAAAGTTGCCACATAATCTGTGTACATAATTTGCTGTAGTGTGCTTCCTTGGAGAAGGTCAAAGGAATCTATTTTTTCTTCACATAAAACAATTGTGTGAATAAGTCACCTGAGAGATAACTTAAGAACATTCAGTTAGTTGCATGTACTGGTTAGTATTGTTTTTCTCCCAGTCACAGTTTAACCTCCTAGTCATGATGGACAAGTCTATTCTTCTTATATAAAAGCTCTATGGATTGCAATTATTTTTTTGCACATTGAAATGCTGCTTGACATTGCAACCTTTAAGTGATAATGAGATCTGCATCATTTGTCATAAACATTGCCTTAAAATATTTTGTACAATTAACATCACCTGTATTGATCATATTGTTATAATAGTTTGTTATTACAATAGTAGTATGAATCTAAAATTGGCCTAATGCAATGTCTTATTAAATAGTTCAGTGCTGAGTCATTTGTGTTTCGTATTAAATTGAATATCGTAGAATACCAGAATATGGAAATTCTTTCTGTTTATTCAGTATTACACAACATAAGATTGAATATTTGATTTAGTTGGACACATTACAAACATTATCACCATTAGTCCTTCTCTTTCTTATGAATATCTAAAACAATATGATGTGAGGCTACTGAAAATGTCCTATATATTGTATGCAGTTACATTTCAAGCTACTGTGTATTAGTTTCTATTTGGAGATGGTATCATTAGAAATTTGAATTTTGTAAATCAGAAAGTATGCATATTGCATGCAGGAATGATATTTTGGAATATACAGCCAGTTGCCCAGTTAGACTGCCTGTAGATGTCACCGGAGCTCTTTCGTATCAGTGTTTTTTCCTTTAGTCTCTAACTCCCCTTTCTTGATTCTAATTTCTGGCTCCACTGCACTATGATTTAACAGAGCTTTGATGCTGATTTTGGCATGCTCAGATCAGTTTCTTTTCTTTTTTCCTTACCCCACTCCTACAACTCTTTAAAGGATAATATGCTGCTTTTTCCAAGTCAATTAACATTTAGGGCAAATGAAACTGGAAGATCAAAAGGTCAATTATTGTAGGATGACCTCAGAAACCTTCCTGGTTTAGTATTCATCCAAGGATTAAATATTGCTATTTTAAAATAGAGTAGAATAGAGTAGAGTAGAGAGAAGTAGAATAGAGTATAATAGAATAGAATAAATCTTAACTAGCACATTTTCAAATGATTTTGTTAGTGACTTTAAAAATGTTCTTTCAGACTGTTGATAAATTTTATTATTTCAAATTTGTGCTGGGTGTTACTATGCTAGCTGGTATATAACTTTGCTATTTCATTGTATCCTATAGACATTGAAACATCAGGACATTGGTGTAAAAATTGTTGTCAAGCAAAACTTACAAAACAGTATTTCATTTAAATTGTTACCATACATTGTGTTAGTTTTCTCTTTAAAAAAAAAAAAGCAGGCAACATTCTGCTTGTATTTTGTTCCTATAAATAAGCCCATAGTTTTATCTGCATCAACTTGCTATCCTTCATTAATTTATTCTTTATTAATTTATTGTGTGACATCCTTATTAACTGTTTCTTTAAATCAATTTAGTAGCAGTGCAACCAGGTGCATATTTTCTCAGAAGGAAATTTCATTGCACTCATTGGGGCATGCTCTGAGATCAGTCCACATACAGTAGATTGTGCCACAAAACCGCAATTCTATGCACATTCAAATTGAGGATAAAACTCAGCAAGTATAATTAGGCAATTCTGTATAAGCATTCACAGATTGCACTATGAATGTAATTTGAGGGCAATTATACTTGATCCAAAAACTGCCTTTCTGATTTGTGCATTTGGTTCTACTTCTACAAATTATGCATCTGCAACATATGGAGAGAGACAGAGAATTGTATATTCCTGACAATGTATTTATCTGGCTAGTTCTAATTTTGAATTGATAGTAGGACAATTGCTGTAGAATTGAAGAAGTCAGTCTCTTTCTTCTGGTTGTCTCACCACAACATATTATTTCTTTAAGGAAATCACCAAAAATGCCTAAACAAATGGAATCAAACAGGCAACTCCTCCATGTGTTGAAATGGTGGGGGCACTGCAGAACCTTTCTATATTTGAATCAGGGGTGGGTTCTACTTTACTACCGGTTTGCAATGGGAGCACGCTTATGCACATGCGCAGATCACCCATGATGACGTTGTGGCGGGTGGGTGGAGCCTCCTGCTGGTTTTACTACCGGTTCTATAGAACCAGACTGAACAGGGGGCAATCCACCACTGATTTGAATTTTATTTTTTTCTTAATGGATTATCTAAAAAAAAAAAAAAAGGCAATGTTACTGTTAGAAGATTATTATTTTGTTTGGCTAAGTAGTGTGGAGATATAAAAAAGCACAAGGAATTGAATGTACTGTATGTAAATGAAGAAGTTCTTATAACATATAGTATTATGTTATACATTAAACAAGTGAGAATTTAATAGCATAAAGCAGAACATGGTGCCAAATACACTGTTACGTGTAAATATATATAGTATTATATATATTTACACATAATAGTGTATTTGGCACTATGTTCTGCTTTATGCTATTAAATTCTCACTTGTTTAATGTATTTTTGATGGTAGGCTAAAATGTAGGATATAAAAATTTATCATTTTTTTTTACTTTTACATATGAGGAAAAACCTATCCGTGTTTATTTCTTATTTTTTCTATTCTTAAATTAAAATCTTCAGCCTGACCTACTTGGTGTTGAATTTGTGGGTATCCATAAATTTGGAAAAGAACCCAAACAAATCGAAAGATAGCAGTGACAAACCATTTCTATGCTGTTGCCAAGAAAACTTAGAAGCTCTATCTATAATTGACTTCAGGAGGAAGAGAGATGTACATCTACCACTGTACATAAATAGTGAGGAGGGTAGTTTTAAATTTCTGGGCACTTATATCTCAGAGGACCTCTCATGGACTATGAATGCTAACATACTTGTGAAGAAGGCACAGAAGAGGCTGTACTTACTGAGAATGCTCAGGAAGATAAATCTATCTCAGCATCTACTTCTGTCCTACTATTGGAGCACCATTGAGAGTGTCCTGACATACGGCATTCTTGCATGGTATGGGAGCAGCTCAGTAGCGGACAAAAAAGCTCTACAGAGAGAATCATTAAAACTGCCCAGAATATTATCGTACTCCAGCTACCAGCCCTGGACAACATCTTCGAATCTCGCTGTTTGAGGAAGTTGCATAACATTCTCAGAGACTCTTTCTATCCTGCTTACAATCTTTTTGGACTGTTGTCTTCTGGCAGAAGATACAGAAGAATTAAAACTCGGACCATATGTTTTCTGAATAGTTTTTATCCCAGAGCTATAATTGCACTCAACAATGAACTAAAGGGCCACCATCAGTGAGCTGTTGGACAGTATTACTTGGTCTGTTGTGTTGATGTTTGGGTGGTTTAGGGGTGGGGAATTGTGGTGGGTGGGAGTGTGTTTGGGGATTATATGTGTGGGACTGGTCTTTGGGTGTTAAGTAAATTTCGTTGTACGTGTATACTGTGTACACACATACAATGACAATAAAGTTTATTATTATTATTATTATTATTATTATTATTATTATTATTATTATTATTATTATTATAAAATTAAGCTAGATTCAAAGGAGTCTTCTTAAAAGAAACATGCAAAGTAAGAAAAAACTTTGCAATAATTTTTAATGGAGGTGAATTTCCTGAAAGAGTTCTTAGCTAACTATAGCAATAGAAAATGGGCATCATTTCAGTGTAAATAATTCCAATAACTTGAGCACATTCAATGGCTTTTGTGTTTGGAATTGTTTTCTCCCAATCTACTTCATCACAAGCCTACACAATTCTATTTTTCTGGAGGTATATAGGTTTTTCTGGTTTAAATCAGAAGAAATATTGGTCTGATATAGAAAAGGGCAGGAAGTAATTACAAGAAGGAGATTTTTTTAAACTGTAAACATTTGAAGTTTTTTACTTCTGAAAAGAATGTCTAGATGGACATCTTTCTGAATTATGAATTAATTAAAATTGAACCATATTAATGCATTTAAACTAATTCTTTTCATTGAAACAACAGCAATTGGATTCCTTTACAGTAATGTAATACAGTGTTTCTCGATCTCAGAATCATTTTGGTTGTATGGACTTCATTTCCCAGAATTCTCCTGTCAGCATGCTGATTGAGGAATTCTGGGAAGTGAAGTCCATGCAACTTGAAATTGGTGAGATTCAGAAACACTGGCTTATTATGTACAAAATGAGGTACTTCTCCTAAATGGGGAGTTATTAATACGTGATTTCAGGATAGGGCATTGGCCAATAATCTTTGGTTTGGTAAATGTATAGAAAGTTAAAGTAGAACCTTGAAAGTGGAAAAAGAGCGTTGATCTTAAGAAATCCTTTCTCAAAACTTACAAAAGTAGTCCTTAACTAGCTTATATTAGAATTTTTTTTTACAGTAGCAGATAGGACTCCTTATCTGTTTACTTTGATGGAAGAAATGTCCTTCTGGGTTCAATTCCAACTGGGGGAAAAGTCCTTCTGGGTTCAATTCCAAAGCAACTTCATGGAAGTTGCTGGGAAAGAAGGTTTATTAATGAACAGGATCACATGCCTTGGAGATCTTGGGTGAAAAAAGGGAAGACATGCTGAGAGTCCCTGGGTTTTATACCCTCTCTGGTTTTGAATTTCCTGATGCACAGGAAGAGTATCCTGATTGGTTTCTGTCAGAGGTCACAGCTAGCTTATTAGGTTGTTTGTGTATTAAATTTGGTTGAATTTTGCTAGGTGATGCAATGAAGGGCAATTAAATGGCTCTGCCTGAAGTGGTAGATCTTTGTTATGTAGAATAGATTGTCCCAGGCCTTAATGGCCCATTAACAAAGGGGGTGCGGGGTGGAGGGGCTGAGTTTCTGCCTCCCTTCTAGTGGAAATATTCTGCCCTTTTAATATTTCCTAAACTATTTCATTTTCTAGGAGAGGGGTGGGTTTTAACTTCCTACAACTATATTAAGGAAGATATATAATTTTTTAAAATATAGTTTTTAATAATGATTTTAGAGGATTTTGTCTGTTGTTTTTAATTTGTATTTTGTTTATTGTTCTTGGTGTTGTTTTTAATTCTTGTAACCTGCTAAGATTTACATATGTAAAATGGGAAGTTATATAATTTGAACAAATAAACGAATAAATTTTATCAGATACTATGACAACTTAAGCAAAAGGATTACTATCTTGTTTTGCGTGTAAACTGTTGAATCATTTATTTGAGCCATGTGAACTTTTAAAGATAATCAGCATAGAATTCACTGACTGGTTCACATTTTTAAGTAAGCCATGTTTTCTTAACCATGCCTTTTTGACTCAAGGGTGTTTTTTCAAAAGGAAACTGGACTGTTTTTTCCTTGATGAAGATGAAGAAGACATTTTGCTTCTCATCCAAGAAGCTTCATCGATTCTGGCAGGGTGGTGGGGACTATAGAAGGATTAATTCTGACAGGATGAGGTGTGGCGTTGAAAGGTTCATATTTATTTGCAGTCATCTGTTGGTTAGCACTCTCCCTGAGAGCTCTTGAGGCAATTTATCTGGGCCCTCAGGGTCACCTGTATCAGAGTACAAATGGGATGGAATCTTCTGGGAACTGCTGAAAGGATTGCATTGAAGGCAGGGGATAGGTGGCCAGTTGCCTTTTGAAAAGGCACCTTTGAGACAGCTATGACCTGGATGACTGAGAAGCTCCACAGACAAGCGTTTTTGAATAAATCATAATCAGGTGGCATTATACAATCTTCCAAGCCATATCTCAAGTTATGTAATTCACCCTGGGTAGTTTTATACAACATTACTAAGCAAATAAACCTGATTATGCTTTATGCCATGTAAATATTATTTTGCAGGATTGCTTAAAAAAAAACAATAACATGATCATCCATGGAGTCATTAGATATCAAGTTGTTTTATATTTATTTATTTATTACATTTATGTTTATATTAATGCTAGTTCAAGAAATGGAAACATAAGACAATAGCATTTACTTGATATTATTGAATATGGCTGATGTATCAACTTTGTTTATCTAAGCAAAAGGATTTTATAGCTTTCTTCTATAATCAGATATTATGTACAATGAAATCAGGGTAACACCATCACCAACAAAAATTATTTATTACAGCCCTTTTCATTTTTCTGCTGTGCTTTGAATAATCATTATCATTATTTTCACTTCTTGGAAGGTGTCAGTCAAAATGCTTATTTTCTTGCCCCTAAGGATATAAGTGCCATTTACTCTAATTTCTAGAAACATTTTATTTCAAGACCTGATAAATCTCCAGACACTGTAACTCTTATTGAATTATGATAGGTCTGACTTACCAAATTCATTTAAAATGGAGACTGCATTTGGTGCATCTTTCACTTAGTCAACAAGTTATGGTTTTCATTTGTCACAACATTTAGTTTTTACAATATTGATCAATTTTCACCACGACTTCTGTCAAAATATTTAAAACGAATGAGATGGTCAAATTCTATTATTGATAAGACAGTTTTCGATATTTTAGCGTATAGTTTTAGATCTTTAACATTCTATATGAAAAGAAATGCAACAGAATATATAGAATGTCAGATTCCATTCAGATTCATCATTTTAAATGTTTTTATCTGCTACAATGGTTTAATTAGAGAACTCTCCTTTTGGTAGATGCATTTGTATAATGTTAATGAAACTGAGGAGCATGAAATGTGGTTTCCCTGTTTTTAAATGAAGCTACTTTTAGAGAAATAAATGAGAAATGAAGAAATTGTTGAATTCACAGTGCATGAAATTAAGACAGCCCAGACTTTATTGGCAACATTTTTCTTTTATGGAGTTTTTTTAACATATATTTTGATGGCTATAGAATTGAGTAGTAATGGGATAGTGGTTATATTGTATTTGCTTTCTTTTTTCATACAGGGACTTTTGGGAGGCAACACAAATGGAAAACTCATATTTTGTACTTTATGCTTTGATCATGAAAATCCCTGCAAAAATTAAGGTAGTGGGAGGAATTTTTATTTTTCTGTATATGCTCATATCTAGGTCAATGATAACCCTTGATTTGCCTTTGCTTACCTACTTAATTTAAAAGTCAGTGTATCTGATCACAAGAATCTTAATGCTAAAGAGTTTTCCTTCTATATATCACATAAATATTTCTTTGTGACCTATGTCCTGGAATTGCAACCTTTGTTAGTCAGTGAATGGTCTTTGATTCACACCATATGTTTCCATAAACTACAATATTGTCACGGGTATCGATAATGTGTATGTTTACAACTATCCTATTCAAAATGGGATTCAAGATTGCAATGTTTGGCTAACAATCAATTTGATTGGCACTCACACTTTTCCAAGGACAATTATCACTTTGAATTACAAAGTATTATCTTTATGATGTACCCTATCTGTACTTACCAGTTGTAAAAAAATGTCAACAGATGTATACATATATTCATCTTCAATTTCTGTGGCCTTATATAAGAAATTGGTTGTCTAATCTCTGGTGTTCTTTGTTCTAAACAAGAGTGACTCAATATAATTTTCTAGCTTTAATAAAATGTTGGATCCTCTTTAATTGTTGGCATGTACTTAAATAGGTTTTCATAGCACAAACTCAATCACCTCATTTAGATTTTTCTCATATTAGATATGCTATTTTGCTTCATAGGATTTCCACTGTAACAACGGTGAAATGCAACTGGAACAGAATTAATTAGGATAAGAAAATTTTAGGCTTTCAAATATGACTTTTAAAAAAGTTCTTTAAAAAAGCAAAAATACATTTCTCTAAATTAAGTAAACTGGCACAAAATGACTATTACAATTCCCTGCAGTTACTTTAATGCAAAGGGCTAGAAGTTATACTATTCTTTTGAATCAGTTAATCTTTTTTTAAAATAAAATTACTTCAGTGTTTCTAAAGGACTGTGTAGGTGGATGCTACAATTACGTTTCACTATCAAAACAATTTTATTCTTAGAAGTAAAAGCTCTTCAAAACAATGATTTTTCCAAAAAATATGCTCCTGAAAATGAAAGAATCAGGAACGCATTTATCTCTGTGGAAATCTAGAATGTATTATATTATATTACACTAAAGTCTGTATTTCTGTCTGTATAAGAAAGTCTATGTTGTGTAATAGTTATGGTTGGACCTGAAGCAGGTAACCTCAGGTTATAGTCTTTCATTAGGTGGAAAAGCTCGCTCAGTAACTTTGGGACACTCACATCCTCAGCATTAGACTAGGAAGTAAAAAAAAAAATGATATAACAACCTTCCTAGTACTGTAAGTAGGCTATATTATGGTCCATATCCTTCAACAAAAAATCCTTCACCATGCATTGGATTGATTTGCACAATATATAGAAAATGAATATTATCTCTCCCCCCCCCACAAAGCCTATAGGTATGACTTCATCTACCAATATGACTTCACTGATGGCTGCAGAAAGAATTAGGATGGAGATGGTATATATTTCCCACTTAGCTGCATTTTGTCATTGGAAGCCTATCAAAAGATGTGTTTGCCAATAATGCAGGGGTGTCAAACTCGATTTCATTAAGGGCTGCATTAGGCTTGTGTTTGACCTCGGGGGGCTGGGATGGGCGTGGCCAGGATGGGTGTGGCCAGCTCAACATCACTCATGTCAGGGGTGCTGTAGTGGCCTGAGCCCTCTGCCAGAGAAAACGGGCTCCCAAGCTCCATTTTCGGCTGCAACGGCCTCCTGCAACCCTCTGCCAGTGAAAATGGAACTTGGGAAGGCTGCACGTGGCCCCCATGAGCTCTGCTTTTGGCTGCCACAGCCTCCAAAAGTTCTGTGGGCCAGATCTAAGCACCCGGCAGACCGGATTTGGCCGCTGGGCCTTGAGTTTGACACCCCTGCAATATTGAGAAATGCCCAAAACAATGATATATGATGCCAAAGGCAAGGTTGCCCAAGACAGATTTTTTAAAAAACAAACAAACACCTAAACATAGTGTCAGCTGACAAAGGAAAAATAATATCATGCAAACAGATAATAGAAGAGGATGTTGAATATTTATCACATGTAAGCAATCTTTCAGAGCACTTTTTCTCTGCACTGAGTATTGTCACGATGCCTGCCTATCAATTTTTTTTATTCTTTCTGTTGCTTTCATACTTCATTCTGAGGTTGTTACTACTCATTCATTCTTCTTAATATTTCATTACCCACCCCGATTTCTCCTCAATTCAGTGAAGAATGTTTCCCTTGGAAATGAAATGAAACATGTTTACCTCTGTCCACTTTAGTTTGTTCTGCCAAAAAAGCTAGGATTCTATCTATGTTTCCTTCTTTTGTGTCTTAAAAATGGGCCTATTTATACAAGATGTTGAAAATTAAACTACAAAACATAGCTTCTTGTTTATTATGCCAAAGGACATCATGCAAATGTCTAAACATTGTGCACTATAGATGAATCTTTATTATTTGCTGCAATCATTTTAAAATGATTGTTACATGAAAATGTTGAAAATGGAAGCTAGTTTTTTCAGGTTTCCTCCTCTGATTTTAGACTAGAACTCAACCCAATATATTTAATATAATAAGACATTTCTGAACAGATTAGTTTTGAAGTTTCAAAGAATGAGTAAACAAGGTATTAAATTTTAATCAACGTGCCAATATTTAGTCATAAATTGTAAAATTTATGTGTCAGGGTATGGTAATTAAAAATCAAATAATTGTCCCATCAAAATGATATTATATGCAATATTACCCATGTGTTTAATAACAATACTATCTTGAGATAATGGGTGCGATAAAACTGCCAAATATGTTTTTAGTTTTCATTAGCAGAGTTTCATTGAAATGACAGTCAGATAACCTAGTCTATTCCAGCTCTGTAATTTTTAGAGATGGTTAATTTGACAGTGATAATTCACAACAAGATATGGAAAAATAAAACTGATGCCTTTATCCCATGAAAATGTTACACATTTCTATTCAGATTATTTATGCTGCAGGATTATGCACTCATTGTGTGGTCATAGATTAGTACAGCCTTCTACCAATCTGGCATTGTCCAAAGGGACTGATTTTTCAGTATTCTGAACCTTGGAGATCTGATACATCTGGATAAAACAAATTAGAAAAGGCTGTTCATAGATATTAGAAACTCTGAACTGAAATTCATTCTAATTTTTCAAAAATACGATGGTGGCTAATAGGAAGATTTTCCACAACTTTGCAGCCCTGGAGTAAGTCTAAGACATCAGAGGTGGAGAAGCAGTTGCAAATAGGCTGATCTTTTCCATCAGGGGTTACTGAGTTTCTCCTACTTTTGAATTGTATAAAAAATAGTGCTTAGTGCTATTTGGACACAGATATGGTTATTAAACCTACCCATCTCAGATTAATTAGAATCAGAGGTGGGTTTCAGCAGGTTCTGACCAGTTCTGGAGAACTGGTGGTGGAAATTTTGAGTAGTTCAGAGAACTAGTAGTAAAAATTCTGAGTGGTCCTGCCCCCATCTATTCTCTGCCTCCCAAGTCCCAGCTGATTGGGAGGAAATGGGATTTTGCAGTAACCTTCCCCTGCCACGCCCACCAAGCCACGCCCACAAGCCATGCCACACCCACCAAACCATGCCCACAGAACTGATAGTAAAAAAATGTGAAACCTACCACTGATACGAATCTATATTTTGATCAGCCAGTAAGAGGCATGCACTCATTCAACTTGCCCCTCTTCCTTTTTCATAGTGACATCAATCTTTTGTCAGACTCCAGCTCAATTCACAGTACATCTGAAAAAGGATGAAGCACCTTTTATAAATGATTGTCGGTCAGATATTTCCCATGTCTCTTCCCAGTCATTAAATTATCTAAAAATGTATCCCTTACCATTACATAATTCTCAAAGTAGAGAATGAAATTAAAAGAAAAACTAGGGAAACATAACAATAAAGCTGCCTGCAAGGCATGATGAATAGAGAAGCAGGAGTAATTAGTAAAGTCAAACAGGTGTGAAACTGTCCATATCTGCAGTCCTATGCATACATATGTGCACGACTATTCTATTCAACAAGGAATATTCTATTCTATTCTATTCTATTCTATTCTATTCTATTCTATTCTATTCTATTCTATTCTATTCAACATGGTATGAATTAGTTCTAAGTAAACATACATTAAATGTAAAGTTTTCTCCTTTCAGTCATGTCCAATTCTAGGGGGAAGTGCTTATCTCCATTTCTTAGCCAAGGGAGCCAGCATTGTCTGAAGACATTTCCATGGTCGTGGCCAGCATGACTATATGCCATGGCGCACAGAACAATGTTACCTTCTCACTGAAGTGGTACCTATTTATCTACTCAAATTTGCATGCTTTCAAATTCCTTGGTGGGTAGGAGTTGAAGCAAGTAACGAGAGTTCATCCCATTGCACAGTACTTGGGTTTCACATCTGCGCTGTCAGCTTTTCAGCTGACAAATTCAGGATCTTTAACCTCTGAGCCATCACACTTCCTAAAACATACATTAGATACATTAATTAGTTAGATTACTTTACAAAATAGAACAGAATATTTATTTGGCCAAGTGTGATTAGATACACAAGGATATTGCCTCTAGTGTAGAAGCTCTCAGTATCCATGCAAAGCGACAAAGTAGTAATAATCATAATAATAATAATACCAATAAGAGGGGTTAGTAAAGAAGATAAGAAGGATGATAATAATACCATAGCTGTACAAAATGGATAAATTATACTTAGATATATGACAGTATTGTGAGAATTAGGTGTTCAGCAGTGATGACACAAAGGAAAAAAAAGGTCCCTGTATCTACCCTGTTTCCCCCAAAATAAGACATCCCCTAATAATAAGCCCAATCGGGCTTTTGAGCCCATGGCAATAAGCCCAAGCGCTTATTTCAGGGTTCAAAAAAAATATAAGACAGGGTCTTATTTTTGGGGAAACATGGCATGTTTTGGCATGCCATGCCCTATAATGACATCCCAAGGGAAAAAGTTGTAACAGTTTCTGTCCAGCATGTGAAAGGTTTGTAGTTATTTTCTCAATTTTTCTGACTCGCACAATATACAGGCCTTTTATAGAAGACAGACTGGTTGCAATTGTTTTTTCTGTAGTCCTAATTGTCTGTTGGAATCTGTACCGGTCCTGTTTGGTTGCCCTATCAAACAGTTAATTAATATTTATATATTTATTTACTTTAATAATTAAATTAATGATTAAATTAATTATTAGAATAAATTAAATATAAATTAAGATAAAAATAATGTAATTAAAATAGTTTAATTATTTAATGAATTTAATTATGTGTAATTAATTAAACATTCATTAATTGAATGAATTAATATATAATGATTAATATAACCATAAATTAATTTTAAAAATCTGTAAAGCTTAATTAAAATATAATACAATAAGAAATAACTTACCTGACTTCCCAAATCATCACTCAAATGTTGTTCTGGAGATCCTTAAAAACTTGGCTTTTTTCCCAGCTCTGGCATAGGGTGACTGTTGAGTATTTGCTTGCTTGTCACTTATTTATTAGTGATTTTTATTTTTTATAATGTAACCATACAGATTTGCTCTGGAACTGAATTAAATCCCAAAAAATAAATGTGTCCTATTAATGTGGAGTGAAGCGGTTCTTCTATAACATCAACAATTGTTTCAGTGTGTTTTAATAAAATACACATTCTTAATTCCACATAAAAAATAAAATAGCACAAAATCAGTTTATTAACTTTTTGCTCATATGTTTTTCTAGTCATGTGACTTGCAACAATAATATCTATTCTAAATTACCATGATAGCAGTTTTTCAAAATATTATTATCCCTTTGGCTATGATGTCAACATGAAGTTAGGGATGAAGGAAATGATGTTTTTGGAGATGAATAAACTGCCAATTTTCTGGGTCATTTGTAGAGATAGAAAAATGTAGATATATTTGTGAAGAAATATGCATAATAGTGATTGTAAATGCTATGGATCCAGCTTTTACATTCAGAGCATTTACAGTCAGGTCCAGAAATATTGGGACATCGACACAATTCTAACATCTTTGGCTCTATACACCACCACAATGGAGTTGGAATGAAACAAACACAATGTGCTTTAACTGCAGACTGTCAGCTTTAATTTGAGGGTATGTACATCCAACTCAGGCGAAAGGTGTAGGACTTACAGCCGTTTGCATATGTGCCTCCCACTTGTTAAGGGACCAAAAATAATGGGACAGAATAATAATCATAAATCAAACTTTCCCTTCTTAATACTTGGTTGCAAGTCCTTTGCAGTCAATCACAGTCTGAAGTCTGGAACGCATAGACATCACCAGAAGCTGAGTTTCATCCCTGGTGATGCTCTGCCAGGTCTCTACTGCAACCGTCTTCAGTTCCTGCTTGTTCTTGGGGCATTTTCCCTTCAGTTTTGTCTTCAGCAAGTGAAATGCATGCTCAATGGGATTCAGGTCAGGTGATTGACTTGGCCATTGCATAACATTCCACTTCTGTCCATTCAAAAACTTTTTGGTTGCTTTTGCAGTATGCTTTGGGTCATTGTCCATCTGCACTGTGAAGCGCCGTCCAATGAGTTCTGCAGCATTTGGCTGAATGTGAGCAGATAATATTGCCCAAAATACTTCAGAATTCATCCTGCTGCTTTTGTCAGCAGTCACATCATCAATAAATACAAGAGAACCAGTTCTATTGGCAGCCATACATGCCCACGCCATGACACTACCACCACCATGCTTCACTGATGAGGTGGTATGCTTAGGATCATGAGCAATTCCTTTCCTTCTCCATTCTCTTCTCTTCCCATCACTCTGGTACAAGTTGATCTTGGTCTCATCTGTCCATAGGATCTTGTTCCAGAACTGTGAAGGCTTCGTTAGATGTTGTTTGGCAAACTCTAATTGGCCTTCCTGTTTTTGAAACTCACCAATGGTTTACATCTTGTGGTGAACCCTCTGTATTCACTCTGGTGAAGTCTTCTCTTGATTGTTGACTTTGACACACATACACCTACCTCCTGGAGAGTGTTCTTGATCTAGCCAACTGTTGTGAAGGGTGTTTTTTTCACCAGGGAAAGAATTCTTCGGTCATCCACCACACTTGTTTTCCATGGTCTCCCAGGTCTTTTGGTGTTGCTGACCTCACCGGTGCATTCCTTCTTTTTGAGAATGTTTTCAACAGTTGTTTTGGCCATGCCTAATGTTCTTGCTATCTCTCTGATGGGTTTGTTTTGTTTCTTCAGCCTAATGATGGCTTGCTTCACTGATAGTGACAGCTCTTTGGACCTCATCTTGAGAGTTGACAGCAACAGATTCCAAATGCAAATAGCAACTTGAAATGAACTCTGGGCCTTTTATCTGCACATTGTAATTGGGGTAATGAGGGAATATCACACCTGGCCATGGAACAGGTGAGAAGCCAATTGTCCCATTACTTTTGGTCCCTTAACAAGTGGGAGGCACATATACAAACTGCTGTAAGTCCTACACCATTCACTTGAGTTAGATGTACATACCGTCAAATTAAAGCTGACAGTCTGCAGTTAACGCACATTGTGTTTGTTTCATTCCAACTCCATTGTGGTGGTGTATAGAGCCAAAGATGTTAGAATTGTGTCGATGTACCAATATTTCTGGACCTGACTGTATATAGACAATGAATACAAGTATTTGGTGAAATGGAAAATCATTTCCCTTTTTTTTGTGCATTATAACTTTATAGAAAGGCCACTAAGCTTTTGTCATTGAATAAGGCTGTTACTATCATAGACCATTATAACCTCCTGGAATAGTATAAAACCAACTACAGCTCTACAAAACATCCTAAATTGCTCCAGAACAAAAAAACAGAAGTCATCTATAACATACCATGTAGACTGCAACAGCCAATATGTAGGATGAACACGCATCCATGAATACCAACTAGCAGTCAGAAAACACTTAATTTTCACAACATATTGACAGATTTAATTATAATTTCAACTGGGAGCTATGACCATCCTAGATCAAGCTAAATTCAAAAATGTTGAAGAATTTTTGGAAGCCTGAAACACTGACAAATTGGCCATAGACACACAGACATAAACATCTACATATTATGTAAAAGACACAATCAAGAAGCCAATAAAAGAGAAAAGAACAAAAAGAACAAAATACTTCCGCATCAACAATCATCAGTCAGATGAGCATAGATTAAACACCAAGATTAACATGAGACCAACAATCAGGAAGTAGATAATACCCCAATCAAGAAATTGCCAAACAAGCTAATAGCAAGCACTCCAACCAAAGAACTTCCAAGACCACTCCCACCAATGTTGACAGGACAAGCCACTAGAATATACAGGTTTTTTTTTTTTTTGCTTTAATTTATATGCCACCCTTCTCTGGAAACTCAGGGTGGCTTACAATGCATTAAGCAATAGCCTTCATACTTTTGTATATTTATATGAAGTCAGCTTATTGCCCCCACAATCTGGGTCCTCATTTCACCTACCTTTGAAAGGATGGAAGGCTGAGTCAACCTTGAGCCTGGTGAGATTTGAACTTGCTGTAATTGCAAGCAGCAGATGTTAATAACAGTGTTTTAGTCCACTGTACAGGCTCTTCTCTTCTCAGTAAACTGAGAGCAAACATATCTCCTAGTTATGGTGTTACCTAGTTTGGATGATGAAATATCTACAAAAAAACAACCAAGCTCAAAGAGCATGTAGATAATCTCAACCCTGATCTACAAATATTCCCTTTTATCAGTACCACCAGAGGTGGTTTCAGCAGGTTCTGACCAGTTCTGGAGAACTGGTAGTGGAAATTTTGAGTAGTTCAGAGAACCGATAGTAAAAATTCTGACTGGCCCCAACCCCATCTATTCTCTGCCTCCCAAGTCCCAGCTGATCAGGAGGAAATGGGGATTTTGTAGTAACCTTCCCCTGGATTGGGGAAGGAATGGAGATTTTACAGTATCCTTCCCCTGGAGTGGGGTGGGAATGGAGATTTTACAGTATCCTTCCCCTGCCATGCCCACCAAGCCATGTCACACCTACCAAGCCACACCCACAGAACCAGTAGTAAAAAATTTTGAAACCCACCACTAGGTACCACATATGGATGTCAAACGCTTCAGAAGACACTCATATGTAAACATTTTGGTAAGCTATCTTTTGAAATTGTTTGTTCCGCTACAAAGTGCCTATTTACCAAAAGATGTACCAGACAGATACTAGGTTGCTTCTGATATTTCTAGTATCATGGATTATGTTTTTTTTTTCCAGGCCAGCATGTGAACACAGATATAATTTTAAAAGAAAAAAACATTCCAATTGCTCCTTGGAACTATTATTTTTTATTTCTTTCTTATTTTAAAAGCCTCATCCAGTTTACTCTTTATATCTGATGATAAATTCTTATTCAACGTCTCATTTGAATGAAGTACATTTTGCTGCATATCTTGTTCTGTAATATCTTCTTCTGGGAACAGAATGTCCTCAAGTAGACACAACATAGCTTGATATAAATTCCCGATGCAGAACTACTTTCAATTCCCCATCTTCCCCAGATATCATGGTTGAGCTCTGTTTTGTTTCTAAGGCATTTTAATATTTGGAATAAGCAAGAATTCTACTTTAAATTATATTGCATAATGTTTATCTGAAACTATAGAACATGTGGTGAAATGTAAAATTAGTTACTACCGGTTCTGTGGGCGTGGCTTGATTGGGGGTGGTGGTAATGTGACTGAGCGGGCGTGGCCAACCTTTTTTTTTTTCCCTTTTACTTTTAAAAGCATTTTTTCTACAATGCTTCTCTTCGGCCAAAGAGGTTGTAAAAAAAATGCTTTTAAAAGGCTCTGACAATCCAAGCTGAGTTGCCTGATCGTTAGACTTTTTTTCTTTTAAAAGCAATTTTTCTACAACCTCTTCGACCAAAGAAGTTGCAGAAAAAAATGCTTTTAAAAGCCTCTGACGATCACAGCTGAGCTGCGCAATCATCAGAGCCTTTTTTTTTTACTTTTAAAAGCATTTTTTGGCTGAACAGGTTGTAGAAAAAATGCTTTTAAAAGTTTTTTAAAAACTGATGATCGCGCAGCTAAGCTGGGCATGGGGGGCGGCCAGCGATTTTTGCTACCTGTTCTCTGAACCACCCGCTGCCATCGCTACCAGATCAGGCAATCTGGTCTGAACCAGGAGCATTTCACCCCTGATAGAATGAGACTAAAATAGTTGCTTTAAATAATTTACTTTGCAATTACAATTTTAAGGATTTTTCCTGATTTCAAATAGAAATTTGGCACCCTCACCTTCAAGAGTGGCAATGTATCCAACCACGTCTTGATCAGTTTTGATCAGATGTTTTGGCCACTTGAAAGAAATTTGAAATGTATTCTCTTCTGATGAGATCAATGTCTGAAATATCCTGCTTGCATTAAAAATTAAAGAATATGTTCAAAGTTGATATTATTGGCATTTATGATTTATGGATTAAACAATTGGAGCATCCATTAATCGGCTATAATTGAATCAAAATATTTCATTTTGTATTTATTTGGATCCCTCTCCCTCCCTTATTTATTTATTTATTTATTTGTTTGTTTGTTTGTTTTAATTTGTATATCACCCTTCTCCGACAGGACTCAGGGCAGTGAACAGCCAAAAAAAACCAGAACATACAAAATTTAAAAACAGTTTAAAAAATAATTAAATATTTTTGGCCACAATTTAAAACAACCCAATTAAAATCAATTCAATTTAACCGAAAACAGTGGGATCAAGCCAGCCCAGCTAGGTGAAATAAATAAGTTTTCAGGGCTCGAGCAAAAGTCCGGAGGTCTGGTATTGTGCGTATCTCTGGGGGAAGGTTGTTCCAGAGGGCGGGCGCCGCCACAGAGAAGGCTCTCCCCCTGGGGGTCGCCAGCTGACATTGTCTGGCGGACGGCACCCTGAGGAGGCCCTCTCTGTGCGAGCGTACTGGCCGGTGGGAGGCTATTGGTGGCAGAAGGAGGACTCGTAGATACCCCGGCCCTAAGCCATGGAGCCTTTTATTTAAAATGATGGATGGCATATTACTTTATTGGCAACATAGAAAAAATTATGGGATGTTTGAGTCATGTGATTTAGTCTTCTGAGTCATAGGCATTTTTTTGGAACAATATGTTAAGATATATATAAGCAGCTTTATGGGAAAATCTTTTAAATGCTAGGGTTATGTTGAATTATTCCAAAATTTTTGAACTTGATCATTTTTAAGGAATTATGGCTAAATTGGAAGTTTTAAATATATCCAACAGATATAACATTTGTTCTCAATGGTTAAATAGCTTGCATTCTATTCTCCCCATTTTCCTTGTATACAGTATGTTTAGTTTAGGGAAGCCAATTTAGTTAAAGACATCAGGCCAATCACTGGGAGTTTTATTCCCACCTATTGTTCAACAAAGCTAGCTAGGTGACTTTGGAATAGTCACTCTGTCTCAGCCTAAGGTAAAAAAAAGAAAAAGCCAAATCACTTTTGAAAATATTGCCAAGAACTGTATGGACTTTTTTAGAAATCGAAACTACTTGAAGGCACATATTTAATTTTGCTTTATCATTTCTTAGTATGTGTTTTTGTGTTTTTGTTTTTAATTTTAAAAAAAATCTTCTAAAATTAAATTAAGAAAAGAATGTGTAGAACTTGTTTACTTGATTTTCTGTTAGTAAATTTATCACGTAAAACTGCACTTGATATAACAAAGTTCACTTATAAAACATAGGGAAAGTTGGCAATTACAACCAAACTTTTCTTCTATCAACAGCAGCCAACTTATTTATTGACTCAAGTGTATCAGAATAACACATTCATATCACACTTGATTGAAATCTTGGCCAGGTTTGACAGATGTTCTCAACACATTGTCAAGCATATTTTGATGAGTTTCAAGTGGCTGGAGAGTCCCCTTACATATGGTCCTGTTACAAAAGCTATAAAAAAATTCTACGCTAGTGGCAATCCCCAAAAATTCTTTTGAATAAGTGTTATGTGGGTAAAATTGTCAACCATGAGTTGTTACTTCTGAGTATATATCTCTCGTTTTTGACTCATGAAGCAGCAGAATAATTATTAATGATGCCCAAGACTGCTTATGTGAAAACATATATTTGAAAAACATACATATCTTCCTGTATTGTTGCCTGAATAGGGATATTCGTAGAATTCTGATAGCCCCAAAATAAACAAAAATGTTCATATAAAAATATATTCATATAAAATATCTTCTTACAGATAAAAAAACCTAAATTTATATGGCAAGTAGCAGAATTTCATATAGTAATATATCAAATTCAGTAATGCAATATTGGACTGAGATAAAAATGCCATATGTAGAATATTAAGTGCAGAATTTAAATACTGAGACCAACTGGAACTGAAGCAAAGTGATTGATCAATAGTAACAGCAATAGCACTTAGACTTATATACTGCTTCATTGTGCTATACAATCCTATCTAAACGTTTTACAGAGTCAGCAACTTTCCCCCAACAATTTGTGTCCTCATTTTACTGACCTCAGAAGGATTGAAGACTAAGTCAACCTTGAGTCGGTGAGAATCAAACTGCCAAATTGCAGACAGCCAACACTCAGCAGAAGTAGCCTGCAGAACCATATTCTAACCACTGGACTACTACAGCTCATGGACCAAGAAGTCACATTTTATATACTGCAATACTGTAATAACTTATTAAATTAGTATTTAGTATAGTCTAATAAAATATTTTATTCATCAGTAATTTAGTAATGTAGTATATTCTTCAGAAAATATTTTTATAGTTTAGAGATATTTTCTTTAACAGCCATAGCACTTAGCCACATCAGAAGGATAGAAGGCTGAGTCAACCTTGAGCCTGGTGAGATTTGAATTGCCAAATTGCTGTCAGCCGGCAGTCAGCAGAAGTATCCATCAGTACTACACTCTAACCATTGCGTCACTGTGGCTCACAATAATTGGATAGAAAGATAAAATTGTTTTATTATTTATATAAAATAATAATAATATACTATAATACTATTACATACTATATATAAGATAAGGTTTAAATAAAAATTATTTTAGGCTTAGTTTCTTATTTTTCAGTATTTATAGACAGCTTCTAGGTTGTATAGAACAAGAGAAATGTAAAATATAACGATTAAAATAATGAGATAGATAAATAATTATAATAAATAATTGGGATTATGGAACTGCAAGGTGAATACGAAGAAGAATTTGATTTTTATTTGTTTTGTTATTTTTTATGAATAAAAACAATAATTATAGGTATTATAATAGAGGTGACATTGTTTTTTGATTTTCCTTTAAAATTAAAATGACTTCAGCCATTTTAGGTGACAAATAGCATTACTGCAAAACTGAAATGTCCATTCCCAAATCATGAAATCTCTCAAGTACTTTTAAAGCTATTTATCTAAAGTATTCATAAAGTTCTAATTATTAGGTGTCTAAAACCAATTAACCTTTGATTACAGTCCTTAAAATATAATGAATCTTTTACTTCATATGCCAAACTCTATTTTCCAGGAAGGAAAAAAATCCACCTCTCTTATACTCACTTTTTCTTTGGCTTATTATCTTTAATTATTAGCCTCAGCATTGTTTGCCCCACTTTCCGGGGCTTGGTCCAATTCCATTACAAATATTGTGAACAGTGCTGTTAAAAACTCACATTTTTGCAGAGAACACTTAGAGAGTTTGTCAGTGGAGGTGTGTGTGTGTGTGTGTGTGAGAGAGAGAGAGAGAGAGAAAGAGAAAGAGAGAAAGAGAGAGAGACAAAGAGACAGACTGTCATCTGACTCTGTCTCATTCTCTCTCTCTCTCTCTTCATGTGTATATTTGGTTATATATTTATTTAAATGTATATAGCTGCCCATATAAATTAATGATTCTAGGTGGATAGCAGGAGTTGAAAACACCATAAAAACCTACCAGAAATAAAAAGACACAAAAACACAGTACACATAATCAGCAGCTGAGGTATAAATAAAGTCACCACCAATATATCAACATAGCAAATGAACAAACAGAAAACTATAATCAAGTAGACTAGAATATTAGAGTTGGAAGTCTTCAACTTGGAGGTCTTCTAGTCCAACCCCCTGTTCAAGCAGGAAACTCTATACAATTTCAGACAAATGGTTGTCCAATCTCTTCTTAAAAACTTCCAGTTTTGGAGAATTGACAACTTCTGGAGGCAAGTTATTCCACTGATTAATTATTCTAATTGAGTAGGTGCCAATGGGAAAACCAAATCCCCACCAACAGTGGCAGGCAATCTACGGTATATAAACAAGGAGGATTTTTTATATTTAGTGTATGGCACGTGTTAGCTAGAGATCACTGAGGTGGTTGGCTGCCTCTGTGAAAGGAATTTTTTCAGGTGGTGATATTTTACCTGAATGCCAATAGGCAAAAAGGGGAGGGTCCTTTCCTGTCCCTATGCAGTTTATTCACTCACGGGAATGAAGCCGCCGAGCTGCCGACCTCAGTGGAGTGCAGGCTCAGCGTCTTGGCATGTGAGCCACCATGGCCCCCAATAGGGAGGAAAACCTGCATTCACTCAAACAGATGAAATTAAGTAGCAACTAATCAGGCTTGGAGACTACTAAGGACTCCAAAGTTCAAGCTATTGGTTATATGTGTGTGTGTGTGTGTGTGTGTGTGTGTGTGTGTGTGTGTGTATACACTCTTCTATTTTCATCAGGAAAACTTTGACAGAGTCTCATAAGAAATGTTATATTTCAGATCACTAAGTATGGAAGAAAATGTTTCATCAGCAAAATATAGTTCCATGTTGTTAGGCTATTAAATTTTAAATGAGTACTTCTTCCTTAGATATGGTTTAGGGAAAAAAAACTCTTCTATTTTGTTTATTATTTTCTGTTTAATCATGTCTGATTCTCAGTGACTGTCTAGACAGGTTCCTACTGTTTTCTTGGCAAGGTTTTTCAGAAATGGTTTTGCCATTGCCTACTTCCTAGGACTGAGAGAAAGTGACTAGCCCAAGGTCATTCATCTGGCTTTGTGCTCTAAGGCAGGACTAGAACTCACATTCTCCCAGTTTCTAGCCTGATGCCTTATACACTGCTCAGAACACGGTCTAATTACTATGTAACCATTGCATTACACCAAACTTTTATTATCTGTTTTTCAATGGAAGGACAGGTTAAAATAGCATTTTTCACTTGGCTATGACATTGAGATAGAGTTTTGTAGAAACTGATTTCTCAGACAAATATAGATTGGTGACAGTCATAAAAAGTTTACCATGTAAACCAGTGGTGGGATTCAGCTAGTTCATACCGGTTCGGAAAAACTGGTAGTTAACTTTTGAGCGAACTGGCTGATGGAAGAAATCTCCTTCCAATAGCCTTTTGTTTTTTCCCACCATACGGGGTTAATCCTGTCAGGAAGGCAGGTAGGAGGTGTTCTTGTGTGCCTGTGTGTGTTGTTCCTAGCCTGGTTAAATTTTTTCCAAAACTGCCTCTGGGTTAAGTCTTGTAACATTGCAGCATCCCCATGGTCACGAGAGGCCAGGTGAAGCGAGGCGCCCCCTTGACATGAGTGATGTTGAGTTGGCCATGACCACCCAGTCACATGACCAGCCAGCCACGCCTACCCATTAGGGCAGAGAACTGGTTGTTAATTTATTTGAATCCCACCACTGATGTAAACTAATTATATGTGTTGTAATAAAAGGTGTTGGCTATCACCTTTAAAGCCCTGCATGGCATGAGTCCAGGCTACTTGAGAAATTGTGTCACCCTGAGGGGATTGGCCTGCCCACCCATGCTGGCAGAGGGGGCATACTGTGGATCTCATCAGTCAAGGAATTCCAGCTGGCAGGGTCCAGGAGAACAGCCTTCTCTGCCATGGCTCCTGCCCTTTGGAATATCTTATCCCTTGAAATGGATTGGCTCCCATCTTCCTGATTTTTTATAAGAGCCTTAAGACCTGGCTCTGCCAGATGGCTTGAAGACCCAATGGGGAAACTTCATGCTGGAGGTGGTTGACTAATTAAAAGCCTTCCAGACTCATTTGACACAAGATCAGTGGCAAATACATATAATAATAAATAATACAATAGAAATAATATAAAAATTGAATATTTCACATTGAGATCAAAGTCCCTTCTGGTGGACATGCTATTTTAAATCTGTATCATTCTTGTGAGAGAAATATTTAAATGCTGATTCCCAATAAATTAAATTACTGACACAATGTTTCATGAAAATAATGCATTTTATAAAACATCACAATTAATTTTATTTTGTATTCAGCTAGGGCATATTTGTTTTGCCATAAAACAACTTCCAAAGATCAGACAATGTTGCTTCTATTAAACAGAAGTAGGGGGTTCCCTGAATCACATTTTAGAGCAAATCAGTTTAATCAAACTTTTAATACATTTATATATTTGGTATCAATCTATAAACATTAACCTTAAGCTTGTAGAATATGCCTATGTCTAGATGTATATATAAACATACACTGTTATTGTTTTCAGGAGCTTTGTGAAAGTACTGATTAGCATAAAACTAGAAAGATAGCATAAAACAAAGATTTCAGATAATGAGTAAAGGCCCTGATTAATATTCCAGGATGAAGATTATGTGGCTGATTCAATCTAGTATTGTTTCTTGTGATACACAGTAAGTGCCAATGCTTTTTTAAAAACTAAAGCACTCTTTTAATTGCAATTATGAATTCAAAGGCATTATCAGCTAAGGATTTAGATTCTGCCATTGTGTAAACTGTAATCAGCTCACATGAGAAAATTGTTTCTTTAATCAAGTTTCTTTTATCACTTTTGTAAACTGCATGCATTTTTAAAGTGTATTAGCAGTAGGAAGATGAAAATACAATGTGTATTGTGTACGGAGTTACAGACCACTAGGAATATGAAACCCAATAGTATTATTCAAAAGCATTTTTTTTAAAAAAAAGATCTGGCTATTCATGAAGAAACACTGGGCACCAATATTGGGATTACAATTTAGTCTCAGTTTAGTTTATTTATCGGCAGAGTAAGTAGTTCAAGTCCATATCAATAAATCAGATTTTGAATGCAGTATCAAATTTGCTATTGCACTTGTTACAAAAATCAGTATTTAATTCAAGATTTAATGAAAATACTGGAAGAAGGAGTAAAGATAGGCAACTTGTTCTTGGTGATCAATGATCAAATGATCAAGGTGCTGATTTAGGCTTCTATGCTACAATTTTGGCCCTGACTAGTTGAACAGAATAGCATATCAGGTTATGAAGAAATAACTAAATTATAGAACAAGAAGAGTTAATCATATCAAGTAAGATCTCCTGCAGTTTCCCAAAATATGACAGGTAGTCCCTGCGATATATCCTTGATTGTGTAAATTCTTTCTTCTATGCTTCCTTCTGCTCTGCTCCTTGTTTTTCTAACCTTTTTCTTTATTTTGTGTAAAATGGTAAAATCTACTGACCATAGCTATATTTCATTTGATTGTAAAATATGACAGATTATGTTTGGCCACCTGAAGAGTACTCATCAGCAGGTTTCTTTTTCTGCTCTGAGTTACTTTTATAACTCTGATGACAATGGAGTAAAGGTATATGAACATGGCAACAGAATCAGAAGCATAAATCTTGTGGTAGAGTTGATGGTTACTTCATAGCAGGAGTGAAATCCAGCAGTTTCTGACATGTTCTAGAGAACTGGTAGCTGAAATTTTGAGCAGTTCGAAGAACCGGCAAATACCACCTTTGGCTGGCCCCAGAGTGGGGTGGGAATGGAGATTTTGCAGTATCCTTGCAAAAGCCCACCAAGTCACCCCCACCAAGCCACACCATGCCCATCAAGCCACGCCCACAGAACCGGTAGTAAAGCAATTTGGATTTCACCACTGCTTCATAGTCTAAAACTTCCTCTTTTTCAATTCTAGTGATTGCCACTGATCATGGCAAGAACTGTTACCAAATTAAAGCACCAGTAAAGGATATTTCAGGCCTGGAAAGTTGGGAATGTGAGAAAGAAACTCAAGATAAACCTAACTGGATTCCACATGGTATGAGAGGAGACAGAGAGAAACTTTGGCAGCTTTTAAGTATCTGTTATTATACAATAGAGTTCCAGTGCTCTTTTCAGTATCTATTTCTGATCTGGCCTTCTTTAACTGCAAAAAGTACTTTTTATAATTGCAATTTGACCTACAACATGGTTTCAAAATATCTCACATGGTGTGCTTACTTAACTAAGCAATTACCATATGAGAGAATTATGATCAATGTTTAGCAAATATATCCATTTGTTCAGCATTTGTTTGACTAATTGATACTATATGCATTAGTAATTACTATTATCATAGAAAAGGTGATGATGTTGCCATCACTGCTCACTCTGCTGAAGACCTTCAACAATTTAAGGACAGTTTTAGCAAGGCCTGCCAAGACTTTGGACTAACAATCAGCCTGAAAAAAACACAAGTCATGGGTCAGGATGTACAATGTCTGCACAAGAACTGGAGGTCGTCCATGACTTTGTGTACCTCGGCTCAACTATCTCTGACATTCTCTCTTTAGATAAACGTATTGGTAAAGCGGCCACCACATTTTCCAGACTTAGAAAGAGAGTATGGCTTAATAAGAAGCTGACGGAACATACAAAGATCCAGGTCTATAGAGCCTGCATCCTGAGCATACTCTTGTACTGCAGCGAGTCTTGGACCCTTTACGCATGGCAGAAGAGAAAGTTGAACACCTTTCATATGCGCTGTCTCCGACGAATTCTTGGCATCACTTGGCAGGACAAAGTTCCAAATAGTGCAGTCTTGGAACGTGCTGGAATTTCTAGCATGTATACATTATTGAAACAGCAATGTCTATGCTGGCTGGGACATGTCATGAGAATGGCTGATGGTCGGATTCCGAAAGATCTCCTGTATGGAGAACTAGTGCAGGGAAAGCTCCACAGAGGGAGACCACAGTTGCGATATAAGGATATCTGCAAGAGGGACATAAAGGCCCTGGGAATGGACATTAACAACTTGGAAACCTTGATCTCCAATCATTCAGCTTGGAGGCTAAAGACGCAGCATGGCCTTCTCCAATTCGAAGAGACACTTGTTTGGAAGTCTGAGGCAAAGAGGCAGTCGTGAAACCAGCAAAATCTGGGGGCTGGGCAGGGGACAGAATGTACCTGCCCCCAGTGTGGAAGGGATTGCCACTCTCGAATTGGCCTTTTTAGACACACTAGATGCTGTTTTAGGATCTCTTTCCAGAGCATGATACCATAGTCTCTTGAGACTGAAGGATGCCAATGCCATAGAAAAGGTAGTTCATTCTATAGCATGTGCTTCTATTATATTTTTTTAAAAGAGATTGGTGTTTAACATTTTACTTCTAAAAAAATCATTTCACAAAGTGGATATTTTTGTGACCATCATAATCCCTGAATCTATGGATTAATTGGGGGAGGCGAAATGTCTGTTAAATCAGACATTTAGTAGAATGTTAATTAAATCTGAATATTTTATGAATGTTTAATGCACACATAATTTATACAGTTAGTGCATCTTCAACATATTTTACACATTTATGAATACGATTTAAATGCATACAAGATGTTGCATGTTCTACCTGCATTCTGTGAAACTGAGATCTGTTTAATTCAAGGCTTACTGTATTATCATCATAAGGTTAATTTGATCCTCTATATATGCCGTTTAATTTTTCTGAAGAGTTACATTGGCTGAGTATATTTTTCTGCAGTACCTTCCTTTTAAAATAATAATAATAATAATAATAATAATAATAGTAATAATAATAATAATAATTTCACTGGAAATTGTGCCAGAAGTTTGGATTTGAGTACAGCAAAAACCACTGGGAACATCAGGTTGAGAAAATTTTAGAGAATGAGAAACTCAAGATTTTGTGGGACTTTAGGATTCAGACTGACAGGCACTTGGTCCACAGCACACCTGACATAACAATAGTTGAAAAGAAAAAAGTATGGTTCATTGACATTGCAATACTTGGTGATGCACGGATTGAAGATAAGCAGCAAGAAAAAATCACAAATTACCGGGACTTGCAAATTGAAGTTGAGCAACTGTGGAAAGAGAAATCGTGTGTTGTCCTGATTGTAATTGGAGCCCTTGGAGCAATACCACTATTTAGAAATTCTAAATTTACCGGGCTTGAACATTTTGACTCTACAAAAAACCACCTTACTCGGAACAGTTTACATCCTCCGATGATACCTTAACAGTCCTTGGTTAGGACTCGAGCTGCATCAAAGGCTGTGAATCTCACTAAAGATTTAATAATAATAATAATAATAATAATAATAATAATAATAATAATAATAATAATAATAATAATAATAATTTTATTAAAATATAATTGCAATAGTAAAAACTAATACTAACTAAAAGACATAAGGAACAAAAAGTGGAAAAGAAAAGAAAAAATAGGGAATAGAAAGAAAGGAAAGAAATTTAAAAAAAGGAAATAATAAAGAAAAATAAAAGGAACATAGAAAGAACTTGATTTCAAAATCCATCACAATAATACTAAACATTTCTGGGGGAAAAAAATGGCAGACTTCAAAAAGCAGAGCCGATAACTGCAGTAAAGAATGAATAATTAGTGAGTAAAGCATCTTGTTGAACAACTCTGGACAAAGAGATGATTTAAGATTTCTTCAAGTATTACCAAACAGTTACTTATAATGAGAAGACAGAAGTCTCTGGTAGATTTTAAGCATTGGGAGATGAAGGTGTAGCCATCTAATTCAAACTGTGATTGTTGCCTTTAAAAGGACACTAAGCCTGCATAATTCCTTTTCCAGTCGGAAACTGCTTATTAGCTACTTTTCAGAGATTAGAAATCTTTGGATTACCAAATCTGAAAACACTGGGCAAATCTACCTTCAATCCTTAATGAAAGAACATTTTAATTTATAAACTTAATAAGTTAAAAATTTGAAATAAACAGCAAAAAGCTAATTAAGGCTTTGATTTTAGAAAATTATAAATGGCTTAAGGGTTCAGATAAATTTGAAATAAGATTTTGGAATTAATTATAAAGAATCCTTCCCATTGGAAAATGGACTTGTTCTGAATTTTTTAAAGACAAAAAAAGAGACAAATAATTTAAAAAACTAGGCACTAAAGGGAACTAAAAATTTTACTAAAAGGAGAAGAGTACACAAACCTGATTCACAAAATCCTGCAAAATTATCGTATACTTGCTGCAGAAACAAACACACAAATATTAAAATATTGGAAATAATGATTATTTTAAAAATGGAATCAGAAATTAATAACAGTGTCAGTAGTGATGTTTGCTTCTATGGCTAGACTGTGTCTAAAAGATGCTTTAAAAGAAGGAACAAGTTTTATCTGACAAGAAAGAGTGAGTTTATACTAAAAGTGAATCTACAAACGACAGGCTACAAGAATGACATGGAAAAAGATGTTTCCTTGAACATACCAAAAGAAATTGGTTGATGCTTTACAAATCAAAAGAGAATTGCAAGTAATAAATCAAGAGAGTGACTTAGACAAAATGATTATATATTGGATTTACAAAAGAGGTTAAAGCTTGGATGAATCTTGTGAGAAGGCATAAAAAAATTGAAAAGAAATCAAGTTCCACAACATTACTTGAATGGATTGAAGATTAAGATGGTTAGAAGTAAAAAGAAGGAATTGTGGAAGAGTGGGCTGCTGAGAAAATTGCAGGCACCTGTGCTGCCTTTCTCACCTATTTGAGTCTTTTCCCCAGTGTCAGCACAACAAAATGGTTATAGACGCTGTAACCTTGAAACAGGGAAGAGGAGAAAGAAGGAGATGTGTGTGTTTTGCAGCGGCAGCTGCCATACCACTACCACTGCCAACACCACCCATCACCAAATAAAAGAAGGAGTTTTCTTTATACAAGTTAAAGGGTTTGGAGCAGAGGTGGGTTTCCACAGGTTCTGACCAGTTCTGGAGAACCGGTATGGAAATTTTGAGTAGTTTGGTGAACCGGTAGTAAAAATGCTGACTGGCCCTGCCCCTGTCTATTCTCTGCCTCCTAAATCCCAGCTGATCAGGAGAAAATGGGGATTTTGCAGTAACCTTCCCTTGGAGTGAGGTGGGAATGGAGATTTTACAGTACCCTTCCCCTGCCATGCCCACCAAGCCACGCCCACCAAGCAATGCCACGCCCACCAAGCCACACCCACAGAACCAGTAATAAAAATTTTTGAAACCCACCACTGGTCTGGAGGAAAAAGAAGAATCACAGCAAAACCAAGCCAATCATAATGTTGGAAAGGTGCCAGTTTTACCAGTTGGCCATTAAGAAAGAAGAAAAACAGGAAGTAAGTGAGAGGGAGAAGATTTAGAGATAGACCAGAGTCTTTAAGAGTTAAACACAGCTGTCTACTACAGTAGTAATAGTGGTAGTATAATAGCTGTAGTAAGAATATACTTGAGATAGAAATAATAATATAGCATAGAAATAATAGTATAGATTGTTGTTCAGTCACTAAGCCATGTCCAACTCTTCGTGATTCCATGGACATAGCAGACCAGGACCCCATGTTCTCCACTGTCTCCCGGAGTTTGCCCAAATTCATGTTTGTTGCATTGATGCCATTATCTAACTATCATATCTTCTGCTGTACCCTTCTCCTTTTATTCTTCAATTTTTCAGAAAATCAGGGTCTTTTCTAATAAGTTGTCTCTTCTCATTTGGTGGCCAAAGTATTTGAGCTTCAGTTTCAATATCTATCCATCCTAAGAATAGTCAGGGTTGAATTCGTTTAGGATACTATAGATTTAATTTAATTTAATTTAATTTATCGCATTTCTATGCCGCCCAACTCCTAATGGACTCTGGGCATCTTACAGCAAGAATAATGCAAAGAATGAACATAGAAAAATTATTAAAAAAACATTATAAAAACATTTAAAAACATTAAAAGCCCATGCACACCATTCATGGCCGGATCTCGCAAGATTGCAACAGCGAGATCAACGGTCCCAGGCCTGCCGGAAAAGCCAGGTCTTCACCGCTTTCCGGAAGGCCAATAGGGTGGGGGTAGTCCGGATCTCAGGAGGTAACTGGTTCCAGAGAGCTGGGGCAGCCACAGAGAAGGCTTTCCCCTGAGGACCCACCAGCTGGCATTGTTTAGCTGACGGGACCTGGAGGAGACCAACTCTGTGGGATTTTACCATTCGCTGGGAGCTATGCGGTCTCAAAGATAACCTGGCCCTGAGTCATGTAGGGCTTTAAAGGTAATAACCAACACCTTGAATTGTGTCTGGAGACTAATCGATTATAGTACAATAATAGTAGAATATAGTACAGAGAACATTGAACAGTATAAATAGTAATAGAAATATAGTATAAGACGATAGGCATGGGAAGAATTTGCACATATGTTTGTATGCTTCACTATTGTATATAGAAAAATAAAAACAAATAGGAAATTAAACAGGAAACTCTATATAGTGGCTCTCATCGTCCTTACACTGTATGTCTCAGAGGGACTCCTGTTTTTTTCTTTTTTGGCTACTGGATCTTTCAGGTTACTAAATATGTTTTAGGGGGCTTTAAATTAATTGTATGTGTGTTACAGTAATACTATGTGGTTGCAAAAATCTTTTGGTTTTTTCAGAGATTTTTTTTTTTAATGTACGGTAGTGTTCTCCTTTTCATAACTTGTGTTTGTTGTGCTGTAGTGATGTAACTGGTTAAGCACTTTTTCATTATGTTGTATGGGTATCTATTTTTCTTTTTGGAAAATATTGGTTTAGGTAATCTATGTAGGATAGGCAGAGGGCAACCATGAACAACAACCAGCAGTGAGAAGACATGATGCAAATTCTTTAATCTCACAACACATGGAAGATGCTGCCATAATTCTAGCTGGGAAACAATAAGCTGTGATTCGAAAGAGACCAGAAAAAGAACTAAAAAGAATACATAAAAAATAGAATAATGAAGTATCTGCTGACAAACAACTAAGCTTAGAGAGAACACCAAGAGCTCCAAAAATTATAAAATTTCAGAAAAATTTAATTGGTTCTCTGTGTCTCCTAAATCAAGATTAGCTTTTCCTTTTTTTAAAGAAACAATGGGGATAAAGAATGGAGGACAGCCTGCCTGCATCAAAGGTATGACTTCTTTATTCCATCTGATTTGGCCTAACAGAAGGAAGAAATACTTGAGAGTCACTTATGTAAGTTTTTCTATTCCAGAGGCATTAATGTGGTTTCATATCATCTGCTAAATATCTCTCTAGTTTCTTTTAAAGCAGATTAAAATGTATAATGGTGGACATGAGAAAAGAACAGAAGCTATTTAAAGACTCAAGAACACATTTTAAGTGCAGCACAAAATAACATCTTTCTTCTTCCCTAAATGTTCTCCGAGTGCCCAGTTCTTCTGCTATAGGCCAATGCAAATTTCTTTCTCTGTCTATATAGTATTCAAGATACCTATGGGATGAATTTTCAGAACATCTGCAGTTCTCTTTCACTGTAATGACACTAAAATATATCACCCACGCAGTTCTGTGATGGCACTAGGAAAAAAAAATATTCTAAACTGTTATATGAAGTTTGTAGTAGGATAGCATTGTTGTAAATGGGCAATCAGAAAACTATTTGGTTTTAGGATTTTAGTTTTACATTTGCATCACAGCTGCTTAATTTCTAACATTTAAAAATTTTTATTTCCTCATTATCCTCCATCTCAACAAACTAGTTATCAGAGAGAAGGTTTTTTTTCCCGTTTCTTTTTTCTTTTTGTATTGCCAATCCATGTCCTTTAGGAGTTTTCAGTCCATATGGTAGAATTACATTTCTTCTGTGTATACGAACTAGCACACTCAACCCATGATTATTAATTTTTCTATTATTAAATAGACACAAAGATACAACTAATACAGTAATCTGTTTCCCAGAATAACTAACTAGATGTTACCATGAATTAAGGTATGAACAGAAATGCAGGAAATGAGAAGGAGAAGGCAAAAGAGACAAATATGAAATAAATCCCTTAATATCCCTTAATAATTAATATTCAGTGCACTGCCATTTAAACAGAAGCTTTGTATAGTCATCTAAAAGAATTTAAGAACATAGTTATTTTATTGATTGATGAAAGT
Source organism: Arizona elegans (assembly GCA_022577455.1). NCBI lineage: Eukaryota > Metazoa > Chordata > Lepidosauria > Squamata > Colubridae > Arizona > Arizona elegans. Next base: position 30,790,836 of record JAKOOJ010000009.1, on the reverse strand, counting down.
GGCTGTGACCAAATGCTGGGAATGATATGCAATTGTTTACTGTAGTCTTTATCTGATAAGTAAGTAGGGTTTTAAAAAATAATTAAAAAATACTATTATTTCCATTGTGATTGCAACCCAAAACTGTCACCTGAAAGAAGAGTAAGATTAACCAAATAATAGTTTTTAATTCTCAAATATAAGAAGCAGCTATCCTTATTACAAAAGGGAATGACAACTGTCAGAAGGCCTTCCCCAAAAATTCATGGGCATAATCTGATAAAGGAGTATCAAAATTCCTAGCTCAACCCTATACCAAAGTAGACCAAATTCAATGAAAACTGAGCATATTCAGTAAGAAAGCTGTGAAAATCCTTTGAAAAACCTGCTTCATAATTTTTTTAGGTAATTACCTATGAACACACTGATATAGAAAGACAACCAGCAGCAGCTTGCAAAGCAACCATCCAAGTCTGAAAAGGAGGTGCTTTGCATGCATCCCTACATATCCAAAATATTTATTTCAAAACACTGTACCACCTTAATTTTATATGTCAGAATCGAGCCTAGAACCAAGAAGCCATTATGATGATGGAAAGACTCATAGTGGAAACACTGTCTGTATTTACCAATTCTTCCACATCAGAGGTGGGTTGTAGCAGGTTCTGACCAGTTCTGTAGAACCGGTAGTGGAAATTTTGAATAGTTCAGAGAACCGGTAATAAAAATTCCGACTGGCCCCACCCCCATCTATTCTCTGCCTCCCAAGTCCCAGCTGATCGGGAAGAAATGGGGATTTTGTAGTAACCTTCCCCTGGATTGGGGAGGGAATGGAGATTTTACAGTATCCTTCCCCTGCCATGCTCACCAAGCCATGTCACACCTACCAAGCCACACCCACAGAACCGGTAGTAAAAAATTTTGAAACCCACCACTGCTCCACATAGATGAAATAAAACAGAAATATAGCAATCATGTAATAGACATGGCACACCCATCAGACATATTTTTAAAAATCAAGCCTGCAAAATCAAACCATCACAATTGGTTCTGATATATACTGTGTGTGTGTATATATGTGTGTGTGTGTGTGTGTGTGTGTGTGTGTGTGTGTGTGTGTGTATATATATATATATATATATATATATATATATATATATGCGCCTCTTTCCTTTTTCTGGCATTCCTTTTTTTATAAAAATATCATATTGTCATAAAATATAAAAAAGAAGCTGACAAAAGTCACAAATACGCACACCAGACACATTCTTTATACTTGAGGCTTGGCTGATCCCCAGCTCTTCTATAGGATTACCACAGGGTATAAAGGGCCTTAGTACTGCTTAAACCACCAAGCAGTCAACAGCTGTCATGTCGCCAACAATCTGTCTTTTTAGGTAGACACCATACATGCTGCCACCAGCTAGTTTCACTCTAATGTAGTAAACCAAGAGCAAGTGTGTCTTTTGACTCAGTTATTAACAGATCACTGTAGGGGACAGATGAATAAGAGCCAGGATTTTGCTGTTTCTCAAGTTGGAGGGAACAGGCATAAAAATCATAAAGGTGTATAACTTATCTCCTGCAGTGAAAACAACAGCACCGACAGAAACGTAATTTACTCTCCAGCCTTGAAAGAAGCCATTGAAAGCTGATTCAGAATTAAGAAAAGCTATGCTATTTTTTTATGTTAAAAAAATCCACTAAAATACCATTGATTGCTACTGTAACTGAAATGAACATCAGACAATGCAGCTAAGAAGCATTGTTTTGTGCTATAATACCATTGCATTGTTTTGGGTCATACCACAATACCATTAGTTCTATACTTACTTTCATAGAATATGTGGGATAATGGAACTTCCCCATTCCTATTTTCCTGTGCCATTTCTAGCAGATCCAAGTACTGTTTATCCACTGGTCCACTTTCAGCTGGACTACATGAGCTGCCTAGCCAACTTTAGTCATTGTAGCAATATTAGCTCCCAGCCAGTTCTCCCCCCCCATTAATCTTATTTCTCCAGAATTATTTCTGAGGGTAATTTATCAATCATAAGCTTTCTAAGACTTCGTCTGTTGGCAAATTCTGCATATTCTGTTCCTTCTTCTATGAGAAGTTAATATAAGTCCTATGTTCATACCTTGTCAGCAAGAAAAGCAAAGAGCAAAATGAATGTGTTGGATGCTGGTGGAAGCCAGTAAGATATGGGCATTAGCAATGGCCAAAACATTTAAGCCAAATGGATATATTCATGTAAAAAATAATATAAGGAGATAATTTAAAAAAAAAACTGTTTATAAATATTAAATTGGTGTATCCAATGCAATGCATTTATAAATATCACTTTGTGTCTATTGATATTTTTTCAACTCAAGCACTTTCTTCTGAGAGACTGTAAGGGAAAAATAAAAAGAAACTAGCTTTACCTTAAATTCTACTTTGCCACAAATATACATACCATACATACAAATTTTTGAAATAAGTATGTTTTTTCCAAAACTATGCATGATCTTCAAAAGTCTGAAATAATCATTGTCACCAATTAAACATACATTCTCTCCCAGCTTCCTGCCATTCCTCACCACCTCCATTAAGAACATTTCTGCTTAAGAGTCAAGTCCCTTCACAACAGTATGCACTATTTGATTCCACAATGTTTAAACACATGCATTTTCTAATAAAAAACAGAAGCCCTAGGCTTGCCTAGATTTATTTTTGGCAAGCAGGTTCAATTTAATGGTTCAAGGCAGCATGTGTTTGCAAAAATAAATACTTCATGTTATCCATCTCTAATAGCCAAAACAGAAGTTTTATGTATTTCATAATATTAATGTATCAAACATAGACCTTAGACTTTAAAACCATATAATGATTTAAAATAACTAGCCTTCAGTGACAGAAGAAGCTAATAAGAGGAGTGATGGTTATTTTTAAAAGGATACTCAAACCCCAGTTGTAAATAATTACAATAATAGGAAAAAAAGAGCTATCAGAGAACCAATGTGGCTGCACAAAAGTGTGATGAAGAAATATATACATATATATATATAAATGTAGAGATGGATCTTCATCAGAGAAGAATATGGAGAGGTATCACAGAATCATAGAAGTGACAGAAAGTGTCCATGGAGATTCTCAGTCATCCAGGTCATAGTTGTCCCAAAGATGCTTTTTCAAGAGGCAACTGAACTTCCTTGTTTTTCTTTGAAGACGTTTCACTTCTAATCCAATAACTTCTTTAGCTCTGACTGGATGGTGAGGAATAAAAGGATTTAAACTCCTTATAGACAGCTGGTCATTTGCATTTTTTTAGAAAGTCTTTGAGGCCACCTGGAGGTTTATCTGTGTCATCAGGATCACCTAAGTAGTGCAAATGGGTGTGGAACCTTCTTGGAACTGTTGAAAGGACTGTGTGGTAGACCGGAGAGAGATGATGTCATATCTCTCCACCTCTATTGAGAGAGGGCTGTTCAATTTTGACATAGATGACCTCTTTGACCCCTCTTTCAAACCAGTGGTCCTCTCTGTCCAAAATGTGGACTTTGTTGTCTTCAAAAGAGTGGCCTTTGTCTTTTAAATGCAGATTCAGATGCAGATATAAATCCTTCCATTCTCCACCATCCAGTCAGAGCTGAAGAAGCTTCTTGGATGAGAAGCGAAATGTCTTCAAATAAAAACAAGAAAATCGAGTTGCCTCTTGAAAAAGCACCTTTGGGACTTAAAGTCTGTGTGGAAATGCTAAATATAATGAACGTTCTAACTTGATCCAGCAATGCTCTTATCATATGCTTCCATTTTGTTTTCACAAAAATACAAAGCTCTTTGAAATTTTCTTAAAGAATATTTATTTCTACCCTATTAATATTTCCTGATAGGAAATATTGCCTAGAATACATGAAAATTTTCCACATAAACTCATAAACAATATAATAATAATTACTGTAAATTTGGGATTGTGTGGGAGGGACACTATGAAACTGTGAACCTGGATATCTCAGTTAACACAACATGTTATTGATAGTGGTACATTGGTTATTGAAAGATAAATACTGTTATGACATAGCAGTAAAAGTATTTTCTCTTTTATTTTCTTAAATTTTGTAACAGAGGCCTTGAAATGGGCTTTGTCTTTGTCTTGTCTTGTCTTGTCTTTTTCAATTTCTATACCGCCCTTCTCCAAATAGGACTCAGGGCGGTGAACAGCCAAAGTAAAAACAGGACATACAAAATTTAAAAACAGTTTAAAATAATTAAATATTTTGGCCGTAAATTTAAAACAATCCAATTTAAAATCAATTTAAAATTTAACTCAAGCCAGCCCAGCTAGTTGAAATAAATAGGTCTTCAGGGCCCGACGAAAAATCTGGAGGTCTGTTATTGTACGTATCTCTGGGGGGAGGTTGTTCCAGAGGATGGGCGCCGCCACAGAGAAGGCTCTTCGCCTGAGGGTCGCCAGTCGACATTGTCTGGCGGACGGCACCCTGAGGAGGCCCTCTCTGTGCGAGCGTACTGGCTGGTGGGAGGCTATTGGTGGCAGAAGGCGGTCTCGTAAGTACCCTGGCCCTAAGCCATAAAGCGCTTTAAAGGTGGTCACCAACACCTTGAAGCACACCCGGAAGACCACTGGGAGCCAGTGCAGCTCGCGCAGGAGAGGTGTCACATGGGAGCGCCTCATCGCCCCCATAATCCCCCGCGCGGCCGCGTTCTGAACCAGCTGGAGCCTCCGGGTGCACCCCAGGGGGAGCCCCATGTAGAGAGCATTGCAGTAGTCCAGGCGGGAAGTGACGAGTGCCTGAGTGACTGTGCGTAGGGAGTCCCGATCTAGAAAGGGGCGCAACTGGCGTATCAGGTGAACCTGATAAAAAGCCCCCCTGGCCACGGCTGTCAAATGATCTTCTAAAGACAGCCGTGCATCCAGGAGGACGCCCAAGTTACGGGCTTTGAATGGCAGGGTAAGAAAACAAACTATTCAACTTGAGTATGCTGACTAAAGATAAAACAGTATTTATTCTTTTTCAAGCTGATGATAAAATAACCATAAAATAACTGAAACACAGTTATATTGGGATGACTCTTCAGTTGTCAAAGTGCCAGTTTTCATTTATTTTTGATACAGTTACTTTCAGACTAGTACAGTTTCATGTCTTTAAATGTGGCTAAATATCTGTAAATCTGTAAAACTAGTGTGTAAACTGCTTTGTTGACTCTGTAATAATTCTATGCTCTTTTTAGTTTATTTGAAATAGAAACTGTTTAATTATTTAATTATTTTGTCAACTCACACAATTTTGGTTAGTAACTGAAATAAAGCTACTATTAATATATTAGGCTAAATCACGTTATTGGAATTGAATTGCCAATGAAATGAGTTGGACCTAAGTTATGACTAACTTCTCCCATTGATTTCTACTTAACTCTGAATGATGCATACAAGGATGCACTGTAAATCTGGATTTCATACATTTATTTTGATCCCAATCATAATATAAAAGGATGAAGATAATTTAAACTACGTATTGAACTTCTAAATATTAATGGTGGAAGACAGAACATTACTGACTTGATTTAATTCTTAGCAATTTGCAGACCATCCATCTTTTTAAAAAAATGTTCTCAGTAAGGACATGAATGCAATGAATATTGGTATAGTAACATTCATTTTATGCTCAGCAATAGAACATTATTTTAAAAAGGTGAAGGCTTGATATGATGCTTCATAATGTACCTATTCAATAAGAACATATTAAAATTTTGATGAAAATAAAATATGTAATGAAAACTGATTAAGCTGCGTTAGTGTTCCATTTTCATTTTTCAAATTATATGTATGATGAGTAGATGATTCAGCAACTGAAGTGTAAAAAAAGGTCCTAAGCTACTAATATGCAGAAAGGCCCATTCAAGTGGAATTTTCAACAGCTGTTTGCAGGCTTCATTAAGACTCATTATAGGTTGCCATGTAATAGGGAGCTTATTTTTTTCAAATAATCCGTTCCACAATATAAATCCTATGTCTTTCTTAAAGGCAGAACTAGAAAGAACATAAACATGCATACATGTTATACATACTCACATGTTCATACTCTACATATACTTGTACATACTCATAGAAACTAACATATATAGGCTAATTAGATAACAGAAAGACAGGCATTCAAACTAAAAAGCAATCATAAAATTGATTCTAGTCATTTGAAATGACAGCAGGTTAACAGGAGCTTCATCAACTGGAAATTTTCAGAAATTGTAACAGTGGAGAATATATGTCGCTCAAGGTGGAGTTGCTGATGTTCTTTGATCTTGGTTCTTTTCTTGCAGACATTTCTTTACTAGCCTAGGTTACATGATCTCTGGTCAGTGGTTGAATGGCTTAGATACAGGGAATATAGTTATTGAACCCTTGTCATGGTCAGACCATTCTCTCCTCAGACTTGACTTCCTGACCGCTATGCCCCACTGCAGGGAGGCGGAACCGATCAGGTGGTTCCGCCCCAGGCGCCTGATGGATCCTGATAGGTTCCGAATGGAGCTTGGGCCATTTCCTGAGACTCTGGCGCGCGACTCGACGGAAGACCTGGTGGCCGCCTGGGATAGGATGGCCGCTGGTGCTTTAGATTGGGTCGTGCCTTTGCGGCCTCTGACCCGGCGCCGAATCTGCCCAGCTCCTTGGTTCTCCGAGGAGCTGAGGGGGATGAAACGCCGGAAAAGACGCCTAGAGAGTAGTTGGAGGGCCAGTCGCTCCGAATCTGACCATACACTAGTGAGGTCCTATATCAAGACCTACTTAGTGGCGATAAAGGCAGTGAAGTGTAATTACTTTTCCGCTCTTATCGCGTCGGCAGATAATTGCCCAGCTGCCTTGTTTAGGGTGACTCGCGCCCTTCTCCATCTGGGAGCGCGGGAAGACCCCTTGCAAGGTCGTGCTGAGGATTTTGCGTATTATCTGCACGATAAAGTCGCTCAGATTCAGGAAGGCTTGGACTCTGACTGGGTAGGTACAGGCGGGTTGTCCGAGGTCTGTCTTGAGACGGTTATCTGGGATGAGTTCGACCCTGTGACTCCCGAGGACGTGGACAGGATGCTGGGGAGGTTGAACGCAACCACATGTTTATTGGACCCGTGTCCCTCCTGGTTGGTGCTGGCTACCCGGGAGGTCACACGAGGCTGGCTCCAGAGGATTATAAATGCTTCTTTGAGTGAGGGGTTCTTGCCTCCCGCCTTGAAAGAGGCGGTGGTGAGGCCCCTCCTCAAGAAGCCCTCTTTGGACCCAGCTGTTTTAGCAAACTATCGTCCAGTTTCCAACTTTCGCTTCTTGGCGAAGGTTGTTGAGAGTGTGGTTGCGCGACAGCTCCCGCAGTACCTGGATGAAACCGTCTATCTAGATCCGTTCCAGTCCGGCTTCAGGCCCAGGTACAGCACGGAAACGGCATTGGTCGCGTTGGTTGATGATCTCTGGAGGGCTTGGGACAGCGGTTGCTCCTCTGTTCTGGTCCTATTAGACCTCTCAGCGGCTTTTGATACCATTGACCATGGTATCATGCTGCGCCGGTTGGAGGGGTTGGGAGTGGGAGGCACTGTCTTACGGTGGTTCTCCTCCTATCTCTCCGACCGGTCGCAGTCTGTGTTGGCTGGAGGGCAGAGGTCGACCTCAAGGCACTTGGTTTGTGGGGTGCCACAAGGGTCGGTCCTCTCGCCTCTCCTGTTCAACATTTATGTGAAGCTGCTGGGCGAGATCATCCGTGGTTTTGGGGTGCAGTGCCATCTGTACGCTGATGACAACCAGCTGTACATCTCCACCCCAGACCACCCCAACGATGCCCTTGAAGTGATGTCCTGGTGCCTGGAGGCCGTGCGGGTCTGGATGGGGAGGAACAGGCTTCGACTCAATCCCTCCAAGACTGAGTGGCTGTGGCTGCCGGCGTCCCGATATAGTCAGCTGGTGCCATCACTGACTATTGGGGATGAGACATTGGCCCCCACAGAGAGGGCGCATAACTTGGGTGTCCTCCTGGATGCACGGCTGTCTTTAGAAGAGCATATGACGGCCGTGGCCAGGGGGACTTTCTGTCAGGTTCGCCTGATACGCCAGTTGCGCCCCTTTCTGGATCGGGACTCCCTATGCACGGTCACTCATGCCCTCGTCACTTCCCGCCTCGACTACTGCAACGCTCTCTACATGGGGCTCCCCTTGAGGAGCACTCGGAGGCTCCAACTGGTGAAGAATGCGGCTGCGTGGGTACTTATGGGGGCGACATGGCGCTCCCACGTGACACCTCTCCTGCGCGAGCTGCATTGGCTTCCAGTGGTCTTCCGAGTGCACTTCACGGTGTTGGTTCTCATCTTCAAAGCACTCCATGGCTTAGCACCCGGTTATTTACGAGACCACCTTCTGCCTCCGATAACCTCCCACCGGCCAACATGCTCCCACAGAGAGGGTCTCCTCAGGGTGCCGTCTGTCAGGCAATGTCGGCTGGTGACCCCCCGGGGAAGAGCCTTCTCTGTGGGGGCACCCGCCTTCTGGAATGAGCTACCCCCAGGGATACGACTAATCCCGGATCTCCGGACCTTCCGCCGGGCCCTGAAGACTTTTTTATTTCAGCAAGCCGGGCTGGGTTAAAATTTTAATTGGGTGAATTTTATGGGTAAGGGGTTTTAAAATTGGAGAAGCCAAAGATAATTTAATTCTGTTTTAATGTATTTTAATATTTGTATTGTGTGTTTTTAATTCTGGCTGTTCACCGCCCCGAGTCCTTCGGGAGAGGGGGCGGTATAAAAATCAAATAAATAAATAAATAAATAAATAAATAAATAAATAAATAAATAAATCTGCAGGATATATTGATTAGTGGTATTGTAGCTTCTTTGACTGGCATGGTACATCTGGTGCTTATTGTGATTAAATGCCAAGTCCCATTTGGCAGATATTGGTTTATAGGTAAGTGATAAAGAAAGATGTGCTCAGTTCTTTGTGTCTCTTTCTTTGAACTAAAACAGTCCTTTTAAATGTTTCATAAATGAGGTTTCTCTCCATTTATTCACATTAAGTGTTGTTGCTACACCAGGTTCTTTTCTGATTACCAAACCAAGGAAAAGCTGAAGAGGACATTTCCCATTGTTAGCCCAAATTGTGCTTGTTCTCATCTCCTTTATTATTCATTTCTTCTTATTATTTCAAAGAAGAAATAAAAATAATGCTAATACAAATACAGATTTCAAAGAACATAGAAAGAATAGTAAAAATGGATAAAAGAGAAAAAGAAGATATAAGCAGTGCAGTAGAGATTGATAACTAATAAGTCTTAATCAGGAAATCTAAACTGTAATATGGCTAATATATTTTATTACACCATTAAGGAGTGTAAACCTTTATTCTAGAAATGGTTTCTAAATAAAACTATGCATCATATTTACTGTTTAGATATGGAATTATTCCAGACAACAAGCATATTCCCTCAGTTTAATTAACCATTCTTCCTTAGAGGGCATCAGAAATTTTTTCCAATAAATGGTGTATGAAATACTTACAGCTGTTATTATATATATTAACAATTCAGTGTATGTTGAACAAATGCATGGCACATGAAGCTTAATGGAAATATGTCTGGCTGAATCTCAAAATTTGCTATAATAAAGGAAACAAGGCAAGCTTACCCTCTTTTTCCCTTCCTCATTCTTATTGACATTAGAGCTTTTGAAAAGGAAAATGCTGTATGTCAGGAAAATATAATTTCAGGAATTAAATTAGCAACCCAGAAATTTAAGCTGAAAGTATATGCTAGTGTTACATTTACTAAATAAATGTGATAACCATATTTTATCATCAGAAGTACTCTTTAGAATTGAAAATGAAATACATATAGGAGTATTAGGATCTCAGATAAATAAGGATAAACTCAAAAATTGACATGGAATGTAACTTGGGAAGAAAAAGCAATATTTAAGGGGTTAAACCTCTTTTTATTTAATTTTTATATATCTTGATATATTATTGTGTTTCAATATAACAATACGTATACAACATTAATGTTATTTATATTCATTGAAAATTTTACATAAGATGAAGAGCAAATCTTAATAAAAAGAAGAGAAAAAAGCAAGTAAGAAAACTAAACTTATAAAATATAACAATTTCCCAAGTTCTATTCAAGTGATATTACCAAACCTATAATCTCCCTTCCATTTTAACAGTTCCAGTAATCCCTGCAGTCCCTTATTTATCATCTGTTTCAAACATTACATTCATAAATCATAATTTCATTTTTTTTCTTCTTTTAGCAAAATGCCTGTAAAATATTTCTAATCTTTTTTTAAAAAAAGCACTTGTTTTTCCTGACCAAACAGGTTTGTTTTGCCATTTCTGCTAGTTCTGACATTTTTAAGATCCATTCCTCCATTGTGGGAATTTCAATACAGTTCCATCTTAATGCAGATTGATAAGCAATACAAATTTAACAAGACAAGAGAAAAAAAGGATAAAGGAAGAAAAAAAAAGATCTATTTGGTTTCTACTTCTACCTTTTTGTATATTTGTTAATTTATATACAGTATGTAGACATTAGAAGCCAGAGCAAAGGGACTATATTTGGCATGCTGCATGATTATAAGATATTACCAAATTTTATAGTCCCACAAAATATACTCCATGAGTTCCATGTACTCATACTATGTTTATATTTTTAAAAAAGAATTGATTAACTTGTAAGCCACATTTAAAATTAAGAGTTTGATCCAATAGTTCAGGCACTAAATTAAAAACCAGGAAACTGTGAGTTCAATCCCACTTTACGTATGGAAGCCAGCTGAGTGATTTTGGGCCAATCACTCTCTCTAAGCCCAACTCACCTCACAGTGTTGTTGTGGGAAAAGCAAAGAATATTACAGCAGGTGTTTTCATCGCCTTGAGTTATTTGTGAAAATAATAAAAGCACCTAAGGTGATTACTTGTAATTCAGCATGAAAGTTAAGATGTTTAAAACCTAAATTGCTTAAACTGTTTCTTTGTGCATTTGTGTGTATATGCACATTTTTTTTCTTTCTGGCCAGAAGAACAGATATGCATTTGAATGTTCAAAGCATCCTTAAAGCTGAATAATATCCTAATAAATCACCCAATAGAACTAATGATGGCTGCAAGGCAACCACTCAAAAGCTATGAACTATTTATGTTGTATCATAAGTAACAAAACTGAACTATTGGAACAATGCTGTAAGGATATCTAGTGATTACCCTGTTCTTAGAAATGTGGTATGTGTGGTTAAGAAGACAAGGAAAGACAGAATATGTGATGGGGAAAAAAATAACATTTTATTCTTCTTGGAAATGTGTTCAGGCAGAAGTGATTTCATTTATAAAGAATCTTCTTCAGGCAGTTAATTAGCTTTGACAGTCAGTTCTTGCCAACCAGATTATTGAACTGTTGCAGATTTGAAATTCTTTAAACTAACATCTTGACATTGCTGGTAGGTGTGTTAATATGAAGACATGAGGAGAATTTATTAGCTTTTGTGGTGAGTGTGCTAGTGAGTTGCTTTAGATTATCCAAACACAGGTTGCACTTTCTGTTGAAAAGTTATAATTGCATTTTGAAATGTTATTAGCTTTCTTTGAGATAGAAAATGGCAATGGCATTGAAGAGGATACATTGTGTACATAATAATGAATATTAATGAAGAAACTGCCAACTTTCACAAGTATCAAGCTTCTAAAAGGAATTGTAAGAGTAAATGTACTTTTTAAAAGGCATCTCAACTACCTGATTGCAATATTTATACACTGAAATCTTGACTGATCATCATTGTGATCTCAAAAAAAAAAAAAAAAAAAAAAAAGAGGAATAGCTACATTCTTAAATACAAAGAGAAGCAAATTGTTAGGCAAAATTCATATTTATCATCTGTGCTGGAGTTGGGACCTTGCTTCTTGGGTAATAATTTTCATCAATTTATAATGCAAATTTAGGGCAATGTATCGCATATAGAAATTCAGGTCAAGTTTGCATAATAATAATAATGCCTGAATTTAATGGTGATTGAGTACAGTATCAGATCAATGCCTTAAATGTTTTGCTTAAAATGGATTGAAATCCTACCTTTTTAAAATGTAAGACAGCACCTATTACTATTCTAGTCATAGCACTGCCTTAAGTGTAGTGTGTATTGAACAGTGAACAGCTATATAGAATTACTTATGAAAATCTTATTGAATAAGTTTTTTAGAATGACCAGTATTATAAGAATTAGTTTACTTGTTCACAATATCATTTGAATGATATTTGAATATTATTACATAATCAGCATAGTCCAAGTTGATGTTTTTTCTTCCAATTTTCAAACCATACTCTTCTTTCAATCCGCTCCCTCCAATATATACAACTGAGCCCTTTGCTAACCTGAATTTGTTTTACCCTGTTCCATCTGGACTTTTGGACTTTTGATTTATGTCCTGTGTATAGGTTTTGCAGGAGGACAATAAGATGTTTTAGAATTTCCATTTTCTCAAGGACATTCTACAGTTTGACATAGTTGTCACAATCAAAGTTCTTTCTGTAGTCCATGAAACATCTATTGATTTCTTCTTGATATTTTTTGGCTATTTCAATTATCCAATGTGCAACAGCAATAATGTTTCTTATTCCTTAACCATTTCTAAAACCAGCTTGAAAACCTGACATTTCCCTTTTACAATGGGCTTTACTCCATATTAGCCGATTAGTTTCCTGGCATGTGAAATAAAGCATACGGTATAATACTTTGCACACACTGTTAAATCTCCTTTCTCTGGTACAGACCTATTTCTTCTAATATGAATATCATGCTGTCTGCTTGCCATATTTTTCTGTAACTTTCCAATATAGTAATAACTGGAATGCTAATCTATTTTTATCACCGAGAATTAGATGTTCTTTTCAATAAAAAAAATATTCTAAGATACCTAGGATGTTGATATCCAAATTCAATATATTACATGGTTTCAGTATATTGCTTTATACTATATGAGCTTGGTCTTATTTGGGTATGCACGTCAAGACTGAAATCCTCAGTTTGAAGATCTGGAAAATATTTTGTAAAATATATTGGATTGGTAGTAATTTTTCAGCTTTATTTCTGTTTTCTAGGCCATATAGATCAGCTACATTTTTCTCCTTAATATTTTCAGCTTTGGCATTTCAGTCTCCATTACAAGCAGCATATATTGCTTGCACATTCTATCAATTTCATATTGAACTTGTCTGTACATTTTTGTCAGTGTACTTTTCTTCTGCATGAATGGTTGGAACACTAACTTGATTAACCATCATTGTTAATGTGTTATTCACAGATCCATTTAATAGGAATCAATCACTGAAAAACAAGGAAGTCAGTTGGCTCCTGAAAAAGCATCTTTGAGACAACCATGATCTGGATGACTGAGAATCTCTCTGCAATTTGGGATGAACACTCTTCAAATGGTATGGGAATATGTGATTCTGAGGACACAGATAAACCTCCAAGTGTTTCAACGACCCTCTAAAAGGAATGACCAGCTATCTGCAAGGAATATAAACCCTTCTATTACCCACCATCCAGTCAGAGCTGAAGAGGCTTCTTGGATGAGAAGCGAAATGTTTTCAAAGAAAAAACAAGACAGTCCTGTTGCCTCCTGAAAAAGCATCTTTGGGACAACCATGACCTGGACGACTGAGAATCTCTACAGACTTTTAGCTATGCAATTTGGGAGGAACACCCTTCAAATGGTGTAGGAGTAGTAATGGATTTCCAGAAAAAAATTGCAGACTACAGGAACCATAAGCACTACTTAGGTGACACTGAGGACACAGCTAAACCTCCAAGTGTTTCAGTGACCCTCTAAAAGGATGCAAATGACCAGCTGTGTGCAAGGAATATAAATCCTTCCATTTCCCACTATCCAGTCAGAACTGAAGAAACTTCTTGAATGACAAGCGAAACGTCTTCAAAGAAAAACCAAGAAAGTCCAGTTGCCTCCTGCAAAAGCACTTTTGGAAAGGTGAAATCAATAACTGATTTCATTGTACCTAAATGCTATTTTGCCATATCCTTCCTGACACTGCTTGTTCTTTGTATTTTATGTCCTTCTGGCATATGGATTTGAGGCCAGGAGACTGCTGATATATTGGTGTAAGCCAGTGGTGGGATTCAAATAATTTAATAACCGGTTCTCTGCTCTAATGATTTCTTCCAACAACCAGTTCACTAAACTGTTCAGAAAGTTAACAACCAGTTCTCCCAAAGTGGTGCGAACTGGCTTAATCTCACCACTGGTGTAAGCTTAAGGAAAGAAGAAAAAATGGGGAGAAGCAACAATGCTGTCCCAAGGTCAGATGAACGTCCCAGGCTGCTATCCAGGACTGTTGTGGAAACAGTATTTTGATTGGTCAAACCTATGGGATATGAATTTTGAGAGCTAAAGCTTTGGGCAGAAACACATCACCGCAGTTGCTGGAGAAAATGTTGCTTGTTTGAGTCAAAAAGAGAAACAAACCCAAAGAGAGGCATAAAAACAATAAATGCATATGGACAGACTGCAGGATGGTGGGGGCTGGAGAGACACATTGATTTTTGTTTGCTGGGCTATTGAGGTATGCAGGTGCTTGTTCCTGATCCCAGAGGAAGAAGTAAAGAGCAACTACCTGATGCTTCCTTGGAAGAGAAGTGAAAACCCAGCTAAAGGGATGTGTTTTACCAAAAACCGGATAAGGAAAATAGGAACCCAAGGGAAAGCACTGGATCAGGAACGACTGGATCTCCTAAAAGGAGATGCATCATACAACACCTATGCAGAGAGACAGCTGTTGAGATTTGTAAAAGCACAACAGAAGGCTTTACAAGGACTCCAAATTCCATTCTTACATTTCTTAGTGAAAGGGAGCAGAAGCGCGAATAGCTCTATGAGAGATGTAGAAACAGGAAAGTTTGGACATTCTTGCTGGTTTTTCAATAATTCCTGAAAATATAGTACATGATAAAAAGAAAGAAAAAATCTTTCTTCATCTCTTTGTGAAGCAATTATCCTTCTTAAAAACATAGATCCCTGCTGTAAACTGTATGATCATCTAACTGAAAGTGTTTCATTCCAGTCCATCTTATGGTAATTTCTATTTAGCTATTTCATTTTATCTTCCATTGTGTTGAGCTTTCCTGTATTCATGTTTCTTACGTCCCATGTTTCCACTATGTTTCTCTCTTTGAAGCTTTGGATTTTTTTTTCCTGCACAATATGACAATATCAGTATTTAGACATCCTGAAGGGTTTAATCTAACCATATACAGTAAACATAGCTGTATAAAATGCATTGGTATTCAGAAGGATCCTCAATTTTTCCTCAGTGACATGCTGAGTGCTGCAAGCCTAAGGAGCCTATCAATATATTGCCAATCAATTCATCTTCTCTATTTGTGTGGTTTTCTTAATAAAATATTGAGCTGGTTTACCTTCACCTTGTTCCATTCAATATGGAATGATGTCTTCTTTGCTGTTGTTCCTAAAGTGACAAATATTCTGAAAAAGAATTCTCATAGAAGAATGATGGGAAGAGATGGGGTAGTGCAAAATCTCCTTATGTACACGACAATTTGATATTCATAAGGTAGTGAATAGCAGTTTTAAAGAACAAGAATATATCTCATAAAGAGAAATGTATGTGGATATGTAGCCTTTCAGAACAACCTAGTTGTGCAAGAATTTGGAAGGGCTTGATCAAAATAATAGTTTGGATATGTGATCTTCTGAAGGATTTTTAGAATGTTTTGATTTTAACATTATTTTTTTAGGGTATACAGCTCAGTTCTGTTATATATTTCTGTATGCATGAGTGATCATACTAAATAAACCATAATTTAAATTATGTATAGAGATTTGTTGCTTCATGGTACAAGGGATATTGATGATATAGCTAGCTATTCAGAGTGCTACTGATCAATGGTTTAAAAAGAGCTGTTTTGTGTTGGTAGCTTCAATCTCAATCTTGGCTTTGTATTATATTGGCAATTTAATTTCTTAAAATGTTATTAATTTCTATTTTAATAATGAGATGTTTTGTGATTGGCCAGCTCTAATAATGCAAACATTTTGAGAATGGGAAAGCCTGCAAAATATTTTTATCTTCCTTGGCACTTCAGATTCCAAACATTCCTGCAAGCCAAAGTGGTGGAGATCCCTTGTTTAGAAAATAGAGCCTTTTTTATTATTTTGTCTAAAATGTGTCAAATCTAATGTGCATGGATATAGTGTAGAACCTGGTAAAACCATGCAATTTGGCTTAAAGCATCTAAATTGATTTGCATCTGAAGATATTTTAGGTTTCTATTATAATC
This sequence comes from Arizona elegans, assembly GCA_022577455.1. Classification (NCBI taxonomy): domain Eukaryota; kingdom Metazoa; phylum Chordata; class Lepidosauria; order Squamata; family Colubridae; genus Arizona; species Arizona elegans. The sequence goes on along the minus strand of JAKOOJ010000009.1, from coordinate 30,774,524 downwards.
AATGTAGAAACAAAACAAATAAGAAAAAAGAATGAAACAGAAATGAGCGACAGGAGAGAAAAAGGAATAATGATTTGAAAGTAAAATGAATGGAGCTGCCAAAAACAATCCATCTCTTTCTACTTATTTTGTTTATTCATGATACCGTAGTATTTACACACTGGTATTTCTCAACCTAACCTTCCTCTGGTATTTAAAATAAAGAGAGAAAACGGTTAAAGAATTATCTATGGTACTTTGGTGTTCTAGAAGAAAAACTAATACTAAATATGTGTCAATGTTTCTTTGATTTTCTAGCATTCAAAAGGAAGTTATTATATTAACTTAACAGAAGTTAAAATTGACAGTATATTAATCAAAATCTTTACATGCCTAAGACTACGTAACATCATATGTATCATACGCAGCTTGTAATCATTTCAGCTTTAGATAATTTTAAATAACTATCATCTAGGTACATATAATTGCAATTCAAGAAAAGTCCTATGTGTGTTAATAATGTCCTGGTTCACAGTGAGTATCATTAAGATGTTATTTAGCATGCCATTCTAACAATTATTTTCTAGCTTTATTTAAATTGGTTTAATTATCTGCAAAAGTAAACAATAAGATCAGGCAATTAGTTGACAAACCGAAAAAATATGTGTAAAATTGTGACAGATATGGCATTTATTGTTTCACGGTGAACAATTTATGATTTGAAGAGAAACTACCGCCATTTATTGTTTCAGACCATGAAAACGTTCTTAGTCCCTGGTCATAAGAGACATTAATATCTTTAATAATTTACAATCAGATACCGTGCAGTTTCAGAGAGTAATTGGTTGACAATATGATAATATCTTTGCACACTTCTTACTTTACATAAAAATAGTGTAGAGTAGAAATATATGGCAACATTCAAAACTACTACTGAGTGAGACAAGGTTGTCTACTTTGTCCTTGTTTATTCAGCAGATATGCTTAAAATAAAGGAACCTGAGTGGAAAAAATGAGGGTGGTTTTAAAATTGGTAGAAGGAACACAAATAACATCTGTTATGAAGATTACACTAGTCTGGTGGTTTAAAATGCAAATAATCCTCAACTTCTACTATAAAATTAATTAATAAAGTAAAAAATGGGAATAAAATTCAAAATATGAATAAACCCTTCTTTATTATAGGATTTAAATATTATCTGATCATTTGGATTGCTGTACAATTAATCTATTTTCACACAGTGTCAAAATCTATTTTTATTTGTTCTTTTTTTACAGTAAAAAACATGAAAGAAAAGGAATGATGAAAGCATAAGAAAGCCACAATTGTTAACAGCAAGTATGGCATGAAAGTGAATGGTGATACCTGATGCTTCAGAGGAAAAAGAGGAAGATTAGTTGAATGTAGTGAGAGTGAGCAAGTAAGAGGCCAAAGTCTGAAAGAGTGCAGGAAAATGCACAGAGAAAGCTTGTATATGACATTAACACTAGAAGTGACTGCAACAGTAAGATAATGAGGTCCAAGAAAGGAAGTCCAAATGAGTTTATGATTTCTGGAGAGTGAGACATATACCGTAATAATGGAAGTAGAAACTGGAAGCAGTTGGAGGAAGACATCCAAAATAGAAAGCTACAACTGTTTGTAGCCAAAGATAAGGAAACTGCTAGAAATGACAGTAGTGGTAAAGAAACTGTAGAAGTATTGGCAAGTGGCAGTGACTGGATAAAAAGATGCTAACATGAAAATTACACTGCTTGAGTTTCTGGAACTGGAATACTAAGATAAGTCTACTAGGACAGCAACAAGTACTTAATTCCTTCTTGTTTTTTGAGAATCTGATGAAACATACAAATCTCATCTGAGAAAAAAGTGTAAGTATATGAAATACAGAGCTATGGAATGTAATGCAAAGCAAACCACGCTCTGATACTGTTATGAAAATATTAGTGGCTTGAATAAATATTTAGGTACAAAAAAGCTTTGAAACGTTAACTATTACACACTATTGGAGAAAGATACTTGACACAACCAAATCTATTGTGGTTTTGCTTTCACAGCCACCCTATAATCAAGATCAGATTAAACATTTCTGCCTTTTAGCAGAGCTCCTAATCAAGCAGATCTCCCAATCAAGGAAGGCCCATAACTGGTGCACATGATAGTGTAGAAGTATTTACAATAGTCTTCCTATCCACAATTGTTACCTGTCCTCAAGCAAGAATTTTGAAGTCAGGAGGACTCCAGATTGCAAACCAGTCTAGGAAGCACAATCCCATCAATAAAGGTTATGAGACCTTTATGAGACCAAAAAATACAGAAGGAAATCAAAAAGTATCATAAAATGTGAGAAACTTGTAACAGTGAAAATACTGGGATAAAAATAGTTTAAGGAAGAATTCAAAAGCTTCTAGATTCCATCTCTCTCACAAAGTGCTTTGCATATATGGGAAAATGCTATTTTACCAATATTTTAAAAATAGAGCAGAGGCAGAGGTGTTAATAAGCAGTAAAACTTTAAAGATGAAAGGATGTTTACTAAAGTATGTAGCTATTACATACTTTAAAGATGAAAGGATGTTTACTAAAGTATGTAGCTATTTTCTTTTCTTTATCCCTTTGAGTCATTGTTGATTCCTGGTGATTCCCTGGTCTAGCCTCTAGAGTCTTCTTGGCAAGTTTTCAGAAGTGATTTGCCATTGAATCCTTCCTAGGGTTGAGAGAGAGTGAGTGGTGCAAGGCCACCCAGTTAGCATTGTGCCTAAGATGTGACAAAATTCACTGTCTTCTGGTTTCTAGCCCATGTCTTAATCAATACTTGGCTTATTATTTTATACAAAACTCAGGCCAAGTTATTTATCAGTTTCATTTAGAAAAAAACTGGAAGCTAAGCCTTGAGAATTTACAGCAAAGGCAGAATACAGAACTAACAAAATAAACTGCCCTGCACATTCTGATTATTTATTTGATAATCATGTTTGAATAAATTCCATTCTAAACTGCATGACACAAAAAGACAAACTGATTTCTACATTAAAATACAGTATCTTAGCAGGAAACAAGATTTACTGAATGCATAGGATGCAACTTTATCATAAACATTTTATGTTATATTTGATTTCAAATGTATAACATATTCTTTCCTCCCCTTAAAAGAGCAATAGTAGAGTGGGATTTGAAACCAGATTTCCCCAATATAATTCAATAACTGTTCAGTAATTAACTGCTATATCATATTGATTTATCATTTTGAAAAATGGCTCTTTTAGCATAGGTCAGTGATGGCGAACCTTTTAGACACTGAGTGCCCAAACTGCGCATGCACGCGCATACCCAAACTGAAAGATGTGCGCGTGCACAAACATATGAATGTGTGTGCGTGAATGTGCAAACGTGTGAATGTGCACATGCGGACATGTGCAAACATGTGCACAGACATATGCAAACATGTGCACAGACATGTGCAAACATGCACATGCATGGACATGCACGCATGCACAGCAGAGACCCGAAGACCAACTGGCCTGTGGGAGGTAGGTTATCCCAACACCGGCAGGGCAGCAAGAGGTAAGATCTTTTTCTTTCTTGAGCTTCTGTTTCGTCATTTGCAGGGAAACAGAAGCTCATGAAAGAAACACCACGGAGATCTGACCTGGGGTAACGGCGGGTGTGCCAGCAGAGAGGTTTCTGTGTGCCATCTTTGGCACGTGTGCCATAGGTTTGCATCATGGGCATAGGTTGTCCTTAGGGGTATACATGGAATACCATGTAACAACATGTCTTCTTTCAGATCTGGAATTTGAAATACAGGGAAGTCAATATGCAACCATTAATAAAACAGATTAATACTTTCTGAAATTTCTAAACATGTTTTCTGGGGAAAAATTGGGCACGATAATATGCTCCTGTATTTCTTTGCACATATTTTAGTTCAAAAACAAGAACTGTCCTAATAATATCCTGGAAATCTGTTTTCAACTCATTTATATGCAATCTCATTTAACTGAGAATTAATTTTTGTATGTTCCTTCTCAATTATGCATTTTGCTTTCTTCCTTTCTTTTTTTAATTAATGGATTTCCTCACCATTAGTCAGACTACCAGAGATGAAGCATTTGGTCACACCATATTGCTTTTCTTTCTAAGATGGAATGCTTGCTGTGCCAAATACTTGAAAAGTGGGGAGATATAGGCCAGGTTGTCAATTTACAAACTTTTGAAAAGACAGTAACATGGATCTTGAAATTAATAGAAAAGTTTTTGGGAGAATATGCTGGAAATAAAAGGGCCACTTCCAGGATTAAACAAACAAATAGAAAAACCTGATCACTGATTTTCTTTTCCTTCTATGCATTTAAAAATATGCATTTAGATGCAATGAATGCTAATATAATTAGAATGCTTTGCTGTTATAGTTTTGAAAATGTTGTTTGTAATAAATCAAAGCTGAGAAAGATTTGCATCTAAAAATAAATTCAGATTCTCATGTGCTCCTGAGGAAAATATTTTTCACTACAAAAATCCTTGCTAATCCAATATTGTAAATCCTGACCAAATGCTAAAATCTCTGGCATTCAGCAAACCAAAGAACATCACTGCCTCTCTGGGATTATTCACTGAAAAATGTAGCCAAATTAGCTGCTAATTGTTTAAGAAAATCCAGAGTAAATAAAAGTTCTTTATAGTAAATACAGCATTGCTTTTAAAATATTTATGAGTATTTGTTCATAATGCTTCAGGAATTATAAAATTCCATAAACATATACATTATCTTGTTGGTTAAGCTTTACAGAACCAGGAAGCTGGAAACAAAAGATGACATCACAAAAATGATATCATGCCATTTTACAGAGGAACAAATGGTACAGAGGCCGAAGCACCAGAGCTAGAAATCAGGAATGTGATTTGAGAACTTGAATAAATATCAAATTACTGTAAGCCTGATATTATTAATTATGATAATAAACCCTATCATGACTCTATTGGCAATTTAATTGTCTCAATGCATCTGAATCTGATTTCTGGAAAAATCAGTTAATATATAAATGGAGTTAAGCGGCGGCAATCATGATTCGTTTCACAGTGTACATTTAACCTTTTCCTTCATCAAACAATAAATGTGCATACATGCAATGGCTGATTGAAAGAAAAATAATAATAAAATAATAAGTTGTTTAATATAATATATGCAATATAGTTATTGTATTGTACTGCATTGCATTGCACTTTATTTACTATTTAATATAAGCAATATAATTATAAGTGATGTCCCAGTGCCTGAGGCTGTGCGGATCTGGATGGGAAGAAACAGGCTCAAGCTCAACCCTTCCAAGACTGAGTGGCTGTGACTCCATCACTGACTATTGGGGGCGAGTCTTTGGCCCCCACAGAAAGGGCTCGCAATCTGGGAGTCCTCCTGGATGGGCAACTGTCTTTGGAGGAACATCTGACGGCTGTTACCAGGGGGACCTTTTATCAGGTTCGCCTGATTCGCCAGTTGTGGCCCTTTCTCGATCGGGATTCCTTGTGCACAGTCACTCACACCCTTGTCACGTCTCGCCTTGACTACTGCAATGCTCTCTACATGGGGCTCCCCTTGAAGAGCACCCGGAGGCTCCAGCTGGTCCAGAATGCAGCAGCGCGGGTAGTGATGGGAGTAACATGGCGCTCCCATGTAACACTGTTCCTGCGCGAGCTGCACTGGCTTCTGGTTGTCTTCCGGGTGCGCTTCAAGGTGTTGGTTATCACCTTTAAAGTGCTCCATGGCATAGGGCCTAGCTATCTGCGAGACCGCCTGCTGCTACCGACAACCTCCCATCGACCCGTGCGCTCCCACAGAGAGGGCCTCCTCAGGGTGCCATCAGCCAAACAATGCAGGCTGGTGGCCCCCAGGGGGAGGGCCTTCTCTGTGGGGGCTCCCACCCTCTGGAATCAGTTGCCCCCGGAGATAAGGAGAATCCATGACCTCAATGCCTTCCGTTGTTCCCTGAAAAGCCATCTTTTCCAGCAAGCCGGGCTGGTTTAAGAAGAAATTTTAAATTCTTTTAATCAGTCATATATATATATATATATATATATATATATATATATATATATATATATATATATATATATATGTTTTAATATTTGTATTCTATGTTTTTTATCTTGGATGTACACCGCCCTGAGTCCTCATGGAGAAGGGCGGTATATAAATTGGAAATTAAATTAAATTAAATAATGTAATGCTCAATATAAGCAGTTACATGTTGGGACTGTCTAGAATTGCTGCTTTCTTAGGAATTCTAGTCAAATTAAAAAAAGCCTAGACTTATATATTGAAGCCTTTCAGTAATTCTGTGATGCACGGAGAGAATGAGATTACAATTATGTTTCTAGACAAGAAGTACCATTTAGCAAATATATATAGGACAGTGGTGGGATTCAGCCAGTTTGCACCACTTCGGGAAAACCGGTTGTTAATTTTCTGAGCAATTTGGCAAACTGGTTGTTGGAAGAAATCATTAGGGCAGAGAACCGGTTGTTAAATTACTTGAATCCTACTACTGACATAGGATCCACTAGATTTCTTACTACATAGTTTAGAACAGTGATCACCAACTGGTGGTCCACAAGAAAATTTTGGTGGTCCACAGAAAAATTATTTGCATGTTTTATATTGCACAAACTACAGCCCCTGGGACAGATACGTGCAATGAACATTTGTGTTGCTGCAGAGAAACTCCCCCTTCGGGTCTCTTTGTGTGGGTTGGGGGGGGGGAGAAATTCTGACTTCGGTCTGCTTTGGCCTCCTGGTGCGGGGCTTTGGGCGAAGGCTGGAGGAAGCGCTGCTGGTGGCAAAGAGCCGGAGGACCTTGTTCCAGTGGGACTGCATCATGGCCTGGAACTGGCTGACCATCTCAGCCCACTAGCCTCCAGGCACCAGTACCTGGCCTTGCATTCCCACAGGTCTTCCCTCTGCTTGGAAAGCCTATGCTCGTAGTCTTCAGTGAGGTGCTTCTGCTGAGCCGCCTTCTCAGTCAGATCCAATTTGAACTGAGCCAGCTGTTTTGCCAATTCTTTTTCATGGTGGCTGCTTAGCTCCAAGAACTGCTTCCTGTTGGGGCCTAAGGAGTCCGGGTGGGCAGGCAAGGAGTGGTTGGGAGGGGAGGGGCGAATAGAGGTTAGTGAGGCGCCACTCGATGTGAGTGACACCAAGTTGGCCACGCCCACCCAGTCACATGACCTAGCCACGCCCACCCAGCCGGTCATTAGGCAGATCATATTAGTGGTCCGTGGGATTTAGAATTATGAATTTAGTGGTGCCTCACATCTGAAAGGTTGGTGACCCCAGGTTTAGAATGTTATTAGAAGAAAAATCAAGCATAAAAAAAGGTCCATCCATAAATTAAATATTTACAACATTTACAAAATGATAGATTTTTTTTTTCTTGTGGAGAAAATGTAACATGTACTTCTACTCCAACTGGCCAACAGTCAGGAACATAACACCAGTAACAGTAATTAATTGATAGGTCTCAGGCTAGTTCATTGTGTAAGAAAATTATAAAAGGGGAGGGTAAGCCATTTCTTTTTATTGGATTTCTCTTAATTCTGTCTGTTAGTAGGTTGTAGCACATTGTTTATTGAAATTAAAATTGGTGAACAGATTTTTTTTCAATCAAAACAAAGGAAAAGAGAAGTTAAAAAACATCAAAAAAGATCTGCAAAGCTATTCTACAATTCATATATAAGAAATGTTTTCAGTCTTGCACGTAGCAATTCATAAAACATTATAGAATACATAATATATTTTGCTGTCTATTATTTGATGTTAACTATTTGTATGTTAATATCAAATAGTATGAGAATAGCAACAAGATATACAGTTATTATCTTGTCAAAACCAGAAAGGAGATATGCAACATAGTGGATCTTTTGTCCTACCTGAAATAAGGTCAAAAGCAGAGCAATAAATTTGTTTCTAATACTATCATGAAAAGTACATTCCATCATGTTCTACTTTCTCAACCACTCCCATCTCACATGAGGAAAATCTAAATTCCAAAGAGATTGTCTTGAATCAACGTTAGTAACAGCTGCTAGTGGAAGGCAATTAAATTTAGCTGCAGAATAGATTTTTCAATTTTAGGTATGTTATAGTGCTTTGACTAAGATTTTCAGTCCTACATATGGCCTTTTACAATATAAACAATTCTTAGGTAGTAGCATAACCCTAATGTTTTCTTTGTCTAATTGAGATTGTGGCATTTAGAAACTATATTTTAAGGAACAGTAAATATTTAATGGCTTCCACAGTCACTTCATGCAGTGTAACTTGTATAATCCATTGATCAGAATGATATTTTCATTGCTCTAAGCATTTCTACTGAACTAAATTTTGTCCACATGCTGTTTTGCTTATGTGTTTCTATGAGGTGCCATCTAGAAGAGATATAATTGAACCACCATCAGTTGGACTTACACTTTTCTGGTTTATTTTTCTGTGGAGTGATCTCCAGGGAAGCAATTTCTTCTTTGATTAGGTGCCTGCTTGATGTCCAGTCTATCAACATGAAATGTCCTGTACTTAAATCCTAAAGAAACAAAGATTATTCTAATTGATTCCTGCTACCTACAGAATAACATTCAAGTTTCCAAAGCACTTTTTTTTGGAAGCTAAAATAGTAAAACATGCAATTGGATTTTGGGACCATTTGGTTCTTTGTAGTCTTAAAACAACGTTATCTTGTCCCCTTTGGCTTCGGAAATTGCCTATATTTTTGTACAATATGTATTTAAACAATCACAATATTGTGATTCAGGGCACAGATAAATAAAAGCATCCACCATACAACAGTATAAATTGAAATACTAAAATCATTTAGAATCATTTAAAAATATCATTTATTTAGATTCAAACAATATCCCAAAAACAAACATTTCAATGATAATGTTTTGACCAACTTCTAGCAAGTCAGAAGGATCAGGGAAGGAAAACTATTGTCCTGGTAAAAAAACATTTTGAATAAGTCTGTGATTTGGCACTATTATAGGTAATCTCTGAAAATATGTCAAAATTTAAAAACTCCGCCCTCCCCCCAGTGTGTGTGTGTGTGTGTGTGTGTGTGTGTGTATGCAAAAAATTAAAATCTCGGGTGTTTTCCTGCATCATTGTAAATAAGTTGGTTGTAAATAAACTATGGTTAAAATATTTAAAATCCTGGTTAAAATCCCAGCTTAAAATCTTCTAAAAATCCTTACAGAGCACTCTGCAAGGTCCTTTAAAACCTCAGCTAAAATCCTACCAATGACTTTAAAAGTTTTTCTTATAGCAACGCTTCGACAGGCTCACAATCCTGTCATCTTCAGGCTCTGTTTCATTTAGAAGCTATGGGTTCTCTGTTGCGAGGTCGGAGCTGTCGCTTATCTATATTTGCTGCTGCTGACTTATGCTGGCTAGCTTGCAACTCTGTGTCCCGATTGGAGGACAGCAGTTTTTCTTTCTGCTTCCTCATCCTAGCTGCTTGGCTTCGTGTTATAGGCCCAGTTTTCTCAGATTCTCTATTATTATCTGTCTGCTGTAGAGGGGAAAGGATTCTGGTAGGCATCACAGCACCCTTGATTGTTAGTTGAGATCTCAGCCTGTCTTCTGGCTCGATCCTCTCTCTCTTCTTTTTGCTAGCCACCTTCTGCAGAGCGGGAAGAATTCTGGCAGGCCTTGCAACACCACTGGTTGCTTGTTGGAATCTCTGCCTCTCTTCTGATGTTAACACTCGAGTTTCTCTCAGTGCAGGTCCCCAAATACTTGATAACCTAGAGGCGTCGTCTCGTCTGTTCATATTCTGTGGCCTCTTTTCAATTTTATTGATTTTATTGATTATTCTTTCGTTGAGATGACCAACCTAATCCCAAAAGAAACCCCCACTAAAATCCAAGACAGAGAACAAGAAAACGGAAAAGCCCTCCTCCCATACATAAAAGGCACCACAGACAGAATCAGCAAGATCCTCCACAAACACAACATCAAGACAGCATTCTGCACAAACCGAAAAATATCCACCATCCTAAGAAACCCCAAAGACAAAATTGAGTTAGAAAATCAATTTTGTCTTTGGGGTTTCTTAGGATGGGCTTTTCCGTTTTCTTGTTCTCTGTCTTGGATTTTAGTGGGGGTTTCTTTTGGGATTAGGTTGGTCATCTCAAGATGATACCGCCCGCCTACCAGCCATTTGGAAACCTGCCCTTATTGACAAACGAATCCCTAACACAAAGAATGACACCAGACCCACACTCACGAGAGCCACACAGGATGTAACCACCACACATCCACGCAGAAAACAGACTCAAACCCACACTGATGATGAGGCATGACCCCGAACCAAAAGCCAGACCACAGCTGCATCATTAGCCACTTTAAACCCCTCCAATCCATACATGAAGCAGACTGACACCCACCATGAAGAGGTGGCACAGCCACGAACACGAAGCCAAACAACAGCAAACACAGCTCACCAGCTCAAATCCCCCTGCTACTCAGACTAACCCGAGCACAGCCAAACCCCCAACCAATCAGAACACACCTCCGCCCAATCAGAACACAGCCAAGTTCCCATCCAATCAGTTCACACCCCCACTGGCAGTTAAAAGGAAGAAACAGCTGCGATCACACACATTGCTCCTAGAAGCACGAAGCCGAAAACACCAGCCTGAAGATGACGAATGAGACTTCGTTGAAACGTTGCCAAGACACCTCCAATTTTACGCGGGAGAAAACCCGTATAACCAAAGACCTACATACAAACACCCGCAAAAATCTCAGAAAACAAATATATATGAAGTTGATTACTTCACAGGCAGAACAGTTGATTGACAGTACACAGGACTTGACAGCTCTACCATGAAGCATAGTACTGCAAACCAGGCAGAAAGGAATATCCTGGGGAAAATAATTGCCAAAGTGATGGATCAGTCATCATTTATGGATGGTTAATGAGATTTGTGGAGCCCAGCTGTTAACATCACCTGGCTGTTTAAATGCATAAAAATTCTTTCTGATTTTTTTCCCTCTAAATTGCATAACGTTATTTGATAGTCATTGAGATATTTGAAGTGATGCAGTTATATTCTGTAAGGAGTCTTATTTAAACCTTTTATTTATCTAATTTTGAGGTCTCCCAGTTTGTTAGTGAATCTGGCCAGTTTAGAGATTAAAGAAAAGGAGAAGGTAGCTGAGTGAACTTCATTCACTGGATTTTAGTATCTTGTTTTCTGCATGCAATGTATGTATTTAGCTGCAGGGAGTGACTTTAAATGAAAACAGTATCTGAAAAGCAAGATACTGCTTAATAATGAACTGGAAATATGTTTTCAGTATTACCAATATCTCTTTTAATTGTGAGGAATGAAGAAATAAGATATTGGCTTCTGCCCTTCTCTTATCTCCTGTTCATCGGGTAGATGGGCCAACTTATTTTAATAATTTTGCCTGAGGCTTCCCAGATATTGCATGGATAAGATACGTTAAGATAAATTCAAAGTTGCTACTATAAGTTGCTACTATACATTTAAGATTAATTATATTGGAAGTTGTTTATTGTGATAATATGATAATTTTATATGATATTAATATTTTATATTATATATAATAATATAATATAAAATAATATTTTATATTATTTAATAATAATATTTTAATCTGCTCATTTTAGACCACTTATTCAACTATATGTTCCCACCAATTTTTTATTACTGGCACATGATTTTTTTTTCAGATATTCCAGTGTATCACTTTGGCTATTGTGTTTTGTCAATATTTACAACAACTGTGTGCAATCTTCTTGCATGAGCTGAGAATATGATCTACCATTTTTTCTTCGTCTTTGCATAATCTGCATTTTGAGTCATTTTTCAATTCTGGCCTTGAATTTTGGCTCAAGAACAAACAGTTCAAATTAATTAATTTGAACTGTTTGTTCTTGAGCCAAAATTAAGTCTTCAGATTCTTTTTTTTTTAATGTTCTAGTTCTAAGCCATGGACAGGTTTTATCTTTATCTGCTTTCCTTCAGTTCTTTGTAGAAATTCACCATGGAATGATTTTTTTTGCCAGCATTCTGTTGTTATTTTATGATATTATTTTTACATTATTTCATTAACATTTCATTGATTACATTATTTTGATATTCACTATTTGTTTCCTATACATTTAATTAAGTTCTAATTTTTTACTTGCATTAATGATTGTTGCTTACTGTCTTTTACATAAATTACCAATGCATGCTTTTTTTTAAAAAAGAGTTTGTTGAACTGAAATAAACCTTTACCTCTATTTCTGTCAGGGAGGTATAATCCAGGGGTAAAATTCAAAATTTTTCCCTACCTTTTCCCTACCCTGCCTGTGGACATGGCAGTGGAAGGATATTGCAAAATCTCCATTCCCACCCCACTCTGGGGCCAGCCAGAGGTGGTATTTGCCGGTTCTCTGAACTACTCAAAATTTCTGCTACCAGTTCTCCAGAACCTGTTAGAACCTGAATAAGTGATGTGCATAAATGCACCAGCATGCCTACCATCCCTGCCTAATGTTCCCTTTTATTTGTATCCATTTCATGTATTCAAATCATGTTTATACTTATGTGCTTGACAAAATAAATAAATAAATAAAATAAAATAAATAAAATTTCAGGCATAATATATCAATATCACTATGGGAATGTAATGCATAGTGAATAATCATTAGCCTTCCTATTTTTCACTCCAAACTGTCCAGTTCAACTTCAGTCCAGTTAATAATTCCAGCAAAGTATCATATCCCAAGTATGGCCAAGGCAGTGGTCGCTTTGGTGGCATTTTCCCTGTTCAATTTTGTTTTGGATGTGTTCTTTACTAATCACATTTTTAACTTGTCCATGTTTATGTTATCCAACTGTAAAATACCCAGATACTTGTAGGCTTCATCCTGATGGTTTTTGATGGTTTGTCCATTCGGTATTTCAGTTCCATATTATTATTTTAGGTTTTAATAATAGATTTGTTAACTTATTTTCATATATTAAATGTTTGTTTGATGAATAATTTGAATTTTCATGAAGGGATTGAGCTGTATATTTGGGAACCCTTATTCTCTACCATGCAGATCAGTGGTGGGTTTCTACAAGTTCGCCCTGGTTCGCGCAAACCAATAATGGGCGGCAGCGGGCGCTCTGGCCACACACCCATATGTCATCAAAAATGCTCTGCGTATGTGCAGAAGAGCTGTGTGCTCACAAAGAGAGTGCCTGCGTGCTACTGATATCCCACCAGTAGTGCCGGGATTTGAAACTACTGATGCAGATCTGCTGAAGATACTGGATACTGGGAAATGTTGAGGTAACTTTCCTTCTTTTGTAACTGGAAAAAAGTATTTGCAAACACCCAATAGTTGATATGTATTTGATATATGCCGTCTGTCAGGCAGTGTCGGCTGGCGACCCCCCGGGGAAGAGCCTTCTCTGTGGGGGCACCCGCCCTCTGGAATGAGCTACCCCCAGGGATACGACTAATCCCGGACCTCCGGACCTTCCGCCGGGCCCTGAAGACTTTTTTATTTCAGCAAGCCGGGCTGGGTTAAAAATTTTTAATTGGGTGAATTTTATGGGTAAGGGGTTTTAAATTGGAGAAGCCTAAGATAATTTAATTTTGTTTTAATGTATTTTAATATTTGTATTGTGTGTTTTTAATTCTGGCTGTTCACCGCCCCGAGTCGTTCGGGAGAGGGGGCGGTATAAAAATTTAATTAATAAATAAAATAAATAAATAAATATTTAAAATATGGTTGTATTTTATTTGAATTATTATAACTGGATTTATTTTGATTGTTTTGCTGACAAAGGTAGCCTATTTATGAACGCTGTAGAATTACAAATTGCATAACATCATGTAATGTAAGTTATGTGGTTATATAATCAAAGCAATCATTCAGTTAATCAATCAAAGAGTAATGTAACTCCCATGTTGTTTTTAAAAACCCAACACTTAAAAATACAAATATTTGTTCATTCTCTTACTACTTGCTTTCTTGTCTGAAATCGATTGAAAGTAAGAAGATAAAAGGGTATAGATTTGGGGAAAGAATAGAATCAGATTCAAGAAAACAAAAGCAATATTTAAAAAAGAGGTTTTTTTTTTAAAAAAAATCTGTAAAATAAATTACAGTTCACTCTGCTTTTTCCGCTATGTGAATAGAGGAAAAAGGTGAAACAGGAGCAGAATTGATAGAAAAGGCTTTGGAAGTGATAACCTCCCCCTCCCCACATCAGCTTTTTTCCCTTTATGGAAAGCTACATGCAGTGTTTGAAATTCTGCAAAGCCTAACAGCACTAGACACTTTATTAAATCTTGAAATCCCTCTGGTGAGTCAAAGACCCTTGTTTTCCTTCAGCATACCACCTTGCTTCACATTCAGCTCAAACTGCCCAGCTTGACTGGAATAAAGAGTCTACATTTGTTGGTAAATGAACAAATACAGATGATTTGATCAAGTCTTCTTTATACAGATTCCTGCCTTTGAAACTTTATAGAAATCTGTGTGAAAGTCATAGGGATATAGAAAAGTTGCCCAATTTATGGACAATAGCTGGTGGCATCTCTCCAGGGTTTTCAGCAAGGGTCTTTCTGGAATAAATAGAAATAGAAATAGGAAATAGATCTAGGATTTTCTACATACAGCATAGCATGCATTCTTCTACCACATAATGGGGTGTTTTTGTAGTTTTAAAAAGTTATTGCTCAAATGATGTCTTTCATCTCTGTTGTACAAGTGAAATTGTTAGTATTATAATGCTATTAATTCAGTACTATTTACTTAAAGATTGACATTGCACTTCTGGTGGGCTTTTTGAAGGCTGTAACAGCATGAATGACTGACATTGTTTTTTAAAGCATTTGTAACCTGAGGAGATCCATGAATCATACACAAACACACAAAAAAAGAGGGAGCCCTGGGAGCTTAGGCTGTCATAATAAAGCTTTAATGTGTGTCTAAAGAACTCTTTTTCTCCCTCTTCCAAATACACATCAAGAACAGAAGAAGGAATTTCTAGTTCCAGCACTGACTAGGTCTAGCCAGCATTGCTCTTTAAATATTTAAATTTTGCATGGTTAAAAAAATAATTCTTGGTTTGCCTTAGAGCTTTTTATAGCTCTAACAGATAACCTGAACTAAACAGAATAATATATATTCTACCATAATATTTCTATAATAATTATCAAGTCTTTCTTTTGCAGTCCTGTAAATTTTGCTTTTATAGATTTGTCATTACCCATTAATTTGGGATTTATGTTATTTTTGTGGGTTTGTTTCCCACTTTCAAATTATTGTCGATGGAAACATTTATTGCTTTAGTCTCCCTAATTCATGTGAAGTTTGCTTAAATTGCTTTATATTGTTGAGGCAAGAACTGTCTGTCTGCCTATCTAAATTGTGCTTTGGCTCCACATAATATGATGAAATTTAGCTTGATTTTAAAATCAGTGAAACAGATATATAATATTTACTTACCTGAGATACAATAATTACTCACAACAAGTACAAAATACTAGGTTGTTTTTAGAGAATTTGTGTTATTGTGTTTTTATTATTATTACTATTATTATGCTAGATGTCACTTTTGTAATTTCTATTCCTTCAAAAATGGTCAGTTTAGGTGTAACAAATGTAAATCATTCCATTTATAAGATTACTGGATCATGATTGATTCAAGGTGCCACAGATAAAACATTTCAAAACACATGATAAAAGGAAAAGTACAAAATGGATAAAAAAGTAAGAAATAGGCCCGGAGCTGCTTATTGAGCTAGCTTTTTAAACCTCTTTTAAAGCCCAGAATGCTTGATGCCTTTAGAACCCAGCTAGTACATGCCTTTAGGGGAAAAGACAAAGATCAATGAGTCTGTCCAATGAGGAATGGGGTTAAAACAAGAGACACATTTGGAGAATCTCATTCTGAAGCTTTCTCCTTAGCATGCAGGGTCTGGTTTGCCAAAGCCTAGCAAGAGCCAGGAAAAGGTTTGAAGTCTCCTGCCGGCCAGTTGATTGGGGCAAAAAACTCTGAAAGCAGCTACCATTTCTTCAAGGAATTGTTGGAGTGCTGAAGATGCTCTCTACATGGGGCTCCCCTTGAGGAGCACCCGGAGGCTCCAGCTGGTCCAGAATGCGGCTGCGCGGGTGGTTATGGGAGCAATGTGGCGCTCCCATGTGACCCCCCTCCTGCACGAGCTGCACTGGCTCCCGGTGGTCTTCCGGGTGCGCTTCAAGGTTTTGGTTACCACCTTTAGAGCGCTCCATGGCATCGGACCGGGGTATCTACAAGACCGCCTTCTGCTACCAATAGCCTCTCACCGACCAGTACGCTCCCATAGAGAGGGGCTCCTCAGGGTGCCGTCGGCCAAACAGTGTCGACTGGCGGCCCCCAGGGGGAGAGCCTTCTCTGTGGGGGTACCTACCATCTGGAACGAGCTCCCCCCAGAGATACGGAGGATCCCGGACCTGCGCACGTTTCGCCGTGCTCTCAAAACTTTTCTATTTCAGCAAGCTGGCCTGGCCTAACTCCCCTCTTTTAAATTTTTAAATTTTTTAATTCATGATTTTATAAATTGGGTGTTTTAATCTGTGTTTCGGCCGAAATATTTAATAATTTTAAGGGATTTTTAATATTTGTATTATCTGTATTTTATCTGTTCACCGCCCTGAGTCCTTCGGGAGTAGGGCGGTATAGAAATTTGATTAATAAATAAATAATAATAAATAAATAAATTATCACCATGGCTAGAAGAACTTCCACCCAACACTCTCTTCACTGAAATTTCTGCCTTAGAAGAAGTTTATGTTCATCTGCAGGGTGATACATCCCTTGATAAGTGGACGTACTTTTTCAAGAAAGAGCCAGCTCCGAGTTTACTGAAACTGTTCCAGTATTGTGCATCAATTCCTGTATCAAATGCAAACGTTGAACGAATTTTCAGCATCATGGGAAATTTGTGGACTGACCAACGTAATCGACTGCTTGTATCAGCTCGAAATGAACTTTGTATATTTTTAAATATTTCTCAATGTTGTACTGAAATTAAAGAATTATTCCTTAAACACATTATAATATATTTGATGTTTTGAATTTTAAGTAAAGTTTTGAAGTGATTATTTTAATACGTGTTAAAATGTTTATAAGAAAATATATATTTTAATTGTAAATTGTTTTATATTTTTTTACTACTTAACACCCCCCCTCCCCGCTTGTCCGCTATTTTTTCGAAGCAGACCTGGCAACCCTAGACTTGATAGGCTTGGCTTGATGGGCATGGCAGGGGAAGGATGTAAAATTTCCATACCCATCCCACTCCAGGGGAAGGATACTTTAAAATTCCTATTTCCTCCCGATCAGCTGGGACTCGGGAGGCAGAGAATAGATGGGTGCGGGGCCAGTCAGAGGTGGTATTTATCAGTTCTCCGAACTACCCAAAATTTCCACTACCGGTTCTCCAAATCTAGTCAGAACCTGCTGAAACCACCTCTGCACATATTCTGTTGTAAGGACGAATAAGTGTGGCGGTACTGCAGGCATCCAAACTTTGAAACAGGATCATATATAGTTTTGGGCTGTCTGTTGTATATGTAAACGTTTGTTAAGTGACCTGTTATATTTCAAGGACTATCTCTACCTGGTTTGAGGAATTATTTTTGTTTAGTTATGGATAGCTATGGCTCTGAAGATTGTATATCTGCAAATTCATCCTTATATTTGTTATTAAATCTGAAAGTACATCAATAGATTCAGATTGAAATGGCTTTGCCTTGCAATTATTGTGATTCAGGAAATGCTTTTGTACTTTTGTATCTAGTTTCTGATTTTCAGACCAAAGCAAGAGATTCTTTGCTGTATTAGTATTACAAGGATGGAATTGGCAGCGTATAGTACTTGTAGTGTCCTTTGGTTCATTTTTAAATATTTTTTTCTTTCAAATAAATAAATAAATAAATAAATAAATAAATAAATAAATAAATAAATAAATAAATAAATAATGAATAGTTGTGTATAGAAGACATCACCCCTGTTCCTACAATACCAGAAGAAAATTAAAAATATTATTGATTCACAGAAAGCTGCAGCTGTTGTTAATATTAACAGAAGTATTTTCTAAAAGACTAAGTTAAATTTCTTGACCCTAACTCTATGATTATATAGTCTGTGTGTCTAAGATCCTGATATTCAATATCCATTTTATAAATTAATATTTAACATAACAGGAAATCGGCTTGTAAGATAAATACTGAAAACAGTTTAATGTGTTTTTTAAAAAAATCACTTTTCCCCCCCAATGGTACTTCTGGGACAAATAAAAGGCAGAATCATCAGAGAGAGTGTCTAGTCTTCATGGGATGCTGACTGGAAGAATATACTGTGGTTATTATTTGTCCAACAGTGCAGCCCTTTAAGGAGACAGGAATATTTAATCAAAACTAGATATGTAGAATATCAACATTATTAGCCATCAATCTTAATAATATCTTAACTCCACTTTGTGCACAAATGTAATAATATGGATATTTTACAGTCTCTTGAAAGATTCAGAAAGCCAATTATAGAAATGTCAGAATTTCCATAGGAAGATAACCTTCCTCTTAGCAGTGGCAAGGGAACAAAACAAACTGATAGTGATTAAAGTGTCACAAAGTAATTACATTTTCTTCCAAATAAACCATTGCTTCCCAATAAATAATTAAAACAAGCAGTGTTCCTCAAGATACAGTGGTTCAGTAGCTGTGATTAAAAAGTGCTAGCAGACATTATTAGATTTTTTTAATGATAAATTTTCTCCCATTTCCAATTTGTCAGATTTTATTACCTGCATTTCTTTGTTTTTTGTTTTTTATTCTATCAAGTTTAGCTGGAAGAATAAGTTTGTTCTGCTGCCAAATACATATGCTGAAATCTCCATATTAATTTCAAAAATGAAATAAGCTATAGGATAGAATAGTTGAAATTAAAATTAATTTTACAAATAAAATAATCTATAGCATACAACCATTTCATACTTTTGATCTGTATTATTGATTTATCTTCTCCTTCTCCCTCAATGTTCTATTCTTTTCTGGTTATTTCAGAATTTTCTAACATAAAAAAAATCACTTGATTTGATCGTTTCAAATCAAGTGATTAGATACTTCAAACTTGAGTTTGTTCCAGGAAGTTCAGAATCAGGATGTTTTAGTCAATAGCTGTTCAACAATATCCAGTGAATTTGAATGTTTTTGTCTATTGAATGTTTTCAATCACCTAGCACAAACATTATGGGTTTCTCTATTAGCAGTTGATCCCATTGACAAATTGCTTCTAAATGTAAGAGATTATTTAACACATATTTTTTCTCTTCTATATAACAGACATCTGGCTATCTGAAACGTAGCATGATTTTCTTCTGTTTTCTGTTCCCCCTTTCCATACCCTTAAATAGATAGAAACTAATCAAGGAGAAAAGCAACCTAGATCTAGGAAGAAAGTTCTTAACAGTTAGAGCAATCAACTAATGGAATAACTTGCCTTCAGAAGTTGTGGTTGCTCCATCACTGGAGTATTTCAAAAAGAGAGTGGACAACCATTTGTCTGAAATGGTACAGGGCCTCCTTCTCGAGCAGGGGGTTGGATTAGAAGACTTCTAAGGTACCTCCCAACTCTATTATTCTATATTCTATGTTCTAAATGTATCAAGTTCATTTAATCTTTTCTTACGGGACCTTTTTCTGTTCTTGTTATGTTGGGTGAATGAGGACGCAGCAAGCCAGAGTAGTGAGTGACAACAGCTCTTTATTATAGGGTGAGACTCCAGCAACTGACCTGGGGAGCCAGCTCCCTTTATATACCTTGCAGCTGTGGTGGTCAGCCAATCAGCTGAGGGTCAGTTAATTCGAACTTCCCGCCAAACAAACCTATTTACATAACACTCCTCCCCTCCCAGAAGTCACTTGGGGTGTTATTTGCATATATAGTCTCTCAGGTGACTAGGGCGTGTGCGAGTCCTAGCTGACCTGCGCAGTTCAGTCGGAGGGGCGGCGTTGAACAGGTCGGAGGGACTTTCTGTTTCTCCCTGCTCCGCCAATGAGGCCTCCGGGACCTCCTCGTGGGCGGCGACTTCTCCGGCTGTTGGGACTACCTCGACAGGGCGGCGCTGGATACCAGAGTCCTCAGCTAAGTCCTCTGCTCTACTCGGGCTAGTGGTTTGTGCTTCTGGTTGGTAGTCGTGGTCGGAGATGGGGTCGTCTAATGTATCTTCGGTGTCTGT
The DNA here is from genome assembly GCA_022577455.1 of Arizona elegans. Classification (NCBI taxonomy): domain Eukaryota; kingdom Metazoa; phylum Chordata; class Lepidosauria; order Squamata; family Colubridae; genus Arizona; species Arizona elegans. The sequence continues at coordinate 30,754,254 of JAKOOJ010000009.1, read as the reverse complement.
GGTTACTCTTTTTCTCAATTGGTCAATGTGCCTGCGCCAAACTCTCCCGTCCCCCATGTCTACCCTGTATGACTTGGGGCCTGTGATTTCTGTGATTGTTCCGGCCTCCCAGAGTGGGCCCTGTCCATAGTTTCTAGCGTGTACCGGTGTTCCTATGGTGAACTCTCTAAGTTTCCTTTCCCCCCCCTTGAAGACCTCTGGGGAGTAATTGGGGTTTAGTCTGTCTAGAACTCCCTGGAGTTTCCGCCCCATTAGTAGTTCGGCCGGACTTCGGCCTGTGGCTGTACAGGGTGTGGAGTGCTGGGCTATTAAGAATTTGTCTACCCTTTCCTGCCAGTCTCCGGGGCTTAAGCGTGAGAGGGCCTCCTTTGCTGACCTCACAAATCTCTCCGCCTGTCCGTTACTAGCCGGGTGAAACGGGGCAGAAAGGACATGTCTGATCCCAAGTCCCCCCTCGAACTGTGTTGCGGTGAACTGTGGCCCGTTATCTGACACTAGGATGTCCGGTAACCCATGTGTGGCGAATAATTGTCTTAGCTCTCTGATGGTTGCGTCGGTGGTAGTGGCCTTCATTAGCTTGATCTCCAGCCATTTGGAGAATGCGTCTACGACGACCATGAAGGTCTGTCCATGGAATGGGCCTGCAAAGTCAATATGTATTCTGGACCAGGGTCCCTGGGGCCTTTCCCACTCCCTCACGGGTGCCGTTGGCGGGTCTGATCTGGACTCTTGGCAGGGCTGACATCTCCCCACCCACTCTGTAATGTCTGCATCCATGCTGGGCCACCAGACGTAGCTCCTGGCTAGCCCCTTCATTCTCACAATCCCAGGGTGCCCCTCATGCAACAACGTTAAAACTTTTTCCCTTAAGCGTGAGGGAATAACAACCCGATCGCCCCATAGTAAACAACCCCCTTGCATTGTCAATTCGTCTCGTTTTCCCGCGAACGGTTTAAATTCCCCACTCCCAATCTTTTCCGGCCACCCCCTCATGACCCAACTTGCGACTGTCCGGATCACGTGGTCCTTGGATGAGGCTCTTGCAACCTCGGCTGATGTTATGGGCCCAGAGTCCAAAACGTCTATCAGCAGGATGGGGATGCTGGGTGTGGGGTCTTCTAGGCTGTCGGGTAGTGGGCATCGGCTGAGTGCATCTGCGTTGCCCATGTTCGCCCCTGGTCGATGTACCAGGCGATAGGAGTATGCTGCGAGGAAGATGGCCCAGCGTGTCATCCTGGGCGACAGTGCTGCCGGGGTTGGTCGATCTCCCGCGAGGAGACCCAGGAGTGGTCGATGGTCTGTGATTAGCTCAAAATCCCTCCCGAACAAGTACTCGTGGAATTTCTTTACTCCCGAAACGGCGGCGAGGGCCTCCTTGTCGAGCTGGCTGTAATTTCGCTCGGCACTTGATAGAGTTCGGGAGTAATATGCGATGGGCGCTTCCAGGCCATTCGGGAGTCTATGGCTCAGGACGGCTCCCACCCCGAACGGGGACGCGTCACATGCTAGGACAAGGGGGAGCGTTGCGTTGTGTTGGATTAAGAAGCTTTCAGCTGATAGTAGTTTTTTAATGCCGGCAAATGCCCTGTCTTCAGCCTTCCCCCATTTCCAAGTGGCTTTTTTGGTTAACAGTCTATGTAGGGGTTCTGCCACTGTTGCCTTGTCTTTGAGGAAGATGGCGTAAAAATTTAATAGTCCCAGGAAGGCCTGTAACTCTGCCTTGTCCTTGGGGGTGGGTGCTTCTCTGATTGCCCTGATCTTGCTCTCTGTGGGGTGTATGCCGGTGCCATCTACCCTGTATCCCAGGAATTCGACTGAGGGGATTGCGATCATGCATTTATTGCGTTTTACTCTGAGTCCCGCATCCCTGAATTTCCTTAGGACCTCCCTCAGCCTTTCTCTTAGCTGCTGCTCATTTTCCGCGGTGATGAGCACGTCATCAAAATAGGGCACCACCCCGGGGATCCCTTGTAGAAGCCGCTCCATGGTACTTTGGAACAGTCCGGGGGCCACGCTTACTCCAAATTGCAAACGGGTGCACTTGAAGGCCCCTCTGTGGGTTACGATAGTCTGTGCCTCTGCGGTAGCGCCATCTACTGGCAGCTGCTGGTACGCCTGCGCAAGATCGAGTTTTGCGAATATCTTGCCGGGGCCCAGGGAATGCAATAGGTGGTGAACAACTGGCACTGGATAGGCGCTCTGCTGCAGGGCCTTATTGATTGTGCATTTATAATCAGCGCATATGCGCACTGATCCGTCCGGCTTGACCGGTGTCACAATTGGGGTCTCCCATTTGGCGTGGTCGACTGGAACGAGCACCCCTTGTTTGATCAATTTATCCAGCTCAATGTCTATTTTGGGCTTCAGGGCAAATGGTACACGCCTGGGCTTTAAGCGGATGGGTGCGATGTTGGGGTCTAGATTAAATGAAATCGGGGTCCCCACATACTTGCCAAGCCTCTCGTCGAACACGTCCTGGAACTCCTGCATCAGGTCTTCCTTCAGGGTGCTTCGAACGTTCCTTACCCCGGTGAATCCCATGCCTAGGGCTCTAAACCAGTCCATGCCCAGTAGGCTGGGAAGGTTGTCTCTGACGATGGTGAGGGGCAGTTTCTCGGTAAACTCCCCGTACTGGACTTGGAACTCGCCTCTGCCTTCGACGGGTATGCGGTTCCCTTGGTAATCCTTCAGTCTGCGAAGCTGTGGCTGGAGCTGTCGCTTGTGTGCGCTGGGGATGACTCTCTTTAGGGTTTCCCAAGACATGATGGATATCGGCGATCCCGTGTCGATCTCCATCTGGCACTCCCGTCCATCGATCTCGACCGTGGTGTAGGTCTTTTCTCCGGGCGAGGTGCAGGTCCGTGCGATGCGAATGGTGTAGGCCCCAGCGTCTTCAAATTTCACGCCCTTCCGGTTTCCGCCATCCCTGTTGGGCCTTCGGTGTGGCGCCGTCTCGGATTGGGCCGTTTGGCCACGTGGTCTGTAGCTCTGGTGTGTTTTCGACCTACAGACTCTAGCGATGTGGCCCCTCTTTTCACAGGAACGGCAAACGGCGTCCCTGAACTTACAGTTTTGTCGTGAGTGGGACCCTCCGCAGCTGGCGCATCCGTCTCTGGGCTCTCTGCGGGCTGTGCGGGGCTGCTCGGTGCGGTAGACCTCTTCTTCAGACTCCCCCTCGCTGGCGGTGCTTACGGCCTCTCGGTGCACAGGCGCCGTCTTCTGCGTTGTTCTGGTGAGGCGGGAGCTCTTTAGTTTCGCTGCGGCCTTTACTGACGACTCTTGCGCCCTGGCCTCGTCTAGCGCGATGTGTAGGGTCAGGTTTGACCTCGCAAGCAGTCTTCTCTGGAGCCGGCTATCTCTCACTCCGCAAATTAGTTGCTCTAGGAGCATCTCATCCAGGTCTCGGTACTCACATTGGGTTGCGGCCTTACGCAGGGCGGCGACGTACTCGCTGATCGATTCGCCCTCCTGCTGTAGCCGTTGCCTGAAGTCGTAGCGCTGGACGTACTTCGATGGCGTTGGCGCATAGTGGTCTTTCAGCAGGGTCTGCAGCGTCGACCAGGAGATGTTGTGGACCGAATTCGGCTCCGACAATGCCTCGGCTGTGTCGAAGACCCTTGGTCCGCAGTGACTCAGGAACAGGGCTTTCTTCCGAACGTCCGGTAGCCCTTGCATGTCGTTTGCCACCATGAAGCACTCGAACCGGGACATGTAGGATCCCCACTTCTCTTCCTTAGGGTCGAAAGGCGCTGGCGGGGTGTAGGCAGACATCGTTTCGGGATTCTCCTGTGTTCCGCTCGCTCGCCTGGCTGGATTCAGATGCGGTCTCGGGTCCCCTTCTCTGAACGTGGCTTCAGCTCCTTTGAGTGTGGCTTCAGCTCTTTTGCGTGTGGCTTCAGCTCTCCTCTGCTTCTGGCCTCAAAATCCCACCTTCGTCGCCAATGTTATGTTGGGTGAATGAGGACGCAGCAAGCCAGAGTAGTGAGTGACAACAGCTCTTTATTATAGGGTGAGACTCCAGCAACTGACCTGGGGAGCCAGCTCCCTTTATATACCTTGCAGCTGTGGTGGTCAGCCAATCAGCTGAGGGTCAGTTAATTCGAACTTCCCGCCAAACAAACCTATTTACATAACACTATTGATTATTTTCTCTTTCTGAATAAGATTCATTCTAATGTATGTATAATATAGACACAGTTTTATCTGACATACATAAAAATGGGGATGTAATAACATACATTATTATATTTAGTACTTTCTAATAAGAAAAAATGTATCTTTTAATAGTATTTAACAATTGCTGCATTGCTGCATTGATCTGTTCCCAAAAGCACTTTGTAATTCAAGTTAATAAAACATTACAATTGTTTTCACAACCAGTTATTTTCCATTACATATCTCCAAGGATTTTTGATAAACAATTAGTAACATGTGGTACGCAGAAGGAGAAAACCATTATCATTCAAGGGAGAACAAATTGCAGCTTTTTAACCTATTTTGTCTGGTTATAAACTTGATGGGAAATTTTGAAAGGCCATTTTGGCTAGCTGTATTTTTTTTTTAATTGTCAGTCACTTTACTCCATATGTAACCTGTCTCTATCCTACATGTATTACATTTTTTACATTCTGCATATGCAGAAAATGAATTTTTGTCCTTATAAAGTGTCCTGTTTGTCAAATCCAAGAAAGTAAGGGAGTTGGGAGTGGGAGGCACCGTGTTACGGTGGTTCTCCTCCTATCTTTCTGGTCGGTCACAGTCGGTGTTGGTAGGAGGACAGAGGTCGACCCCTAGGCCCCTCATTTGCGGGGTGCCTCAGAGCTCAGTCCTCTCTCCCCTCCTATTTAACATCTATATGAAACCACTGGGTGAAATCATCTGACGATATGGGGTGGGATATCAGCAATATGCTGATGATACCCAGCTGTATATCTCCACCCCGCGTCAGTTCAGTGATGCAGTGGATGTGATGTGCCAGTGCCTGGAGGCTGTGAGGGTCTGGATGGGAGTCAACAGGCTCAGACTTAACCCAGACAAGACCGAATGGCTGTGGGTATTGCCTCCTAAAGACTATGTTGATTGTCCATCTCTGGTCCTGGGGGGGGAAAAAGAAATTGTCCCCCTCAGAACAGGCTCGCAATCTGGGTGTCCTTCTAGACTCACAGCTAAGATTAGAGCAACATCTGACAGCTGTGGCTAGGGGGACTTTTGCATAGATTCACCTGGTGCACCAACTGCAACCCTACTTAGATCAGGAGGCTCTCCTCACAGTCACTCATGCCCTTGTCATCTCACGGTTGAATTATTGCAACACGCTCTACATGGGGCTACCTGGAAAAGTGATCAAAGACTACAGCTGGTCCAGAATGCAGCCGCGCGAGCTATTGTGGGTGCACTAGATGCACCTACATTACACCAATTCTCTGCAAGCTGCACTGGCTCCCTATCAGTCTCCAGACACAATTCAAGGTTGACTCAGCCTTCCATCCTTTCTAAGGTAGGTGAAATGAGGACCCAGTTTGTGGGGGCAATAAGCTGACTTTGTATAAAATATACAAAAGAATGAAGGCTATTGCTTAACGCATTGTAAGCCGCCCTGAGTCTCCGGAGAAGGGCGGCATATAAATCAATTTTTTTTTAAAAAAGATATTGGTTATTACCTTTAAACCCCTACATGGCTTAGGGCCAGGCTATCTTTGAGACCACCTTCTACCGCATAGCTCCCAACAACCGGTAAGATCCCACAGAGTTGGTCTCCTCCGGGTCCCGTCAGCTAAACAATATCGGCTGGTGGGCCCGCGTGGGAGGGCTGCCCTGGCTCTCTGGAACCAATTATCTCTTGAGGTCCAGACTGCCCCCACCCTATTGGTCTTCCAGAAAGCGGTGAAGACCTGGCTTTTCCAGCAGCCCTGGGGCGGTTGATCTCGCTGCTGCAATCTTGTGAGATCCAGCCATGAATGGAGTGTATGGGTTTTTAAAGTTGTTTTAAAACAACTTTTATGGTATATTGCTTGCATTATTTTTTGTTGTAAGTCGCCCAGAGTCCCCATGGAGTTGGGCGGCATAGAAATGCGACAAATAAATAAATAAATAAAGTAAGTAAGTAAGTTTAAATGTTTTAAGGTAATCAATACTCATAACTTTTGATACAAATTCTGATTCTTCCTGGAATATGTCTTCTACTGTTGTGTAAGAGTACACTAACTTCTACTGTTCACAATTATGTATGTATGTATGTATGTATGTATGTATTTGCATTTGATGAGAACATGAGCAAAGAAAAGTAAACATATACACACATATAACCATATACAAACTCTCTATGGAGGTATCGCAGAGGCCTCATAACTGTCCAATTTAACTGTTCCAGTGATTGCCTCTTGTGTTTCTTCATGAAAATCTACTAGGGAACCAGAGAATACACATTGTAGACAATCTTGCACAATATGTTTAATATTTTTCACAATGTCTCAGATACAGTATATTCAGTTGAGTGTAAAAGAATGCAGCATATTGATAGTGTGCAAAGAATAGAATATGTACTGCTAATTGACTAAAAGATCCAATATTTTATCAAGAAAGATAATAATGGAAACTGAGTCAAACACTGATTTTTTTTTCCTCTTTGAACATTAAGTCTGTAGGCAGAATTTAATTTTATGGGTGGAAATATCATTTTTAAGTTTACTGAGTACTGACAATTGAATAACCATATGATTAATAAACAAAAAGGCACATTTGTACAGCTTCATTCTGTTGAATGCTAGCACAGCTACTTTGAAGGGTTTCCCTTCCATAAATCAAGCATAACAGTGGATTCACAATACTTCTTGCAGGATTGTCAGTAAATGCAGTGGTTACAGCTTAGCGGTTTTACTATGGAATGCAGTCTGTTCAATAAGATCAAACATGAAGAATGCTTAGTGAAAACACTGAAATACCTTGTTATTTATAACCTGATATAGTGGTTATAGTGCCACCGCATCAGATAGAAGGTCCAACATGGCTATTTTGAAGCCTCCTCACAATGTCTCAGAATTCATCAGTGTGCATTTTAAATATCTTTACCAAGACCCCACAGTATTTCAAGCAGCTCAAAAGGGTTCCCCGATCAAGCCAAAAGGGTACACTGATCAAGCTAACACTTTGCATATTCATAATACAGTCTCCCCAGTTTAGCGCCCTCTAGATTCTGAAGGAATGCTAATTTGTGAAGGCACATGTTAGAAGATGTCTTTTAGACCATGGAATAAAATTTACTCTTCAGTTATATTCCAGATAAATGTGAAAGATGTTACTATAGAAAATTTGGTACTTCTGAAAGCCAATATAAAATACACAAATCTTTTTGCGTGCTGGAGATCTAAAATCTCATAGAACATTTATTATTTTATTCAATAATTGGGCCCTGAAAAGTCACATGAGATTTCCTTCGCCCTTTAAGATATAAAAGTGAAATATAAAGAATCAAGATGGAAAGCAGTAGATGATGAAACACTTTTAGGGCTTTCAAGAATTTCTAAAGAGAAAGACATAAAAGAACAGCTGGAAACATGTGAAGTTGGGAACTTATATTTTATTCACTCAGTTAATTTTTGAACAAATCAAAAGGTATGAGATACAACATAGCACTTGGATGTTTGAGATTTAGATATCCATAAAGGTAAGGGGGAATCTATTTTCCAATGCAGCTCAATTGTTTAAATCAGAAAAAAAAGTTCCAGTCCTTAAAGTGATAATGCAGAGTACCCTAAAGATCAGCAATTACAATAATGCATTGTAGTGTTAAAATAGCAAATTTAACTCAGTGCCAGTAGGCATAAAGTGATAACATTGAACCTGTCCCACCTCAAATAATCACACGTGCTATCTCAATCAGGAAAGCAACCTTGAAATTATAAGGGAGAGTGGAATAAGGGTGCTGACCCAGCGTTTGTAAAAACAAATCACACATGAGGAATCATTATGAAAGGAGTAAAACATAAAATGATCAATATTATAATATTTTGTATTTAACTATGAACTTAATATTCTATATTGGGGATGGCTGTTGGACTAACAGAGAAGATGCCACTACTATAACAATCTTGTTGTTCCTTTTTGATTTATTGCTTTAAAATTAATCAAAATTAAAATATTTGGAGACTGCAATTCAAAGTTTTTAAAAGTAAGATCATGCATTTGGAGACAAAGAATCCTCTGGCAGGGTACAGCATTGGAGATACAGTGTTAGATACAACAATAGAATAAAAAGGTTATTATGAATCCGAAGTCTCAGAAATTAACAACCAAAAACATCAAAGAGATGAAAGCCTTCTTAAGTTACAAATTCATCCAGAAATCATTTTTTTTACCCAAATCATTATTTTTGAAATGCAGAGGGAGTAGCTTTATATTTGCAGAGAGAGGCAGACATTAAACCTTGTCATGCAAAATATTTGCAAAGAGTTGAATTTAGATATTGCAGAAAGTCAATGATCTGAAACATACTTACAATAATTCACCAAGAATTATTTTTAAGAAAGAATGTAAAGATGGAGTAATAATTATTTCCAATTAAGAACGACTTCGCTCTTCCTGTAAGCACAGCCACATCTTTCTGAAAATCTGTATTATTTAAGGAATGGGTCAAATTAAGACTCATGCCTACCTAATATACTGATTACACCCACCAACTGAAAATTGACTCAGACTTTCATCTTTCCAAGGTCAGTAAAATGAGGACCCAGATTGTTGGGGGCAATATGCTGACTCTGTAAACTGCTTAGAGAGGACTATAAAGCACAAAGTGCTGTTGCTATAGCACATACACCGATACTAATGGAAAAGAAATACACAGTTTTATTTTATTGCACAAAATATATGAATCATTTAATCTTTACAAATATGTACACTTTTAACAGACTACTTTGATCCCTTTAATAGCCTAATCTATTGGTGAATATCAGTCAAGTAGTATTCACAATTCTCCTTCAAAAGTAATGACACCCAAATTCACTGCTTACCCCAATTGCTTCTAGATTGCTTCCCCAATTGCTTCATCACTCAATTGATGAATAAAATTTTGAAGAGAGTTTTCATAATTCTGCCATAATCTATCTGTCCATTAACTTATTATTTGCAAGCATTTGCAGGGATAATGATAAAGATGGTAAGATGCAGCCACTTTTGGGAGTGAATGATTTTTTAATTTCCTGTTGCCAGATCAACAATATTTATAAAGTGTATTTTTACCTGTACAAGGCTTGTAAGTATTTAGCATAAAAGGTTGAGTGTGTAATCTATTAGGTTATAGTTATTCATACAATGCAGCCTTATGATCAGAGGTGGATTTCAGAAGGTTCTGATCAGTTCTGGAGAACCGGTAGCGGAAATTTTGAGTAGTTCAGAGTACCGGTAGTAAAAATTCTGACTGGCCCCACCCGCATCTATTCTCTGCTTCCCAAGTCCCAGCTGATCAGGAGAAAATGGGGATTTTGCAGTAACCTTCCCCTGGATTGGGGAGGGAATGGAGATTTTACAGTATCCTTCCTCTGGAGTGGGGAATGGAGATTTTACAGCATTCTTCCCCTGCCACGCCCACCAAGCCAATGCCACCAAGCCATGCCATGCCCACAAAGCTGGTAGTAAATTTTGAAACCCATCACTGCCTATGATCATATGTGGCTTGATTACCTTAGTGTTCTGTTTGTAGAACAGGGCAGAGAAGGACGGAGGCCAAACAGGAGGAATGATTAACAAGAATTTATTGCTAACAGGCTAACGGTAACAAGCTAACGGTGGACTGGCTCTGAGCTAAAAACATGCGAGCGAGCTGGCTTTTTTCCTGTTGACAGCTGTTATATAGCCGAGCTGTCAAGCGGCTGGCCAATCAGGAGACAGTTCTTTCCCTCTGTATGTGTGCCGGCAAGACAGCCAATCAGGAGCACTTCTGTCTCCTTGTGTTGCTAGGCCAAACATAACACTTAGCATAACTGTATATGGTGTGATTCTTGCAGATTCACTGGGGTTAAATTTTCTGGAAGAGAGAGTCAAGCAAGTAATGGGGGAAAAAAGCTATTCTTGACTAAATATATTTTATTAGATAAGTAGAAAAGATTCAACAGAGTGAAACCATCTTTCTCTGTCTCTCATAGTTTGACCCCCTTTCATATTATTCTACATACTTATAGTGAAAGATATTCCTTCTTATATAATATGATCACTGTACACTGTACACTGTACACTGCATTATATGTTTGCAAAATATGATACATATATAGTTCTGATTCGTAACTTGGACATACTTTTGTACACCCATCATACACTGCTCTTTCACAGTTTCTTCACTATAATGGTTCAGACATTATGGATTTGTGCACTTCGCCCTTCCTTAGCAATCTATGCAGTGGATTTCAACTATTTTCCCTTCCTGTTTCTTTGTGTTTTTGTATTTTATATTCTGTATAATATCCATTGAAATGAGCTGGGAAATATATTCTGACCAGGGTCATTAGGCAAGCATATTTGCTATCTTAATACTTTTTTAAAGAGAAAAATTAAAAAAGAGCCTTTACTTATTCCCTCCATACCACCTTCCATGCTCTGTCAAGCAAAACAGACCAAATCATTCAGAGGAAATTATTTCCTAACTACCTTGGTAAAACCTTGACTTAAAAAACCAGCCCTGCCAATATCAAGGTTGCTTTATTTTTAAAAAATAAAAATAGAACTAATTAAACAGCATAATTTTATTACAGCTATTGAAAAATATGATTTTTGAACAAATCAAAATTTTAGTACAGAAACAAACTAACAACTTGTGAGGTAATAATGCTGATGAGGGCATTATATATGAATAGCAATAGCAACATTTCTTTGCATTAATAAGTTATTTTTTTCTATCATGAACTACAGCAGGGGGATTTTTATCATTACAGTTTCACAGTTGATGTTCTGTGAATGGCTTGCTTTTTAATGAAAAAAGTTACAGTAAACAAAATTCATATAGAAAGTTAAATGTTGCAAGAAGTCAGGATTTAATGTTTAGTATTTTTAATTGCTGTTTGAATGAATGCTTGTCTTTTGAATTAAGAGAAAAATATTGTTCCTTGTTTGTGATGAAATATCTTCATTGATTCTATTTTTATCTGTCTTCCCAGCCCCTTTTTTCCTATCAGTGTGATATGTTCCTAATAGTACATTTTGACTTTTTCCTTGAAAAGGAATCCCAGACTTTATATGGGGTAGCCTCTTGGTTCCCCCCACCCCTTCAAGACCACAGGCAACACTAGGTGAAAGTTTGGGAAAATCAAAATTATTCTAATGTGTGTATTCATTTAAGTTTTTTCTTCTGTAGATTTATTTATTTTATTCAATTTGTATCCCGCCCTTCTCCTAGTGGACTCAGATGGTACAAGAGTGATGGAGCAGGGGGAATTTCACATATTGTGAGTGTGAATGTGCCTTACAGTAAAATTACCCAAGAGCTGAAACATAGATAAGTAAAGGGATCCTGCAAAGTTATCAGCCACACGTAAGAAACTGATAGTTGCAGGGAAAGCAGAATGTTTGTTTGTGTGTGTGTGTGTGTGTGTGTGTGTGTGTGTGTTTGTGTGTAGTCTATTCCTAGACTATCTAAACACATTCCCTATAAAAAGATCTTATGAAACCCCTGATGAGAAGGTGTTCATGGTTCTGAATAGAATAGAATAAAATAGAATAGAACAGAACAGAACAGAACAGAACAGAACAGAACAGAACAGAACAGAACAGAACAGAACAGAACAGAATAACAGAGTTGGATGGGACCTTGGAGGTCTTCTAGTCCAACCCCCTGCTTAGGCAAGAAACCATACACCACTTCAGACAAATGGTTATCCAACATCTTCTTAAAAACTTCCGGTGTTGGAGCATTTACAACTTTTGGAGGCAAGTTGTTCCACTGATAAATTGTTCTAACTGTCAGGAAATTTCTCCTTAGTTCTAAATTGCTTCTTTCCTTGATTAGTTTCCACCCATTGCTTCTTGTTCTACCCTTAGTGCTTTGGAGAATAGCTTGACTCCATCTTATTTATGGCAGCCCCTGAGATATTGGAACACTGCTATCATGTCTCACCTAGTCCTTCTTTTCATTAAACTAGACATAGCCAGTTCCTGCAACTGTTCTTCATATGTTTTAGCCTCCAGTCCCCTAATCATCTTTGTTGCTCTTCTCTGCACTCTTTCTAGAGTCTCAACATCTTTTTTATATTGTGGAGACCAAAACTGAATGCAGTTTTCCAAGTGTGGCCTTAGAATTTCATTTATTTCATTTATTTTATTGAAACCTACATAAATTCATTCTTTGAACAAAATTATAGCTTGAAAGTGCCTGAGTGATTGAAAACAAAATTAATTCTATCTGAATTGATATAAAAATGCCATTTATTTGACATCAATCTATTGTCTTTCACAATATTTAATAAGTGTTCAATTTCTTAGATGTGGATAACTTTAAAAGAATGACCAAAGTAAACTCTTTTTCAACATCAGAAATGTCTACAGTGATTAAAGAATAGTAATTGGGTGTTATATGTTAATGGATTGACCCAGAATAATTTAACAATGACATTCTTACTGCATAAACCCCCACCTAACATTTTATTACATGCCACAACATGCAGTTATTGCTTCTGTTAATTCATTTTAGTGAGCTGTCAATACATTTCACTCCATTAGATGCAGAATTTAATTAGCTAGGTTACGATATCCATGATTTTTAACTTGCCAGCTATTTACAAATTTGTGTTAAGTGTTGCCCTTGGCAAAATAAACATACTTACTTTATAGCTAGCAGTGAGCAATTATTTTTCATTTCAATGACACTAAGTTTAACCAGAATGTTTATAGCTTTAAGGTTACAAATACATCAGTCTTGGGTGGGCAGAATATAATGGATCTCAGCTTCTTTTGATGCATTGGTAATCAAATGATTTTTGTTTTTTAAAAAAACCACATCCATAGCCTATAAAATTTGCTTTATAAAGTAGAATTTAGAAGGATGGGTATACAATATTTTTCTATAGTGTATCAAAAGACTTGCTTTTATAATACTTTTTTTCTTTCACTATTGAAAAAAGTGCAGTGCACACTTGAAAAAAATGCAGTAACTTATTTGTACTTGCCAACCTAGATTCCATCTTTTCCTTTCTTCTGAAATGAATGGAAAATTTGGTATATGTAAAAGAAGTTCTTGGCTTGATAATTATTTTGACCTGAAAAAAACAAACAAAAAAAAAAAAAATTAGGGAGTTAAGTCACTTGAAAATGATAGATAAATTTTTAAGGCTTTCATGCCTTCCCTATTTACTGGCTACTATTGTGAACAAGATTGGAAAGAGGTTTCTGCTTGAATGTCATCCACGAACATTTTTTATCTTCTTTTTTTCCATCAAGTTTTTTATTTTATAATATATAAAAATTCCATTTTCAATTAAACAGAGTGCTGTCTGGGTACACATAGTATTTTTAGGATATAGTAATCAAAATATTTACAACTGTTCATTACATTAGTATTGATTCTATAATGATGATGATGATGATGATGATGATGATGATGGATGAGGGAGGCAATTGGAGGCCTAGCACAGGCCTAGGCCCATGTTCCTCGGCCTCCCAAGACCTTCCCCACCTGTGAGATACTCCATGCTCCACTTCCGGTGCCTTGGGTCCCAAGAGGCCTTTTCCCATTCCCAGTGGATCCTACCAGGCCTTAGACCTGGCTTCGAACACATTAGGATAAAAATTCTTCTTCTCACTTTTGAAGAACACCAAGATCTTCTAGAGTTCTGAAATGACTTGCTTTTTTGTGCTGCCGCATGCTATAATTGTATAAGTGGCTGCAATTTTGTCCCGCCCACATGGTGGTCATATTTGAGTCACTGCTTATATAACCCAGGGGCATTGCTTAGTTTTCTGTCTTAACAAGGTCTGCATAGTGCTGTTGAAGCTTCTGCAGCATTGTGCAGACCTCCTAAGGCAGAAAAATTAAACAGTTTGTCTGGTGGCTGCCATTCTGTCACTGCCCACAAGCAGGTGGGACAAAATGGCAGCTGCATTTGGATCACTGCCACATTGCTCAGGGACACATGGCGTGCCCTCAGTGGTGAAATCTGAACCAGTTTGCTATCAGTTCGCTGGCTGCGCATGCACAGTGTACGCCAAATGCATACTGTGCATGCGCATGCACAATACGCACCAAAAGGAGGCTTGGGAAGTTAAGTAGAGCAGTGAAGGAAGGGGGAATCAGATGTGCAGCACGATTTAGCCTCACTAGAAAGCCGGATTTCCTGCTTTCTAGCAAAGCTAAACCCCATGGCACTGTCGAGCCTAGCAACCTGCTCGACACTGCTAACACGTGTTGAAAGCATCGAGGGACATATACCTACTTGGTGGTGGTGGCACTGGGTGCAGGCGGCCGTTTGCGGGGTGAGGGGAGGTTGTATCGGGTGCAACGGGTTTAGGACATCTCCAAATGATGCTGCAACCAGCACCTTCGGGAACCAGCTGAGACGCTTCTGCACTAACAAGGGTGTGGTGATAAACGGGGGCGTGGTTTAAAAGGGTTAATGAGAAGGGAGGGCTATATAAACGCCCGTTTCTAGTACACTGTAGTGCCAATTTCATTCATCTTTACAAGCCACAGTGTGTAGCCGTCCATGTACGTGAATAAACCAGCGTGCCAAAAAGAGCTGAAAGGGGTGCTGCTGTGTTTTGATTGCGTCTCGCACAGTCCACCTGAGAGGAAATCGGCACTGCTCTTAAGACTTGCTTCAGCGGGATGGCAGAGGGGGTGGACCCGACCACTGCTGCCACACCACCCTCAGAGAAGGAGGACTCGCCGGCATCGGGAGAAAGCCCAGCTGAGGATCCACCTGCGGTTCGTCTGAAAGAGCGCTGCTGAAGTCGCAGCCAGGGTGAGGAGAGGAAGAACGCTGTCATGGCAAAGAGGAGCCCCCCCGATGGAGTTGGTGGAGTGGTGGCAAAGTCCTGCCTTGGCAACCCCGATAGGAGCCCCGAAGGGGCAAGCATCGCTCCCTTACAGTGAACGTTTCCACCGCTGGAGAGAGCGTCGTTGGGTGGATGATGATGACGGGGAGTGGAGTTATTCAATAGGTTTGGGCCACTCAACTATAGAAGTCCTTCGAGAGCATTTTGGGGAAGCTAGCTTCCGGGATGCACAGTCCTGGCAACCATGGATGGCAGGGTTGGAGCCCAGCCCAGGCTGGCCAGCGTCTTCCGCAGGGACAGAGACTAGGTTTTGATTGGCTAGCCCCAAGCTGCGGTTGGGTCCCTCCCAAAGCGATACCCGACCCCTGGCTACCCATTCTGCTACAACTCAGCCATTTGGGCCATTGGGAGGCGTGGCTACAGGGACAGCGTCTGTCTCAGTGCTGGGCCCTTTGGGCCCAGGTATGGCTCCGATCGCTGGACTGATGGCTTATCCAGCTGTGCCGGTTGGACAGGCTGGGGTGTGTGGGCCCCAACCGGTCTGGGGACTTCCCCCCCTGCAGACCACGTTCGATGGCAACCCAGACTGTGTGGCCCTTTTCCTGAGCCAGGTACTTAGCTACCTCGACCTATATGGGCACCTGTATCCAACCCAGTGGTCCATGGTAGTCGCCATAACAACAACCTTAACAGGGGAAGCTGCTGACTGGGTAGCGGACTTTCACAATGATCATGCTCGAGAGCTCACTGATGTTGGTCTGTTCCTGGAAGGACTCAGGGTGCGGTTTGAGGATGATACACGAACCCAGGTGGCTGAGGGGGAGCTTGTAGCCCTGAAACAACGGGAATGTCCAGCAAAGGAATACGTAAAGGAGTTCCGTTGGCTCGCAGGGAGGGTGAGGGGTTGGCCTGAACGCATGCTTGTTCATCAATTCCATCTTGGCTTGGATCGGGAACTAAGACAAGCCTGCATATATCGGGGCATGCCACCCCGCCTGTCCGAGTGGTGTAAAGTGGCCATCGACCAAGACGTGGGATTGAGAGAGTTTCGGGTGAAGGGTGCTGTGAGCGCGATCCCCATCCGATGCCAGCCAGACTGACCGGGTCCTGTCAGAGCAGTAGGGAGAGGGGAGCTCGATCCCTGTGTGGCTGACTCCACACGCCAACCATTACGCTGTTTCTGATGCAACCAGCCCGGCCATAGGGCTCTGGAGTGCCCGTTGCCACCAGTTCAACCACCTGGGCCAAACGTTCCAACAACCAGTGGGAAGCCTCGTGGGCGACCATCTCCGGAGAAAACTAGAGCCCTGTCGCAGCAAGGACAGAGTCCAACTGGAACCAACACAGGGGGACCGGGTCCTGCTATATTCCCTGGTGTAGTCCCTGTGGTAGTGGCTGATAGCAATGAGGATGAGGATACCAGCGACCCGATGGTAAGTGAGCCCATTCGTCCCTTCCTCATACCCATCACACTAATCCCGTTAAAGGGGGTGGGACAGGTACAACACGAGGCCCTTATTGATTCTGGATGTACACGATGCCTGATGAGACATGTTGTAGCCACCTGTTTGGGTATCCGGTTACGATCACTAAAACCCCCGATAACGTTCGAACAAATGGATGGGTCCACATTAGGGGGGGCCCCGGTAACCCAGGTCACAGAGTTGGTAAAGATGGAAATAGGGGCCCATTGGGAGTATATATGATTTGTGGTGGTGGATATGATGATCGAGCCTGTGATCCTGGGTCTGGCCTGGCTAGACAAATGGAAACCCATGATCTGGTGGGAGGGGGACTTCAGGAAACTTGCCGCTAGGTCCAGACCCGGATATCCAGAAGATCCCAAAAGAGCAAGGGGTGGCTTTGGGAATAGATAGCAATACATGTCCCATTGGTGTACCTGCCGTTTATGGGGACGTAGCAGCAGTGTTTGACGAGAAAGAGTGTGACTCGCTACCCCCACACCGACCCACTGATTGTGCTATCGAGCTAATACCCTGGGTGAAGCTCCCAAAGCCACGCATGTACGCCATGACTCCACAGGAGGTGGAAGAGTTACGGAAATACATCGATAAAAACCTAGCTCGGGGATTTATACAACCCAGGCGGTCATGTATGGCTGCTCTGGTTCTGTTCAGGGAGAAGAAGGATGGGGGCCTTCGTTTATGTGTAGACTACCGGGGTTTAAATACAGTGAGTGTGGAACAGGTGTATCCGTTGCCGTTAATGAAAGATCTACTCGCTGCTTTGGCGACCGGCAAATATTTTACAAAATTGGACTTGCGGGAGGCCTATTATAGGGTACGAGTGAAACAAGGTGATGAGTGGAAGACCACGTTTAACTGCCCGTTGGGCAGTTATAAGTTTTGTGTTATGCCTTTTGGGTTACAAGGCGCTCCCACAGTCTTTATGCAACTAATCAATGAGGTGTTACATGATTATTTATACCAAGGGGTATTGGTGTATTTAGATGATATTTTGATATACACCAAGTCTATGGAGGAACATATCGTGTTGGTACGCCAGGTGTTGGAACGGTTATTACAAGCTCAACTGTACGTTAAGGTATCCAAGTGCGAATTCCATTGCACAGAACTAGACTATTTGGGATATAGAATATCTAAGGATGGAATAGCTATGGATCCTGCAAAAGTAAAAACAGTATTAGACTGGGTAGCCCCGACGACTAGAAAGCAATTACAAAGCTTCCTTGGCTTCGCCAACTTTTATCGTCAGTTCATCCCAACATTCATGCAAATCACTTTGCCCTTAACAAACTTACTACGGACAAAGGGGGAGGGGCCTCAGCGACTGGGCCGTCGTTTGGCTTGGACACTGGAGTGCCAAACGGCGTTTGAAACCCTGAAGTGCCAGTTCGCAGAGGCACCCATTTTGCAGCATCCTGACCAGGCAAAACAGTTCATAGTACAAGTAGATGCCAGCGACGTTGCGGTAGGTGCCGTGTTATTGCAGACTGATGTCCAAGGTCAGTTACACCCTAGTGCATACACCTCCAAAAAGTTCAGTTCCACAGAGAGGGACTGGGCTATCTGGGAAAAGGAGGCGTTTGCTGTCCGTTGGGCTCTCCTCACCTGGAGACATCTATTGGAGGGAGCGCAGGTGCCATTTGAGGTGTGGACGGATCACCGCAACCTTATAGCATTGCAAACACCCAGAAGGCTGTCCCCCAAACAGGTCCGTTGGGCTCATCACTTCCAGCGATTCCGGTTCACATTAAAACACGTGCCCGGAGCCAAGAATTTCTTGGCCAATGCTCTGTCTCGGATGCCCCAGTTCCAAAGCAAAAGGGACGAGGTAGTGCAAGCTATGATACCAGGCAAGGATAGGGGAACTGTAGCAGCTGTAACAACGGAGTCTTCGACAAAGTGGAAAAAGTTGATGCAAAGAGAGTTAAATACTGATAAGTGGTTTGGAGAAAACAAACATCTGCTCATGCACAGAGACAGGGTCTCATTGAAAGGGGACAAGATATATGTGCCTGAAGGGGTTCAGGGCTTAGTGTTACACCGATGCCATGACAATAAAATGGCTGGCCATTATGGTTTCCTCAAAACACTACACCTAACAAGGCGGCAGTTTTGGTGGCCTCATATGAGGAAAGATATAGAAACATATACACAGAACTGTTCTGTCTGCGCCAAAGCCAAGTCCCGCCCTGGAAAACCATTAGGGCTGTTACAGACTGTAGCCACCCCTACCCAACCGTGGGAGGAAATAGGGATGGATTTTATAGTTGACCTACCAGACAGCAATGGGAACACAGTTATCTGGACTGTTATTGATTTGTTCTCTAAACAAGCTCACTTCATTCCTTGCCGGGGGTTGCTGTCAGCTCGTAGGTTATCTAAATTGTTTGTACAGCACATATACCGGCTATATGGGGTGCCCCACCGTATTATATCTGATAGAGGGGTGCAGTTTACTGCTCGCTTTTGGAGAAACTTCCTCTCAGCTATTGGGTCAACACAGGGACTTAGTTCGGCGTTCCAACCCAGTACCAACGGGGCTGTAGAAAGAGCAAATGCAATGATAGAGCAATACCTCCGTTGCTATGTTTCATATCAACAGACCGAGTGGTCATCACTCTTGCCCTTTGCAGAGGTCGCCTATAACAACACGGTTCATAGCAGTACGGGTCTTACCCCTTTCCGGGTGGTGATGGGATGGGACTTTGTAGCGATACCTGAATTGAGTCATTCATCAACAGCTACCACAATGCCCCAAGAGTGGTCCGACAGAATAAGGACAGTATGGCCCCAGGTCAGGGAGGCATTGGATAAATCTGTTATCGCATACAAAACCCAGGCAGATAAAAAACGTGCACTATTCCAACCTTTTAAGGTGGGGGACATGGTATATCTCTCCACCAAGTACATCAAACTATGACTTCCTAGTAGGAAACTCGGACCAAAATATTTAGGCCAATTCCCAGTGCTGAGGACAATAAATCCTGTGACTGTGGTTCTAAAGTTACCTCCGTTACTGGGAAGATCCATCCCGTATTTCATAGTAGTCTTCTCAAACCTGCCACCCACACCCAAACGTGAACGTCCTGGTCCGATTACAGAGGGCCATTACGAGGTCGACGACATCCTAGACTCTAGATGGAAACGGGGGGTCCTCAATTACCTGGTTAAATGGAAGGGCTATCCAATAGAGGAAGCTTCCTGGATACCGCAGAGCAATATGAACACGAGTCGTATAGTTCGATGGTTTCATAAACTATATCCTCACAAACCACAACAATCTAATAATATGTGTAATTTGTCTCTTACAGAAGGACATTTGGTGAAAGGGGAGCCGCCTGTTGAGCCTAGCAACCTGCTCGACACCGCTAACGCATGTTGAAAGCATCGAGGGATATATACATACTTGGTGGTGGTGGCACTGGGTGCAGGCGGCCATTTGCGGGGCGAGGGGAGGTGGTATCGGGTGCAACGGTCTTAGGACGTCTCCAAATGACGCTGTAACCAGCACCTTCAAGAACCAGCTGAGACGCTTCCGTGCTAACAAGGGTGTGGTGATAAATGGGGGCGCAGTTTAAAAGGGTTAATGAGAAGGGAGGGCTATATAAACGCCCATTTCTAGTACACTGTAGTGCTGATTTCATTCGTCTTTACAAGTCACAGCGTGTAGCCGTTCACGGACGTGAATAAACCAGCGTGCCAAAAAGAGCTGAAAGGGGTGCTGCTGTGTTTTGATTGCGTCTCGCACGGTCCACCTGAGAGGCACAGCTGATAGTCAGAAATACTGGTTTGGAGGAACTGGTAGCTTTTCTAAACTACATATATCTGTATGTCTGACAATATTTCCCATATTAATAATATTTGGATGTATTAGTGCTTCCATGGTCGAAAGACAAACTGGTATCTTCAAATAATGATGTTCTCTAATTTTCTCCCATACTACTAATAAAGCATTTCTTATATAATGTCTTTGAAAATAACCATGTATCTTATTTTTTCCATACCATAAAAAGGCATGCCAACCCAATTGCAAATGATGTCCCTCCAATTTCAATAGTCTTGTATTTCTCAGTACAATCCATTCTTTCTTCCATGTTAACACTGCTGCCTGGTAATATAATTTCCAGTTTGGTAGTCCGAACCCTCCTCTAGTTCTTACATCTTGTAACAGTTTTAAGTTGATTCTTGCCTTCTTCCCCGCCATATAAATATAAATAGCTTTTTAAACTGCTGGTTCAACTGAACTGGTAGCTAACTACCAGGTCAGAAGAACCAGTAGCTTCTTTTAAACTACCAGTTTGCCCGAACCAGTAGCTTTTTTTTTTTACTACTGGTTCATCCAAACCAGTAATTTTTATCACTACCGGTTCATACGAACTGGAGCAAACCAGTAGCATTTCACCCCTGCCTGCCTTCCTTCTACAACATGAGATCTGAAAAACTTCAAAAGGTAAATTGTTGTGTGATGGATGTGTGGGGAACAGGCTCAAGTGTTGCAGGTTCCAGCAGGGTGGGATGGGGAGAGAGAAGTGTGGGGACACTGCAGTGATTTGTCTGTAGTGGGTTATAACAGCTAATGACCATAGGGCTGCTGCAGCCACCATAAGTTTGAAATGGGTTGTACATAGATTTTTTTTGGGGGGGGGGAATCTGTTGTAACTTTGAATGTTCATTAAATGGTCTGTTGTATTCGAGGACAAAGTAATACTATTTTTACAATTAATGTGTAGAGTTACTTGAATTCACAAAATCCTGCAATTCTTTTCATTTTTGTTTCTGATTTTACAATACAAACACATTAAATCTATTTTACATAAAATAAACTTCCTGAAGGTTACCCAAGACCATTATTACTTCAAGAAATAATAGGTACTATTAAATTAATGAAAATAGCCTAGGCTCCTGATATAGATTGAAGACATTATTAATTGCTTGCTCCTATGATATTGAATAATAATGATCCTTTTCTTGATTATACTTGGCTAATGATTCCATCTTGGATATTAGATAATTATGTTTCAATATAGCTATTGCAAACATCAATTTGAATGCTGGTAGTGAACTTTCTGATTATAAATTATTTTCCATTGCAATGTATTGAGAGAAATTCTGACATAAAGAGTTCATTGTTTATTATCTTCAATTGTCCATCTATGAACATTTCATCTTAGCCTTCAGGTGATATTATATTATTTTTAAATATATTATACTTATAATCATATATTTGTACATAAAACTTTTGGTAGAATGTGGTTTCAATTTCAGACGGTGTTTTAATTAAGTAATATTTCCTTCAGTTTTATAAACTATATTAAAATGTGCTATTCCTATCCTTTTGGTGGAACTATTTCTTCACTGACAGAATCTCAGCAAACTCATCAAGAATATTTTTGTAATAACTTTTATTTGAAATTTGTAATGTTTTATTACTTATTTGTAGTTTTTAAAATTTGCTCAATCAAAACAGACTCACAAATTCTGCAGATTATCTCTTAATTATTTCTTAATTCATATTAATATTGACTAATAAATGGTTTAAATCTGTATGTGTTTATAGCAAGGAGACAATGTAGTTAAAATAAATATTAATTCAAGATATGTTTGTGTGTCTGCCTTAAATTAATATATACACTGCTAGTTCTAAAACTGCACATGCCCCAAGATGGCGACGCCCGTCTGAATCGCATCTAGGGATGGGTGGCTCGTGGACTGGCAGGGGTCTTTTGGGGCTGCCATGAACATCGGCAACCCCTTTCCCAGCTGGATGAGTCTCTCCCCAGCCTGACGACGGCTTTTTCGCCCTCCGGAACCTCGCGGCTGGGGAGAAGTGAGTGGAAAATGGCACGGGTGGAAGAACGCCGAGGCAGTCCGGCCGCATAGGTTCCGCTGTTTTTTTCTTCCTGTTTGGCCAAGGCGGTGGCGGCCAGAGAGTTGGCGGCGGTGGCGGTGGTGATGCCCAGCGAGCTCCCCCTGACCCTGGATACCCCTGGAGGTTTCTTTTGGATGTTCTGGGGGCGCTAGGGTATGCTGGGAGCTCGGGTGTGGCCGGCGCCAAGGATGACGCTGTGGCAATGGCGGCTGCTGCGTGGCAACCAGGTCGAGGGCGGTGGCAGCTGATGATGGTGCTGGAGAGCTGTTGGCGTTGGAGGAGAGGAGAAGAACATCAAGCCTCGGCATTGAAATGGGGGAGTTAAAGCCCATTGTGCTCAGGGGTTGAAGGGCACATGGCTGACATTAAGAGCTTGTGTGGAAAGATCTGGGGTTGGAGAGGCTGGTGGACGGCTCAAACATTGGGTCACTATGGATGGCCTCCCCCCCTCCCCCTTTTTCTGGCCCTGTTATCGGCCTATCGGCCAATGTGGACTTTCTTACCCTGGAGCTTGGGACCTGGCTCTGTCTTTCGTCCTGTCTCCTGGCTGTATGGAGGACAAGGCAGTTACGGGAGGATGGATGGAGCCAGCTCCAGACTACGTTCGCCGCGGATGGGATTCATCTTTCCAGGGCCAGTAGGGCCAAACCACCATGAGAGGGTGGCTTTGGACTTTTTCTGACTTTTTCCATCTTGCCTTGATTAGGATGGCCAACCACCGTGAGAGGGTGGTTCGATAGTTCCCCCAGCTGGACTGAACATGAGGACTCCTACCCATTACCGTGAGAGGGTAATGGTGACTCTTCCAATTAACTTAGTCTTGCTTCCTGGACATTCGAAACCATCATTATAGACCCCTAGGCCATGTCTAGGCCAAACTTGTATTATCACTCTAGTGTTTTAAATGTATTCTAGGGCAAAGCTTCTTGCGCTGTGAGATTCCCCTCTCTCGCAGGCCTGGCCCTCTATGTTATCGAGGGCCCACCTTAATGACGGATCTTGGTACCCCGAGAGGTGGCATGTCGCAAAAAGGGGATTGAGGGGTTTTTTAAAGACATTTTTAAATAGACTTTTAAGGGGTTCTGAGGGGGAAGGTTATGTGGGTTTGGGGGAAAACCCACGGGGGTTGGAGACTAGTCCGGCTGCTATTAATGATGCCATAGGGGGTGCGGACTCTGGGGGAAAGGGGACTGTTAGAATGCCCTCTAGTGAGGGCTTCTCTATTAATACGCTGAGTGGGAGGGGCAGATATGGCGGGAGCAGGGGGCCATATCATGTGGTGGGGGCACGTGTTCGCTATCTCCGAGCGATTGCATGCCCCGGTCCCCTTAGCTCTTCCCGTTCCCCAGGCTGCTTAGAGTCTCAGGGCCCGAGTCTCCGGCTGATGTTGTGTAATGCCAGGTCCGTAGTAAATAAAGCCCCCCTCATATGTGATCTTATTTAGGAGGGGGAAGCGGACCTGGCAGGTATCACAGAGACCTGGTTGGGCCATGAGGGGGGAGTTCCCCTTGTGGAGATGTGCCCATCAGGCTTCCGTGCATTTCATCAGCCGAGAGCTCAGGGCAGGGGCAGGGGGGGTGGCAGTCATTCTAAGAGAAGGTCTTGATCCAAGGGAGACCACTGTACCTCAGATAGCCGGATGTGAGTCCCTTTTTGTGAAGTGGGGTCGTGGGGTGCAGATGGGTCTGTTGATCATGTACCTGGCTCCCTGCCACGTGGCAACGACCCTGCCCAAACTCCTCAATGTTATAGCCGAGGTGGCGGCTGATACCCCCAGACTTGTGGTCATGGGGGATTTCAACCTGCCATCCATCGGTGAAACATCTGAGGTAGCTTGGGAGTTCATGGATTCCATGATGGCCATGGACCTGACCCAAGTAATTCACGGCCGTACTCATATGGGGGGACACACTCTGGACTTAGTTTTTATCTCTGGTCAGCGGTTGAGTGGCCTTGATATAGGGGATGTAGATATTGAACCCTTGTCATGGTCTGACCACTCGCTCCTTCGACTTGATTTTCTGACCGCCGTACCCCGTCGCAGGGATGCGGAGCCGACCAGGTGGTTCCGCCCCAGGCGCCTGATGGACCCTGATAGGTTCCAGATGGAGCTTGGGCCATTTCCTGAGACTCTAGCTCATGACTCGGCTGATGACCTGGTGGCCGCCTGGGATAGGGCGGCTGCCGGGGCTTTGGACCAGGTCATGCCTTTGCGGCCTCTGACCCGGCACCGAACTCACTTAGCTCCTTGGTTCTCCGAGGAGCTGAGGGAGATGAAGCGCCAGAAAAGACACCTAGAGAGCGGTTGGAGGGCCAGTCGTTCCGAATCTGACTTGACACTGGTAAGGTCTCATATTAAGACCTACCTAGTGGCGATAAAAGCGGCGAAATCTAGCTATTTTGCCGCTCTTATCGCATCATCAGATAACTGCCCAGCCGCCCTGTTTAGGGTGACCTGCTCCCTTCTCCATCAGGGAGTGCGGGAGGACCCCTTGCAGGGCTGAGTTGAGGATTTTGTACAGTATCTGGATGATAAAATAACTCAGATTCGGGAAGACTTGGCCGCCGACTGGGTTAGTTCAGATGAGATGACTGAGGCAGGCCTTGAGAGTGTTATCTGGGAGGAGTTCGATCCCATGGCTCCTGAGGACGTGGACAGGATCTTGGGATGGCTGAACGCGACCACATGTTTATTGGACCCGTGTCCCTCCTGGTTGGTGCTGGCTTCCCGGGAGGTTACACAAGGCTGGCTCCAGGGGATTATCAATGCTTCTTTGAGTGAGGGTGTCCTGCCGGCCACCTTGAAAGAGGCGGTGGTGAGGCCTCTCCTCAAGAAGCCATCCCTGGGTCCGGCTGTTTTGGCTAACTATCGTCCAGTCTCCAACCTTCGCTTTATTGCGAAGGTTGTTGAGAGTGCGGTGGCGCGACAGCTTTCCCAGTACCTGGATGAAGCTGTCTATCTGGATCCGCTCCAGTCCGGCTTCATACCTGGGTACAGCACGGAAACGGCATTGGTCGCATTGGTGGATGATCTCTGGAGGGCCCGGGATAGGGGTTATTCCTCTATCCTGGTCCTATTAGACCTGTCAGCGGCTTTTGATACCATCGACCATGGTATCATGTTGCGCCGGCTGGAGGGCTGGGAGTGGGGGGCACCGTTTTGCGGTGGTTCTCCTCCTATCTCTCCGACCGGTCACAATCCGTGTTGACAGGGGGGCAGTGGTCGACCCCAAGGCACCTTGTTTGTGGGGTGCCGCAAGGGTCGGTCCTCTCGCCCCTCCTGTTCAACATTTATGTGAAGCCGCTGGGTGAGATCATCCATGGTTTTTGGGTGGAGTTCCATCAGTATGCTGATGATACTCAGCTGTACATTTCCACCCCAGACCATCCCAATGATGCCTTGGAAGTGATGTCCCAGTGCCTGGAGGCCGTGCGGGTCTGGATGGGGAGAAACAGGCTTCGACTCAACCCTTCCAAGACCGAGTGGCTGCGGCTGCCGGTGTCCCGGTATAGCCAGCTGACGCCATCGCTGGTTATTGGGGGCGAATCATTGGCCCCCACAGAGAGGGCCCGCAACTTGGGTGTCCTCCTGGATGCACGGCTGTCTTTAGAAGGGCATATGACGGCCGTGGCCAGGGAGGCTTTTTGTCAGGTTCGCCTGATACGCCAGTTGCTCCTCTTTCTGGACCGGGACTCCCTACGTACGGTCACTCAAGCACTCATCACCTCTCGTCTGGACTATTGTAACGCTCTCTACATGGGGCTCCCCTTGGGGTACACCCGGAGGCTCCAACTGGTGCAGAATGCGGCCACGTGGGGGATTATGGGAGCGACGGGGCGCTCCCATGTGACTCCTCTCCTGCGCGAGCTGCATTGGCTTCCGGTGGACTTCCGGGTGTGCTTCAAGGTGTTGGTGATCACCTTTAAAGCGCTCCATGGCTTAGAGCCAGGGTACTTACGGGACCGCCTTCTGCCACCAATAGCCTCCCACGGGCCGGTTCGCTCCCACAGAGAGGGCCTCCTCAGGGTGCCGTCGGCCAGACAATGTCGGCTGGTGACCCCCAGGAGGAGAGCCTTCTCTGTGGTGGCACCTACCCTATGGAATAATCTACTCCCAGAGATACGAGTGATCTCCGACCTCCGGACTTTTCGTGGGGTCTTGATTTTAGGGTTACTTTTAAAATTTTAATATTGATTTTAAATTGATAAGTTTTAAATTACGGGCCAAATTTATAAATTATTTTAACTTTATTTTTAACTGTAATGTTATGTATAGATGTTTTTATTTTGGCTGTTCACCGTTCTGAGTCTGAAAGGAGAAGGGCGGTATAGAAATTTGAATAAAAAAATAAATAAATAGTTGATTTCTTGTGTTAAGATACCTGGCAATACTAGATATTTCAACACCTTAATAAAATACTGAGAAGAAATGGCTAATAGAAGCCCTGTTCTGTCATTGGGCTTCTATAGATCTGTTTACTCATGGGCTATGATTTTTCTGAAAGATTTTATAAGCACAACTTTAAAAGTTATTACTTTATCCTGTTTATAGCTTGGCAGGGCATTTGCTGCATTTTAGGTTTTTTTAAAACATTTAAGGCTGAAATCATTTATTGGTGATGTTGGGAAGTAAATTTAAATTTGATCCTTATCATCATATACATTAATTGCTTTATTGTTGAACACTCAAAACATTGGCTATGCTCAAAAATTTAGATTTGTTTAAAATTTGTAAATGGCATTACTTTAGAAATTCAAGAAAAACTTCAAATTAAAAACCTATGCTTTATTTTTATAAACAATTTGAGATTGTTACTGGGATTAATATTGATAATTTAACATAAATATGAACAAATCAGTGGATTAGAGTTTTAAAGGATATTAAATATGTATGTTATGATCTTTATATTCTACTAATACAACATTTAATGTTTACATGATGACATCCCCTTCATAGCACCTTTCGATTGATTTATCGAGCATTCCTGTTCTTGGAATTCTTTTTCTTAATAATCATAATAAATTAATATAGTAGTAAATTTATATGTGGCCTAATTCCTTATATTATATAAATAGGCTTTATATATTTATAATTAATATGACACAGATTTATCATTCCAGATAATAGCCAATGTCCGAATTATATCATACTAATAGAAATGTATATATTCTATTGGTCAATATAAAGTTAACTGTTAAGGACAGTAATTTAGTTTTCTATCTGTGTAGAAAGAATAATTGTCTTGAATTTTACTTGATTGTTAACATGTCAAACATTTTTGAGCTTTAACCCATATCTAGACAGGACTCTTCCTATTATCTTTTCAAGCATTTGCCCAAATGTAATTAAAGTTAATATTATCTGTTTTTTTTAAAGTTGATAGTCTTAATGATCTCTTCATAGTTTATGATCTCTAAATGTTAGTAGAGATCATTCATAAAATAGTAAAATGCAATTTCATGCAGCAATAATTATAGTACTGTTTAATATCTAGCATTGCAAAGAATCAGAATGAAGTTAATTCTTGCTATCAGCTGTCATATAGTTAGGAAGTAGTTTTAATCAATCGTTTGGAGGAAAAATCCTAGTTCTTATGCTATTAATTGCCTAGAACCAGAATA
Source organism: Arizona elegans (assembly GCA_022577455.1). Classification (NCBI taxonomy): domain Eukaryota; kingdom Metazoa; phylum Chordata; class Lepidosauria; order Squamata; family Colubridae; genus Arizona; species Arizona elegans. Next base: position 30,726,306 of record JAKOOJ010000009.1, on the reverse strand, counting down.
TATCAGCAGCAAACGGATTATTTATTACAAGAATTTCATTGCATCTGTATCTTCTCCCCACTCCTTTTGAATTTGGAAGTCAGAGTGCTACACCGCTTTTCTGGTAAGTAAGTTCAAAGTTAAAATGGAGACTTTGTTTCATGTTCAAAAAGCAATAATTAATATGATGAAAATGAATATGAATAGAACACTCATTAAAAATTATTGAATTCTGAAATATTAGAAATAATTTTATTTTATTTCACTTTCCGTTTTCAAAACAATAGGCAGTATATCTTTGGGAAGAAATTACAAAATAATTAAAATTAGGATAAGTGATATGGAAAAGTGTTTATGTTTCTTAGATCCTATTTTGGAATCTATATGAATTTGCAAGAGATATCAATAAGAGTTATAGAATTAAATCAAATAAAACTTGAAATAGCGCAAGCAAGCTTTATATAATGTTTTTGTGAGATACGATAAAGACAGAAAATAAAACAAACAAGCTGAAGACCATGTCAAGACATCAGATTTGTCTTTGAAAATGCATGGAGAAAAAAATTCACATCAAATAATCCTTTTAAAGGAACTGGGTAGAGATGGGAGGACTATGTAATTATGGTATTTTTTCCCCTGTATCTGCTGTGGAAATTTTATATTGTCATCCTATTTGTTTCACTTGCTGGAATATGAGAAATGAAATTACCTTAACAGAAACTCCATTATCTCTAAACTTCCTGAAATGCATGTGATCAAGCATATTTCTAGCCAAAAATTTATGAAGCAAATTTTGTTTTGTGTTCATGCATGTGCTACAGAAGTTCTTCTATTGTAATGCAGGGGTGAAATGCTCCTGGTTCGGACCGGCTCGGGCGAGTAGGTAGCAATGATGGCCGGTGGTTCAGAGAACCAGTAGCAATGGCAGCTGGAGGCTCCGCCCACCCACCCCATTCCCCAGACTCGAGGAATGCACCATTCCGGACTCCTACTGCTCACCTTTCTCCCGCGGCTGGCTGTTAGGGAAGGCAAGCACCTGAAAGGTACCAGAGTTGCTCACTCTCTTTCTTGAATGAGCCTCTCTGGTCCACGTGCTGGCTGCGCAAGTGCACATCCAACCTGCCGCTGAATTAAATAAACTGTGCGCTTGCACAGCCGGCGCGTGGACCAGAGAGGCTCATTCAAGAAGGAGAGTGAGTGACTCCGGTACCTTTCGGGCGCTTGCCTTCCCTGACAGCCGGCTGCGGGAGAAAGGTGAGCAGTAGGAGTCTGGGGAATGGGGCGGGTGGGCGGAGTCGCGGGAGAAAGAAATTTAAAAAGTTTTCCTACCGGGTTCTGTGGGCGTGGCTTGGTGAAGGGGGTCTTGTGACTGAGTGGGCATGAATGACATCGAGTTGGCCATGCCCACTCAGTCACAGGACACCCCCCCACCAAGCCACGCCCACAGAACCGGTAGGGAAAAATTTTAGATTTCACCCCCGCTGTAATGTAATAGGGGGAAGAAGAAATCAAAATGCTGAAGGCAGAAGAGGAAGGAGAGAAGATCTGCAGAGAAGAAAGATTCCCAACAATAGAAAAAAAAAGGATCTGAGAGAAAGTAGTTGGCAGAAGAACTGGATACTACTAAGAAAAAATGTTATGTTAGAAGTACAGTACAAACGAAGGGTGATCTAGATGCCAGATTCCAAGTGGGCTTGAAAAGAAGCATTTTTTTTTGTACCATTCAAGGTTTTTATCAGATAAAGAGGAAAGAGGGGGGGAAAGACAGCCTCCTTTAAACCCTCTTGAGAAGTGGTTAAAAACCAAAGTCCAATGAATAAGTTTAGGACATGTGGGGCAAGGATAAGAGATGAAAGGTGCAAAAGCAGTGAAAGACATCCAAATAAGTCTTGTAGATAAATGTATGATAGATTTGTGCAATCTAGCCTTGCAATTAAAAAATTATACATGCACACACAGAGACACAGGATAGCTATCCTATGCATCTTACTACTATCCTAAATTATTCACTCTGTTATTTTCTATAATAAAATAGAATCAATATATTTATAATAATAAAATCACTCTAGTTGGTATCCCTGTTGAATATTATCTGTATTATTTTTTCACCTTTGATCACAGGATTAAGACATCTCCATGGAAGAAAGATGACAGCTCCAGCAATATTTGCCAAGCAGCTACACCATGGCATTAAAAGTGAAGCTAGTTGTCTCTAAAACCAACCAAATATCTTGTGCAGGGAAGAATGGTATACAAGAATATCTCAGTCACTTTAGTCTAGCCTTTACAATCTGTGAAAATATATAGCAGTTTAATTCCACTTTTAAGATTCAGGAACTGGTAAATAGATTTTGTTGCCAAGGAAATTTTTGGCAAAACTTTGAGTCAACTCTGATTATCCAAATCTTTATTTTTCAAAAGATATAGTGAATTTCTTATTATTTGGCTAAAGGAATTAAAGTGAATATTTGTTATACATTTTTACTTTTATAAACCCGAATTATTTTTGTGAACATTCATTACCACATTAGATTTCAATTTAGGGATCCTGAGCAAACCTTTTACCTACTGATGTTTTAGCCTTGCATTTTATAAATAAGAAAAACAGAAGGAAACTCTTCCACATAGTTGCTTCTAAATGTGTGTGTGTATATGTCTGTGTAAAAATAAGCCAGAGAAGTGAGGTGCAACTCATAAAAACATGTTTTTCTTAGTCTGAAAATGTGTTATCAGACTGCTCCTAATCTTTGGCTACTATAGGGTAATGCTCCTTACAAGCTAGGAAAATGACTGTGGATATGGAAGACTTCAAGAATCAAAGATGCATCAATTGGTGTAGAATGCAACAGCTTGAGTAGTAAGTGGTGTTGAATACTACCTTGTAATACAGTTGCTTTGTGAGCTGTATTAGTTGCCAGCATATTTTAGGGTTCAATTCAGGGTGCTGCTTATCACTTTTATCATGTTTTAAAATTACCTGAGCGATTATTTTTTCCTAGTTGTTTCTACCCAGTTGGTTTAATTTTTATGTTTACCACCCAGAGTCACTTGTTGAGATGGGCAACCATAAAAATTGAATGAATGAATGAGTGAATGAATGAAGAATTAATTAGTGAATGAATGAATGAACCAGCTTGTTTTTCCAATGGATGAGTTAAAGAAAAGTTTAAGAAAACATACATAAGAACAGAGAAAATGTACAAAGTAAAAAAGTGCAAAGATTGTACACAGAAATAGTATGTTAAAAACTATACAATAATAGAGTCACAGTAAAGTAATATAAGATAAATTATAAACTATGTTTGAAAATATAAGTAAATATTAATAGCAAATATATTTGTAAAATATTAATTAGAAATAAAAAGCAATAATGCAATTCTTTTATTGTAAATAGATCTTTACTTCAAACCAATTTCTAATAGAAATCTCATTTATGATAGCTATATCTCCCTGCATCTGACTTTTGCCATCTCACAGTCAAATCTACGGCGTTTTGCCTTGTTTTAGTACCTTCTTCTAGTTTAAAGTAATTTGCTCTGCAGAGAGTAAGTTAATGTCTAAGAAATAAAAATGGATAAAATCATATTGTAGTTCTTGAAATTCTGGCTTTGTCCAGATTATTCAGATGAAAGTAACATGAGGTAAACTCCTGGATTCTCTTGAATGTCTTGCATATAACCCATCATCAGAGACAATGCTAATCATGGTATGTATAAGGAAGAAAAAGGTCTGGACTTCTAGAGGTTACTGAACTAAAATGTAGCAGCCTTCACTGTTGGCCAATGGCTATCCTGGCTGAGACTAATGGCAGGCATTCTCAGCAGCATCTGAAGGGCTACTGGCTCTGCAGTTCTGAGATATTATATGTATATCATCTGTCTTTTTTCATGTTGCACTGGACATGTGGAAGATTGAATGTGAATAGGGAGGAGAGTTGCTGATCTGAGAAATGATCTGTTCTCCCACTGACACTTAATGAAAATTAATAATGTGTCAAAATACATCTTCCAATTTTTAAAAGATGTTCAGATCAAATCAATCTTTGTTACAGTCAAAAACCAGCATAAAGTGAGTGGGATACAAGAAATTTTAAAACGTAAAATACAAACATTAAATTACACCAAAAGCTAAAAATATCATAAATCTAAAAAGAATTTATGAAAGTCTAAAAGAAAGGGTAGAAACAATAAATGGGCATAAAAAGCAGGGCAATAACTTAATAATACAAGCCCTCTATAATGACAGTATAGATACATATTAAAATTGATTTGTGGCATAAAATTGATTTGTGAGAAATTTTAAGGGCTGCCATGCAGAACTTGGTAGTATTGTATATTGTAGCAGGATTGGTAACAGAGAGCAGTGGAGAGGTGTAAAATTGTCCTATTCACCCTGGATATTTAGGCAACAATGGTGAAATGAGGCTAGAACAAATGCCTGTGTAGTATGGGCATTGGAGAAACATATGTTCTATTGTTTCTATGTGTACAGATTCACAGGTCAATTCTCTATCATTAGGGATCATCCCTATCAGCCTTCAAGGATAGTTGAGGAGATGACATGACATCATGTTAGAGTAAAGGCCCTATGATGATTAGATAGTTTAAGATTCGTTAAGTATGCAGGGGAGGCAGAATACCCATTGGTTTTATTTATTTATTTATTTATTTGTTCAACTTGTCTTTCTCCGAAGACTCAAGGCGGCTTGAGTCAGGTCTTGCTGGTGAAAAATTGGGGATCTGGCTAGGTCCAATTGGTGCTCTATACTGTTTAATGGGCACTTTGGTCTGATCAGCTTCATGTAGAATAGAAGCTCCTTGCAGAATAGAAGACCTGGAGACAATCCCAAAAATGAGACTTGAGTTGTCACTACCTTGACCTGCCTAAATCATTCCAAATAGTTAGTGGGGCAAAGCCAAGAGGGAAAAAGGACAGTCTAAACCAGTAGTTGACTAGGGTTACCCATAGTTACCCAAAGTGGACTCCTTTCCAACTGATACTTAATGAAAATTAATACTCTGTCAAAGTACATCTTCCAATTTTCCAAAGCTGTTCCTATAAAGGAGGATTTCTTTCAAAAATATTGTTTGTAGGTTGCTTTAGAATTTGTGGTGTTAATTAAATGATGTAAAATTAATAAAACAACAGAATGCTGAAGATTTATTTATTTATTTATTTATTTATTTATTTATTTATTTATTTATTTATTTTATTATTGCGATTTATATGCCGCCATTCTCCCGAGGGACTCAGGGCGGCTTACAAAAATAATATCCAATACAAATCACAGTAAAATTAAAATCCACAACCCAATTAAAACAGTTTAAAATTATAACAATGTACACCCATAGCGGATCAGTTAAATTGACAAAAGAGCCACGTCTTCAACTCATGACAGAAGGAAAGGAGGTCGGGGGCTGTCCTGAGCTCAGTGGGCAAATCATTCCAGAGGGTCGGGGCTCCCACAGAGAACTCTCTTCTCCTGGGGGCCGTCAGCCAACATTGTTTGGCTGAAGGCACCCTGAGGAGGCCCACTCTGTGAGAGTGCCCAGGACGGTGGGAGAGCAGCTGGAGATGGTCCTGCAAGTACCCTGGGCTTAAGCCATGAAGGGCTTTATAGGTAAGCAACAGTACCTTGAAATGAATCCGGAACGCCAACGGCAGCCAGTGCAGCTTGCGCAGGAGAGGTGTTACACGGGAATATCAAGAGGCCCCCATAATTACCCACGTGGCCGCATTCTGGACTAGCTGGAGTGTCCGGATGCATCCCAAGGGCAGCCCCATGTAGAGGGTGTTACAGTAGTCCAACCTAGAGGTAACAAGGGCATGAATGACCGTGGCGAGGGCATCCCGGTCTAGAAAAGGGTGCAACTGGTGCACAAGATGCACCTGTGCAAAGGCCCCCCTGGTTACGGCCGTCAGATGGTCATCCAAGGACATCCGAGAATCCAGGAGGATGCCCAGATTGCGAACCCTATTGGAGGGAGTAAGAGACTTTCCCCCCGATCATTAAAGTTGGAACCTCCAGATCCCGAGATGCCGGCATCCTCAGCCACTCAGTCTTGGAAGGGTTGAGTCTGAGTCTGTTCCTCCCCATCCAAACCTGCACCGCTTCCAGGCAATGGGACATCACGGAAAGGGCATCACTAGGGTGGTCAGGGGTGGAGATGTAAAGCTGGGTATCATCAGCATATTGATGATACCTCACCCCAAAACCACGAATGATCTCACCCAGCGGTTGAGATGTTAAAGAGCAGGGGATGTTAAAGAGCAGGGGAGAGAGAACCGATTATTTTATAATAAAAAACAGGACTTTCTGCCATCTCCTAACTCAGGTATAAGCATGCTAACTCACAGTCAACATCATTGACATGTTCTATTCTGTAAAATAGCCCCATATTATATTACATAAGAAGAGTTAAGAAAAATGTAGAATAAAATGTTGTTCACTGGGAGGGATCTTTTTTGGGAAATGGTATAGGCCACTAAAATAATAACTTTTCTTTTTTCTGTATTCCAGGTAATTTAACTTGAGTTAGTGGTTACTGTGGCTGTCAGCTGCTGTTCTAAACTGCTGCTGAATCATTGCCTATGTAGTTTTTCAGTCTATACTGCGCTGGGAAAAGGAACTCACAATAAGGAGGTTGTGAGTTCAATCCTAGGTAGAGGCAGATGTAGGATCTCCTGCTTGGGCAGGGAGTTTGACTAGATGACCTGCAAGGTCCCTTCCAACTCTGTTAATCTGTTACCAATAGGAACAGGTTCTTTTTAATTTCTGCTGGAATGATGAAGCTTGTGGGCTGTGCAAATCTTTCAGAGTATCTGCTGCTCATTTGGTAAGGTCCAAGTCTCCCTTTAATACCAGATACCTATTGAATTGACAGTTCACTTCCTCAGTTACACCTTTTCTCTTTCTACTCTTCCCACCACCAAGCACATTTTTCCCCAATTAAATCTACATACCAGTGATTTCAGCATTTTCCTTTTATAATTGGAAATGACGGATGGTGCAACTTTCTTTAAGTTGTCTTAAAGTCCCAGAAAAGAGCAAAAACAGGAAGGAAGACATCATGTTGGCCACTGCATGGATTTTCTTCCACACTCACCTATTTAAAATGCATTCTCCATCAAAGTTATTGCTGAGATTCGAATTAGTATTCTTCCTGACACTAAATTGGATTTAAATCCAGTTAAATTGGATTGTACAAATTCTTCAAGGGGAAAAAGATGTTTTGGAATTCATGGTGGTGTGTATGTAGCACTTTTATGCAACTCCTTATGTGTATCATATCTTTGTGTTGCAGCTCATGTGATCCTGAGAAAAGATGCATCTGCTTTAAGGAGATACTGGTAGTTGCTATGTAAGCATTGTTCTCCTTTTGTCTTATATCCAAAGTGCTGCACATTAGCACTTAGTGAGGAGATAATGATGATAATAATGACAATAATTTAGCCTGATATCAATATATTATCTTTTAAAAAAAGCCTACTGACTACTATCATGAAAATGTCACTGATATATTTATTAGGTAAATGTGGTCAAACCTATTATTCTGAATATGCTCCTTAATTTTTTAAGGTCTAATATTTGCTTCTTGTTCCAACATTGTTCCTTCATGGATGCTGTTTAACATTTCAAAGGCAAAAAAGGAATAGAGAGAATTTAGAATATCTATTTTCTTTCTATCTTTTTTTATATAAATAATATAAAGCAAACAATTTTATTTTCCACAAGACTACTCCTAGCTTGCCTTTTTATCGAGCAAATGTTACATCCATTAATTATTGTAAAACTTAATTACTGCTTTACAATTATGAAACAACTTTGAATAATACACTCCATTGTTGAAGTGTCCAATAGTGTGATACAGTATGAAAGGCATGAACAAAGAAGTGCTTCAAGGCTTCCCTCTTTTTTTTAAAAAAAAAATGTTAATATGAAAGATCTTGGCATGGGTTAATTGCATTAACAAAAGATGACCTGAAATCAGAAGCTGAGTTGGGTGAAATCTCAGCTTTCCAAGCAGTCTAACTTGTCTGTCTTTAGGAATCTCCCAGAAATACAGTTTAAACTATTATGATGGCCTGTCTAAACTGTCAGACCGTCTCAGTAATCTGAAGGATGCCCTTCAAATGTGTTGGGTTTCAAAGAGACTAAAAATACTGGATTGTCATCCAGTAGCCATAAAAACAAGTCCTTTTGTCAGGTTATCAAGACCAGTTTAACAAAAAGCTGTCAAATATTGAATTATGGTCTTTAAAATAATGTTTCAGGAGAAAAGCTGTTTAGTCTTAATATGGAATATATGCATCAATGTATATTTGTGTGGATGCATGCATGTTTAGAAATCTTTCTCACTAATTATATTAATAATGCTAATACTATCATTAATACAAAATGATATTTATCACACACTACATCTATTAACAAAGATTGTGTGATGCACAAAAGCAGTGAATTTTAAACCATAAAATAGACAGATTCAAACGCTTTATAAAGCTAAACATGTAGGAGGAATGATTACATAAATCAGTGAGAGAACTCTTTTTTTTTTCTTTCTCCCCCTCTTCTGGAATTAATATTTAGTGATTTTTTTAGACAAGCCAATAAAGAGGTAATTAAATTTTTTGATAGAATTAACATATGAATATTAACTGATATGAATTATAACAATATTGACCACCCAAATGTTGAGTTTCAGATTCGGATTCAGATCCAAAGAATTATGGGTGACATTGCTATAATTTTTAATCACTAAATTACAGAATAAAATATAATCACAAAGGAGACTTCATTTAAACCATAGGTATAAGTAAAGGAAAAAATGTGCAAGGAAAAAAAACTTTCAATACTTCTCTGCTAAAATAAATAATGGAGATATGTTATGAATTACATACAGAAAGCCCTTCTTAAAAGCTCGTATATATCCTTTCAGCAAAAAAATGATGAAAAGTGTATAATTTTTTACAATTTTATACAATTTTATCAGTAGAAAAGATTGCTATGGCCATTTATACCCAGTGTTTGGGTGTGCATATTACTGACAGAAAATCTTTTTCCCTATAATTTTGAAAGGAGGTGGTTACTTTAAATTCACTGAGAATAAATTATGGACTTAAAATATTTTTCATCTTCTTATTCCTTTTATGGAGATGATTCATTTTAAATTCATAGATTTTTTCCCCCCAATCAATAAGGTATTTAAAACGTTTTCATATATCACAGCTTGATTGCACTTATAATAATGTATAAAATATAGATACTGATTCTTGGGAATAGACAGAGAATGAGGTTTATGCTGAAAGCACATAGATCAATTGTTGGATCAGAAAATGAGTTCAAACTGAATGTGCACTACCACGTGCATTAAAATGTGAATAAGAGTCTGGTAACTATATTGTATTTCATTGCTTTGATTTCACATTTTAAGGTAAATGCTAAAATGTTGAACCAATTGTCACCACATTGGATAAATTATTGCCATCAGACCAAGCTGCACCAGTAAAATAATGTGGAGGCAGTACTAAAACGTACATATATTGAAAGGTATTTCTGACAGAGCCAATGTTCCAAAAATGTTTTATCTTCTTGATGCCATATAGTTTTGTTACACAGCATATATTGCTTTAGGAAAAATATAGACTGACATAGGTTTTCAAAGTAATATAAATGGTCTGTTCAATACACTAATTTAACATCACTGATACTCTGTCAAGCTTGCAGGTAAATGTACCTGAAGTCATATTCAGTGAAATGACTTACTACAGTGTTTCTCAACTTCTCAATTCCTCTACAGTGGACTTCAACTCCCAGAATTCCCCAGCTATTCTGGCTGGGGAATTTTAGGATTTGAAGTATACACATCTTAAAGTTGCCAAGGTTGAAAAACACTGCCCTACCACAAAGAATTGTGGTGGCAAAGAAATTCATATTTATATTTCAACATCATTTCATTCCATAACAAATTTCAGCTCTATTAAGGCTTATATCCCATCCCCATCCTAGACTTGATGGTCTATGGTAAGTATATATTTATTTTATCAAATTTCTATGCCACTCATCTTACCACAAAGACTTTGGACAGTGTTTAACATCATAATATAACCATATCAATACACAAATAAATGCATACATTTAAAAAAAGTAGATTCAAAAACTTCAAAGTAAAGATAAAAATAAAGGTTCAAAATTCAAATGGCTAGGAGATTAACAAGTAGGAGCATCCTCAGGTCACCAGCCATGCCCACTTGCATTGTACTTTTATACCCCCCCCCCCGGTTACTTGGCAAAGTTAGGTCTTAAGTGGAAGCTCCCTAACTTGTGGAGATCTAATGAGAAGCTGAGAAGGCCCTCCCCTTAGATCCCACCAATCAAAACTCCTTGACCAATGGGATATGCCATTCCCTCCCTCCTTGACAAGGTGGAATGGGTCAATTTAAGTAAAGAGACATTAAGTATACTAGGAATGTAGCCTGTTTATGCTTTCAGATGAAAAATGATCCTGTCTACAGTAAGGATTCCAGTTGTAGACAGTTGTATAGATTCTTTTCACTGATGTCACCTGGTGATTGGGATAATGATGAATTAAAACAACCATTCATTTGTCAAAAGTGGAGTGACAAATATATATCTGTTGTGAGTATAGTGCATGAATTCTAATATAATTATAAATGTATGTAATATAGAGTTTTTGATGCTTAATACATTTTTGAAGATCCTTGGAAGCTTTGTAGTCACTTGGAGCCATATACATTAAACGTAACAGATAATTCATCTCTGTGATAGGAAAGAGAGCTGCTTACCACTCATCTCAAGTTCAGGTAACACCTGAACAGTACTTTATTTTAAGCCAAAAGCTAGTTCAGTGCGGAATGAACTGAAGAGTTTATTTTTCCTTCATTTGATTTTTTTGTTGTTAAATATGCAGGTGTGCTTGAAGAACGCAAATTACCATATTTTCTGATAGATTTTGAATAGGATTTTTTTTAAAAAAAGGAATATTTATAAAAAAATAAACAAAATAAACACATGTAACTCATGTCCAAATGTCCAAATGTGAATATAGACCACCCCAAACAAATATGTGTCTCCTTATTCATTCTATAGCCTAACCTGAGGCTGTGCTTAAATTATTAATTAATATTCTTTATGAATAATAAATATTAATATGAGCTATTGTGCTGCAGCTGCCAAAAAAGCCAGCACAGTTCTAGGCTGCATAAACAGAGGGATAGAATCAACATCACGTGTTAATACCACTTTATAATGTCTTGGTAAGGCCACACTTGGAATACTGCATCCAGTTTTGGTTGCCACAATGTAAAAAAGATGTTGAGACTCTAGAAAGAGTGCAGAGAAGAGCAACAAAGATGATTAGGGGACTGGAGGCTAAAACATATGAAGAACAATTGCAGGAACTAGGTATGTCTAGTCTGATGAAAAGAAGGACTAGGGATGACATGATAGCAGTCTTCCAATATTTCAGGGACTGCCACAAAGAAGAGGGTATCAAACTATTCTCCAAAGAACCCGAGAAACTAACGATAAATTTCCCGACAGTTAGAACAATTAATCAGTGGAACAATTTGCCTCCAGAAGTTGTAAATGCTCCAACACTGGTAGTTTTTAAGAAGAGATTGGATAACCATTTGTAGCCCTAGTTCAGTGAAATCACAATTCACTAGTTTCTCGGCTTTGTTTTCTCTTTCTGGCAGCCAGCAGACCCTTTGCTGCCCATTGGTCTGCTGGCTGCCAGAAAGAGAAAAAAAAGCCGAGAAACTAGTGAATTGTGATTTCACTGAACTAGGGCTGCATAACATCGTGGTTTACGTAGGTAGAACCTGGCTAAAGAGAAAGACATATAAAACCTACGAAAAAGAAAGAAAAACACACATATATACACATACACACACACACACACACACACACATACACATCGATATGAATTACTCTCTCTCGCTCTCGTGGTGTGTCTCCGTGTATGGGTATATATATATATATATATATATATATATATATATATATATATATATATATATATATATATATATATATATAGATATAGATATATAGATATATATATATATAGATATAGATCAATAGATATAGATAGATATAGATAGATAGATAGATATAATTATTTTATGATAGCCTATTGTTGTGGATGTGAATCTCTCTGTCTCTCGGTTTGCTCTCTTGGTGTGTCTCCGTGTATGTGTATATGTGTGTGTGTGTCTATATATATATATATATATATATATATATATGTATATATATATATATATATATATATATATATATATATATATATAGATAGATAGATAGATAGATAGATAGATAGATAGATAGATAGATAGATATAGATATAGATATAGATAATTATTTTATATATAATATAGATATAAAAAAGCCTATTGTTGTGGATGTGAATCTCTCTGTCTCTCGGTTTGTGTGTGTGTGTGTTTTCTGAGGTTTTCATGGGTGTTTGTATATAGTTCTTTGGTTATTCGGGTTTTCTCCCGCGTAAAATTGCAAGTGTTTTGGCGACGTTTCGATGAAGTCTCATTTGTCATCTTCAGGCTGGTGTTTTTAGCTTTGTGCTTCTAGGAGCAATGTGTGATTGCAGCTGTTTCTTCCTTTTAACTGCTAGTGGGGGTGTAAACTGATTGGGTGGGAGCTTGGCTGTGTTCTGATTGGGTGGAGGTGTGTTCTGATTGGTCACACCCCCACTGGCAGTTAAAAGGAAGAAACAGCTGTGATCACACATGTTCCTAGAAGCACGAAGCCGAAAACCCAGCCTGAAGATGACGAATGAGACTTCGTCAAAATGTCGCCAAGGCACTTCCAATTTTACGCAGGAGAAAACCCGAATAACCAAAGACCTACATAGAAACACCCGCGAAACACCCGCAAAAACCTCAGAAAAATATATATATATATATAAAAATTATATTTACTGACAAAGAAGTAAAGTGAGACTAGTATAGATCTATTTCAAGCTATTTAGCTCTCATCAGCTAGCCATACCCTTCTGGGATTTGAACCTGGGCTTGCTTGCATATTAGGCACATATTAAACTCTAAGCCACAGGTTCTGCTCGCTTTGTCAGTTTATACAAGGGGAGATTAAATGGGTTTTCTATCGAAGCAACCTGGTCTACCCAAATATGGGAAGGAGCATACTGCTTCCTTTCACCTTTCAGCCCCAATCCAGGTTGATTATATGTTAATGATATTACTAACAGTAATAGTAATAATTTCAGATGATGGCTGCTAATAAATTACAGAATTTGTTACTCAATGTTAATAAATGTTAATGTTAATAAATATTCTTTACTTTTTTTTTTACTGGAAAATGACCAGCATTATTTTGCAAGTTATGTAACCTACAAAACTGAGAAAAATAGTACTGTAAGAACCATGTTTCTATAAAAACATACATTTTTTTGTTACTAATAAAATGGAATTATAATTAATGGTTTCTTTAATGTAGGAGTTTTGGAAGCTTCTGACCTGCTGCACAACCAAGTCAAGGAAGCTACTTCAGCAAAATACATAAAGCTAGTGCAGTTCAAAATGCTATTCATCATCTACCAAGCCTTTTCTAGCATTGGTCATGACTATTTGGGGAACCACATTTTCCCCATTGTTTCTGCCTATCCTGTGAGATCCAACAGTATAGAATATTCCAGGTTGCATCTATTATGCAATCTAATCTTATAGGGCCTAGCAACATTTTTTATATTTTTAAACAAAATATCCCTTCTTCCTAACCTATTTACATTTTTAAACAAAATAATTTTAATATATATTTAAAATGGATTTTGTTTTAATCTATATGCTTTCCAGAATTGCTATGTCTTGGCTGGCCTTATATATATATATATATATATATATATATATATATATATATATATATATATATATATATATATATTACATTGCATGTAAGATCAGGCTTTCAATCCACTGAACATCTTTGAAGCACTATATTCTAAGATTAAGAATGGTATGGCACATCCATTTTCATTGTCAAACCATCCATTTCCATGTAATAGGTATATAGTACAAAATAATCTGAATATCTGCATATATTAAACTCAAGTTAAAGTCAAATTAATATAAATAATGATATGTACAAAATAGTGACAACACAAAAATATGTTTTAATGAAGGTATATAATCAATCATTCAATTGCTTTGATCACCATCACAATGATTTATTTATTCTTTTTTATACAAATACATGGAATATAAAATATCCACAATATTATTTTTTTTATTGAATAAGTCAAAATGTAATAAATATTGGCAATTTTGATCAGGATTATAAAGAGTTAGATATGTGAATTTCCATTCCTGATTAATTTAATCTTTAAAAGTTGCATGTCAAATTTATTTATTTATTTGGTATTTATAAATATTAATTCTGAACTCTTTTTTTTTTCTAATTAGATTTAGTGATGAGTCTTTGAAGCTGAAAATGCTGCTGGTCCAAATCAAGATGCCAATATTTGTTGTAATTGGAAATAATGCCAGTGGCTGACAATGGACAAATGGTATTGATTTAAAGAAAATAATTAAAAACCTATCATTGTTATCCAATACATGAGCTCAAGTGAAAATCTGAACTGAAAATCCATTCAAATCTCTCTTAAATATTTAAGGTCTGGATCTTCTTATTTCATATGAGCTAAAACATTTTTAATTTATGGTTATACCATAAGAAACAGATTAATGGAGAAATTCTGGACTAAACAGAAGTTTAGGTTTCCAATGTTCTTAATTCCTAATATTCTTACATTATATAAAAAATAGAACAAAGACCATTGGCACTAAAAGACTTATATCAAACAATTTCCTCAATTTTGCCTAAAAGATTCACAATAATAGAGAGAAGGAAGATTATAATTCTTCAAACATGTAGCTTGGTTGGCATTTTATAATATATTGATGAATGATTCTACTGTATCTTCTACTGTTAAAATAATTGACTTGGATCATGAGTTTCATGTATTGATAAGATTTTTATCTCTACAAAATTGATGTTTTTTTACCATTGTCTACTGCAAAGACTTGTTTTACTTAAGATGACATTGACAGGAGTACTGACGTGAACTCTGGCAGATGCAATTCTGAAATGCCATTTGTAGCATTCATGATGCTCTCTGAGCACTAACCTGACATTTATAACTACTAAATAATGCAACAAAGAACATTTCATGGTTCATGAGAATCTTTTTCACATGGAGACATTGCAACTTCCAAATAATTTAGCTTGTGTTCGGAAACATGTTTCTTGTCAAACATTTATTTGATGAAGGAGAACCAACAATAAACATTTAATGGAATTTTTTTTTTTTTTACAAATTAGATTTGTGTAACCAGACAACAAGGGAAAAAATATCAATCAAAACCTGCAGAACAAAACTCTTCAGTTAAGTTTTTTTCTTTAAGATTCATCAGAGCAACATGCCCTCCAGTGATGAAATTCAATTTTTTTTACTGCCGGTTCTGTGGGTGTGGCTTGGTGGGCATGGTGTGGCTTAGTAGGCATGGCAGAGGAAGGATACTGCAAAATCTTCATTTCCACCCCACTCCAGGGGAAGGATACTGCAAAATCTCCATTCCCACCGCACTCTGGGGTCAGCCAGAGGTGGTATTTGCTGGTTCTCTGAACTACTCAAAATTTCTGCTACCGGTTCTCTGAACTACTCAAAATTTTTGCTACTGGTCCTCCAGAACCTGTCAGAACCTGCTGGATTTCACCCTGGTGCCCTCTATAACTATAACAACTATAAATACATTTTTAAGCAATCATCAACATTTGTATTTTCTTTTATTTACTGAAAATGTTTCCAAAAATGCTTGTATTATTATTATTATCACTACAACTATAGTACTATTGGTATGCAGAATTTTTCAGAAAATGCAGAATATTGTTTTTTAATTACTTATGAAAGCATTTTTACTCCATGCTTGCATTTGCATTTATTTTCCCCTTTGGTACCAAAACAACTGAGTTTATGCATTGCAAATCTCGGCTTTATGTGAGAGAGTAGTCACACATCTATTCTGCTGAAGGCACTATGAAGCATACAGAAAAAAGATAGCAATGAAATGAAGACAATATAAAAATGTGATAAGGAACACATAGTGCTTAAAGTTAGCTAAAGGCAAAGATATAACAGGACATGTGAAAAAAGTTTTCATGAAAAAAATGGATCTTGAAAAGGATCTGATAGGGACATAAGAATATTTACCATTTTTCATTCTTAGATCACACAATTAAGAAAGTAGCTAACATGGAGTTCCAATTTGAACCCATTTCAATCAGTATTTTGTCCAGGATATGAATCTGAAACTGCAGTTGTTTTGATGGATGATCTATCTATATTCAATGAGAAAAGTGCAATCCTGCTGGTTCTTCTGAATATCTTGGCAACATTTGGTATGATCAATCATGGTATCCTTCTTGGCTATTGACTGGGGTTTAGACTTGAGGTCACTGTCCTGCAGTGGTTCTAATCTTTTTTGTTGGGATACACCCAAAAAATGATGCTAGAAGTCAATTGTTCAGATCTTAATTAATTGACATACAATATCTCACCTGACTGCACCAAGAAACAATATCTCACCAGGCTGTATTTTGTCTGAGTTTTGAATTAGTATACTGATCACATATCTTATTGCGTCTTGCTGTCTAATTTCAGGGAAACAATTAGCATCCTTGAATAATAGTCTGGATGACAAAGAATAAGCTAAAATTAAATCAAAACAAGATGGATTGCTTGTTGATGCTGTTAGAAAAATCTAGATTCAAGAATAGAGGTGAAAGCTGCTGTAGATATGATTGCATTCCATTTCACAGAAGAGGTTCATATTTGGCAAATATGTTTGTGTTTTGCATAACTGCAGTCAGTTGTACTTAGTAACAATTATCTGTGCCTTGGTTATATACCATATTAATCATTGTGATGTGTTTTATTTGTGAATTTCCATGCATTGGAAATTGCAATTGGTGCAATACACAAGAGACAGTTTGCTAACTACTGTAGGCTACAGAGATCTCATAAGCCTATAATGATATATCTTGACTGATTCTCAGTTCCCTACTGGGTACAATTTAAATGACTAGTATTTAAATCCTAAAGACGTTTATGAATGTCCACCTCTCCTGCTATGAATTTTTCTGGTTCCTTGCAGAAGCAGAAAGGATGTTTTTGTTTTTGAATTTGCCTACTGCCAGAAGCTAGCATTTTGCTATGTGCTCCCAGGCCATGAATTGTTCCTTTCAAAGAAGGAACCACCAATCTCCCAGTGTTTATGAAAATGGCATAGCCTCTTTTAAACAAATTTTTAGTTTTTAGCTTGATTTTGCATTTAATGCAATTTTATTTAGTTAGTTAAAGTACTGTTAGAATGTAGAAGCATTACAATTATAAAAAAAAAAAAAAACCCACAATGCAGATAAAAGAATTACTGCAGGTTCGAATCTCGTCAAGGCTCAAGGTTGACTCAGCCTTCCATCCTTTCTAAGGTAGGTAAATTGAGGACCCAGTTGTGGGGGCAATAAGCTGACTTTGTACAAATATACAAAAGAATGAAGGCTATTGCTTAGCGCATTGTAAGCTGCCCTGAGTCTCCGGAGAAGGGGGGCATATAAATCAAATTAAAAAAAAAAAAGAACAAGAAAAAAAAATCAAATTCACTGCAACCATTCTTCCAAGCATCAAATTGTCAGACAAATATTGTCATACAATATATGCAAGCTAAAATTAGTTTTCGAAGGGCCTGTGCAATGGTGGGTTGCTACCGGTTCTTCCCGGTTCGGGAGAGCCGGTAATGGAAATCTTGATAGGAGAGCGAACCGGTTCGCTCTGAACGTCTGTTGGGCCCTCCCCCCCATCCCCGTGCTATACCTACCTTTATTTCTTTTGTTTTTAGCTCATCTGTAAGGTGCAGCAGAGTAGATTGCCATGCCTCAGCTGTTTTTTTACTCAATGTGTTTGTGCAAAGTGCAAGAGTGGCGAGCATGCAACCAAAGCAACCATGCGCGCAGCAATCACGTGCAAAGCACGTGCGCGATGCGAACCTGTAGAAAAACTGTTTAGAACCCACCACTGGTCCTGTGGAATAATTCTGTCTTGAGAAATTTTGGAATGAGGCTGAATTGCCATTAATGTAATCTTTAAAGCACAATCTAGAAACACCATCATCAGGTGCCCATTGATCTTACCTCTCCTGGAGTTGGAACTGACAGCAGTTAAGTATTTCTCCCATCTGATAGCTTAACACTACAATTTGCCATTTGCAACTTTAGAAACAGCCTAACCAGGAAAACAACATAAACAAAATAAATACAATTGCACGGTTATTCATCCGTAAAATGTTACTTTTGCTTCCTTGACTGGCTTGCCCATCTTCTCCTTTGTAAAAAAGAAACTGGGAAGTTACAGGAAATCAAGTTACTTTTCACATGATTTCAGATGGTCATTATCCCCACCTCTTTCCCTTCAAAAACAAAATATATTTGATTACACAGGTGTTGTATTAAGACATTACTTCAAGGTTCATGCCATCATTCAGCATAGTTCCAGTGAGATATTTAACATTCTCTCTGCAGGAAGTAAATATTTCATATCTTTCTAAAAATGGAAAATATTCCAGATGAAAAATTACTCACTCTGTTAGTGTGTGAATGCAATGTGCAACTTGAAGATACATAATGAGGACAACACTAAAAACTTGTTTTAGGATATTAAGCTGTTTATGGGTATTTTCAGGTTTGATAAACAAATTTGTTGAACATGCTGGTTTGTATTGTTATTGGCAAAAGACCAGATCCCACTAGGGTCAAGAAATCAGTACAACCACACATTCTGTGAAACCAATGTGAGAGAACAAGTGTTATAGTTTTTATCTTCACAATGTTGCCTTGATGAATGAACATGAAAGTTCATGGGCCCATCTGCTAGAAGGTATGTTCTCTTCACTGAAAATATTCTGTGACTTTATGGAAAACTACTTCAAGTTCCAAATATATCAAAGACTACTCAGAAGAGCCCACATACCATGGAGCAAAACTACAAGCACACATACTGGTTTCTGTGATGAGAGTCAAGGGAAGGTGGGGGACAGATACAGTAGTTGAGGAAATGCATATACTTACAATATCCTGTAATACTGATATTGAAAGTCAGGAAGTGATAAAAGGCTAATCAAATGCTACTGGAAGTATAAAGAAAGTCACATTAGCTCTCTTCCCTTGTGTTATTTATTTATTTATTTATATTTTATTTTATTTATTTATTTATATCAAATTTATATACCACCCTTCTCCCTGAGGACTCAGGGCGGTGTACAGCCAAATAAAAACATAGACTACAAACATTAAAATACTATTAAAAAGATATATATAAATTTGGCCCTGTAATTAAAAGACAATGACAAACCAATTAAAAACATTTAAAAGTGTTAAGCCAGCCCGGCTTGCTGAAAAAAAAAAAGTTTTAAGGGCACGGCGGAAGGCACCGAGGTCTTGGGTTCTCCTTATCTCTGGGGGCAGCTGGTTCCAAAGATAGGTGCCCCCACAGAGAAGGCCCTCCCCTGGGGGTCACCAGCCTACATTGTTTGGCTGATGGCACCCCGAGGAGGCCCTCTCTGTGGGAGCGCACAGGTTGATGGGAGGCCGTTGGTAGCAGCAGGCGGTCTCGAAGATTCTGGATCAGTTGGAGCCTCCAGGTGCCCCTCAAAGGGAGCCCCATGTAGAGAGCATTGCAGTAGTTCAGGCGAGAGGTGACGAGGGCATGAGTGACTGTGCGCAGGGAATCCCAATCAAGAAAGGGCCGCAACTGGCATATCAGGCGAACCTGACAAAAAGTCCCCCTGGCCACAGCTGTCAGATGTTCCTCCAAGGACAGCTGCTTATCCAGAAGGACTCCCAGATTGCGAGCCCTCTCTGAGGGGGCCAAAGATTCGCCCCCAATAGTCAGAGATGGAGTCATCTGACTATATCGGGATGCTGGGAACCACAGCCACTCAGTCTTGGAAGGGTTGAGTTTGAGCCGGTTTCTCCCCATCCAGATCCGCACAGCCTCCAGGCACCGGGACATTACTTCAAGGGCATCGTTGGGGTGGCCAGGGGTGGAGATGTACAGCTGGGTGTCATCAGCGTACTGGTGGTACTTCACCCCAAAGCCACTGATGATCTCGCCCAGCGGCTTCACATAAATGTTGAACAGAAGGGGTAAGAGAACCGACCCCTGAGGCACTCCACATATGAGAGGCCTCAAGATCGACCTCTGCCCCCCTGCCAACACAAACTGCGACCGGTCAGAGAGAAAGGAGGAGAACCACCGTAGCACAGTGCCCCCATTCCCCACTCTTCCAACCAGTGCAGCATGATACCATGGTCGATGGTATCAAAAGCCGCTAAGAGGTCTAACAGGGCCAGAACAGAGGAGCAACCTCTGTCCCAAGCCCTCCACAGATCATCACCAACGCGACCAATGCCGTTTCCGTGCTGTGCCAGGGCCTGAAACCTGACTGGAATGGATCTAGATAAGACATTTCCTCCAGGTACTGCGGAAACTGTCATGCAACCACACTCTCAACAACCTTCGCCACAAAGTGAAGGTTGGAGACAGGATGATAGTTGGCTAATACTGCCGGATCCAGGGAAGGCTTCTTGAGGAGAGGCATCACAACTGCTTCTTTCAAGGCTGTGGGGAGGTAACCCTCACTCAATGAAGCATTGATAATTCCCTGGAGTAACCTCCCGGGAAGCCAGTACTAACCAGGAAGGACATGGGTCCAGTAATCATGTGGCCGCACTAAGTCTCCCCAGAATCCTGTCCACGTCATCAGGGGTCACAGAGTCAAACTCTTCCCAGATAACATTCTCAAGACTATTCCTTGTCGCCCTGTCCAAATCTACCCAGTCAGAGTCCAACTGCCCTCGGATCTGAATGATTTTGTCATACAGATATTGTCTGAAATCCTCAGTCCTGCCTTCCACGGGGTCCTCCCACACTCCTGGATGAAGCAGGGAGCAGGTCACCCTAAACAGGGTGGCCGGATGATTCTCTGATGATACAATAAGAGTGGAAAAGTAATTAAACTTTGCCGCTTTTATCGCCACTAGTTAGGTCTTAATATGCGACCTTACCAATGTTTGGTCAGATTCAGTGAGACTGGCCCTCCAATCGCGCTCCAGGCGTCTTTTCTGGCCCTTCATCTCCCTCAGCTCCTCAGTAAACCAAGGAGCTGCAAGGGATCGGCACCAGGTCAGAGGCCGCAAAGGCACAACTCGATCCAAGGCCCCACCAGCCGCCCAATCCCAGGCAGCCACCAGGTCCTTGGCTGAGTTGTGTGCCAGATCCTCAGGAAATGGCCCAAGCTCCATCTGGAACCTATCAGGATCCATCAGGCGCCTGGGGCAGACCCATCTTATTGGCTCTGCGTCCCTGTGGTGGGGTGTAGCGGTTCGAAGGTCCAGGCGAAGGAGCGAGTCATCTGACCATGACAAGGGTTCCATGTCTATATCCCTTATAATAAGATCACTCGACCACTGGCCAGAGACAAAAATCAAGTCCAGAGTGTGTCCCCCCCCGTGAGTGGGGCCTAACTGGGTCAGGTCCATGGCCATCATGGAAGCCATGAACTCCCGAGCCATCCCAGACATTTCACCAATGGATGGCAAGAAGAAATCGCCCATGACCATAAGCCTGGGTGTATCAACTGCCACCGTGGCTATCACGTCGAGTAGCTCAGGCAGGGCCGCTGCCATGCGGCAGGGAGCCAGCAGCAAGCCCATCTGAACCCCATGACCCCATCTCACAAAGAGGGATTCACATCCGGCAATCTGTGGCACAGTGGTCTCCCTCGGACCAAGACCTTCTTTAATAATAACCGCCACCCCCCTCGCCCCTCCCCTGAGCCCTTGGCTGATGGAATGCTCTGAAACCTGGTGGGCACATCTCGACCAGAGGGACCCCTCCGGTCCCAACCAGGTCTCCGTAATACCTGCCAGGTCCATTCCCCCCTCCTGAATAAGATCGTGGATGACGGGGGCCTTATTTAGCACGGACCTGGCGTTGCACAGCAGCAGCCACAGGCCCAGGTCCTGAGTATCTGAGCCACCTAGTATCCGAGAAGGGCATCAGACAAGGTTGCATTTTAGCCCCAACACTTTTTAACTTATATTTAAATGACCTCCCAAAATGTCTGGAAGATACATCACTCCATGGGCCTAGTATAGGAACAAGACAGGTCAATTGCTTGTTATATGCCGATGATATAATTTTGTTGTCGGCCTCACAGGTGGGGCTACGAAGGTCACTTGGGAGGTTGGCAGCATATTGTATAAAAAAATCGCCTGACAATTAATATAGAGAAATCAAAGGTAATGATATTTAGCAGTCAACAAAATATAAGGAGATGGGTTTTAAATGACAGAAGAATAGAACAAGTTCAGTCATTTACCTATTTAGGGCTAGTATTTCAGACAAATGGCAAATGGAATAAGCAGGTAAAAGCCGGAGCTCGGAAGGCCATGGCTCGGATGGCTCAATTAAACAAACTTATTTTAGAGAAAACTCCATCTTCATTAATCCCAGTGCTAAAGGTCTTCCAGGCGAAAATCGAACCAGTACTTATCTATGGGGCAGAAATATGGGGGTCAGTTAAGCTGCCTGGGCTGGAAACCCCTCAAAATAAGTTCCTGAGGAGAATTTTGGCAGTGTCCCCCGGAACCCTAGCATGTGTAGTAAGGGCAGAAACAGGAGTCCATGCGACTGGCACTAGGGCCTTGTTGAAGACTGTTTATTATTGGTTGAGAATAATCGAGATGGAGGAAGGGAGGTTACCAAAATTAGCGCTAATGGAGCAGATTATCTCAAGTAATAAAAATAACTGGTTATCAAGAGTTCTGAAGCAGGTATCTAGCTCTGGTATCCCTTTAAATTGGCAGCAGTACGACTATAGGCAGATCCGAAATTGGATTGCACAGAGATTTAAGGACATAAGTGCCCAATCGGATATTGCACAGGTGACAGCAGTAAAAGTTTGCCCCTGGTTATCAGCCAATAAACAAATTTTCAAAATAGAAAAATATTTAGCTGTGCCTTTGTTTCCCGTCCTGAGAAGATTCTTTACAAAACTGAGGTTGGACCAACTTGGAACAAATATGCTCCGGGGTAGATATAAGGGTATTCCTGTAAGGGAAAGGGTCTGTCTATGTGGGACGGGGGAAGTCGAAACAACGTCCCACATAATTTTTGATTGCCCCCTATATTCAGACCTGAGGGAACATCAACTGGGCAGGATCTTTTATACCAGCACCCCTAAGCCTAAAGAGCACTTTTTGCGATATTGTTTGTTAGGTTCCAACTTGCAGTTGGTAAAATGGATTGCTAAATTTGTGGTAAAGTTGATGGGAAGGAGGACAAAGTTGGTGCAGCAAAATGCGGTAGATTATAAGAATTATCACTTGATCTAACAATGTAATTTTAATAGCAGTTAACACTGATTGGGTAGATGCAGGGGCGACATTATAATATAAATTTAATTATATTTAAATGGTACTTTAAATTATTGTATTTTATCCCGATTTTATTTTAGATCGTATTTTATTCTAATTGTATTTTAATTGCGAGTTATTCCAATCTTACTTAATTTGTTTTACCAAACCTTTGTAATGGTTTGTCTTTGTAATTCTGCACTTGATATGGCCCAAAGGGCTAATCAATCAATAAATTGATTGATAGTATCCGAGAGGAGCCTTGGGGACCGGGGCACATAATTGCTCTCAAACAGCAAGTGCGCACTCCCAACACATGATATGGTCCCCTGCTCCTGCCATATCTGCCCCTCCCAACCACCATGCTGATGGTACATCCCTCATTAGGATAGCCCTCTGCCCCCTCCCCATTCCCTCGTCATGCACCCTCCAAATCGTTACTCCGTGCCGGGCTTGGCTCCGACCTTGGTGGATTACCCTCCCCATCCCCTTTGGTCGTCTTCCCAGTTCCCCTTAAAAATTATTAAAAGCCCTAATTAAAAAACCCCTTAATCCCCGCTTTAAAATGTTCCACCTCTCGGGGCTCCAAAGCCCATCCTTAACGTAGGCCTTTGATAACTGGAAGGCCATCGCTGCGAGAGGGGGGCATCTTGCAGCGCAAGCAGATCTGCCGAGTTACAGGCCATACAAGTATGATGAGGTGGAAGAGGGGAACTCTGGGTGTCAGCGATAGTCATAGAGGCGAGAGATGGCAATATGGCTGAACATGAGGAGGTGGGGCCCCTTCACTCTCTCACAGTGGTGGGGCGTCCAGGTCAAATAATTGCAATGCAGGTAGATGGCCACAGCCGCTCTCTCACAGCGGCTGTATGTCATAGTCCAACAGAAGTCACTCTTTTCCTGCAGACGGAACAGCAGTCATTGACCTAGACTTTCAGCTTCTCCTTCTCTTGGATAACCTTTTATTTAAATTTTCCTAATGTGCCATCAAAGTATGCAAAAAGGGCTGATCACCCTTTGCACTAGCACAAGGTAGGTTTCAGTGTCATTTTTAGACTATTAATACTTGCACAGATACATTCATAATGATCAGTTATTGGCTGCAATCAGTATTGCATATATCTGAGTAATATAGTTATCAATTTCATTGCAAAATCTATGAGTTTCCTTGAGATGCAGTGCAAGCAGTATAGATAATATTGTTTTTTTATTTGACCAATGGTAAACCAAGATAATTTCCTACCAAATAACTGATTTATTATAATTTGAAAAGTGAGTTAAATTAGTTGTATATAGCTTATGGCTGTAAAAAACCAGAATTAAATCATAAACTTTATTGTTATGAAGCCTTAATTGAATAGTTATGAAATCAGCTCTATTATATGCAGAAGTTCATGTAATAGGCTTTTGGTATGCTTATAAGATAATAATTTTCTGAATAATCTACATAAAACTAGACATACATACCATACATACAATGCTTCTTCTATGCTGCCAAAAGTCTGTGCCACTCACAGTATTTGATTATGAGTCTGCTTTGTATAAACATATTTGTGTAGAATAAAATACGTGCTACCAGCTAGGTTGGCTGTTCTCTGTTCATTATAGAAACCTTTGTCCAAAACTCAGTATGATGATAAGGATAAGATCTCTAGTTTTCTATGGCTATCCTGCCCATTCAGTACCAAATAATCATTTTTTTGTAATATGGAGCACTCAGACAATGAGCACTAGATAAATCATTTGACATATGGGAAATCTAATGGGCTTGTCAGTCATGAAGTCATGGAAAATGTGACTGATGATAAACTCAAGCTTTATAAATGCAAAATACTTTGTTTGCCAGCATTTTGATTATTGTCATCATTCAACACTTACGAGATAAACCAGAATTAGACAGTGAATAGGAATAGAGATGTTCACATTTTTCACTATGTGGAAAGAAATTTTATAGTACCTCAAAAGGAGGTCTAATACTAATGAATTATAAAATATGGGAAATAGTAGTAGTTAACAATGATAGATTTTCACTCAGTGAAGATATTTGATCAGAGGTCAAACCATAATTATCATGAATAGAACACAATAAAATGCCAACTAAGTACAGGAATACAAAGAAACCTACATCTCAACTCCAATCCAATATAGAAACTATGGCCTACAACCTCATCAATAGAACTCTCAATGATCTAACTAAGAAAAGTCCAACTACAAAAGAAAAGCAGTGATTGATGAAAAGCAATGGACTCAACCTTCTATACTTTTAGGGACACTCCAAATACACAAGCCCAAAATGCTTTTTTGTCCAACTGTATCATTACCAGGGACCCCAACCTATAACATTACCAAAGAATTAACAAAATTTTGGACAATTTAGGGACGGCACATCAATTGGGGATGTAGAATTAACCATTCTGCATAAATGCTTTTCAATAGTAGCAAAGGAGATACCGTATATGGCATTTATCAATTATTGTTTTTAAAAAGTTTTATGCCAGTTCGTAATACTAGCTGAACATAGAATTAAAAAGAAACAAACCATAATCTTTACAACATAATTCATTCTAACTTTGTAAATAGAACTTTAACAAACATACATTCTAAAATTTTAAATTAACCATTTAACCTAGATTTACCATTGTTAGATTTTCTTCTTTTCAAAGATTTGAACTTGGATTTGATTTCAGACACTTATTGCATATCAAGCAGGACATGTATTTTCATCGATTAGACCAGATAAATTGATTTTTAGTGAGTTTGAAGATGTAACTGGCCCTATGTTTATAGGAAGAAATAGTACACACTTAATATTAAATAAAAATCAATTGACTACAGACAGGATTAAATAAAGTAAAATGTATGGGTCAACCTTTTTATATGACAATGCATGCATAAAGCAATAAAGGTTGGATGTATGTAATAATATTGTTAATATAAGTCTAATTTTACATCAGAACAAATCTATCTACTGTCACAGGCAACTAACTCTCTACTGTCTCCTAGATACAATTTAATTTTCAACTTCTACTTTTATTTATTCTACTCTTTTTTCCTTGAGAAGAGCTATCCTGAATCAGGACTGATTAATACCCAAACAAGGAAATTTAATAAAAAGGCATATCCTTTTAAGAGCTGGTAAACATAGAATACTATATTTACTATCTCCTAGCCATTATTTGTGGTGATAATAAGTGTTCCAAGTTGGAATGCAAACCTTAACTGACTGTCATGGATACTTCATTATGACTGTCATGGATACTTCATACTGTATTTTGGATTGTTTATGTCAGACTATGTAACCACAAGTTCAATTACTTTTGCAACCTTCACAAACTAATTACTAATGTCTGAAATTTGACTGAAACCTATACTTGCTCTACCCTTCCTCACTCACTTATATATATATGGAGAATTGTGGTGGTGGGAGTGTGTTTGGGCATGGTTAAGTGTGTTGGACCTGGTCTTTGGGTGTTAGGTGAATTTCGTTGTATGGGTATACTGTGTATATACATACAATGACAATAAAGTTATTTATTTATTTATTTATTTTATTTTTTACTTTCTGATTTATACTGCAATCATGTGTCATCCAATGGGATAATACCATGTTTAAATAATATGTAATTTGGTTAATAGAGGTCAACTGTTGCAAAGACAAGGTTGAAAGATATTTTTCAATAGACGAATAGAGAATTGTTTGGCTTTCCAGAGATTCATGCTTTGGACATTGCAGACCAGGTGTATTTTTTAATAGTTAATTTGACAATATTTTACGACTAAAAACAGAACAAAAAGATTCCAATAAATAAACTCCAATGAATCTCTACATAAAAGGCAGCTGGACTACAACTTGCTGGAAACTGTTTTCTTATAAGTCCCTGCTGTCCTTTATCCTTTCTAGTCCTGTGACAAGAGTAGAATGTAGATGCAGCCCATTTGTGCTTCTCAAAGCATATGTACACAAAAGCACATGGCCCACTGCTGATAAGATTGGAAAGAATTATAGAAGTCATGCTATGCATTCCTTTCCCACTATGATTATAAAACAACTGATGTATTGCTTTCAGTTTCCTCACAATTGATGAGAAGTTTGAATGACATGTTTGAGTTAAAGCAATAATATATTTACATTGTTATGCATTCTTACAAGAAATCAAGAATTTTTTTTTTTGAAGGCTTACATTCACTTACTTAGTCAGTTTATGAGGAGAGATATTTACTTGACTAAGATCATATGTCAAGAAATGTTTAAAACTTGCTTTTCGATATCCAGTTCTAACATTTGAACCACTTACACATCCTAGAAAAATGACAATTTATGTGCCTCTAAGGTCTCTCTCAATTATATTATTTTTTAGCCTGGTACTGAACTTGATAGATAACAATAGTACTCTGGAACAATAATAATAATTTTATTACTGCATTTTAGGGAACAAGTCATATTTATGATTGACAATAGCAATTTTCTGAAACTCTGCTTTGAGTCAAGCATTTGTTATGGCTGAGTGTATTTACCTCCTTAACATTCAGTAGCTCTCCTCACAAATGATACAGTAATTCTTAAGAGGTTTATCCCATCCAACATTGTTAAAATGTAAATAAAATAAATAAAATGGATTTTAAAGCCCCAGGGTGCCTCTAATAGCTTTTCTTTTCAGACGTGAAGCTCATACAAACTTTTCTAAATGATGGCTTTTTATACAACTATAGAAAGTGACAGTTGGATATTGGTGCCACTTAGGACTGCTGTTAACTTCTGTTGTTAAGGTGCACCAAAGAATCCTCTGGGATATGAATCAGGTGGTCATGAATTAGATCCGTCATGAATGGACGGAGAACTAAATGTCTGGTATCAAAGGTCCCTTAGTTATCCTAGAGATTAATAAATAGAATTCTAATGAAAATTTATTTAAGAAATGGAAAAGCTAAAGAATGACACAGTTCAAACATTCTTTAAAATATGATGAACTCAGAGCTCATCTTATAGACTATGTTTGATCTGTCAGGACTACCTGCTGGCACTTTTGATGTCTGCTGGCATCATGCTACATAGTACAAAACTAATTCCCATATTGTATCCTTTTAATTATACCTTCAATAAGACCATACTTATCTCAGTAAGTTCCCAGTATGCGGCCCCTGCATCATCTGACATACAGTAAATGTCTGGTAAAAATATACAAAATGAATATGGGAGAAAAAGATCATTTCTAGGTATATTGTGGCTATTCAATCAATTTTTATATGAATTTACAAATGCCATTTGTAATCTGAACTATCTTCTTTTGTTTGTTTGTACAGAATAGAAAACTTTTGTTTGGGAGAGCCATTAGAAGTTGAGCAAGATGGGTGTGATCAAAGTAAGAAATAGGAATATGCAGAGTACATTATTATTTAGTTTAAAGCCCAACTCACAGGGTATTTTTCCTTAGTTGTTTTAGTGTTATAACACTAACTTTAATTTTAATTTACCAAAAACCTATTGGCAGCTAAGGAGTAAGCTTTCTTCCCCAATCTTAAAAGTTACAAAAGTTGTGTAACTTTATTTTGCAGTATCCCTAATAAACTGTTTGATTTGCATTGGCCATAATCCATAGATTAATGGTGCATAGAAAATTTTTGCCTTTTCTATTCCATAATATATGCCAACAATTATATTTATTTATTTATTTTATTTTATTTTATTAAAATTTATATGCTGCCCTTCCCCCGAAGGACTCGGGGCAACAACAATAAAATCACAATAAAACAACAATAATAAATAAGATTAAAAGATTCAATTAAAATCCCACAATTAATTAAAACTCCCAAAACAGAATCAGACAATTTGCTTAAAAAGCCATGTCTCAGGTCTTTGCAGAAGGAACGGAGATCAGGGGCCATCCGGAGCAGCCCGGTGGATAACTCGTTTCAGAGGGTCGGTGCAGTCACAGAGAAGGTCCTCATCCTGGGTGCTGTCAGCTGACATTGTCTGGCTGACGGCACCCAGAAGAGGGCAGCCCTATGTGAGTGCACTGGGCGGTGGGAGGCCGGTAGGAGATGATCCTGCAAGTATCCTGGGCCCATGCCATGAAGGGCCTTATAGGTGAGAACCAGCACCTTGAAGTGGATCTGAAGGACCACCGGCAACCAGTGCAACTCACGCAGGGGAGGTGTAATCCAGGAATATCAGGAACCTGCCGTAATAACCCATGCGGCCACATTCTGGACCAGTTGGAGCCTCCGGGTGTACCCCAAGGGCAGCCCAATGTAGAGGCATTGCAGTAATCCAGACAAGAGATAACGAGAGCCTGGGTGACTGTGCGGAGAGCATCCCTGTCTAGGTAAGGTTGCAACTGGCACATCAGGTGAACCTATGCAAAAGCCCCCCCTGGTCACGGCCGTCAGATGGTCTACTAAAGACAGCCGCGAATCCAGGAGAACACCAAGGTTGCGAACTCTTTCAGAGGGAGTAAGCAACTCCCCTTCCATCAAAAGTTGTGGGGCCGTTAGATCCACAGCCACTCCATCTTGGAGGGGTTTCAGTTTGAACCTGTTCCTACCCATCCAAACCCCCACTGCCTCCAGGCACTTAGACATCATGGAAAGGGCATCCCTGGATTTGTCCGGGGTAGAGATGTAAAGCTGAGTGTCATCAGCATACTGATGGTAACTCACCCCGAAACTATGAATGATCTCACCCAGCGGCTTCATATAGATGTTAAAGAGCAAGGGGGAGAGGACTAAACCCTGAGGCACCCCACAAATGAGGGGTCTTGAGGAGGACCTCTGCCCCCCACCCAAACAAACTGCAAATGACCCAAGAGATAGGAGGAGAACCGCTGCAGAACAGTGCCCCCCACTCCCAACCCCCTGAATCATCGCAGTAGGATACCATGGTCGATGAGCCGCTGAGCCACTAAGCCGCTGAGTGGTCAAGTAGGACCAGAGCAGAAAAGTAACCCCTGTCCCGGGCCTGCCAGAGATCATTCACAAGGGCGACCAATGCCATTTCTGTGCTGTGTACGCGCCTGAAGCCTGATTGCTAGGGGTCTAGATAGTCCGTTTCCTCCAGAAATTGCGGGAGTTGGTATGCCATAACAGACTCAACAACCTTTGCTATAAAGCGAAGGTTGGAGATGGGATGGAAGTTGTTAAGGGAGGCCGGATCCAAGGCAGGCTTCTTGAGGAGGGGTCGAACCACAACTTCCTTAAGGATGGCAGCGAAGACACCATCCCTCAATGAAGCATTAACAATCGCCTGGATCCAGTCCCCGGTCACCTCTCTGGCTGCCGCAAAAAGCCAGGAGGGACACAGGTCCAACAAACATGTTGTGGCACTCAATCTTCCCACAATCCTGTCCCCTTCCTCCAACGAAACAGGGTTAAAGTCAACCCAGATGTTACCTTCAAGACCTGATCCCGTCTTCTCGTCAGACCCTGACCAGTCAGAGTCTAACCCCATCCAGATCTGAGCAATTTTGTCTTGCAGGAATTGAACAAAATCCTCAGCAGTACCCTGCAGGGGGTCCTCCCTCGCTCCCTGATTAAGGAGGGAGTGGGTCATCCGAAACAAGGCTGCTGGGTGATTATCTGCTGACACAATGAGAGCAGCAAAATAATCACGCTTCACCACTTTCATCGCCACAAGATAAGACCTAATATGGGTTCTTAATTGTGTTCGATCAGATTCGGAATGGGAAGATCTCCAACTGCCCTCTAGGTGTCTCTTCCGACACTTCATCTCCCTAAGCTCCTCGGAAAACCATGGAGCTATACAGGATCCCTGTCGGCAGAGAGGCCGCAATGGGGTGATTCGATCCAGTGCCCCGGTAGCAGCCCATTCCCAAGCATCAACCAGGGCCTCTGGAGAAATGCGGGATAAGGATGTGGGAAATGTCCCAAGCTCCGTCAGGAACCTATCAGGGTCCATCAGGCACCTGGGGTGGAACCAACAAATCAGTTCTGCTTTCCAGCGGGGAGTGTTGGTGGATGGAAAGTCCAGCGTAAGAAGGAAATGGTCGGTCCATGACAGGGATTGAGTGGATAATATACCCTACCCCGAGATTATTCCACTGCCCAGAGTTGAAAATCAGGTCCAGTGTGTGTCCACCATTGTGAGTTGGACTCCCATACAACTTGAGTCAGGTCCATGGTCGTCATGGAGGCCATGAACTCCCGGACCAGCTCAGAAGTCTTGCCAGCTGACGGGAGATTAAAATCTCCCACAACTATCAAGTTGGGGAGCTCAACTGTCAGTTCGGCAATGACTTCGAGCAGTGCGGGCAGGGCCGAAGATATGCAGCTGGGAGACAGGAACATAATCAACAAACCCGACTGAACTCCAGGGTTCCACTTCAACAATAGGGATTCACACCCGCCTATCCGAGGGACAGTGACCTCCTTAGGACTAAGACTTTCCCTAATAACAACGGCCATTCCCCCACCCCTTGCGTGGAGTCGTGGCTGGTGCAGCATACAGAAACCCGGTGGGCATAGATCGGAGAGGGGAACCCCTCCTTCCAGACCCAACCAGGTCTCCGTGATACAAGCCAGGTCCGTGCCCCCCTCATCAATGACAGTGAGCGATGAGTAATTACAGTTTTGTATTTCAGCAATATGTTGGAATACAAATTCTCTCACCATATTCAATATGCTACACATCCATATTATCTCTTATCTTTATTTTAAATGTCATATTAAGTGGTTTTAATTAATATTGTCTAAGTTTGATTATTCCTTGTTATGCAGAAAAATAATGTAATTCCATTACAAGCAATTTGAGGGTGATAGGTAATACTAGGGACCTGAAGAAACATCATAAAACAGAATAACAGTAAACTGATTATATGCTGTTGCTAAGAAAATCACATGGCATGTTTAGGTTCATGGAATCACCAAGACTCAAGAGAATTTTAAAGTATGTATTAAATCTCAGTTCTTTTCAGGTAATGAACTCATGAACATTTCTTCTAAGTGGCAACTGCCCTTCTATTCTTCTTGTGCCATATCTGTCATCAGACGTTGGCGATCGTGTTGGCAATCCTATTTTTGTCAACAGCCATATGAAAAAGTGCTGCTGAGTTTTGTCCAAACCAGTCCCCTAGGTTTTGAAGCAATGATGTTCTTCTGCCTGGATCTTGTTTGCCTTCAATCTTTCCCTGGAGAATTAAGTAAAGGATGCCGTATTTTTCTGGGTGTCATATCACATGTCCATTTTGCCCTTCTATCCCCCCTTGCAACTGGGGCAAAATGAACCTGCAGAAGTGATAAGTGAAATGGCAAAATGGCACCTCATTATTCAGTGCTGCATTTCTCGATGAAATTGCAACAACCAATTTGAGATGTCGTTATTAGTCTATAAATCCCTAAATAGTTTATGGTGTGAGTACATAAGAGTATATCTCATTGTTTGTTCCATTGAGTTTGGCTTAAACAATGGTAACCAGGAATATACAACCCAAAAGTCAATCCTCTTCAAATAGAGATCATATAGGATAACAATAACTCCAGGATTAGACATTTTAAAGATTATTTGTAATTTTGCACTTCTGTTTTGTAGACTGAACTTTACCTTAATGTTCTAAAAATGTTTGTACTTTTAAACTGCTTTGGACTTGTTTGAAAGAACTGTATAGAAATAAAATAGTAAATATATCTTCGTAATATTTGTGAAGCATGTTTTGAGAAGAATTGACAACTTCTGGCTTTTCCACCCAAAAAAACAGATAAATGGTATCTGTTATGGCAGCAAATAAATTGAATGATTTTTTTGGTTCACCTTTCACTTCTCAAAACCTTTTAAATGTTCTTTTCATGGAAAAAGAACTGAAAGAATTTACTGAACCTTACTGAGCTCAGAACAGACTCAACAGTTTTCTGCAAAGAGAGGCTTGTTTCACATTACTGTCAGATATGAAATTTATTTTTATGACCTGAATTTGACCTGTGTAGATATTACTGTTAATCTCCCTGACATATAAACAAATACTTTTATCTGTTGTCTCCTGTCAGGACTCTTAAAATTTTTTAGCTGTAAATCTCAGCACTCAATTTCTTTAATCCAGTTCAGTAATTGGTTTATTTGGCAGAAGTTCACTGATGACACTTGACTAGATAAATGTCTTTATTGAAAAAAAAGAAAAAGAAAAAATACAGCCTTTTACATACAGAATATTTGCTCATTATATTACCCAGCATTCAAAGCCTTTAAATTTTGCTCTAAGGGTAATTCTATACATTTTCTGAAATCTTTCCAAGTCAAAAGATACTCTACCATTCTCTTGATGGCCTTGAGACACTTGATCTACTTTGCATGTTTACATAACAGATCTGTCTAGCTTGAAAACTGCTGAGTTCTACTTTCCTAGCTTCCTTCCTATGTCTTCCTGCTCTATTCATACTTATACACACACATACAGAATATTTTAAGCATTTGGACATTTTAAGCATATGGACATTTTTTAAAATGGGAAAGATGAAAAATGCTGTAGTTGATTATCAGAAATGAATCTTACTTCAGTCAGGTTAAAGGTTATTTGTGGGTTCCTATGGCTTCAGCCATGGAAAGGGAAATATCTTAAGCAATCTCACATTGCTCCTCTAAGACTTAAGTCAAAATTTATGCATCACACCAGATTTATCATTATTTAAGTTTTAGTGACACAAGTGTCTTTTTTTTTATTTCAAAAGGCTTCTAAGGGTCTCTTAATGTAACACTCAAAGAACGTAAATTGACAACAGGCACCTTCCGTTCCTTGTTGCAGCCCCTTTGATTTTCCTTCTGTTTGACTCAGTAGTGGTTTTCACTTACCTTCTCTATTGGTTCGGGACTGAGAGCATGTGAGCGCGCTTGCTTCACTTGCCCACCGCATTTCTGTACATGCGCAGAACCTTCTGAGCATGTGCACAATGTCTGTGATGACATCTGGGCGGATGGCCGGACCTCCCACCGCCACTGGTACCGGTTCGCCTGAACTGGGGCGAACTGGTAGAAACCCACCACTGGTTGGCTTCCCTTTCTTTTTCAGTTCCTATCCTAAGATCATTGGCTGTAGAGAATTTAAAACTGTAAAATAATGATTTACTCTCCTTCCCAATATACTTCCAGAAATTTAACAAGGTCCAGCAGTTGTCTCTCTTCTTTGAATCTTTCCTCTGTTGTCTTCTTTCCAATTCCTGACAAAGTTTTTAATATATGGATTTATAGATTTGGATCACTCAATTGCACCAATGAGTTGTAATATTTTGTGTCTCTTTGCTGCCATACATTGGCTTTTTGCATTCCAAATCAAATAGTCCAATTTATTTTCCCAAAATCCACTTAGTTTTTATTTCCACATAGCAGAAACAATGAACTCTGAAACAATGCAGCATGAATACGAAGAAGATATGTAAATAAAACAGAATTAAATAAAATACATATTTTATTTATACATATAAGTTACATTTAAAAATTAAGTCCATTAAAATGGATTGTGAGCCTGAAGGGATTTGGGGAGTTCCAAATTTCTACACATCCAAGAATTTTCTTTTCAAACTAGAGTTTAATTTTAGCTGTAATTTTGCACAATATATATTTTCGCTGGACAACATATCCTGGTCCAGTTGTAGGATATTGGCTGTCCAATTTTGCAAAGTAATTGGCTATTAATGTGACCTCATTAAACCTTAAAGCATATTTCCCATTGGAAAACCCTTTTGCCTAAAATGTACCAACCAGCAGTTTTTTAAAAAATTATTTGAACTTTCCTTCCAGCCATGTCTGCTGAACCTGCTTCTTCAATTAATAAATCTGCTATGTAATTTAAACATTAATTACATATTAATTAGATAATAATTAATATTAATGGCCATCTAAAATGATAACTCAGGTTTTTTCCAATGTTAACTGAAATATAATAACACCAATATCAATAGGTAATACAATCTGTAATACAATGTTGAATAGAGAAAAATAAATCTACAAAGATTAATATAAAGGATTAATTAATATAAATGAACACGTGTAAGACAGGGCTTTTAAAAAACTTTTTAAATTTACAGAATAAAAAGTAAATTAACTGCAACATAGTTAAATAAGGAAATTCTGAATCTGAAGTAAAAGAAATATATGGCAATTTTCACTTGAACAATTAAGCAGAATCTGCTTTAGCAGATGTATGTGAGAACTGATCAGAAGTACCTATAGGACAATTCCAGGCCTAATTGGAATGAATTCTCTAGCATTTATTCCCTAGTGATTAATATTTCAACTACAATTGAGAAAAAGCTGTAGCTTGATTGCTCTGAATACAGACAGTTTAAAGGTCTTTATTTGAATCACTATAAACAGTGATTAGACATATAGATAGTGCTGAATAGGTAAGCTAATCGTCTGACTTAGCCTAAGATCTTTCTAGCATCTTTTGCAGAATCCTAGACTAGTTGCCTTCAATTTCTCAACACTATTACCTTACTTTTAGAATATGAAAACTACAGCAGCTTTAATAACTGCTTTGCATATGCAATTGGCAAAACCAGTTTGGAAATATAACTGATTGGCTGCATCATAAAATATTTGTTACTATTGTTGTTCAGTCGTGTCTGACTCTTTACATTCATAAAATATACGAAGATATAAGTATTTTGCTTGTTTTTGGCTTAACATAATGTGTAAACATAACCATTTGATGTACAAATCTTAATTTATGGCATAATATGACATCATAAATTGTGGTTTATTCAATAAGCTCTATAGTAGTTAAACAAATCATATACTCTCTCTCTCTCTCTCTCTCTCTCCCTCTCTCTCTCTCTCTCTCATTCACTCTCTCTCTCTCACACACACAATTTCTTTCCATATAGGTTTACTTCGTATGTGTATGTATGTATGTGTGTGTGTGTGTGTGTGTGTATATACACACACACGATACAAAACATGCATTAAATAGAAGTACTAGTACAACTCTGACTTATAAATTAGCTAAGATTATATGTTTATTTCATATTTATCCATATTATTTATGTTAGTTTTCATAAAGAAGAAAATAGAGATGCATTACTCTTAATATTTCAAGTAACTAAACAACTTTATGACACATTAGCTCATCCTTTGAGAGAAAGATAGTACAGTTTGATGTTACCAGAATGAATATTAAGTTTGAAGCTCACTATATACTTTTATCCCAATGTTGGACAGTTCCATGACCATCTACAAAGTGTATATATCATAAACAGAAAAATAATTGCAGTGGAAAACAAACTTCAATAATAATTCAATATTTACTTATTTAAAAAGTTAAATAGAAAGATGGGAGGAAGGGGAAGCAGTGGTAGCGGAAGTGATTTTTGACTTTTCCTGGCTTTCCCATTGACTTTTTTGGTAGGAAACTGGCAGGGAGAATTAAAAATTATGATCATTTGTCTGCAGTAATAATCACAATTTTGTGAATAAAACTGGTTTGAATAATGGAAAAATGAAATTTCAATTCCATAGCAGTGATGGGTCCAAGATTTTACTGAACTCGATTCAAAAGTTGTAAGTATAACACACCATTTGGGCTAGCTTGAGATCACAAACAGAAAAAAAAAAGATAAATGATAACACAATGAAATTTTTAGTAGTATATAGATTCTGCTCTCAATTTTCTAAAGTGTTTTTAGAGGACATGCTTTATTTCACTTCTTTCTTCACTTCTTAGTTTCTGAGTATTGTCATCTGAGGAGAAATAGATCTGGTTCAGTCAAGTTAAAGTCCCATTAATTTAAATACAAGAGTTAGTGGGAGAATATAGAACCAGTGAAATGTGAAAGTATTTCACTTTGCCTATATTGTGATCAGGATATAGGAGAAATGTCCAAAGCAACCTTCCTGAATCTAGAACTCCTTTGCGAAAAAAGGAAGCAAAACAAACAAAAAATAAATGTGAATGTGAATGTGAATAATCAGAACATAGGTAATTTTTTGTAGTGCTGTGTTTGAAAATATGTAACATAGATACATTATCTATGCAATTGGGTCAGTGACTGGCATAGAAGGATTTTCTTTTAATTCATGAAATGCATATCTCTAAGGAAGGGGACTTCAATCTGATTTAGCAAATGTCACTGCAAGCCTGGTACTGAATGGTCTATATGCGTTGTTTTGAAGTATAATCACATGTTTGAGCTCTGAGAGTAAGCAACTATCAGAAGTGCTTTGGTGCTAGGAATTAAATATCTGGAACTCCTCAGCATCCATGCAATGAAGGCAATTTCTGTCACAGTTAAGCAAGCTGGTGTCAAGTATTAAAGAATGCAGATGGACAGCACGTTGTGCATAATTATTGGTTTAGCTTCAGGACTTTGGGGGAATATCTTGTTATCTGGATGGTTGGTCTCCATTACCTAGACTATTATTCAGCGAATTAAAGATGATATTCTAATTGGCCCTAAACATCTGGGTTGTGTGTCTGGCAAGATTGAAGTCCTATTTTCTATAGTTATTTTGCCCACCTGGTCTGGGATGGAGGAAGGCTGGTCTCAGCTTTATAAAATCTACCTCGTAGATTTTAGGCGTAATATGGGTATTAACAGACAAGGATGCCTCGCACCTGACTGATTTAATAGTATGTCCTATTTAATAGGTTCTGTTATTATGGGCACCTGCAAACATTTGATTATAAACTAAACCAATGATTTAAACAATTAGTTAAAAAGAACTAAAAAGAACAAAAGAATTATCTTTTGCATTTTAACAATTAGGAAAGCTATGCAGAAAATAAAGAAAAAAACAGGCTTTAAAACTGGAGGATCAAAGGAGTCAAGTGATAAATATAATATCTCACTGCCTCTAATTTTCTTTCTGTGGTATGTGCAGTCAGGTGTCCAACAGTCACTTTCTGTTTTTCTGGAGCTCTATTTTGTTTCTGTCCATCTTTCATTGTCTCTCTATATATGACTATGCTTTTCTTTTTATTTCTGTGTTTTTATGTAATAAACATACAAACAGTTTTGAGAATGATTATTCTGTTTTTCACAGTGTATTTCCCTTAAAGTTTAGGATTGTTAATTACTCTCACATCCTAGGATTATGATTCTTTATAAATCAGAATTATATATAAAATTGTTATATGCTTATGTAGGAAGTTAAAACCCACCCCTCTCTAGAAAAATAAAATATTTTAGGAACATTAAAAGGGGAGAATATTTCCTCTAAAAGGGAGGCAGAAACTCAGCCCCCAACCTTTGTTAATGGGCCTTTAAGGCCTGAGCCAGTCCATTCTACATAACAAAGATCTACCTCCTTCAGGCAGAGCTATTTAATTGCCCTGCATTGCATCACCCAACAAGATTCAACCAAGATTCAGCCATGACCTCTGACAGCAACCAATCAAAATACTCTTCCTTTGCTCCAGGAAATTAAAAGCCAGAGAGGGTATAAAACCCAGGGACTCGGCAACTCTTCCTTTTTTTCGCCCAAGGTCTCCAAGGCATGTGATCTGTTCATTAAGCAATTTCCATGAATCCAGTGTCTTTTTCCCACTTGGAACTGAACCCAGAAGGATATTTCTTCCAACACATCTACAATTTATTATAAATAAATTGTAAAAAGCATCTACGAAAATGACCTAAAACAAGATGGATCAACAACATCAACAAGTATTGTTGGGCCAATTGGCAAAAGAAAGCTCAGGACAATATTGGTTGGAAATGTGATGAAGAGGCCTTCATCCTGCAGTGGATAGACAATGGATAGAATGATGATGTTGATGACGATGATAATTATGATATGTAAAACTGTGTGTTTATCAGGTGTGAGAGATGGACTATAAACAATTATTCTTCTGTTTTGGAAAGATAGCAGGACCCAGATTTATAATCTTGATTCACTAGCATATATTTGTTTTCCATTTGTAAGATGACTATCAATATAATGGAAAGACTGGTCAGTATTACTGTGGTCCATGTTTGACGATGTATTGAAAACTTTAGATTAAATTATTTCTGGTCTGTAATATAAAATGTTTCTGATATCTTCTTTGTGTTATTTGTAACCTTTCCCCTGCTTGTTTTTCATTTTTCCTAATATTAAAGCAATAAAATATATTTTAAAATGAAAATAAAATACTTGTACTGTTTTCTGTAGCATTACCATATTATATATAGTAATGGTAATATATTAACAACCAGTAAATCGATTTATTTTCTAAAATTCATAAAAACAGATATTGCTATATTTCAACAAGCAATTCAAATTGTATGTTGTAATTTAATTTTAATACTTTCTTTACTACATATCTGTTATTTTTCCTTTAAAAGTGAAATTGGACTATTAAAGAAAGCAAGTGGTTCTCAATAACAATAGGAAATACTATTATTTGGGTAAATCATGTCCTATTTTACTGACTTTTAAATGATACACAGTATTCATCTTTGAGGTTGTCTGTTTACTAATATTTTGAACAATGCAGTTATGAATAGAAAAATAAACTTCGGCATAAAATAGGACAAGAATAAAGATTGCTCTTTTTTTCTTATTCATCTCTGTAATAGTCAATTTTAACTACACTTAGCCAGCAATCTGCATGTAAACCTGCTGGTAAATAAAAGTAAACTGAATATGAAACTCAAATACTTTGGCCACTTAATGAGAAGGAAGGACTCACTGGAGAAGAGCCTAATGCTGGGAAAGATTGAGAGCAAAAGAAGAAGGGAATGACAGAGGATGAGTTGGCTGGATGGAGTCACTGAAGCAGTAGGCGTGAGCTTAAATGGACTCCAGAGGATGGTAGAGGACAGGAAGGCCTGGAGGAACGTTGTCCATGGGGTCGTAATGGGTCGGACACAACTTCGCAATTAACAACAACTTATTGCTGCTGAATAGATCTGAAAGGTTTATGTTAAGGCCTACCTAATAAAGCAGGCTTTATTAAAAGACTGCTTGCCTTCTCATAATAAATCATTTTTCTCTTTCAAAATGATATTCTGACAATGCAAGCAAAATACTTGATTATACAATCTCTTTTACAACATTTGCCTGAGCACAAAAGAGTTTGAAAGTGGTAGAGAATGGGCTGAAGAATTAGAAGATCTAGAGAAGAGTTGTAGTTGTATTTTCTTGAATGTGCTTCCAGATATTTATGCCATCAAGGACACCAATAAAGAGTATATAGACAAGTAGTCCTTTAGATATTGGGATTGAACATGGGTCATTGCATGATTAGTAGTAAAAGATAAAACAAGTGTAAGTGTTTTGGTGCTACTGTCTACTTAAGTGAGAACCAGTTTGGTGTAGTAGTTAAAGTACCAGGCTAGAAACTGGGAGAACATGAGTTCTAGTCTTGCCTGATGCACAAAGTCAACTGTGTGACCGTGGGCTAGTTTCTTTGTCTTCAGCCCTAGGGAGAGGGCAATGGCAAACCAGGCAGTCTCTGAGAATTGGACACAATTGAATAGAAAGAAAAAGAAATCTACTTAGGGAAAGATGCCTTAGATTTTCACTACTACAACCTCTAAATTTACACATGAATATAAATATAGGAAAACATTCTTGAAAATAATATCCAAATAATAAGCTGGATTTAATTATGCAAGTCAGTTTTCAAGATTGGTTATTAGGCAAAACAACTGGACAAATAGAAAAAGGTTGGGCATAATGTTGACGCTCCAAATACTTCTGTTTGCAAGAATCCTAACTGAAATTCAGAAATGTTCATAAGATTTAATAATGATATTGTAGGGATAATTAAAGAGTTATTGTCTTTTCCACACAATTATACCGTATTTTTCGGAGTATAAGACGCACCGGAGTATAAGACGCACCTACTTTTTTTGGTGAGGAAAAGAAGAAAAAGAAATCTCCCTCTGCCTCTGAGCAATTTTGCCTCGTGGCAGCAAACAGCAAACAGCTGCTTTACTTTCATTTTCATTTTAAGCATAGCTTGATAAGCACAAGGAAAAAAAAATCTGCTCCAGCAATTTACCTCTTTGCAGCAAGCAGCAGACCCCTGTGCAAAAAAGCTGAGAGCAAATCAGCTGAGAGTCGGGAGGCCTTGTGCTAATTAGGCGGTGCTGAAGCTGAAAGAAGCTGTTTTACTTGCTGTTTGCTTCCAAGGAGGTAACTGCTGTGAGGCAGAGACCAAAGGGTGGGGGCCACTGGATGGGCGGGGCTACATTCAGTGTAAAAGATGCACCTAAATGTTCACCCCCTTTTAGGGAGGAAAAAGGTGCGTCTTATACTCTGAAAAATACGATATATTATAAAATCTAGCTATTATTCATAACTTCATTATCATGAACTTCAACATGTGGGTCCTTATGCAATGGAGAATTACAAAAGAGAAAGGTGTAATAAGCAACACCATGCTCGGGTTATCCTCTTCTATCCACCATATTTGTTTTGATTAACATCCAGTATGGATAAAGATTACCAGTTTTACAAAGAATTATGAGATGGTCTTTGAAGTAAACATACAGAAGCTATTACACAATTAAAAAGGGGCAGAAGCATTTCTTGAACCCTGGGAAAAGAGACAGTATTAGGAGATTCAGGCTGGCTCTTTCTTGATAGTAAACAGGTAAATCTAGAACAGGTAAACCAGAACAGGAAATTAAACCCACAGGAAGACTTTTATTAAGATTGGCTTGAATAACAGAAGCTTGCATGTCAGATTTTTTTTTGTACCTTTTCCTCCTTCTTATAGTTGAGTGAATGGGGAACTGTATGCCAGCCATTTCTAAATGTTATTGTTATGTATTAATACTTTTAAGCGGGAGATTCAAACCTGCATACGTTTCTGATTGGCTGACAGTCCCTCCTGGATTGTATATAAGGAGGACTGCAGCCCCTGAGTTTTTGCTGAAGTCTCACTGTATATTAAAGAGCTGTTGTCACTTGCTTGCTTGTACCTCTCGTTATTCCCGAACCACTTCATTGGCGACGAAGGTGGGATAGAGGCTACAAGAAGCCAACCAGTGAGACCACGAGCTTCAGCTAGGCGACGAGGCGAGCCACAGGAGGCATACTAACATGTCTGCCTACGTTCCGCCCAAGCCTTTCGATCCGACCCGTGAAAAATGGGTCTCGTACCTAACGAGGTTTGAATGCTCGCTAGAAGCCAGCGACATGCAGGGCCTCTCGGCTAATCGAAAGAGAGCCCTATTCCTAAGCCACTGCGGGCCGGACGTGTTCGAGATGGCCGAGTCACTGTGTGAGCCAACACTGGTTCAAACAGTCTCCTGGGACACCCTGATGGCAACTCTCTGGGCTCACTACGCTCCCGTCCCCTCCAAGTTCGTGCAGCGATACCAACTGAGGCAGCGCGTTCAACGAGAGGGAGAGCCGGTCAGCGCGTACATGGCCAGCCTGAGAAAAGCCGCAACCCATTGTGACTACAGAGACTTGGACGATGCGTTGCTTGAGCAACTGATCTGTGGTGTTCGGGACATTAGGCTGCAACGGCGTCTGCTCGCCAAG
Organism: Arizona elegans; assembly: GCA_022577455.1. Classification (NCBI taxonomy): domain Eukaryota; kingdom Metazoa; phylum Chordata; class Lepidosauria; order Squamata; family Colubridae; genus Arizona; species Arizona elegans. Next base: position 30,683,389 of record JAKOOJ010000009.1, on the reverse strand, counting down.
CCTGATTTGACGCTTGCCGGAGCCCTAGACGAGGCCAGGGCTCACAAAGCCTCCACAAAGGCCGCTGAAACGCTGCAGCGTCCGCTGACCAGCAAAAACAGCCCCAAGTCTGCCCCGGTGCACAGAGAAGACGCCGGATCCAGCTCGGAGTCCGAGTCGGATGAGGACGTCTTCCGAACGGAGCACCAGAGAAAAGACACTGGCAGCCCCCGGCGAAGCTGTCCCAGCTGTGGCGGGCACCATGATAGACTGTCCTGCAAATACAGAGAGGCTATTTGCAGGCGCTGCAAGAAGAAAGGGCACTTGGCGCGAGTCTGCAGAGCCATTCTGCCCAGAAGACACAAACCACGTGAGCGCCGCAGCCAACCGGAATCAGCGCGCCAGAAGCAGCCAACGAGAGAAGGCGGCGCGAAAAAACGGCGCAAATTTGAACCGCGAGATGGCCGCAGCATACACATCGACCAGGCCAGCACGGCAATCGAAGACAAGGTCAGCACGGTGGTCGAGGTCAACGGAAAGCCGTGCTCAATGGAGATCAACACCGGATCAGCTCTCTCCATAATGTCGTGGACGACCCTAAAGACCCTCCTGCCGTCGTTCCGGAAGGATCAACTCTCCAAGCAGAGACTACGCATCCTAGACTACCAGGGGAACCGAGTCCCCCTCGAAGGCGTGGGCACGTTCCGGGTCACCTACGGAGACTACGAAAGAGACCTGCCGCTGACCATCGTCACGAAGCAGCTTCCTAGCCTCCTGGGCATGGGGTGGTTCCGAGCCCTTGGCATGGGCTTCACCGGCGTCCACCTGATGTCCAGATCAACCCTGAAAGACAGCCTCCTGTCCGAGTTCCAAGACGTCTTCGGGGACACGTTGGGCAAGTATGTGGGGACCCCTATTTCACTAAACTTAGACCCCAACGTAGCCCAAGTAAGACTGAAGGCCAGACGAGTACCGTTCGCATTGAAACCGAAGATCGATGCGGAACTAGACAAGTTGATTAAGCAAGGGGTGTTGGTTCCCGTTGACCATGCTAAGTGGGAGACCCCCATAGTGACCCCAGTTAAATCCGACGGCTCAATAAGAATTTGCGCCGACTACAAGTGCACGATCAACAAGGCTTTGCAGCCGAGCGCCTATCCGGTGCCGATCGTGCACCATCTACTACACTCCCTGGGGCCCGGAAAAATTTTTGCCAAATTAGACCTGGCCCAAGCCTACCAACAGTTACCAGTCGACGACGCCACGGCAGAGGCACAAACGATCGTAACTCATAGGGGTGCATTTAAATGCACCAGGCTCCAGTTTGGGGTGAGCGTCGCACCCGGCTTATTTCAAAGCACCATGGAGCGCCTATTGCAAGGACTCCCGGGAGTGGTGCCCTATTTCGATGACATCTTAGTCAGCGCTCAGGACGAAAACCAGCTGGGGGACAGGGTACGGAACGTCCTGTCTAGGTTCAGAGAAGCGGGACTAAGACTCAAAAGGAACAAGTGTAGGATAGCTGTTCCCTCTGTGGAATTCTTGGGGTACAGGGTGGACGGCACAGGCATCCACCCTACCGAGAGCAAGGTGAGAGCTATTAAGAGCGCACCAGCCCCCAAATCCAAAGCAGAGCTCCAAGCCTTCCTTGGACTGCTCAATTTTTACTCCATGTTCCTAAAAGATAAAGCCACAGTTGCAGATCCCCTTCACAAGCTTTTGGGGAAGAACGTACCATGGGTCTGGGGGAAAGCGCAAGCAGCCGCTTTTGAGGCAGTGAAAAGACTCCTATCCGAGGACAGCTTCCTGATACAATACAATGCAGAGCTGCCGCTCGTCTTAGTCTGTGACGCCTCCCCCGTAGGAGTTGGTGCCGTCCTAGGCCATAGACTGCCGAACGGCCTAGAGGCGCCCATTGCTTTCTATTCCCGAACTCTGTCCAGCACAGAACGAAACTATAGCCAATTGGACAGAGAGGCTCTGGCTGCGATTGCGGGGGTTAAGAAGTTCCACGAATACCTCTATGGCCGAAAATTCGAACTTGTGACTGACCATAGACCGTTGCTAGGACTGCTAGCAGGCGACAGGCCAACCCCCGCTGCCCTCTCCCCCCGTTTGACTAGATGGGCGATTTTTTTGTCGGCCTACTCGTACCAGCTCGTCCATCGACCTGGGCGGACCCTGGGTCATGCGGATGCCCTTAGCCATTGCCCCCTTCCCGACCTGCTGGACAACCCAACGCCGGAAGCCTCCGTCCTTTTGTTGGACACGTTAACTTTGGGCCCCATCTCCTCCGGCGAGGTGGCGAAAGCATCAAATAGAGACCCAGTTATCCGGACTGTTATGGGTTGGGTTTTGAAAGGGTGGCCGGACAAGGTGGTCGGGGAGGAGTACCAAGGGTTTGCCAACAAACGAAATGAACTGTTTATGCAAGGGGGGTGCTTACTGTGGGGTGACAGAGTGGTAATTCCTACGAAACTACGGGATAGGGTTTTGGAGTTACTGCACGAAGGGCACCCGGGCATCGTTAGGATGAAGTGTTTAGCCCGCAGCTATGTCTGGTGGCCCAACATGGACCAGGTCATTTCCGAGTGGGTGGGGAAGTGCAGACCCTGCCAGGAGTCTCGCCCCGATCCCCCAGTAGCGCCCATCCGAGAGTGGGAGAAACCAAAAGGCCCATGGGGGAGGATCCACATTGATTTTGCCGGCCCGTTCCATGGCCAAATGTTTTTAATAGTTGTGGATGCCTACTCAAAATGGCTAGAAATTATATTAATGCCATCTACAACGGCCGAAGCCGTTATCAAGGTCCTAAGGAAGTTGTTTGCTACCCACGGCCTGCCGGATACCTTGGTATCGGACAACGGGCCTCAATTTACAGCAACCCTTTTTGAAAGTTACTTGGCCGGCCTGGGAATCCGCCATGCCCTATCAGCTCCATTTCACCCGGCTTCCAACGGATTGGCTGAACGTTTTGTCAGGACAGCTAAGGAAGCACTGTCCAGATTAGACAATGGGGACTGGCAGGCCAGGATAGATCAATTCCTAGCGGTTCAGCATGCATCACCATGCACAGCAACAGGGAGAAGCCCAGCAGAGCTCCTCATGGGGAGGAAGCTCCGGTGCGTGTTAGACAGGCTTCACCCTAACTACTCACACGAAAACTTTAAGGGACAGACCTGTGGTCTAAGGCAGTTTCAGGTTGGGTCCCCGGTGTTCGCGCGCAATTATGCCAGCGGTCCTCTATGGGTTGCAGGAACCATAGTGGGAATAACAGGCCCAAAATCGTATACGGTGGACGTTGGGGTAGATAGACTCTGGAAGCGCCACATAGACCAGCTTAGGAAAAGGGTGGTAGGCGAGGCGAATATTAACTTAGACATCTCCGAGCCTAACTCTGACCACTTCTCCAAAACAGCTAACTCAAGCCCGGGGTCGCGAGAATACTTAGCTGACAAGCCCTGGTTCCAGCGCCGCCCCAGCGAGTCGCCACTCCCAGCCGGGGATAACCACGCCCCGGACAAAATCCAGGAGGTTCCATTGGCGGAGCCAGGAGAGACAAAGAGTCCCTCCGACCAGCTCGACGCCCCACCAGACTCTGAACTGCGCAGGTCAACTAGGGCGAGAACTCGTCCTAAGCACCTGCGAGATTTTGTCTGTACATATGTTAATTTTTGAGTATTAGTGCTTTCTGGGAAGGGAGGGGTGTTATGTATTGATACTTTTAAGCGGGAGATTCAAACCTGCATACGTTTCTGATTGGCTGACAGTCCCTCCTGGATTGTATATAAGGAGGACTGCAGCCCCTGAGTTTTAGCTGAAGTCTCACTGTATATTAAAGAGCTGTTGTCACTTGCTTGCTTGTACCGCTCGTTATTCCCGAACCACTTCAGTTATCAATTTTTCTAGAGTTTGAAAGTGCTTTTTTAGACAACAGTTTCTACATACTGTAATCAAATTGATCTTCCTAATTCTCTGAACAGACTTACAGGCAGATATAAGAGGGAAAGGACAAAAAGCACAATCAGATTTGCAAGGTTTTGTTAATAACTTTCAGTTCTAGTTCGAATCTTCTTGTGGAGTCTGTTGATCTGGACAACCTCTTGATCCGTACCTTGCTATTTTATGCATGTCTTATGAAGTGCTCATTTCTTATTAATTTCTTAGTTCTATTTCTCAGATAAAAACATAAAAGTCTTGGTTTTTACAAAATGAGCAACCTTTACCCTCCCACCCCTATAGAAGCTGAATTCTACAAAATTATTCAGCAATAATAATCTAATCTATCCTTCTAGAAAGTTTGCAGATGGGATAAAGGCATTCTAAAAGAGTGATTAGAGATTTATTGTTTGACAAAAAGAAATTAAATTAGACATATTGAGATATTTGTATTTACAGTAGGTTTTAGTTGGTTTTTTAATTGATTCTACCTACTTTCCATAATAATTTAGCATGCTCCCACACACATTTCTGACTCAAACAAGCATTCATTTTCTAGATTTTATTGGTTTCTTAAAACACTGTGAGATCTACTGAGGGAAAAAATACAACTTTATGTAAACTGACCAGGGACTGTTGCTGGTACCCTTTGTTATCTTTGCAACAGAGAAATCCAGTCTCAAAATCATGGGTTAAAAATAAAATGACCAAATCTTGAGAAGAAATTGCCACAACAAGAAACATGATGTTTCCTTAAACCGTATTGTTTGCTTCAAATCAAGACCATAAATAATATACAGAAGTACTATGATTTTAGTGTGTTACTTACAGAGGAAAATTGATGTACTTTTTCCATTTTACTTTCTCTGCAGACCTTTTTTTGTCCAGCGAAGATTACTGATCATGCGTGTTATGAACTGCTAACTATTTATGAATAATCTAGACAGACAGGACTGTCCCTTGCTAATCACAATTAATGCTGGCCTTCCCATAAACAACAAGAAGTGATGGTATCAAACAGAACAGTCATCTATTACCAGGGCCAAATTCTTGGCCATGAGTTTTTGCAGATAATAATACGAAAAGACAAAGTTGAAATTAAAAGTAGTGTTAAATAATCTTAAGGCAGAAAAATGATTGATGCATTACACTAAAGTATTCTGCTATGCTTAAAAAGACTTTGTAATTTTAATTTTACTACGTATACCTTGAGTAGCAAATATGCTGTGAAAGAATTTGCATATTTTAGTTTTAATTTATATAACTTGCGATTTTAGCACATTATCAAATTATCATAAATTACACTTTTATTGACATGCAATATTGATTGAGTAAACAGACTTATTATCTTCTTAAATATGCATTGGGGTTAGGCCTCAGTAGTGTCTTTCTGACTTGGGCTCAATAAATGATGCCTTATTATGAGTCTAAGTTTGCTTTTTCTCTATTTCCCATTGATATGAATACCACAAAGATCATTGATATATGGGTCAAATAATGTTACCAAAATTCAACTGTAAACTAGCACAGAGGGTCCCAACTTTTTGTGCACCAGGGACCGGTTCCACGGAGAAGGATTTTTCCGTGGTCCGGAGGGGGCGTGGTTTTGTGTGCTGCCTGCACCCCACAGATGGGGCTTCACTTGTTTACACAGCCCAGTTGCTGGCATGCTGAAGACCGGTGGAAGTCCATGGACCGGTGGTTGGGGACCCCTGAACTACCAGTAGCAAATCATAACAATGCAGTTTTTCACAGTTTTAGCTACAAATATGGTGTGCAGTGATTTCATTAACTTTCAACCGAACATCTGAAAACAGGAACAAATTTTGCTCTGCTTCAATTAATATGTCATTGCATTGCTACCAGGCCTCTAGCAACTTTGGATCCTGAAAAAAATCTAAAAGCATTTTCTTCCTTGCCCAAAGATTCAAGGGAATATGGCAATGTGGGTTTTAGGGTGGGCGAAAGAAAAGATCAACTATAACTTTCTTGCTGTGATCTACAGATGCTTGTATCAATGTGAGCCTGCAAGGAAATTGTTAGAGGTACATGGCAACTAATTTAAACATTTAATATACTTTAATGCCTCTGGGAATTGAATTTCTCTCTCTATACACACACACACATATACATACACATCTACACATACATACTATTAGTTTTTCATAAAGGGTTCTGCTACAAATCTAATTATTACTGTTGGAATGCATTTTAGTGTTTCTTTGTGCTGATGTAACAACCATAAAGTTGGGGCAATTTTATTCAGGTCTTCGTCCTTCAAAATATGTGAAATTGATATGCATCAAAGGCTTATATTACTCCACATTCAAAAGAAGACAACAGGCTTCAAATGGCAAATCTGTGTGCTAGAATGTTTTATTTCAACATAAACAAATAAGAATAGAAATTATTCTACCCTAGCTCAGTCTTTTCCCTTTTTCAAAAAAAATATTTTTCAATAGACTTTTCCCATAATGTGAGCCAGTATTCATAGTCTGAAACAGTTTAACACTGAAATATATTTAGCACCTAATATGCAGTTTGAGATAATGACCCCTTAAGGGAAGAAATCAACTTAATAAGGCCTTGTATTGCAGTCTACCAAACAAACAATGAGACCTTTTTTCTGAAAGCAAGAAGACAGAATTGATTTACTGGATGAATTGTTTGGTGAAAACATGGAAAGAAAGGTAAGGATAGCCTTTGAGGAACTGGCCTTTCTTTCAGTTAAATTCTTTTTATTTGGTCTTCTAATCTGTTGTGCTGAAAACACTAATTTCCATGTTTACTTCACTGGGTACAAGAAAATGGTGACATTTTCAGATTGTTTCTTGTTTAACGTTTCCCATGAGGGCAAGGAAATGGTGACACTTTCCAATTATCTTTTATCTCCTGGAGTCCTCTTTCTTAAATTGCTCTCACTTGTCCTGCTTGTTAACTACTCACTGAGGAATCAAGTTTGAAAGTTCACTTTCCAAAGGTTTCTATAGAGTAATAAATAACCTTAAACCACCTTGGGTTGAGGGATCCCTTGTGATTCTTGGCTTTCTTTTAGCTAAACTCTGGTCATTTTTATAAAACAGATGTTCTTTGAGCTGTGAGACCATTTTTATATCTCTACAAATAACTGAATATCTGTATCTCTGTCATATAAAGGTAGACAACACAATTAAATTATTTCAAAAATAAGAAAAATAAATGAATTCTTCCTCTTAAATTAAAAACAATATTCTAGGCTGGACTGGCCTTGATGAAGGCCCAATAACTCTTTTTCACAGGGAAGGAGATGCAGGCAGAAAAAATGAGGTTGATGTCTTTGGGAATTGATATTTGATTATGCTTTTTTTACTTAATTCCCAAGAGTCTTGGTTTTATAAAACTGTATGGAAGTTTTGCAAAAATTGAGTATATCATATCAGTATGGGAAGACGGCGAACACAGTGAAAAGTTTTTCCTTTCTCCTATTTTCCAAGTAATTTGTATACTCATTCAAAGAGAAGCACTATTTACATACCTTATTCAGATATACTGTCCTTTCTGCTTGGAAGAAAGAGCTGCATCCTTATTCCTATATAAAGAGAAAGGTGAAATGATCTGACTTTGGAAAAGGAATCCTAGAATACAGATGCATAAATAACTTGTTTTATTCTTATGTTCAAAAAGAAAGTCTTTCCAGGTATAGATAGGAAATGGAAAGGCTTTTATCTGAATAGAAGCATTCATTTTATGTGAATTATCTCTGAAAAATGATAGAAGGTGAAAATATTTTATTTTTTAGTTTGTTAGATATATATATCTTATCTTTTCTTTGAGAAAAGGCATCTTACCCAGACATGTTCCTTGATTTTACTCCTACAATAACAACTCTGTAATGGTAGTCTAAGCGACAGTGATTCACCAAAAGTCAGAGAGTGAATTTCTCTAGTTAAGAGTAGATTTAAACCCACTCTCTTACTCTCAAAGTCAGCCGTTATCTGCCTTTGTCTGCTATTGCAGTGACGGCATCTTTGTAATTTTTTCAGTTGGATCTTTGAATTGACAACTTAATGTTATCCATGATTATTTTTAAACTAATTTTTGGATCACAATGAAGCAAAGGGTAGATACACAGTTATGAAGAAGAAAATATTTATGAAGAGAATGGTGCTCATGTAGAGAAATGCCTTTTTTTCTTCCCTATGAAACGAATCTTCAAATAGCCAAATATACCAAGCTCTGAATTCTAAAATAATTATACTCATTTATCAGCATTCTAGTGATTAGGGAAGATTCATGACAGTGGAAATCTCTTTATCATATGAATATCAATAGTGTATACATACTGTATTGTTGAATATGTTTGTTATAGGTATCTCTAAAATGAATGGACTATCAGCAGTTATGTCTCATTTTGGAAAATATGTGAAACACAAACAAAAAAAGATAATACTTATCTGTTGATCTATTTGGGCGCTATACTGCAATTGAAATAGTCTGTAACTGTGATACCTGAGGAATATCTCAATGATTGAGCCTTTTGTTCTGAGGATGATTCAATGATATAAATATTTCTAACAAACTGGATTTATTTTACAATAACAATATTGAATGTTTTTTGGGACATTGGTAATTGATTCTGCATAGCTACTATCATGGGGATTCAGGTTTTGCTCAGGGCAAGATTGCTGTGAAGGAAGGTATAAACAGTATCAGTCTTGTTATGGCTCCTTTGTGCATGCTCTTTTTTCTCTTCATGAGAGCTACCAGGTACATGTATATCAATAGCTAAATATAGACACATATTTACCTTAGCGGGCTATGGGAATCAAATATTAATAGTAATTTTCTTATTTCATTTACCCCTGACATTTTAAAAATTGATTTAAAGTGCCTCTGGTGAAATAGCAAGAGCGACAAGCCTCAGAACACATTCCAAACAATATAATTCAGAAGGTTCTCAGTGGAAGGAAAAATAAATGAGACTTCAGAAATTGCTAGCTGTTTATCTCACAATGCATAGATACATGACTTACTTCATCAATATATTTAAATGTGGTTTCGGGGTGAAGTACCACCAATATGCTGATGACATCCAGCTGTACATCTCCACCCCAGACCACCCCAATGATGCCCTTGAAGTGATGTCCCGGTGCCTGGAGGCTGTACGGATCTCGATGGGGAGAAACAGACTCAGGCTCAACCCATTCAAGACCGAGTGGCTGTGGTTTCCAACATCCAATATAGTCAGTTCCAACATCCAATATAGTCATCACTGACTATTGGGGGTGAGTCATTGGCCCCCACGGAGAGGGTTTGCAACTTGGGTGTCCTCCTGGACTCACAGCTGTCTTTAGAAGGGCATCTGAAGGCTGTGGCCAGGAGGGCATTTTATCAGGTTCGCCTGATTTGCCAGTTGTGTCCCTTTCTGGATTGGGATTCGTTAAATATGGTCACTCATGCCCTCGTCACTTCCCGCCTGGACTACTGCAATGCTCTCTACATGGGGCTCCCCTTGAGGAGCACCCAGAGACTCCAGCTGGTCCAGAATGTGGCCGCGCGGGTGGTTATGGGAGTGATGTGGCGCTCCCATGTGGCCCCCCTCCTGCGCGAGCTGCACTGGCTCCAGGTGGTCTTCCGGGTGCGCTTCAAGGTTTTGATTACCACCTTTAGAGCGCTCCATGGCCTAAGACCGGGGTATCTACGAGACCGCCTTCTGCCACCGTCCTGAGTCCTTCGGGGGTAGGGCAGTATATAAGTTCAATAAACTAACTAACTAAACTAACTAAATGTGATGCAATGGTAAAAGTCAGAGAAAAATCATATCATAACAAATCTTATAGTTATAAGGTTGATAAGAAAAGGTCAAGTGGATGTCTATATACCTAGCACTTTCAATCTTTTGTAGGTATAGATCTCTACTGCATTCATATGAATACTTGATTTATGTATAATTATGTTCAAATATTTTTTGAAAAGAAATAGTTGCTTTTTTAAAAGATGAAATATGATATGTAATTTGCTTGAATATACAGTTAGATTCACTTGATTCATGAAAACCTAAGTTCATACTTGGTTGGCCCTATAACCTGAAGTGACATGATTATTGCGTTTCCTCCAGAATAAAACTGGGTCTTATATTAATTTTTGCTCCAAAAGACACATTGTGGCTTATTTTCTAGTTAGGTCTTATTTTGGGGGTACTAAAATAAGTACTATACAGTACTATAGTACTATACTATACAGTACTAAACGCTTCCATCTAGTTGATGATCTTAACTGGGCCTTATTTTTGGAGTAGGGCTTATATTACAAGCATCCTGAAAAATCATGCTAGGTCTTATTTTCGGGGACACAGGGTAGTATTGGGAACTTAGAGCATTGCTTCTCTATCACCGTTGCTGATATATAGTACTACATGTATGAGTTTGTGTGTGTGTGAGTGTGAGACAGAAAGAGAAGAGAGAGAAAGAGGTTTAATAAATCATCAGACATAATGGATTATACAACAAATGAAAACTGGAGTAAGTTAGAAAAGATTCTAAAACATTTGATTGTTACCAATTTCTCTGAAAATTTGTCACTGTCAGTATGAAAATGACAAATGTTTCAATAAGTAGCTTTGGTACTTAGAGACAGATAAATTTACCCTGAATATGCATTTAAAATAGGCCTAAGATTAATTTCAAAGCTGGATCACAATAATGACAATACAAAAGGGCAATCATATAAAAAGTAAAATGGTAAATTATTTGTATACAATTTAATCAAGGATTTTAAAGGATATATTTCTATTATTATCAATATATCACTTCTTGGGATGAGTGGGTGAGAATATGATATGCCAAAACATGGAAATTCAATAAATATCTAAATAATTTCTGAATTGAGAGTCACTAAAATCTTTGCCAATTTGTTAAATGAAAAATTTTGTTTCATAAATAAATGCAGTCACAATTATAGTTACTAATGTGTTTTCATCAGTTTCCTGATCAGTCAGGGAAAAAAAAATTCCCCCCAAAGCCTATCAACTCTCCAAAGAGGTCTCAAAATTTATTTGATTTAATTTTAACTTGTTAATACCATCTAAATCAGGGCTGTCAAACTCCTGGCCCACGGGCCAGATGCGTCATGCACTGACCATGCCAATGCCCAGTTTAACGAAGGGGAAAAAAGTCCCGATTCTTTTTTCTGCATCATGTGACACAGCCATGGTGACGTGAGTTTGACACCCCTTATCTAGACTGTTTTTCAACATTTTTTAATTAAATTTGAGGAATTCTTTGTCTGGTCTCAGGGAACCCTTGCATAAAGATCATTATACCTACAGATCATTGTACATTAGCATCATCAGTAAACTGACTTGTAGCACATACAGCAATCCAATACGTTGTATGGTATTTTTTATTTTTTATATTTTTTCATGATCTCTCATAGAACCCCAGTCTTGAAAAAATCTAATCTATAGCTCTCTTTTGGTGTTGTCAAAGTTGTCAAATTTAGCACTCAAACAGCAGGTATGAATCTAATTTACAAATGCACTCATATTGCTCTAATACGGTTTGGGCAAAGGTTTGGAAACAATGCAGATTTTTTTCTTTTACTATTTATTATTTTATAATAAAGATATACTGTATTATTTATGTCTACTTCACAGTACTGTTAATGAAAATATCATCTCAGATATATCCTTGGTTTTCTGTAATGAATATAGATGAAGTTAAACTCATTCGGTTTGTGTTCTGCTTTTTTTTTCTTTAGTGCTATTTTAATATCTTTGTCATGCAATAGCCCAACCATCTTTTATCTGATGTACTGTATTTAAAGACATGTTATACTTGTATTATCAATTTGCTTGCCAAAATCATTGTTTTATGAAGGGAGTATAATTTATTGCCTAATTGCCTTTCTTTCTTCCAAATTATGTTCCATTTTATTATCATTTTTCAAAAACAAAAACAAATTCTCCTATTTCAATTTCAATTTTTTTTAGCAATCTTGTCAAGCTTCAGCATTTTCTTTCCAATTTTCAGATGTTTTAAAACAGTGTTAAAACATTTTATATCAATCATTCTTTTAGCAAGAGTCAACTTGGAGTGATTAAACCAGAAGATCATGAATTTTTAATTTTAGTTTTAATTTTAGCTGGTCATTGTTGGGTTGCTTACTTTCTTTCATCTGTGGGATGAGTGCCCTACCTTTCAAATGCACAATATATATGCACACATTAATGTAGATAAACAGTTAACTGGAATTGAACAGCATTATATGGAATTCAACACTGAATTATGCACAAATGATGAATATGTGATTGCTAAAATGTATAATCTTTAGTTGACATTTGAAACTGAACAGTGCATAATAAAGTTGGTTAGGAATTTTGGTTTTATACATATTAATCTGTGGGACAAAATATGGAAAAAAGGATTGAAATTCACACTGTATTATAGTTTTAATAATATAATATAAAATAAAATAATATATAAATATTAGTGTAGATAATAGAGAAATTATTTAAGATATATGAAAGAAGGAACATTTTATAATGCATGAAAAAGCAGAAAAATATTGTATATAAATATGTATATTCGTACCAAGGATTTGCCCAGTCTCGAAGGGACAAGAAGAGGGGGGTCAACCTAGTATCCAAGGGGGTCAACCTAGTCTCCAAGGCACCTAATGGCAGGACAAGAAGCAATAGATGGAAACTAATCAAGAAGAGAACCAACCTAGAACAAAAGAGAAATTTACTGACAGAGAAATTAACCGGTGGAATGGCTTGCCTCCAGAAGTTGTGGGTGCTCAAGCACTAGAAGTTTTTAAGAAGAGTTTGGACAATCATTTGTCTGAAATGATATAGGGTTTCCTGCTTGAGCAGGGTTTGGACTAGAAGACTCCTAAGGGCACTTCCAACTCTTTTATTCTGTTCTGTAAGATGTTGAAAATTTTTTAAATTATCAATATTCAGATGAAACTACAATTTTTCATAGAAATTTATGGATAATCAATTGGAGAAGACTCAGAGCAGATTGGTTTTGTATATTATAACAAAGCAAGGCTATAATATGTACAACACTGAAATACAATACTTCCATCTACAATGGAAGATTAGATTATGAAAATGGCAGAATTAACAGAAATGGTCAAATTGACCTGTTTGATCAGGTAGAAAACAATAAATACTTTTATAAAAGATTGGACCCTTTTATGAACTTTTTGCTGAAAATATAAAAAATGAAATGATGATTTCTACTCTCGCTGATTAAACATGTTTAACTTTAAAGAGATAAGTTTGTAACTGCTTTTTTATCTTTTTTCATTTTCTATATTGTTCTTCATACTTTTTGTTTAACCCATTTTATTTTTCTTAACTGTTATTTATATACTTTCACATTTATCCTTTATTTCTGTAAACATTTCTAATAAAATATGTATTTGAATTTTAATGAAAACTTATATCTCTACTGAAGCAGCTTCTCATTCCATAATGGTCTGTGTGCCATGAAGACAAGAAGAAGAATACTGGGCTTCAATAAAATTATAGGCTGTGACCCTCTCTCTCTATTTTGTCCCAAACTTTCCCGTGGTAGTAGCCAAACAAATTTGCCAACTACTGCAAACACATATATCTTTGTATTGGTTAAAAGGTTCTGCAATGTAACCAACATTTGAGATTGTCTCTAAACTGCCTATATTCAACTCATTTTCTTTCAATGCCTTGTTGATTTCATAGCAAATGATAACAGGAAGCGATTTGTTGACCTTTGCTTTCAGAGTTAAGTTTTCACCAAAGGACTCTACTAGTTTTTGTATTCTTTCTGATTAGGTTGAATGCTCTTCACCTCCTGTCAAGTCAGCGTGAAGGAAATATGTCAATGAAGCAGGAATTATGCCTGAACTTTGTAGGCTAGTCTTGCTCTCTGATATTAGCTCATATTTGTAAAGCAGCCACTTCGACAGTTCCTTGCGTGCCTTTTGATGGCATCTACGATCATCTATAGAATTTGATGTCCTGCTTAACACAATGTGATATATTCAGATATTTATCGTTTACTGAATAAATGTATGCATTCAGTTTAAAATGTTGTTGGAATTCTTGTGAATACAGGAATTTTTGAATTATGTATAAATGATAAACAAGAAAGAAAGACTGTGATTTGTAGTGAATACTAGATATCAAAATGAATCATGTTTTATGTTCGCTCACATTTGCAAACCGGTAGGGAAGGTAAGTGAATCCCACCTCTAATGCTACAATGTCAGGAGAAAGAGTGTATATTTTCCCCTTTTATCACACACTGGCTTTATTTGCAAGCTACTTTTTTCAATGTCTCTTTCTCTCTCTTTGTATGTGTGTATGTATTTGTATGTATTTGTATGTATGTATATTGTATGTATGTATGTATATATGTATATATCTAATATTGTTGGGCTTAGAGAAGTTCCAAAAGTAATTAAAATTGGAAATATCAGCATTTAACCTTTCTTTTCATGTCTAAATCTTCTATTGATCAGTGATGATCCTCTTAAACATTGATAAAATACGTAAGAATGAATGAATGCAAAGGATTTACAACAGAAAAATGAGTGTGTTGTAAAATGATTTGTACTATTTTTAAGTGAGCGATTAAGCAAGAAAGCATTTTTTAGAAAAAGAAAAATATCATTACATATATTATAAATATATTAGATATACTATTATAGAATGAAGATGGAAGGAAGAACTACAAATGGAACAAAAATAGTTGTGTATGATAATGGCTACTATTCTGGGGGAAAAATGTATCTTTCCATTATTTCTCCAGTAGCAACATTAAACTGAATTGCAACTTTATATATTTTAAACATATATTCTGAAATAGAATTATCTACCATTCTATAAAGTTCTACTAGAAAAAGAAAGTCATTATGAAACTGGTTGTCAGGACATTATTATGGTGATTTCATTTTTGCTTAGTTTACTTTAAGAACAGTTCTAAATCAGGCTAAAATTTATCTTGTATCTGTCCAGCTGTTGTAGGAAAAATCACGGGACCAGACCAAGCTCTTCAATGCAGGAAAGGTTTATTATGCATAAGGTTCAAACAGCAGTAAACACAGCTCAATGTCTGAACCCCGAAGGGTGTACAAAGGTGTTGGTTTTATACTCTAAAATACGTATACATTATCTGGGCGTTACATTTAGACATGTTTGGTCTTAGAAGGAACCGAAAGACGCCTAGTCCAGACTTTTGGTTGCAGATAAGCAGTATTACAGAAGTCACATGCATATACAGGGTGTTGCAGACACTATCATATATTATACATGACATTTAGGGTGGAATGCAGAAGTGAACAACAGGATGCATCTGTCTGGGTCAGTCTGTTCTGTTAAGATAAAAATACCTTGTGTCATCTCAGCAACTCCTTACTGGCAGGGAGAGAAATATTTAGCCTTGACCAAAGTTTCAGGCCTAACTATTGAAGCCTTTAGGTTTTCACCAAAGACTGTCTATATACCTGAACAAGGCTTTTTCAGTACCTGAGCTTGTATCCTCTTCACAGCTGTCTTGAGGAAACCCCCAAATAGTTGTTCTGTGAGTTGTCATTCAGCAACAGGTTTTCAGTTAGTTATCAGTTCTACATCTTCCTTCTTCTTACATCCTTCCTTCTTCATATAGTTTTTAATCCTCTAAATGCTGCTATCTATTTTTCTCTTTATTTCTGATGTTTCTGCATTCTTCAAGTTGTATATGTCCCTTAGGAATAAAATAAGGATATGAAAATTTTTCAAGTTCCTTAAATTGATATTGAACTAAATAATATCACAAGTTGAGTTCATTAAATGAACATACAATTTGCTCTGCTACAGTCTAAATACAGTATGAGGGCCAGATTTTAGATTACAGGATGCTTGACAAATACATTTCATGATATTGCTTATTGTACTACAACTTATTTGTATAATGTAGCATTATTTGGCTAATTAACTGCATCAAAACTGAATTTACTGTTCCACTCTATCCAGAATGGAAACAGTGTAGAACAGCAGTTCCTATTTATTTATTTATTTTATTTATTTTAATGAGATTTATATGCCGCCCTATCTCCATAGGACGCAGGGTGGTTCACAACAATTAAGATATACAATCTCAATCCAAGTAAGAAACATGTTAAAATACACATTAAACACATATTAAAATACATTAAACATCAAAACCCCATCAGTCCAGGCCGGGCAATTTAAACAGCCATGTTTTTAGTTCGCGGAGGAAAGTGCGAAGGTCAGGGGCCAACTGGAGCCCCCGAGGGAATTGATTCGAAAGGGTGGGTGTGCCCACAGAGAAAGCTCTACCTCTGGGGGTTGCCAGCTGACATTGTCTAGCCGACGGCACCCTGAGTAGGCCCTCCCTGTGAGAACGCACTGGACAATGGGGAGCTGTTGCTGGTTGCAGATGGTCCGACAGATATCCTGGGCCTAAGCCATGTAGGGCTTTATAGGTCATCACCAGCACTTTGAATCTCACCTGGAGGGCAACCGGCAGCCAATGCAAGTCATGCAGGCGAGGTGTAACATAGGCGTTTCGGGATCCTCCCATCACAACCCGCGCAGCCGCATTCTGCATTAGCTGAAGCCTCCAAGTGGTCTTCAAGGGCAGCCCCAAGTAGAGAGCATTGCACTAGTCAATACAGGAGGTGACTAGTGCATGAGTAACTGTGCGTAGGGCATCCCTGTCCAAATAGGGGCACAACTGGAGCACCTTTTTAGCTTGGCAGCCCGACCCAGCGGAGGAAGAGGCATGTAATAGGTAGGCACATGTGCATGCACACATCTCCATTTGTGAGAGTGATGGGCGCAAACATGAACAGAAGGTGTTTGAGTGGAGTGGAGCTTCACATAAAAGTGCAAGTGCAAATGCCCTCTGCTAACATGAGTGGAGGTTCACACACAAGTGCTTGTCCATCTCTCCCATGGTCCAGTTTTGAACAGGCCATTGCCCGGTAGTGGGCCATGGCCCAGGGGATGGGGACCCCTGGTGTAGAATATATCCAGAAATTTAACTTTTTGAACTGATATGGCCATAGGAATTCCAACAATATGACACTCTAACAAACAACAACAGTAAATAATTTGTAAAATGTTATCCTTCTAAAGTTTTTTTACCTGCCTTCCTTAATATTTCATGCATATCCTAAAATCAATTCAATATATTTTATTTTATTACAAATGAAAAATAATGTTCATATTTTCTTTTAAATAAACTTACTTTGTTTCATCTTTTTCTTACTTTACCTGCTTTTATTTGGATATTATATTTCCTTACAGTGTCTATCAATTATTTGAAAACATATTACCAATAGTTTCATAAAGAGAATAGATAATTAAACAGAAGTTTGGAAAGCCACCTGAAGTAGCCAAAGAAGGAAGGTTTTTAAAGAATACTATGCACATTTGTAACAATTCTATTGAATGAAGGGGATGTCATTTCTTATAAATTCATACACTGTGCAATCTATTGAGCCTGGTTTCACTTGGGAATGCATTTTGAGCAATGTCTATATTTAAAATGACACACTAAGGTTACATCTGTCACTTTGTCTCTCTGTCACAGGTGCATATGCTCATATACAAAATTGGATGTACTCTGATACATCCAATATTTTTAATCACGTCTTTTATCAAATTCTGTGAAATATGTTACAAAGAGAATATAATCAAACATCTAAATATGATCAATCTTCCATTGTAACTCTGTTGTCCCAAAATTATTGATAGTTGTGTATTTGACTTGGAGGTTTGAATCCAAACAAATTCCACCAAATTTAAAAAGCAAACTAACTTTCCAGATTGAATTGTTGAATTCACTGGGACTATTGAATCAAATCAGATTCTCTGAATCCATTCAATTTGAGGGGAGGGGAAGCTTTTGTTTGTGTGCAAAGCCCTTTTTCTTTCTAAAACAAATCAACAATTGAAATTAATTTAATTTAATAAATATTAATCAGATAGATTAGACTTTCTATTTTATTTATTTATATTATACAGTATTTATATGTTTCTAGACTATCCATCTCCCTCAAGGTTTTTCTGTCAGTAATTCTGTCATCATTGTGTAGGTACGGTAATATCTTGGAAGAAGGATATTCTTTCACCATCCTATTTAATCTCATAGATTTGTCTTCTATTTTTTTTTTTTTTTGTCTTTTGTATTTGGACTACAGATCTGACCAAAATGTTTTTAGGTTTCTGTAAGTTTCTAGGAAAGTAAACCTGCTGAGCATGTTCAATATCCTTATCCATTAAGTTCAAATCAGAGGTCAGGTCATTAATTTTAGAGATGAGATAAGTAGTCAGATTGATTGTTCCAGTTTTCTCTGACACCCCTTTGGTCTTTCAGTTATTTCTTCTGCTGTGATCCTGTAAATCTGCCAATTCAATCTTTTTTCAGCAGTACTCTTTTGAGTCTTGTCTATCTCTAAAGTATTCTTTATCGTAAGGCAACCTGAGCTGTATCTGCTATTTGCCATGACATTTCCTTCAATTGTTTATTCATTTTTCAGAGTTACCTGCTTAGTCTTTCCTTACTTCCACAGCAGGTATGACTTCAATTCTTTTTAAAGTTTATTTATTTGTTTTATACCGCTTTGTTATTTTTATAAATAAGTCAAGGTGGCAAACATGTATAATATTCCTTCCTCCCATTTTCCCCATAAAAACAAACCTGTGCATCTATTATGTCCGAGGCATTTTTTTTTTAAAGTCCTCATGAAAAATGAATTTGACAGCATAGCTTCAAAGAACTGAAAATGTAAATAATTTTCATCAGTATTTATAAAACCTGGATTGAATCAAGCCTTTGTGATTAATCAATAGCTGATTCTTTCTTTTATTACCATTGTACTTTTATATAAATCAGAGGTGGGATTCTACCAGTTCGCACCTATTCGCTAGAACCAGTAGTTAATTTTCTAAGCAGTTTGGGGAACTGTTGTTAGAAGAAATCTCCTTTTGTTTTTTTCCACTTTACAGGGTTAATCCTGTAAGGAATTACAATATGCTGGTGTTCTTTCTAGCCCAATCTTTATTGCCCTGTTTACAGAAACTGCCTCTTCATTAACCCTTATTACATTCTTGGTAGTACGCCTAAATTTACTGTCGCGTGAGATTCTCTGGAGTTTTTTTTTCTTTGCTGGTAGTTTGCTTTGTTTTATTAGGGGCTTGACTTTCTTAAAGGAGAAGGGTTGTTTTAAGCTTTTTAAACTGCTGTTGGGAGGAAATACTCCCCTTCTGGAATCTTCCAGTCGGGGTGCAATGATCAGCACTTTGAAGAAATAATTGAATAATGAAGCAGAGCTGTTGAAAAGAAGCTTTTAATGACAAGGAACCAAGATGAGTAACATTCAGCAAGGCTTCTTGGCTAGCTAGAAAGATTGACATTCAAACGTTTACATACCCTTTCTGACTTTTGGTCTAAAACTGTTTTTTGGTGAAGTTTAATTCTGTGCTTGGTGATGTTTAATCCTATGTTTATTGATGAGATTATTTTCCCTATTCAGCTTTGTTTGGAAGAAAAAATGTTAATCTCTGTTCCTGAAAAGAAGCAGCTTCAGAAATCTGGCTAGTTCCTGTGTCTATTTGTTCTGGTAAATGGTTTAACAAGCAACAGCTACTGTGTTTGCTCCTTTGCTGTATTCTAGTGTTAATTGCTTTCTTTATAGTTAGGCTTATCTCAAGTGCTTTTTCTATCTGGGTAGAGGGTATTCCTTCACTGCTTTAGTGGTTCTTGGCACTGTCCTTTTGGGGTGTACTTCCAAGAGGCAGGATGCAGGCTTGGCACTGATTTATTACTGCCTTTCGGGGGGGGGATGTGATTTTTCCTTAAATCTGGATGATTTCCTTAGGATATCTTATGAGGTGAGTAAGACCAGCTGGTATCTTTAAGTGGTGCAAATGGATCTAAGGATTACTTCTCCTGGGTGTGCTCTTTCTGGACAGCTTAAATGACCTGCCTGCTAAAGGTTTTCACTTTATGAGCAAGAGTTGGCTGCTGATAGTTATCATTGCATTTTAACTATTTTAATTCCTCAAGGTGCTCTGGCACCCTGCCTAATTTATAACTCTGGCTTGCAAGTATTTCTAATCTAACGACTGACATTTAGGCAGCTTTTTGCAAGTAAAGAAGCTTTTTGTATTTTTGTACAGGTAATCCTTGACTTACCACCGTTCATAGTATAATCTCCATATCGACATGAGTGACATCGACTTGGATACACCCACCCAGTCACATGACCACTAAGCCACGCCCACCAAGCCACACTCACAGAACAGGTAGTAAAAAAAATTTGAATCCCACCACTGATATAAATCCACTGCAGGAGACAAAACTGTTAAGAAAACACAAACTGCAGCTACTGTGAACAGAAACACACTACTTTAGTTCAGCCAAGGACTACTTGCTTGATCTAGATTTTTCCTCTAGAAATAACTAAAAGTTATTTAGAGCATTACGATGCATTTGCAAATTTGGGGACTTTTTCATTCTGAAGCAAAAATACTGTGATTCCACTAGTTTTTAATCCACGAAAC
This sequence comes from Arizona elegans, assembly GCA_022577455.1. Taxonomy (NCBI): domain Eukaryota; kingdom Metazoa; phylum Chordata; class Lepidosauria; order Squamata; family Colubridae; genus Arizona; species Arizona elegans. The sequence goes on along the minus strand of JAKOOJ010000009.1, from coordinate 30,662,928 downwards.
ATATTCTTAATGTCTCATTTCTTATTTTACATTACAGCAATTTTTCAGTGATTTTATAAAATAAAAGGTAAGATAAACATTGGTATAACAAAATCTTATCCATATCCCTTGTGTTGTATACCTGCAATCCATTCTTACTGATATAGCCTTCTATGACTAAACGCCTGAAATCTACTTTTGTTGCAGTTCGGTGTACTAATTAACCAATATCTATATCTAACTGAGCTATGAGGTCCTGAATGAATTGCTTTGGGATCATCACAAGTGATTATACTGAAGAACATGCAAAACATACTGTTTTTGTCACATAAATTATATTCAAATTTTAAATAAATAGTGTAGGATTGGAAGACTTGTTTTGCAAAAGAAAGTACCAAGTAGCGTTTTTTCTAAAGCCTTGTCAATAGATGGCAATGTGACTATTTTAAACATAATGTTCAATCAAATTTGTGCATAAATTTTATCATAAAAAAAAAATCCCCAAAGAGCTTTTATAAGCTCTATTTAAGAAAAAAAATCTGGTAGTTAAACTATAAATGTTAGTTCAGAATCTTGAACAGTGATATGCATAGTACTAATGTTCTATAGCTGATAAATAATATTGCTATTATTTATGAATAATAGCAATTTATACTAATAGTAACCTTATATAATCCTTAGAAATAACTAGAAAAAGATGTACAATAATATGTATCATCTCTGAAGTAAGCTATGCCAGTGGGTACAAGTTATGTAGGAGCTGCTTTAGAAGGAGCAGTGGAAATGGGTCTGAGTTTCACATAAAAGTGTCCCAGCCGAGGTAAAAGCAATTCTTTAAAAGCAATTCTTTAAATGATCAGATGAATAAATATTATTTTCATTCAAATCAGCATATTCATCCAATTAGCTAAAATACAATCCTAAAAGTTAGTTTACAGCAATAAAAGAGCAATCAAATGAGTATTTCATTCATTTCAAACGTTTCTCTAAGTGCTATAAGTTAGGGCCTTTTCTATAGAAGAAGTTTAGAACTCTGAAATTTCATATGGAGATTATACTATGAATAATTCAACTTTGTTCTCCCTTTTTTGGTTTTCTTTCTTTTCAATTTTTTAAAATTGCTAATTTCACTGACAACCTTAGTGTGCCAAAGGGAAACATGACAGAATTTCAAAATAAAAGAATTTTATTATTTTTAAGATCAGTTTTACTAAAGTTCAGAGCACTGGGCTCAAACAAAAGGATTGACATAGCAGAGGGCATTGATCTGATCGTTAGCCTCATGCCTGTTAGTCTGTTTGCCTGCTGGGAACTCCCTAGAAAAGCAGTGCTGAACCAATTATGGGCTTTATCTTGCAAATTCAGGGAATGGCTAAACTTTTGCCCGCCATCCTGTGTCAATTCTTGGGTAATTCTTTCTGGGTCAATTATGCGGACTCCTAGTTCCAATGTTCACAGGTTGAATAATATCTGCTTCTATGCAAACAATCCAGCCCAATAGTCAAACCCTAATACAAAATTATAGAAGACAGAACCCAGAATCAACAATAAACATGTATTAACCAAGACAAAAGATAGAATGCATCAAGAAGAGATAAACAGCAAAATTGAGTAAAATCTGGCTCTGTGGACTGTGACAACTTCTTAAGTCATGGTCAAAGAGCAGGGATGGGTTTCACTTACCTTTGCTACCAGTTTGCTCACGCGTCATATTTGATGACGTCCATCTGGATGGGCAGAGTCTCCTGCCACTGCTACTACCTGTTCACTCGAACCAGGGCGAACCAGTAGCAACCCACCACTGTCACAGAGGTCCTATTTTTAAGAGCAGGGAGCAGACCAAAAGGTAGATGAGAATAGACCTTTTTGTATTACAAGTTCTTCAAATGTACACATTATTTATATATTTTTAATGTAACACCAAATAATATGCAAAAAGTATAATAATTTCAATGTGATTATTTATTTGAAATGAATTAGCCAATGCAGCCCAAGTGTATTTATCTGTCATCAACAGATTATTGGTTTAATTTTTGTCTAGCTCTAGGAAAGTTATAAAAAGATCTATCTTTTGTGATTTTTAAATTGTGCTCTGTAATAAATATCACATCAAATCTTATTCTGGTAGTGGACCAGGATCAGGGTAGTGGGTTATAGTCAATTAAAAAGCATAGAAGACACATCAGAGTCTTATATATGAGCTTTCCTACAGCTGCAGAACACCTATGCTCAAGAAATGGCTCTTTGGCCTTTTGGCAAAGGCCATGATTTTAGTTTCATGATAATTGAGCTAGTCTTCTTTGCAGTACTGTGTTACTGTTTCTAGTGCTCCTTTAAGGCCAATAGGCTTTAGTCATAGTATTACTGTTTTGTCTGCAAAGGGTAGGACAGAAATGTTTCTTCCAGAATGTTTTAGGGAGTAAAAATGTGAGTTGTAGAAGTGGCCCTTCATTAAGTTTTTATAGAAATTGAATAAGAATGGGGTTAATAAGCAATCTTGCTTGACACCTTTCTCATAGTTGAGATAGTCATCTGACTTCAGTGAATAAACATATTAAATGAAGTAGATGTTGATCAATTGAGGAAGCCTCTATTTTTTTGACACAATTAAACTTGGGCATTTTAACCTGAATACATTAGCTTTCTTTTGTATTACTGTAATATTCCATCTTTCTCTGTATCTCTATAGAAGTATGTCAAATTGAATTTCATTGAGGGCTGAATCAGGATTGTGTTTGACCTGGGGTGTGGGGTGGGTATGCCTGTGGTGGCCCAGGCAAGGCTGGGGGAATCCATTGTCTCCAATGGAGGAAGACGAGACCAGGGAGAGTGCCAAACCCTTTTTCTCCAGAAGAGCCTTGTCGTCCCTTTCGGGTCACGTGGAGGACTCCCTTATGGTGATGCAGGCTATCCAGAGCCCTAGGCAGTAGAGGGCAAATGCCCAGCCTGGCCCTCAAGCTCTCAGGGCACTAGGACCCCACAGCCCAGCTCAGCCCAGCCCTGCTTCCCTGAGGGGGTGCCCTGCTGTACTTACCTCCTCCTTGAGGCTCCTACTGCTGTTGTTCTCCCTTTCCTTGGCGAGGTTGCTTATCATGTGTCTGGGAAGGCAAAGTGCATAGGTCAGAGGGAGGCCCACTCCCTCTCCAGGCAAGGAGACCCGGCTTTGTAACCAAAGCATCCTCAGTGATAGAATGGGAGACCACCAGGAGAGGTCAGGAAAAGGAGACAAGGGGATAGCAAAAGGGCAGCAGGGCTGCTGGTAGCCAAGTGATAAGGCAGGACTTCCTTCAGATCCTCCGTCTCATTATAATCTCCTTCCTTCCTTCCTTTTCTTTTTTCCCTTCCCTCTTCATTCTCCTTTCTTTCTTCTTCCTTCCTCTTTTTCCTTCTTTTTCCTTCCTTGCTTTCTTCTCATATTTTTCTTTGTGTTTCCTCTTTCTCTTTTTCCTTTCCTGTCCCTTCTTGGTTGCTCAAATGCAATAGGGGAAACATTTCTCGATGCCTCTTTGCCTTGTGATCAAATGCCACTTTTACTAGTAGTTTGTTTTGCTAGCACTCTGCCAGCTCTCCCAAGTTCCGTTTTCACTGGCAGATGCACTGCTGGCTGGTCCTTTGCTGTTTCCAGGGTGGCCCCATAGGCCAGATCTAAGCACCCCGCTGGTTGGATCTGGCCCATGGGCCTTGAATTTGATACCCTGCTCTATAGAGATACCTCTATATGATATATATTAACATGGCTAATATTAAAAAAAAAACAAAACAACTGATTGACAGTGGGCATTTTCACTAGCCTTGTTAGCTTTATGGGTCCAGTAATGTTGCTGGGGTTAATTTGAATACTTTTGTTGGCCTTACCATAGCATTTGGGGGCATCAGATTAAGCCAAAAATGGTAAGGCTTGCTGTAAATTGGTAGCTTATTTCAGAATTCGATAGTGCATCATCATCTTGGCTCTCCCCATCTTCTCTGGAGATTTGTTAATACCACTAAAAGACTGTCTTTTTAAAAATACCCTGATTGTTACTACATTTATTTATTTATTTATTTATTTATTTATTTATTTATTTATTTATTTATTTATTTATTTATTTATTTATTTGATTTATATGCCGCTCTTCTCTGGAGACTCAGGGTGGTTTACAATGCGTTAAGCAATACTCTTCATACTTTTGTATATACCTGCTTATTAGTGCTTTCGGCCCTCCCTAAGCGGTGTTCTTTTTATACAAAGTCAGCTTATTGCCCCCACAATCTGGGTCCTCATTTTACCTACCTCAAAAGGATGGAAGGCTGAGTCAACCTTGAGCCTGGTAAGATTTGAACTTGCAGTAATTGCAGGCAGCTGGTGCTACTTAACAGCACTTTAGTCTGCTGCGCCACCAAGGCTCTTATTACTCTTATTTGGAAAATAACGACATATTGCTATCAATTATTTCAATTATTTCATTGGCCATTTCATCTGTCTGCAATAGAGGATTAGGTCCTTTTTTCCTGGACCATTTTAGTTTATTTTTCAATGTTTGAAATGAAGAAGTAAGAAGGAAGAAAACTGAGGGAAGGAATGCATGCAGAGAAATATACTCTGAAACCATATGCAAATCTGATTGCATTTTCTTTGATCTCAATGGGAAAAAAAATCAGTAGGCTTCTGAAGGCTAAAAATGTCACAGATAAAATCAGCTGCCTCCTTAACAGTGATAACGGCTTTCATCAACTTCTTGATATACTAGTACTCTGACTTAAGTCTCCAGCTCAGAGTCTCAACTTTATAATTTACATATTTAGTCTGACAGATGTTTTATTCTGTTATTTCTTGAGTTCTTTTTAAGATCTTCAAAAATATAGCTCCGCGAGTAGAAAAGAAATATCTAACTTTTAAAAAGGTTTGCTTAAAGGTAAAGTGGAAGAGCTTATCTTCTTTTACTGCATTAGGAATTTGAATACATCTTAAGATAATTCAGTATAAGAATAAACAGCAACAATTTGCTTCATATGACTTCTGTACTATAGATGCAATTATGTGTTTTGAAGTGATAACATTGACATTCTAATTAGCATAATGTTTGTGTTTCAGTTGTAGCATTTGAAGATATGTTTTTTTACATATTTAATGGTTTAAATTTTATATCTCTAGATGTTCCTAAAGGAAATCTAACATGAGATCCAGACTTGATTTCAGCTTTCTCACAACAATGCACATCATAGCTCATTTTTGTGCTGCTAAAACTAATAAATTATGCTCAGCTAGGACAAATTTCCTGCTTATGAGGATACATTATGAGGAATGTCAGTAATATATTATATTTCTGCCTGTATGTTGCATAATAATTTTTAATGAAAAAATAGAATAAATTCTGTCCTCATAGAATAAGAGGTATTTAACCTGTTTTTACAAATGATGGTTGGTTTAAAAGTCCAAAGTTAATTTACATGATTTAGGTAAAGGTAAAAGTTCCCTTCGCACATATGTGCTAGTCATTCTCGACTCTAGGGGACAGTGCTCTTCTCCTTTTCAAAGCCAAAGAGCCAGCGCTGTCCGAAGACGTCTCTGTCATCACGTGGCTGGCATGACTAAATGCCAAAGGTGCACGGAATGCTGTTACCTTCCTACCCAAGGTGGTCCCTATTTTTCTACTTGCATTTTTTATATGCTTTCGAACTGCTAGGTTGGCAGAAGCTGGGACAAGAATGGGAGCTCACCCCATTATACGGCACTAGAGATTCAAACCGCTGAACTGCTGACCTTTCGATCGACAAGTTCAGTGTCTTAGCCACTGAGCCACCATGTTCCAAAGTTTGCTTATTTAGAAGATTCATAAGTTATTTCCTATTTTGATGGTTTTGTGGCAATACATAAAAGAGAAAACTAAAAGAAAGAAGCAAGTTAATGTTTAATTTAAAGCACGTACCAAGTACATTTGCAGCAACAATCTTGTCACATGCATTGTAATGGTGTTTTAGGCACACTTTGTCATGCCAATTTAGAAAGTCAAGTCAAATTTCTTTTACTAGTTTTAGTCTATCAGCCTGCAGCTTGATTGGACAAAATAGTATTTTTGTGTTTGAGTGGAAAAGTAGGAACAGGAAAAACCAACTATATTACAATGGCCAAACCATACCTTAAGATTAAAGTGTTGGACTAGAAACTGGAAACGTGCTAATTTTCTCTTAAGCATTAAAGCCAATCATTTGTTACTCTGTCTGAGACCAAGCCACCTCAAAGGATTGTTGAGGTAGAGCAGGGCTGTCAAACCCCTGGCCTGCAGGCCAGATGTGTCACACTCTGGCCACTCCCACATCTGGTTTAGCAAAGGAGAAAAAAGTCCTGATACATCACATGACACTGCTGTGATGACATGAGTTTGACACCCCTGGGGTAGAAAAGTTAGAAGTTAGGACTTTTATATATGATACATTGAGTTGTTCATGGTAAAGATGGTTATAAGTTAAATATATATAAATAACTAAAGTTACCAGGGCCTCCTTGTCTTTTAATATATTATTCTGAGAAAGAAATCAGTTGATGTAGATTACTCTCAATGTCTTCGATATCGGGGTTTTTTTAAAGTTTCATTGAAAAGCAGTATATGTAATGATATACACATTGATGTAGGACTGGGAGATTCAGTCTGGGAATATGTGATCTATTTTTAGTGTCACTTCATCTTCCCCTTTTCAGTATTGCTTTTTATATTCTCTTATTCAGGCAGCCATTTTCTTCTTTTCTTAGTTATGCTTTTAGGTTATTTTCTTTTCCACATCATGTATCATCATTTGCTTTCTGTCTCCTTTTCCAATCTTGTTTTGTGCAGCATGTAAAACAGACATGCTAGTGAACAACATTCAGCTCTTTAGCTGTAACATTTGCTCTGCTAAATTAGAAGCAAAAATCAGAACTGAAAGGAAAGTTTTCATTTATTAATATTATTTCTGGGAACTGTACATTCAAGAATGCACTTACAGCTATGAAAATAAATAAGTCCTCTTGATTTTGTCTTTCCACTTGGCCATATAAACACACAGACAGAACACACAAACTGTGTCAAATCTTCTATTTGATAGGAAGCAGAAGAGTCAAGGCTAAATTCAATCCTTCCTTCTGAATAACTAATTGTTTCTATGTCTGATGTTACATTAGATGACAGTCATGACTGGACTAGTAGATTAAACACAAGAATCACCATCCTGCAGGCAAAGTAAGAAACTGTTTGTGGCAATGTTTTTCTATTTTTCATAGTCTTTTGCTAGGTTTGGGAACTGGGATGTTTTAATTCCCTTACAAATTACTGTGCATTTGAGGAGGGAACTTTAATTTAGTTTTGTTTTATGATAAATTGCTAATGATTTATTACAAAGGCAAAATATTTTCCCATAGCAATTGTCTGTAATACAATTTTTACTTAAATTTCTGCTTGGTTTCAAAAGAACATCGTGGGCCAAAAGAAGCTTTTCTCCAGGTAGGACATGGACACTTTCTTTATAAACACTTGTGCTTGAAATGAAATGTTGGTGACCAGAGAGAGAGAGGGAGAGAGAGAGAGAGAGAAACTATTCCTAATTTTATATTTTATACATTCTATAAAATACAAATTTTATATCTAATTTTATATCTGGCAATATAAGTGGGCAGAAATGTTCAGTCATTCGACTTTCACTCCAACCTTCAACATATAAGTTATCAGTTGACCTGATATTTAACTGCACATGAAATTGAAAAAAAAAATCTTATAATGAGAAGATAGAAGTCTTAAAGCTTTTTCTAACCTCGATTTTTCTAATCTTTCTAACTTTGTACACTTAAATATATATGCACACACATACATAAAAATTAGCTTAAAAGTCTTTATTATTCTCAATACTTAAATGAAAAATGAGAAAAAAAGTGCCCAAGGATAACCATTCAAAATTGTACAATTATTTAACATAACTACAAAGCTACATTCTATCTTTTAGTTATATAGAAATATGGGATACCTTCTGGTTATATAATTAATCTAATTAGTTCCCATTGGTGTCCACTTTATCCATAAATTTCTTTGTAAAATTAGGATTTGCAATTTGCACATCTCTTCTTAAATTCTACATAGTCTGCTGAATTAAATCTATCTATCTATCTATCTATCTATCTATCTATCTATCTATCTATCTATCTATATCTATATCTATCTATCTATCTATCTATCTATCTATCTATCTATCTATCTATCTATTTATATGCAAGTTCAGTGGGTTTAATGTCAATAGCTAAGACTCTAATTAAACCTAAGTAATATTAATATTATTAAAATGAATATTACAATGAAATTAATGTAAATTTTAAGAGGGATTTCAATGCTAATTCTTATTAGGTTATTTCATACAGAGATGTCATTACAAAAAAATTATAAATTATAAAATTATAACAGACCAAAATTCCTAGAATATTTTTGGCAAAACAGAGGTTACCTTTTGAACATGTCTTTTCTAGCCTACCAAATATGCATCATTGGGCTTTTATCTTAACATCAATATTTTTCTGAAATAAGACTTGTTATGATCATTTCTTCTATGGGCCCATTTTGCAAAATAATGTGTAAAAACTGAAAATATTGCTGATGTTAAGGGCTAGATACTTTAAATGATTTTCATCTCCTGCTTTGAACATCACTAGCCATATTTTATTAGTAATTAGACAACCCTTGACCTATGCTTACCCTTTCAGAAATATTTCCCTAGTTAAATAATGAAACAGAATGACCATGGATAGAATACTACTGCTTTGGTTTTAAAAGTAAAGAAAAAAAACATTATTTTATCAAGAAGAAAGATCCATAGTAAGACAAATATAGATGCTTTTTGTTTAACAAATGAAGTTTTTGATAACAACATTTGTGGTTGCCCTATCATTCTTTAAAAATATTTCCATTTTCATTTTTTTCCCATCAATTTAAAGTGACATACAGCTTATCATGTTGGAATTCCAATTTTTCCAGATAAATCAACCCATTATTCATAGTTTGTCCTTGAGCATTAAGTACAGTGAGAGCAAAGCATGACTGTGCTCTCTGACTGTGCTTTCTGACATGACTGTGGGAACTCTGTCTGCTGAAGACGGATTGTTCACCTTCCAATAAATTGAGTATAATTCTTAGGATCATGAGAATATCATTTTTGAATGCATTAATGTTTATCTTTGCTACAATTACATTTTTGTGGAGTTCTATTGTGATGACCTGGAGCCTGGGCACGGAAATAACACAGCCAGAATGAAGGCTTAACTCTCCTATATTGTTCCAACTTCGCCCCCCAAAATCCCACCATTCACTGCAAGTCCAGTAGCCAAGCTCTAAACACACACCTCCAATAGTTCCTGGTTGCTATTAGTCCAGAGGAGCAGCACAGTTCTGAGAGCAACCATGGTTCACTGGGACTGCAGCACAACCTGAAACTGTGTTGCTATGAACTTGCACATAGTCAGGCCAGGCAAACAAGGCAAGCAGGGCAAGGTAAGCAGGGCAAGGCACAGCAAAGTATCCAGATGTCGATAACAGACTGGAAAAAGGCAACACTTGTTCCTGAATGTGCCCCTCCCAATAGCATCTCTTTAAATGTCATTCCCCAGGTGAGCCTTGTGAAGAAGGGTGGGGCATTCTCTTCCTGAATCATCAGGTCGCCCTGTGTTGATCCTGCCTCTTTTTCATTTTCTGTGCTTGGGGATTGGGGGGAGGTAATTGCTCATCACTGGAGGTCCTTCACTCCTATACTCTGCTGCCTGCCCTCTCGTCCCCACTTGCTTGGTCATACTACACCCCCTCTCCTTCACTGGTGACCCTTCCCAGGCCCAAGGGACCTGGGACTGCTTCATCCTGCTCCTCTGGTTGTTCCTCCATCAACCCTAGTTCTGTCTCATCCTCGGATCCCAGCTCGGACAGGGCCATGACATCTATCTTGATTTTCCATGTTCCATTTAAAAGCCTTGGAAAATTGAAGTTCCTCATTAAAATGATGGAAGATGCTATCTTCAGTTCAATTTATGTGGTGGAATCCAACTGAATCAAGGAATTCTGTTGGAAAATAGTCAGTGTTAGCTCATTCACTGACAGCATTGAAGGATTAATATCTTTCATCAAGATTGATTTGTAAACACATACATACATAGTCATGTACTGGTTTTCACTCATTATTTAATAGAGGCTCATCATTAGGCAAGTCATGCATTTTTCCTAGCTTTTTCTCTGTTGAAATCTTGTGATTGAAGACAGGTATGTGTTGAGGAACTCTTACAGTAATTAGTGTTAGCCACAATTTTTGAATTGTTCTTCCCTTTTGTCCTCCATATTTTCTTGTCTCCTCATTCTGTACCTTTCTTTGTGATTATGGAGAGGTTAAGCCCTATCATCCTTCACTGCTTCTTCTATCCTCTTCCTTGTAGCATTCCAACAACAGTTGGTATTATTTCTTGGCCAAGACCTTGTTCTTCTCTTTCCACATGGCATAATGATGTAAGTTAGCCCATTTAAGTTACTTTGGTTCAAAAATTGTTGCCCTATGATGGACCATTTTGCCCAGGTAGAAATCATGACAATGAAAGTTTTAGTTTTAGTAGTATTCACTGTAGATTTTTGTCTCTTCTTGCTCTTCTCTGAATGTAATATTTAGTTGGTAATCTTTCCTCTGTTCCTTTCTTCAGTTATTTTCAGTGTTCAATACACAACTTTCTTTTCCTTTTTAACTATGCATAATATTTTTAGTTGTATCATTTTAAATATTAAGATTTCGTTTTATCCAAAATTCTTCAGGAACTAAATTTATTAAATCTGGTTCTTACTGTTTGCCTTGCATCTCACTGTTGTAATTTACCACTGTGGGTTCTCCCAGCAATGGATACCATTCTTGTAGTACCATTGCACTGAATATACCATTCAGATATTATACTATCTAGACTTATTGGCTATGGCATTATTGATAATACTCTAGCTAGATTTTACTGTATTGTTTCTTTTAGAAACATAGATAAAAGCAAGTTTGCAAGCTTTACGTACCTGGTTCATTCTAAACTCTTTATTTGTTCTGGCATTACAAATTTCATTTATGCAAGGAAACCTTGAAATGGATTTCATATTAGAAATCCTTACATTCTTGCAATTGGTGATTTCAGTTCCTCCACTGATTGTAAGAAAGACAATAAAACCTCAAGTCTAGAGATATTTATTGTTGAATTTTTTTAAGAAAAATATTGTGTAGTTGTAGTTGTAGTAATTAGTTGTAGGCTAATTTAGGGGAGATGGAAATCAGACAAAGAAAACAACTGGTATGGAAAAATTATGAAAGAGAGAAGAAAAGAAATTTCTGCTTGGAACAAAATATTTATGTTGATAACTTATAAAATAAAAGATGGAGTGTTGTTGGCAGGGAAATTTTCTTCTATGCTGACTTCCTTTTATACATGATAGAGTTTTAAATTTCTAAAGACATCTTTGTTTTCACTTTCCTGATCCCTAAGTTTCTTTTTTTAAAATTTCAAATGTATAAACAGCTATAAAATTCTAAAGGGTATGTTATTCTTTACAACCTTATTCATTACACTCAGTGAAAACAGAATTTTTTTTTTTTATAAATCCATTAAATACCAAGTTGATTTTTAAGACTGCAGTTTCACAGAATTTGTTGGGTTATTAATTGGAGTGCTTCAAGTATGAGCTACCTGCAGATAAAAATATGTCTTCCTCTACTTCCATGTTCCTTTCACATTATTTACTATGTTTCCAAAGGTCAGAATTGGTATCTTGTAAATGACATTTACAAGACCGTGGAATATTACAGGCCACAGTAATATTTCTCTTGGCCAGTTGTTGAAATTACTGTGTATAGCATCCAATCCACTTTAGCTGAATGCTCAAAAAAGTGCTGATAAGAGTTTGGAAACAAATTGGCAGGCTGATCTGGAAGCAAATGGAGCAATAGCAGGCAGGAAAATCTATAGTACTTCCTTGCTTTGGACTGATCAAAAGGCTATAAAGAATGGGAAAATGCTATCATATCTTAATTATCTTCATAATTGCACAAATTCATTTTCTGTTTTATAGGATAAACTACGCTCCTCCATTTTATTATCAAATATAGACAGAAAATTTCAGCTAAAATCCCCCTCCACGAGGATGGTTGACTATACACAATAAGGCTTTAATATGGAGACTTTTTAAAAACTACTGTCTTTTTGAACATTAAACTGATCATTTCATACCCATCATATAAAGAATGATTCTTAATATACAACTATTATGATTATCTACTCAATTGCTTAGACATAATTTTTGAGAATGGTTTTTCTTTTCTTTTTTGTTATACTGTATGTATGGAGTGGTGGATTTTTTTATACATGTTGTGTTTGTTACAAAGTTTCCCTAAGATAGCATTCGTTAGGGTTTTTGTGGTCATATGCTTCCCAATGGTCAATTCTAAAACAGGAACTACACAGAATCTTTGCCAACTTCCTTTTTTAGATGGCATTGTTTTATATAGATAATTTTATCAAACTAAACCTTATTCTGAAAAACAGTGCTTACATAGAACAATATTTTATGTTCAGACATTTTCTTCACAGTTGAAGTAGTAAGTGAATTAAACTCTTATCCCTGTTTTTACCATTCTCTTCAAAGGCTGAAGTCAAGAAAAAAATATTTTGGAGTATGACACAAACAAGGGCATTACTCAATGATATTGTCTAGGCATAAGACTTCAGAGTCAGGATAGAGAATATTATATCATGCCCTATTATATCAGGCCCTGACTTTATTTATTTATTTATGAAGTGTCTTAGAGACTGTAATGGTAGCATGGTGACATCTCTGAAGGATCCTGAAGAAGGCCCCCTTTTTATTGGAGTTTGTTTATATAATTTTAGTAAAAACTAGATGCAATTCTGGTACAGTTTGTACTATTCTCCAACAGCAAAGAGGTTGCTGTTAGAAAGAAGCAATAGATAGATTTCAAAGATGATTCAATAGACCAGGGTTTTCCTTACATTAAAAGGGAAGAAAGGAAAGGAAAGGAAAGGAAAGGAAAGGAAAGGAAAGGAAAGGAAAAAGGAAAGGAACAATGTTATAACATTTAAAGAAATAATAATGGTATCAATTATAAATTTCTTGCCTGTCATAATGCATCTGACTTAAAATTAGATATAGTAGAAGGAGAACATGTTGTCTATGATAGCAGACAACAGACATTTAGTAGCAGTTTTTCAGATAGTAATTTTTAGTAGTAAAATTACTAGTAAACTAGTAATTTTTATTACAGATGGAGTGAATTGTAGTTCACAAAATCTTAAGCATTCATTTAGTGACCATTGAAAAAAGTGACATGACTGGTTTTTGCACAACTATTGCAGCACTCCATCATCATGTGATCAACATTTAGGCACTTGGTAACTTGTATGTATTTTTGACAGTGGCCTATCTCGGAGCCATGTGATTTATCTCTTTCCCAGATGGCTTCTGACAAGCAAAGTCATTGGAGGGAGCCGGATTTATTTAATGATTGCCCTGAATAATTGCAATGATTCACTTAACAACCATGGCAAAAAAACTATAGCAAAATGTGGCACAGCTCACTTAACAACTGCCTTGCTTAGCAGCATAAATTTTGGGTACAATTGTGGTCATATATTGAAGATACCTATAGTCTGAAAAATTGTTACCAGACTGCTTCTGATAATTAGAATTGGCATGTTATAGAGATGGGAAACTGGGTAAAACAAGAATAGGGAACTACCAAACTATCTTATTTGTTTCTAGACGAAAAGAGAGAAGCTAGAACAAGCAGATTACAAGATTGGAAGAAGTATATTGAACTAAGAAAGAGGTTACCTCTTTTGAAGGCAGAGGCTGATGTTGTAGAACTGATGTAGTTGAAATCCATAAACAACTAAAAACCAGTGGTGAGATTCTGCCGGTTCTAGGCGGTTCGGCCGAACTGTTTGTTAAACTGCTGGCTTGCCCTGCCCCTTGCCAATAAATAGTGGGGGCAGGGTGGGGTGAGAGGCAGGCGAGCCAGTAATTTAACAAACGGTTCGGTGTTTTTTTGCAATTTATTGATCTCGCAGCACACCGAACCATTTGTTAAATTGCTGGCTCACCCGCCCCTCCTCCCACCCACGCGGCGTCAGTCTACCCTAGCCCAGGGCTGGGTAATTGTGGCTCTTTTACAATCTGTGGACTTCAATTCCTGCCTAGCTCACTTTGGGGAATTGTGGAGAATTCTGGGAGTTGAAGTCCACAAGTCTTAAAGCTGCCAAGGTGGGAGACATCTGCTGTTACACTGTAGAATCCTTTCAAGCATGAAGATGGCCAAGAATCCTCCTTGAGAGACAACAGTTGAACAACAGGAGGACTGTTAGAGGGCAGGGCTACATTTGGAAATTTTTGCATTTTTGCAGGTGGTGCAATACGATCTGGTGTTTTCAATGGAGAGCAAAATCCAACTTCTTCTTTCCGCTGTAAGTGCGGCATCAGGATTCCACCTTGGTATATTTGCGGCACAAGGGAGCCCTCATCTCCTGCCGCTTGGGACTCGGAGTGGTAAACAGCGTCTGGCTTGGGGAGCAGCCGGATTTTGCTCTCCATTGCTCTCTCGGCCCCCTGCAAGCTCTCGTCTCTTGAGGAGCACTCCCTGAAGTGGTGCGGGAAACTGTGGTTGGGCTTCTCGAGAGATGAGACCTTGCAGGGGGCCAAGAGAGCAATGGAGAGCAAAATCTGGCTGCTCCCCGAACCAGACACTGTTTACCACTCTGAGTCGGCAGGAAACGAGGGCTGCCTTGTGCTGCAAATATACCAAGGCAGAATCCTGATGCTGCACTTACAGCAGAGAGAAGAAGCTAGATTTTGCTCTCTGTTGTAGACACCAGATCGGCCCTCTGCAAGAGAATGAGAGAAAGTGGGAGAGAGAGAGAAAGAGAAAGGGGGGGGGGGAAAGAGAAAGAGTGGGGGAGAGAAAGAGAAAGAAGGGGGAGAGAGAAAGAGAGAATGAGAGAGAGAGAGTGGGTGAGAGAGAGAGAAAGAGGGGGAGAGAAAGAGAGAGAGTGGGAGAGAGAGAGAGAAAGGGGGGGAGATAAAGAGAGTATGAAAGATAGACAGTGGGGGGCAGAGAGGGAGAGAGAAAGAGGGGGAGAGAATGAGAGAATGAGAGAGAGGGGGAGAGGGGGGAGAGAGAAAGAGAGAATGAGAGGGAAAGAGTGGGAGAGAGAGGTGGAGAGAGAAAGAGAATGAGAGAAAGAGTGGGAGAGTGGGAGAGAGAGAAAGTGGGGGAGAGAGAAAGAGGGGGAGAGAAAGAATGAGAGAGGGGAGAGAGAGAGAAAGAGGGGGAGAGAGAGGGGAAAGAGAGAAAAAGAGGGAGGGGAGAAAGAGAGAATGAGAGAGAGGAGAAAAGGGGGAGAGAAAGAGAATGGGACAAAGAGTGGGAGAGAGAAAAAGGGAGGAGAGAGAGAAAGAGTGGAGGAGAGAGAGAAAGAGAGGTGAGAGAAAGAGAGAATGAGAGGGGGGAGAGAGAGAGAAAGAGGGGGGAAGAGTGCCTGAAGGACCCTATCCCGTCACTGGGAGTCCAGGTGCTTCAGCAAGCGGCGCGCTGGATTCGTATTAGTGGTCCACGAAATTTAAAATTATGAACTTGGTGGTCCCAGAGGTCCAAAAGGTTGAGTACACCTGCTCTGGAGGATTTAAGTAGCTTAACTGTGCTTGCTTGCTTGTCAATACCAGAATTACAGATTTGGAAGGGACCTTTGGAGGTCTTCTAGTCCAGAGATCTCCAATCTTGGCAACTTTCTCTGCCCGGGCCTGATGCTTCCTGAGAGGCAGGGGGTCTTTCTGAATGGGACCCCCTCCCCAAAAGGCTGGCCCCAAAGCCCTAGCTCAGAGGTCTTCAAACTTGGCAGCTTTAAGACTTGTGGGCTTCAACTCCCAGAATTCTCTAGCCGGTATAGCTGGCTGGGGAATTCTGGGAGTTGAAGTCTGCCAGGCTTAAAGTTGCCAAGGTTGGAGATCTCTGGACTAGAAGATAAATGATGTCATAAATGATAACTGGTCAAAAGTGCGAGGACCTGTCAGAAATCACTTTTTTCAGCCCTTTGGGTAGTTCCTATGTGCATATGGACTAGTCAGAGGGCTGAAAAAGTTATTTTTGACTGATCCTCACACTTTTGACCAGTCCTTGAACTTACGACTATCCTCACATTTTACGTTTTGCGCCCTATCTTGTCACCGTGGTGGAGAAGTAGTGGTGAAATGATTGACCTGGTTGTTAAGAATGCCGCAATGGGCATAAATGTGAGGATGGTCATAAGTGCGAGGATCGGTCAAAAGTGCGAGGATCAGTCAGAAATGATTTTTTTCAGCCCTCTGAGTAGTCCCTATGCACATAGGCACGCCCACCCAGTCACATGACCAGCTAGCCATGCCTATCCAGTCACATGACCAGCTAGCCACACCCACCCAGTCACATGACCACCAAGCCACACCCCAATTAAGCCACGCCCACAGAATCGATTGTTAAAAATCCCACCACTGCTAAAAACTAACTAAAAAAGCAAAAGCAACAACTAACAGTCTGATGGAGAAAAGTATGAAATTATAATCTTTTTAAAAAGTATCTTGGGCTTTTCAGCTTTTCCCTTGACCTAATTGTTTTTTTTTCTTTTCTTCCATCATTATTAAGAGATTGTGAATGATATCTGAATTCTAAGACCAACTCTTTGGATTGTCCAAAGTTGGACACTTTGGAACACTATAGCTAAAATGTTTTCAACCTCTAAGTAGAAAAAAATGTTGAGTGATTAACACAGAAAAACCATCATTTCGCGGTGGAAGAATTTTGTAGCTGCTGTTTAGCCCTGAGGCATTTCATTATGTATACACTGGTATATGAAGTGCAGGCTCCAGACAGTTTCTGTCATTACCACTGAACGAATAAGCAAACCCCTTTCTTTTAAACAGGTTTTCATAAGAAGGATGCGTTTTGCTGCTCTTATAGAAATCTATGTGTAACTAACATATAAGCCTTCAGCATTTCTCTCTCTCTCTCTCTCTCTCTCTCTCTCTCTCTCTCTCTCTCTCTCTCTCTCTCTCTCTCTGTCTTTCTTTGTGTGTGTGTGTGTGTGTGTGTGTGTGTGTGTGTGTAGAGAGCACATTTTGTTAATGGAAAATGCAAATACAGATGATGAATTGAGAGTTGCATACTTGAAGCAATTAAATGATAAAATGAAACATTCCTGAATCCTGCTAACAATGATGATGAGGGAAAACACTATATAGCTTCTAATAGATAACAGGCCTATAATACACAAAATAGGATGAATAATAAAAAGCTTTTAATAATCAGAGATGAAAATAAATATACTATTTCCTAGAAAATCCTGTCCATACACCTTAGAAAAGTGCTAAGTGAAATAGCCAGATGATTTTATAATGGTCATATGGGACACTCTTTAGATGGCTGTTACTTCTATTGTGAAATGTATAATTAACATTTCTTATTTTCTACTTCCTGAAACCACTATTCAATAGTTTACAATTGTTTTTGCATTCTTAATACACTAGAGATGGAGAGAAAAAGAAAGTTGAATGATTAAAGATAAAATACATAAGTCATGTGCATTTTTCCATTTTATACTGAGGTAAATCAAGGTATTATTATAACTTGAATTTAAAATAATGTTTGTCGTTCCTGACCGGATTTTTTTAAAAAAATATTTGCTTGGTAATAAAATCAAATTGTTGTAGATAGTATTAATACTGTATATATTTCATGTTAAAAATATCAAAGGATCATCAATAACTATTTGCCTACCCATCCAGCCATTTCTGACTGGGAACTTTTTTTTTAAATGAAGAAAGAACATTCCTCCAGTTAATACAGAACTCAAATAATCCTATAATCCATTCTTCATCATGAATTTTCACACTTTTTCACTTCTCAAATGATTTACTTGTTCAGGATAGATTTGTAAGCAATCTAAGCTGTGGGACATGGATTTCAGTTCTAGCTGCAGCATTAATTCTCCAATGAGTTGGAAAACTGCTTGCATATAATCTAGCCTCATGTTGTTCTGATTGTATAAGAAAACAATAACCAATAACAATAACCAATTCACATCTGCTTTATGTATTTCTTTTACAGTAGAACCTCTGGTAACAAATGCTTCTGACCACGACCAAATCGGGTTCCGACCAAAAAATTCTTTTTTTTCCCACAGCCGATTTCCCCTTCGACACCATTTTTTTTGTAAGCGCCAAATTTCCAAAATTAGGTTCTGTTCACGACCAAATTGGGTTGCGACCAAAGTTATGGAACGAATTATGGTCGTGACCAAAGGTTCTACTGTATGTGTCTTTTCAGAATTAAAAATATTTTAAATAGCTCCTATTAAAAAGTAAAAAAGCAGTGGCATTTAAAACTGCTCAGTTACAAAAAAGTAGTGATTGTCTAAAAGGAAAACTAAAGAGCAGTGTAATATTCCTATAGGAACTGCTTATTAATCAGTGAAAAATATTCCTAAATTAAACAAGATCAATAATACCAAGCCCCAAGGAAAAATCTATTTTTATAAACCTATGTATGTCATGTAGAATTAAAGATTAGTAGATTTTTGCAATAAACCCCTATTCTCAAGGTAAAAGGCTGAAATGTATCAAATTTAATCAATAGTTCTATTGATTTCATCGTTTACGTTTTCCCAGGGATTTTATGTGCCTGATTCATTGGCTGCCTTGGCACCGAAATAGTCTTATTTGACCTGCTGGATAATATTTTCTGGGTCTAGATTATATAATGCAACTCTGTTAATTATCTTGGATGTCTCAATGATTTTATAAGCATGGATCGTAGTATAGTTCATGATAAATTGATCAAGGAGTGTTCATGGAACTGCCTCGAAGTGGTTCCTCTCATACCTGGATTACTATATAGTGGTGCTGGGAGATGTTTGATAGATCCCATGGTAGTGTCTTTGTGAGATTTTAGAATGTCATCAGTTTATCCTAAACGGTATTTCCCTTGTAATAATGTACTAAGACTATATTTCTGACACATCTGGAGAGCAGTAGATTACACTCCAGATTACATAAACCATCGGTGTGAGACTCCTATGTTAGTAATTTTTGTCTCATTCTTCTGAAATTAAGTAATCTGTAGTACTAATTCAGCATATCAATTCAAACTGTGAGATGGTAGCAAATAAGTGTGATGATAATATCTATAACCTCCATGTTTCTGCAGAGTAGCATAAAAGTTATAGTATGTACTGGGACTGAAATACTTCTATATTTAGTTCAGATAACTAATTTTCTGAAAACTGAAATGGTATAATAAAACAAAAACTATACCAGATACTATTTTTGTATATTTCAATAAGCAATGAGAAATGTTTTGCACCAGGGATATCAAACTTGATTTTTTTGTGGGTTGGATCAGTGTTATAGTTGTCCTCCGTGGGCTGTTGGTGTGGGGAAGAAGTTGGCATGTGTAGGAGTCCGTAAGCGAATGTGTGCGCAGGAGTTGTAGGTGCATGCATGCGCAAGAGACAGCAGGCACATTCATACACAGGCCCCACCGCCACCATCCCAGTTGTCTTCTGTGCACACAAACTAACTACCGACCCATTGTACCTGGCCAATAGACACTGATCCTAAGAGTTGGAAGAGCACAGAATGGGTCTAAATTATAAATTATATGTCCCCAGTTCCCTGCGAATCCAGGTGCTACAGAAAAGCCATGACTATAAGCGGGGGTGGGGTGGGGGCACTTTGGCTACCTAAAGACATTGCATCTAGCTAGAAGACAGTTCTGGTGGCCAAAAATGAAAAGAGACATTGAGGACTATGTAAAAAATTGTGTTACATGTGCAACCATGAAAACAAGACCAGGAAAACCACCAGGACTCCTCCAGCTGGTAGCAGAACCTTCCTGACCCTGGGAAGAAATAGGGATGGACTTTATAGTGGAGCTTCTGGAGAATGGTGGGAACACAGTCATTAGATTTGTTCTCCAAGCAGGCCCATTTCATTGCTTGCTCTAAGCTCCCTTTAGCCAAGAGGCTGGCTAGACTGATTGCCAAACATATATATATATACTCCATGAAGTACCCCACAGGATTATATTCAAATGGGGGAGGGGCAGAGGTGGGTTTCAGCAGGTTCTGACCAGTTCTGGAGAACCAGTAGTTCAAACCACCAGTAGTGGAAATTTTGAGTAGTTCAGAGAACTGGTAGTAAAAATTCTGACTGTCCCCGCCCCATCAATTCTCTGCCTCCCAAGTCCCAGCTGATAGGGAAGAAATGGAGATTTTACAGAATCCTTCTCCTGGAGTGAGGTGGGATTGGAGATTTTACAGTATCCTTCCCCTGCCACTCCCACCAAGCCACGCCCAGCAAGCCATGCCATGCCTACCAAGCCACACCCACAGAACCAGTAGCAAAAGAAATTGAAACCCACCACTGGGGAATGGGGCTTTTGGTTCACTGCAAAGTTCTGGGGGTGGGGGTTCATCAAAGCAATTGGGTCATCCCAATTTAAATTCAGCTTTTCATCAGAGCACTAATGGGGCAGCAGAATGGGCAGAGGCAATGATTGGCCAATATTTAAGATGCTATGTAAATTACCAGCAGTCAAATTGGGCTGATTTATTGCCATTTGCTAAGGTAGCTTACAATAATGAGGTACATAGCAGCATAGGTTTGACTCCATTCCAAATAAACACTAGGATGGAGTTTGTTCCTATTCCTGAATTGCTCTGTGCCTGGAGCAGGCTGGGGAGCACGAGAATCGTGGGGCAGCAGCTGTAGAATGGAACTTTGGGCCACCCAGGTGGAGAGCTGGCACAGTGGGGGCGGTAAGGAGGGAGTGGCCTTCGGGCAGCCCTGAGGCTGTGGCTGGAGTGGCTCTGCTGCCGGGCGTGGAGCAGGCTGGGGACAGGGAGAATTGCAGGGCAGTGGTCAAAGAGGGGGAATGGGCGGTAGCTGATGGCAATGCAGCAGCTGCATCACCCAATCTACGAGAAAGAGGAGGAGAAGATGGTGGTGGCTGAGGGGCAAGTGATGGATGAAGCAACGTTAGCCTGCTGCCTCCTGTGTGCATGCGCACATGCTGGAATGAGGTGGGCCAGGCCTGTGCACGCCTGCACCTGCTGCTTTCTTTGCACACATGTGCACACCGGGATAGCGTAGGCTGGGGTGAAGCAATGCAGGCTGGACCCTTACAATTTCCAGGATAGCCACGTGGGCTGGATCTGACCACGTCATGGGTGAATCTGTCCCACAGGCCTTGAGTTTGACACCTCTGCTTTACACTGTCAGTTGTGTCTATGTATAATATCATCAGTTTCCTTCCCATTGGAAGGACTATGTTTACACACATTTAGTAGTGGAATTACAATGGAAGCTTAAGCAATCAAGGTATCTTCATTTAAAAATATTTAAATATCACTGGATTATACTATAAACATGGAAAGTATGCTAGAAATTGAGATCAACAGTATAAAATGAAAATTTATGGATCAAAAATGAAAGGTCAGATTTGTTTTTTTGACTTTTGAATAAAATCACATTAGATTAGAAATTGCAGTGAGTGATGTCACTAAAAGAATTATGTCCTCTGAAACAGTAAAAGCTATTTGAGACTAAATTTATGAGCTTAAGTACATAGCACAAAACTGAGTTCAAATAAAAATGAGTTGTATTTTGTGTAATATTAAAGAATAAATGCTTCATAAATATTTAAGCAAAATATGTTGGTTTGCATTATTAATATAATCCTAAAAATGAACTATTCAAGAAAAAAAATAATCATCAAAGATTCATCAATCTATCTTTTGTCAAGGACTCATTAATTTACATACAGAATGAAAGAATCTGAGTTGTAAACAAAATAATAATAATAATGAATGCACAAATGAGAGAGTAAAGCATGGGTAGATTCTTAAAATCTTTATACTACTTGTGGATTTTTTTTTCATACAATCAGCCCTTTTTTTTCATTTGCAGAAATACTGCTTGCTATAGCTGATCTTAAATTCAGTTTTACAAGCCTACTGAATGATTGTCCCCCAACTGTGCGGAATCTGTTGGAGTTTTTAGCTTAATCTGCAGCATAAAGAGTTGCTATCTTTAGAAAGAAAAGTCAGCACAATATTAGAAATATTAAATGCCTGCAGCCCGAGTTACATGGTACGCAAGTTTCTTTCCAAGTCCGGTACCTAATAAATAAAGTGACCCTATCCTTGTGTTCTCAAATTTGTTTTTCTTGACTTCACATTAGAAGTTCAGTTGTAAATGAAAAAAGGGGTACAGTTTCCTCATGGAATATTCCATTTTAGCTATCCTGACCCATAGGCAGAATACTCTACGGGCTAAGCCAATTTACATGCAGTGCAATAGCACCACAGGTGTAGAATTAAAGGCAGACTTGAAAAGCAGCTGTTTTCACAGCAGTCAATCTAAATTTGAATGATAATTGAAAAATGTGGTGATTTCAGCAGAGCTGAAAATAGAAGTACAGCAAGTATCTAAATTTTTAGGAGGGAAAGAAGCCAATGTCATTGTTGAAAAATGAGAAAACTGGAAAATTTTATAGTATGAAGCACAGTAAGATAATATAAATGATCAAAAGTAAGCAGTGGAAAAAATTAGAAAAAATGAGGAAGGGAAAAAGTTAGTAAAATTGTGACGTCACCTTGATCTTTCTGAACTTTTCTACAAGTACTAGTGTGGCAAAGTATAAGAAATAAGACATTTAATTAAAATAATTAAAATATATTTTATTTATTTTAGCAAAAGTTATCATTTATTTCTTTGACCATTTTATTTATCTTTCTACTTTCCATAAGAGTGCCAAACCAAAGAAGATGATAACTCTTTCAGATACAGATAATGAATACCATTTTTAAATATCATAATGACACTATTAGAAGACATAATGCATAGTCTTATTCTGATTTAGTTTCTTAAATTGCAATCAATAGCCATGTTTCAGAACACAGAATGGATTTAAAAATATTTTTTTAAAAAAATTAAGAGGTAAGCTCAGAATCAAGATTTATTTCAGAATCTGATCAGAACTATATGGAAATCAAGATTCAATTTCTGTAGGATGGGATTATACAGCCTTTTGTAACTAAATTTTCAACCCAGACAATTTATGGATTCTGTACAGTTCTGGATATATTTTGGAAATAGCCAAAAGTGTACACGTACAGATAAGGTTGTTATATTAACTGCAGCTGTTTCTGAAATACGTGAAATCTGATAACAATGACGTATTTCATAGTTACATTAGACTGATTCCCGTAACAATGTTACCTGGGTCATTAAGGATTGGGGGCAAGGAGGTGTAGTTTTAATGTAAGAAAATTTAAACCATTTTTAGCCATTTAAATGTGCCATTATGACATTGCCAGATTTCATGCCTGGATGGGGTAACTTAATGAGAAGTCATGGGGAGTTAGTCTTTGCCAAGAACAAATATTTGTTTGGGATTACACTCTAATGGCTTTTACTCGTGTCTTTTTGCCTTGCTTCAAGGACTGCTTTTCACCTTGCTTTGATGACTGTTGTTTGTCTTATTCTGGCCCTGTGAACTTACCTTCAGAACTGCCTTTGCCTTGTACCTTTGCTTTGAGGACTGCCATTTGTTTTATGCCTGGACTTTGCCTTGTGGACTTTCCTGGCAATATATGGACTGTTGTTTGTGGACTGAAGGTGGCTGCCTTCAGGGTAGCATGGGGTGGAGCTTTACTGGTCATTGGACAGTTATTTGTTGAACACTTCTTGTGGTCAATAATGGACTCTCTAAAGGCCTGCCTTGCCTTGACCACCTGGTCATAACTGTTAGGGGAGTTTTATGAAAAGTGGGTGAAAAGTCAAACCCTGACCTGTACTTGAAAGATGATCCCCAAGGAAACAATGCCAGTGAGCTGCCAAATGTGTGTTATGTTTGTCTTCTTACCTGAAGAACATATAAATTATATCACTTACAGGTGCAGGGTTGTCTCCATGCTGGACGAGAAAATGATGGAATTGAAATGTCATCTTTTTTCTTTAACACTCTCATGAAGGTGAAGAGCATATCCATATCACACAATAAGCTCTCCTTGAATGCCTCTAGAGACAAACATCTATGTTCAAGGGAAGTGACCAAGAGCATAGGACAAATAAGGAAAAAAAGTTTATATAGCAATGATGGCTAACCTTTTCTGGACTGAGTGTCCAAAGTGCAGGCATGGGCACCTCAACCCCCAAAATGCAATGCGTCCCCATGTGCGCAGCCTCCCACATGTGTATGTGGCCCCCCACATGTGTGCGTGGCCCCTTAATGCGCATGTGGCCCCCACATGCGCATATCCCCCACATGCCCCCCCAGTGCATGTGCATGCACCCACACACGTGCCCCCCGCATGTGTGCATACCCCCACATGCCTCCTGTCCCCCACACTTGCATGTGCAGGTCCCCCACCCGCCCCCCAAACGTCGCACATGTGCAGCAGAGACCTGATGACCAGCTGGCTGGCAGGAGGCATGTGCGCATGTGCAGCAAAGCTGAACTGATGTGACGGTTCTCTTGCCCACAGAGGAGATGTTGAGTGCCACCTCTGGCACGCATGCCATAGGTTCGTCATCACGGGTATATAGGAAACAAGTGGTAAGAAAGAATAATGAATCAGAAAGAGGCGTGTACCATTACTTGAGGCTCTGCACATGGAAGGCAAGTTTCAATCACAAGAGATGTTTTTAATCACAACTATCCATCCAGAATAATAAAAGTGATTCTCTCTCTCTTTTTTAAAATTTTAAAGTTTTTTATTTTAAACACATTAAAAACACATTAAAAATCAAACATATACATACAACAAAAAGTAACACAAAAAAGAAAAATATCACTTTTCTTTCAGCTATACACAGCAGTCTGCTCTTTCTATACATCAATATTTACAAATATTTAAGTATATACTTATTTGACGTTCATTTTCTACTTTATATCATTTCTTCTTTACTAACAAAAGATCATACACATTTTCCTCCTCCTTTCTTCATTCATTTAATTTATTTCCTTATGTTTCAACCATTCATACCATCTATTCCAAACCTTATAATACTTTGATTCTTCTTTCCCCTTAATTTCTTTAGTTAATTTATCTAATTCTGCACATTCTAGAATTCTTTTAATTAAATCCTCTTCCATTGGTAGTGTTTCCTTCTTCCAAAATTGTGTGTATACAATACGTGCTTTAGTCAATATATTCAATATAAGATACTGTATTTCTTTAGTATAATTGTCTATTGAGATTCCTAACAGAAATTGTTCCGGTTTTCCCTCTATTGGGTTCTGAATTATTTCTACTATCCAAGTTTTGATTTTCTTCCAGAATTTTTGTGCCATCGTACAGGTCCACCATTGGTGATAGTATGTTCCATAGCCAGTCTTGCACTTCCAACATTTCAGGGAGTTGGTAGGGAACATTTTCACAATTCTGGCCGGTGGGAGGTGTCATCTATAAAACATTTTCATCTGGTTTTCCTTGTATGCGGTCGCAATTGTTAGTTTCATGTTCGTTTTCCATATCCTCTTCCACTTCTCTAGTTCTATCACATGGTTAAAGTTTTGTGCCATTTGATCATCGTGTCTTTCACTATTTTCTCTTCCATTTTATACCGAGTTAGAAACTTGTATAGTCTACTTATTAGTTTTCGATCATTCTCTAATATGATTTTATCTAATTCTGTTTCTTTTAGTCGAACTTGATCTTTTTTTAATATCCTCTGTGTACTTTGAATTTATCTGCAGATATGTCCACCGTTGCACTTCTCTTCCTAAGTCCAGTTCCAATTTGTTTCTAGTTTTTAATATTCCCCTCTTGGTTATTATGTCTCTATACCTAATTAATTTTGTCCAGTCTACTAAATTTGGATATGTTAAAGTTTCCTCTTGGGAATTCCAAGATGAGATTTGTATATAATGCTGTTTTTTAATTTTATTCCAAATTATTAGTAAAGAATAATTGTGTGCCTTCTAAAGTATCCATAAATATTTTGTTTTCTTCCCCCTAAATATGAGTGCCACCCTATAGTTAGATCATGTCCTTCTAATGTTAGTAGCCTTTTACAGAATAATAAAAGTGATTCTCAACCCTGCAAGAGACAATGGAATCAAAGGTGTCCACTGAGGAAAAATAGAACAGTGATGGTGGAAAATTTCATATTGTGAGGGACAAATGCTGAAATGTGTGAAATAGACAATATATCTTGAGACAATATATCTTAAGAAGTATGCTTTCTTCTTGGTGGATATATCCAGAAATTGAAAATTGAACTGATACTAGATTATGTTCAATTATTCCTTATTTAGTAGCCCAATAAAGTACACAATATTACAAAAAGAATAAAAATAGAAGGAATATAGATCTTTATATTTCCTAATTTTAAGTTGCAAAACATAACTACTAATTTGACCTTGCCTTTACTTTCCATTTAAATAGACCATTTCTATACATCAATTTATCTAAAATAATCAGCAGAATCTGATAGCACAACCAGAGCTGAGTAAATAAATCATGCAGAGGACTCTGTAGGATCTCAGGAAATTTATGTGGGTGACTGAGAAATACTGTACTCAAGGCTCTCCAAAATGTAATTGAAAATGTCAAGATGTACTATAAAAACGTGCATGGTTGCATATATTTATGATATGCTAGAGACAGTCTTAAAGCTGGCAAAAATAGTGGAGCACAGACAAGTTATCTGTAAATGGTAGGAAACCAGGGAAGCTGTAACAGCAACAAAAGCAACACAAAAAAAAAGCAACAAAAATGTATGGTCTTTGCCTGAATGCATGTCTCTTAGATGTGAAATAACATTGGAAGTTATATGGCACTATTAGTCAAGTTAGGGAATGGGTCCAGCCTTAGAGCTAATTGTAAGATAATAGGCCTACATGAATTGGATTCAATTCAAAATAAGATCCAGAAGTGTTATTATTTTTCCATTTTCAAATATGGAAGCAATTCATATTTCTTCAAGATTCAGTTAAAAAGGAAAAAAAATATTCACTATAGGAAATAATAATAATAATGTTTCTGGAAACAACAATAGTTGCTTTTTCTTTTTTGTTGAAATAATATTTAAAGGACATTACATTTTCCAAGTTTCACTTAGATACTTCTAAGTATCGATGTAAATATGCATAGTTAGACAAAAGAGCCTTGGTAGTACAGGGGTTTAAGGCACCCTGTTATTAAGCTGGTTATTAAGACCAGCTGCCTGCAATTACTGCAGGGTTCGAATCTCGCCAAGGCTCAAGGTTGACTCAGCCTTCCATCCTTTCTAAGGTAGGTGAAATGAGGACCCAGTTGTGGGGGCAATAAGCTGACTTTGTATAAATATACAAAAGGATGATGGCTATTGCTGAGCACATTGTAAGCCGCCCTGAGTCTTCGGAGAAGGGCGGCATATAAATCAATTTAAAAAAAAAAATATGGACAAGAAAAGGGTAGCAGATGAAATTACAAACTGTACATTGAACTGCTTAAAAATATGAAGAATACATTAATGCTTTAACTTAAAAATAAAAGGAATGAGGTATACGGTATCCCAAT
Source organism: Arizona elegans (assembly GCA_022577455.1). Taxonomy (NCBI): domain Eukaryota; kingdom Metazoa; phylum Chordata; class Lepidosauria; order Squamata; family Colubridae; genus Arizona; species Arizona elegans. The sequence goes on along the minus strand of JAKOOJ010000009.1, from coordinate 30,635,342 downwards.
TTGGTATCATCAGCATATTGAAAATACTAAACTTTGAACAATTAGTGACTCATTTTAACAGGTTCATATAGCTATTAAAAGATAGAGGAAAGAAGACTGAATCCAGAGGTCTCCCACAACAAGGAGATTTTTCACAGCTGCTAGCCAGAGTTGCTTGCAGAGGAAGGAATGGAAATACTATAATACAGTTTAAAGATGCAATTGAATCAGGAGAGATTCACTCTCCCAATCCAGATTACAACAAAACTCATCAGTTAGGATGACCAATACCATCTCAGTCCCATTCCCAGATTGGATTCTGGACTGGAAAAAGTCTAGATAATCCACTAGGGCTATCTAGAGTGCTCTGCAGTTGAATTCTGTCATGCTCTCAATACTCTTCTGCCCAAAAAGGCAAGTCGAAATAGGGCAATAGATATGAAACACAGATGGATTTAGGAATGGCTTATTGAGGAGAGTGTGTGTCTTCTTCATGCCACTGGCAACATCCTTTTCAAGAAAGATGCGTGGATGACTTCTCAGATCCAAATTGTCATGATTCTTTGTGATTACTAAGGAGTTGGATAGGCAAGAGTTAAGCTCCCAGTGGCTAGGATTAACCAGACGATCACACTATTAATTTCATTTACCAAAATAGATCCCAAATAACAAAACTAAATATTATTTCAATTCATAACAATGGATGGTACAATTTTGGCATATCTCACTTTGTCAACAAAACACAGCACTAAATGGATCCAGCAATCATGACAGACATTTATCTGTTTCCCATTCCCTATTAGCCATTCTAAACAAGGTTTCTGGACAACCTGAACAGTCTGAAACTGAGGAAGAAGGGAAGAATTCAAATAATTCAAACTGGTTAGATATACAGTATATATAATAAAAATAAGTTTATGGTATAGAGAACCTATGATGATGTGAATACAATTAAATTACTAAATATTTTGCATGACTGTTGAGTTGGGAATTTATTACTTAATGCAGTAATGAAGCATAATGGCAGTATGCATGGAAATAAATGGAATATTTAGTAAATGGTTTAACCCTGAGCAAAGAATTTGACATGAATGTGTGATGTCCCTTTCATTTTTAAAGTATTTATGGGAAAATGTATCAGGAGTTATTGTGGTGAGAATAGAGGTATTTTGGTTGAAGATGTGAATGTATATGTAGTTTTATATTTGAATTATTATATGCTGAATTATTTGCAGCAAGTGCAAATAATTCAGATAATAATAATCCTTCTTTCCGCCCCAAGACCACCTAATAACTTGACATTTGGATAAGAGAAAATAGCAGGAAGGAGATGAAGATATAGAAGTCATAAACAGAAATTAACTGGCTGTCCAGAAATTCTTAAAGACAGAGTTGCTCCAGAGAGGTGGTGAGGAGGGAATGGTCACCACTGTGCCTACTGTTGTAATGGATTTAAGCATTTTTATTAGTTTTTACAGTTTTATTAATTTATATTTTTCTGATGTATTTTTTAATCTGGTCTCTTAAAAACACAAACAAATTAGACAATAATAAATGGCAATAAATTTAGATCATTTTCAAATGAAGCTTAAATTTCAGTAGCCAGTATGGTGGTTCCAGCAGCATGTCTTGCATAGTTTTCTGTTTGTCCACATTTCTGATTGAATTTGTAATGTTTCCATGACCATTTTTTTAAAAAAATGTTCCCAAATTTAGCAATAAATAAAACAAAAACTTGAATAATGAGCCAAAGGAAATAGTCATAAACTGAATAATGCAAAATGCATCTCTGGTGCTCATATTAATAGCATTCACAAATTCACAAAACATGTACTGAGACAGAAATTATACCCCATATATTGAAATGCAGTCATTTTTACTACAGTTATAATTATAGCTCTTTAATTTCATGAAATTAATTTCATGAATTTCATGAATTCACATTTGGTCAGTGTTATCTCTGATATGGTGTTAATTACAATATATTCATAGCAGTGCTGATATTTTGTTTTCTTAATGTTATGTGTTTTTTAACATTAATAATAATGCTAGTGGTATTAACATTTTGAATTGCCAATTTACCGCCAGGTTTGTAGGAGAAAAAGTGGCAGGTCCTGGGACCAGAGTCAAAAGAGGAATCAACCTGGAGTGTCTAATTTGCCACAAGTGGACCAAGTCCAACCACTCTTGAATTATGTTAACTGTTATCTAGAGCCAAAATTATGTGTTAACCGTTAGTTGACTAGATTCAACAAGCATAGGCATGAGCAATAAATTATTTTAATTAGAACTTCATGCATGGCCCTGGTCTTTTGTGCCAGACAGTGTTACAAGAGAAGAGGAATGTTTCCACGAAACATTAAAGCTGTATGGCTATCTATTTACTAACATTTTCATTGGTTGCAATAACTATGGGTAGTTATGTGTTACATTGTCCACAATTAAAAGATATTATCAAAATGTTGTGAGGTAGGATTTGCTGTTCTATTTCTATGAAATTTGACAGAATCAGCTAAAGGTAGCTGGATTCTTTTGCCAATAGCTACAGTTCAGGTGAGAGGACAGTAAGAAAAAATGATAGGAAGCTGGTAGTTTTTTATAATTTGCTAGAACTGAGCAGTTGGAACAAGATCACAAAAGGGAGAATTGTAGATAACTTTCAATGACTTGTTTTCTTAACATAAATATAAGTGCATATATCTTGCTACCATGATCCCTAGTTCAGATAATTTCCCTTTATTTTATCATAACAGAAAGAAAGGCAACATACAGAAGTCCCTTAGGGGTTTTTCCCCCCTCCAAAAGCAAGACTTTTGAAGTCAAGATTCAGTGAAGGTCAATGCAATGGGAACTGTCTCTGCTGATTTAGATAAACGGAGTCTTTGCAATGGATTACTTTACCTTTTATCCAATTGAAGATTTACCACAGGATTTTTCGTTAGGCAGTCTAACGTGCAGATTCCGCCCCCGCCCTCAGAAAAAAAAACTATGGCAGGGGCCTGGTAGCTCAGCAACTGATAGCATTGTGATTAACACCAGCTATCTGCAATTACTGTAAGTTCGAATCTCACCAGGCTCAGGGTTAACTCAGCCTTCCATTCTTTCTAAGGTAGGTAAATTGAGGACCCAGTTTGTGGGGGCAATAAGCTGACTTTGTATAAATATACAAAAGTATGATGGCTATTGCTTAATGTATTGTAAGCCGTCCTGAGTCTCCGGAGAAGGGCGGCATATAAATCAAATTAAAAAAAAAATTATTAACATGGTACCAATCTGACCCTTCGAGGCAGATGCGTCTACTTATTAAGGGTTTATATGACAATAATGATGCTATAAATATTTAAAATACCCCATGGTGATGATTTATTCTTATATCATACTTGGAGATACATTATGAATCATGAAATTAAATGTACAGACAAAATATGTTAATTTCATGTTTTATTAAAAGTCTTGGAATTCATGTGGCAGTTCATTTTTTTTTTTAAATAAAATTTGTTATACATTCCATAATAGTAAATGAATACTAAGATTCATTCAGCTGGTTTGTTGCCGAAAATAGAACTGGAACTGACAGTTTCCCAGTTTCTAGTCTGGTGCCTTAACTACAACATCAAACTCGCTCTGGTTTATTAGCATCCAGTTAATTATTGCTTGGAGTTTTATAATGGTACATCTTAGATTTAAACGCATCTTAATCTTAATCTTAGATTTAAACGCATATCATTCATGTTATTGTTTGGAAATAAAATCAGATAACACAATGGTAGCCTTGGGAGTTTTTGCACATTAAATTGTGGAATTTATTTTTGGTGAAATAATGTTTCACTTTGTCAGTGTTTTGACTTAAAAAATAGTTATGTGGCTACTGTAATAGAATATCAATGACATGAATATTTTTTAGAAAGTTACATTTTAGAAAGGTGTAAGAAAGAAAAACCAAGAAAGCAAAATTGCATTTAGTTAAAGTATTTGAAGTAAGATGCATAAAAATAAATGTAAATTATGACAAATGCAGACTCTCTCATCATCCATTTCTCTTTCTCTTTTTGTTTGTTTGTGTGGTGTGTGTGTGTAACTTTCCTCATTTGTAAAAACAATTTCCTATGGTATTTCAGGTGTCTACAGTATTTGAAAGGATGTGGCACTGATATAGATTAAATTTCCAGTGATACAGTGATACAGTCTGATAGTCTGCCAAGAAATACTGCAGATGATCATAGATATTTCAGCATTAGTATTACAGATATTCTTTCGTTCCAATGATCAAATCCTACAAACTTTTTCATAAGAATATAGTACAATAATCACCATGCAGTATGGAGAACAGCAAGTTGACTATCATTAATTAAAAAGAACAATATCAATAAAAATATAGCATAGACTCTTTGGCTCTGTGTGATTATGGAGAAGATTTGCTGTTGACCAAATAAATATTTTATCATGATCCTGAATAGGCAAACAGCTAATAATTCATGAAATCCCTTTTTTCTTTTGGCATATTTATTTCTTTATATTCTAAAAGCAAATACTTTGTGAATAAAATCTTATGAGGTTAATGTCTCCAGACTAATAGTATCTTTTCAAAGTATCTTTTACAGTGATGGATTATTTTGACTCCAGACCAGAGCATCTTAATCTACATTTCGATGTTCCTATAGATAATCTATAATTCAAACTTAATTCAATACGTAGTATCTGAGGCATGCTTCTGGTTCTATAAAACTTGCATTGTTTAAACTAAGTATAAGTGTAAATTAATGTGTACATTAAAGTGTAAAGGAAAATTAATGTAATTAATTTATAACAAATTAAATTAATTAAATTAAATAAATTAATGTGTAAATTAAAGTGTAAAGGATGGAGCCACAGAAGCAATGGGCATGAGCTTGGATGGACTCCAGGACAGGAAGGCCTGGAGGAACGTTGTCCATGGGGTCGCAATGTGTCGGACACGACTTCGCAACTAACAACAACAACATAAATGTAAAAAGCACTGAGATTGTGTCTCTTCTGCAAAGAATCCTGCATGTATATTACTGTATTTCCATCTCACTAGTGTTTCTGTTTCACATAACTTTATACAATACTAATATTATAAGAGTATAATTAAGTTCTTGTCAAAAAGTAAGTAACTTAAATGGTCCCCAATTCATCAGCCTTCAGATACATTGGATTTTATATCTTCCATAAATCCAAGTCCATTATGGATGGCATAATGTAATCAGATTGAGAATTGGTATCCTGAGATCATAAGTAGAGACATATATAGTGCCTCTATATATATATATATAAAAGATCCATTAAACTTTATATGCATTTCATCACATAAATAATTTTTTCCCCGTTGTCTAATGCAAAAGTAAGTAAGACACATAAATCAATCTATTAGTGGAGCATTGACCGATTATGAGATAACCAGGACTAGACTAGCTTAACAATGTATTTATAAAAAATAATAATCTGTTGTGTAAACATCCTCAGATATAAGAATTAATCTTTACAGGATAGGATTTAAAGGATAATGTTTAAAAATCCAAAATGTTGAACCGGCGTTTAAGAAAAGAACAAAGTTAAGGTTTATCAACTTTTTAGTAAACCAAAATCAGTGGTCATTTGTAATTAGCCCACTTCCTTTTCAAAGGTAAAAAGATAAAGTCACTTCAAATAGAGCTTGACTTTTGGTGACTTTATGGATTCACCCATGTAGTTTTCTATAGCTGTTTGTAAGAATAGTTACTATGTCGTCTTCTTTTTTTAAAGGTCACACCATTGAAAAAGCAGATGAAAGCCATTGAAAGGAAGTGTTTCAGACTTTCAGTCCCATTTCTGCCCTCATGTTTTAAGCACTCCACAGACAGCATAGTAGTGTGATGCTCTGTGGGATATTGATTCAAAAGCCTGACTGAATCTATAAAGGATTTATTGCTGACATTGCATTTTTAAAAAGGTCCAAAATATGAACTGTTGAAAAGGCAGTATACAACTATAGAAAAGCTTTGGTGTTTATTGTTTTCTTTGTTTTTTGAAAGTTTTCAATGGAGGTGAAGAGACTATGGACCTAATGACCTATACAGAAGGATGAAGTGTTCATTTTGAATGCAGCTGGGTTTTCATCCTTTTTGAGTTCAACTCCAAGCAAAAGTGATGGCAGGGCTGGCTTCTCTTTCGTAAGATTCCAAATCAGTATTGTAATATTTATGTATATGATGATATAATAGTATATGACTTACTGAACTTAAAAAAATATATGTCCATCCTTTATTTGCAAAATTAAATATAAATATAGGGTATAACTTTTTAAATTTCTATTCATAAACATGTGTAACAAAATTCTATTAGCATATTATTTATTTTAAAATAGGAAAAGTAAAATATAATTAACAAATAATAAATTTAATTTACATATAATACAAATATAATTAACTATAATTAACACATGTTAAAAATAATACAATATTCTATTGGCATTTAAAATAAGAAATTCTATTGGCATTTAAAATATGCTATAAAATGAACAGGCCTTAAATTTATAGTTAAGTAAAATTAAATAATGTAATGTAGAAGTAATAACGAAAGCCATGATATAATATAAATTCTGTGTGCATTTGTAAATAATTCTAAGTTCAGTGGAACTCTCAGCAAAAAGCATGTAACAGCTTATAAACTACCTAATGCAGACATACTACTATATTATGGTTAACATTTCTTCCAAAATCTTTGTCTACTGTTCTTTAATTGTTCACACTTTAGATTCTTACAAAAATTGCAATCACAATCAAAAAGTTATTGTAAGAAACTACATAGTCAATATTTTATTTTTGCGATTCTTGTTATTTAGTAAATATTTAGTAAATATTCTATTTTTGCTATTCAAAACTGTTTTGAGCTCCAGTTAAAAACAATAGTACGAAAACAGCAAACAAGTTACTTAACAATTTTCTTATTAGAAGTTTCTTTAGAAATTAGACAGATGACTGTAAAGGAACAATTTCTTAAAATGTTGGGCTCATCCATAGAATCTTTTTTTCACTCACTGATTTCCTCCCTGAATGAAGAAACATTCCCGCTATTAGTAAAGGGTTAGCATAAGAAAGGAAACATATATAAATAATAATTTTTTGGGGCATGGACAATATTATACAGCTGATATTCTTAATACAAAGTATATCTAATATTGTTTATTCTCTAGAACTATGCTATAAGTTTGGACTTAAAAGTTCTTTGTTTTATTCAAGAACCTCTACAGCTCTATTCTGTAGGGTGTTGGTGGGGGACCTGATGAGATCATATTACTTACCTTATATAAAACAAACTGATAGTATGGGTTTTTTAATTGGTTGTGTTAAAATGCTAAAATATAAGATTAAAAAACACCTACAACATGTCAATGTTATTCATTTTTAGTGCTTAAACTTCTAAATGGTTCTGAAAGCTTTGGAATATGGATTGTGAATAAAGAGACCCATTTGTATAATTAATCATTATAATAAGACAATAACAGCAATAATTATTAAGTATTATATCAGTAATAAAGCATGTTATTAGTTGGTTAGTAATAAAGTATGTTATATATTAGATTCTGTTATAGCAAGTTAGTATTTAATTATGAGGCTACATATTACTTGATATACTGGTATTCAAAAATACATTTCCACAATATTGTTTTTATTTACTTAATTTCTTAATCTTGTATTAAGCTAGCCAGCAAGCAAGTAAGCAAGGCTCATATATTGATTAAATTACAGGTAATTCTACATAGTAAAGAATAAGTCATTGTACATTTTTCTTATTATAATCATAACCACCTTCAAAAATGGAAAGTTGTATTGTACATACATATAATAAAATATGTTTTAAAAATTTAGGATTCCATGCTTACTGAAGATAAACAACATTGCACTCAAATATTTTATAATTCCCATATTGAATTTTTAAGAAAACACTTGCTCATTGCCAGTCTTTTAGATACCATGACATATTCTTCACCAGTGAAGAAAAGCACCTGTAAGTGAAATAATGCTGCTTGAAGTGTATTATCATATGACTTTTATGTATTGATTCCTGAGCATTAAATAAAAATATATCTAAATGGCATTTAGCATCTTAAAGTCATCATATCCATTCAGCAACTTGGAGAGAAGAGAGGGAGCAGATAAATAAGTATTTAGACTTCAGTTCTTCTGTATTTATTCATAAGCAGAAATTTTATTTAGGAGTGGAAGCAATTTAAGAACAATTTTATACTGCAACAGTCCCATTACATGACTGCAAAAAATGAATGATTCTCATCTAACCAAATACCCAAAATATTCAGAAAATAAAAATAAAATAACAATAAATTGAATTAATTATTCATCCCTATGTCCTTTTTAAAAATGTGTATATGGTTTTCTTTTTGGTCTGCTCTCAGTTAATTATAATTAATCCACATTTTAAGCCCATATGAACAGCCTGAGATGATCAGCAGATCCCCAACAAACTAATTCCTGCCAAGCTTCTTTGGAACAAAGTGAATCTGAGCAGCACCATTAATTTCAAAGGACTGTACATGGCAATCCTATCTATGTTACTTCAGAAGCATTGTCAACTGAGTCCAGTATTAAATAAGTAAATAATCATATTTATTAAAACATCAATTTTAGGTCAGAGACTAGTAAAATCCAGAAGTTACATAATATAAATATAAGGCAAAAAATATAAAATCCAGATATTTATGGCTACAAATTCAATCTATATACACATATTTATATTTGTAAAAGTTTGCAACTTCAGAACTGAGGCAAAAATTGGATTATGAGATCTTTTGATTTATGCAGATGCAATCAGGGCATAATTAGGTGTCTAATTTTTATCTAAATTTTTCCAATTAAATAAATTGAACAAATAGTTAACTTTGGTGGAGTGCATCCATTATGCGAGAGAATATAGTGCCTAGAAATACAATACCTTATTATTAGAAAAGAGTGAAGCTCATAGAAATGAATTTTAAAAAGCATGTAGGTTTTCTTATGTCAGACAGAGGTAATGAATACAAGTTGCTATCACAGGGATCAGCAAGACATGATATGGATGCCTCCATGGAATATAAACACTGACTATAATGATTTTTAATTAAAGATGCTGTTAAATTTTATTTTAAGTGAACATCCTAAATCTGAGATCTAAGAGTTTTACATCATATTATGCAAGTTATCAGTGTTGTTGCATAAGATTATATGTCTGTTATTATGAAAATTATGGGAGATCTGCTAGTCTCACAAGATTCCCCTTATTGCATATTTTTTTTTAAAAAAATAATCCTATATCTTTGTACCCAAGTTTTAAAAACATTAGCAATCCTTGTTCTGATAATGTAAAAGTATTTTCAAGGAGCTGACATAAATGTTATAGTAAATGAAGAAAACAAAGACACAACGGAGGGGGAAAAAAACAAATTTAGTCTAGTGGTTAAGGCAAAAGACTAGAAACCAGGAGATTGTGAGTTCTAGGCCACCTTGGCATAAAATGGGTGAGGTGTCTTTGAGACAATAAGTGTATCTCAGCCCAAACTTAAAGGGTTGTTGTTATGGAGAAAATAGGAGGAGGAAGTAGTGTTACATAGTATTAAAATAATAAAGGGGAATTTTAAAAAAACCTCTAAAAACTAGGGTGTGAAGAAAAGGAAATATTTTAAATATGAATTCTCTATATTGTTATACATTAAGATATATTGTAGACAATATCAAACAACAAAAGCAAGGCTACAATAGAAAAAATGATTAAAATGATTAAAACAAGGCAATTAAGATGTAAAGATGGATATTCCTAGTGAGGGCAGAATAGCGTTTATTTTGTTCATGAAAGATGTATTACAGCTTTTATCCCTAGAGATAGGAAGCATGGAATAAACCCCTAGTGTGGGCTGCCTAGCAACTAACCCATCTAGTGAAGGTGATACAGAAGTTAATCTCTTTAGTAAGCAAGTGTAACTATTAATTTAATTAGTAATAGCATTGTAGCATGAATCATCTTGGTGCAATACTAGATTTTTTAATGAGGAGTCTGAAACTCTAACCTTGAATGCACACATTAGAGATTGCCTCTCCATTATAGTCAACAGAAGGCATCATTATTAAAAACAGATGCAGCTATTTGTAGAAAAGAAATTACTGAAGGAAAAGAAGGCATTTGATTATTTCTTACTCTAAAAAGACATTCAGGAGTATTTATAAGGGAAAAAACCAAAAGAAGGAAGAATATGCTTAAATTCCTCAATCACTGTATGTCCTTCATTTCCCCCACCCCATACAGCTGTTGTTTGACTTGGATTCCATAGTAAACCTTGAAATAATTCTATCTGCGACTTCAAATTTATGTTGGAAATGTGAACAACAAGGATGTTTATTTTATCATGCTTGTTGGACTTGTAAAAAAGCTAGCAAAGGTTGGGTTCAAAGTCGTACAATGATTCAGATGAGTTTAAATTTTCAATTTTCAATTGAAACCAGAACTTTTCTTTCTAGACCTTGAAATTGAAAACATGTAGAAAAGAGCCAAGGGATACTCTTTTATAATAACTGCAGTGAGATTATTGTATGCACAAAGATAGATTTGGCAATACCACAAAGAGGAATGGCTGGTGAAAATGACAGACCTTGCTGAAATGGTGAAGTTGTGTTTTTTGAATAGAGAAAAGACAACATCTATATATATCAATGACTGAAAACCCCTTATGATATTTTTGGGCCAAAAATGAATTTGTGATTATGAATTTAATGAATAGACAAGATAATCTAATAGTCACATCTTTATGTCTTTTTAAATATCCTCTTCCTTCTATTTTTCTTCTTTACCCTTACTTTTTATTTTATTTTGTCCTTACTCTTTCTTCTTTCTCATTCTACTTTAGTTTCTATTAGTTCTTACTCTTGTTATTAAAACTCTTAATGAATACACACACACATACACCCCAACCACACGTGTGTGTGTGTATGTATGTGTGTGTGTGTGTGTGAAAAATATTCTTTTTTTAAAAAAAATACATACTGTGTTTGTCCAAAAATAGAACCTACTTAAAAAATAAGCCCTAGCCTGATTTTTAAATGTGTGGCTAATATAAAACCTATTCCAAAAATAACCCCTAGTGAATAGCACAGGAGGTGGCGAGCACATACGGGCCAACAGTGTCTGGTAGCAGTTGTATTCTGCATAGCACAGGTGAGTTGATAATGTGTCCAAGCAACAGATGGAGGCAGAGGTGTGGGGGTGGGGAGGCAGGTCAGGACTGTGGGAAAGTTGAGAGTCAGTGGGCCAGAGTGGCAGGTGGCTATGGGAGGCTCATCTTTGACAGCAGGCAGAGGTAGAGGCAGAGGTGCACTTACAGGGTCATGAAAAGATAGCTAAAAAAATCTATAGACAATTTAAAAACTTTATGAATTGTGAACATTATAAAAATTGTACTTTTTGTACAATTGTACAAAGTGGGAGAGAAAACCAAATATGGGGATTATTGGAAAGACTAGACAAAGATCAATAGACATGTAGGGTAGTTCTGATCACAAGGCAATAGGTAAGTTCAGATCTGCACTTTAGGATTATGTAGGAATAAAGATATGGGACTAAGAAACCTAGGCTAAAATCTCATGTCATAGAAATTCACTGAGTCACAGCCCAAGATATTCTTTCAGTCTTGAAAATAACATAAAAAAAATCCCATGTAAAATATCTTGAATATTTGGAAGCAAGGTAACTTGAGGATACTATTGCAAACCCCAAAACCAAACAAAACAACAAAATCCCACAAATCAACTCAGAATTATCCCTTGAAGCACAAATGACAAGGCTTAAATTATACTTAGGAGATATGTGAAGACCTATCTGTTTATGGAAGATTCTAGTGCTGGTTCTAACCATTGGTTGTCACCTAACACCACTGGGTAACATCGCCAGGTTTTGCTGTTTCAGCAGAGTAAGGAAGATACTTAGGAATGATTCACATCCCAGCCAGTGTCTTTTATCAATTTTACCATCGGGCAGAGGCACAGAAGTATAGCCAGCCAGACAAACACCTTCTACTCATGGGCTGTCAAATTCCTAAACACAAATAGATTAATATTATGAATTTCACTGCTTCCAGTGTAGTGTGTAATAAGTATATACCATGATATAAGATCATACACCAAAGTAATATACATGTTGCACATAATAAGACATACATATGGAAACGTATGACTAGTTTTTTTTCCCTAACTTCTTGTGTAAGGGTTATTCTTTATATTATTCATGTTGTCTTGTATTCTTGTATGAACTGCACCAGTAGAGGCTAAACCAATTTCATTGTATACATGATGTACAATGACAATAAAGGCTTTGAACTTTGAACTTTGGTCAAGGTAGAAAGAATGAGATGACAACTAGCATCAAAGTGGATGAATGCAGTTATAGTAGTGATGGGTGCACTTTTGGAAAATTTGAAGGACCAGATTAGGTACAGATTATCTTGGGAAAAAATCTATCTATGTTCACTATTTGGTTAACACCAAATGGAGGTGCCACAATCAATCAACCAATCTAGAAATAAAATCATCTAAATAAAATTGAAGGTATCCATTTCAAAAATGGCACAGAAGTATTCTAAAAGCGAAAGGAAGCAGTTGTAAATAATGAAATTATTAAACAAGGATGTTTATATTATTAAAACACATAAATTCAATATTCAATATAATTCAATATTTCAGCATATTCTTTTATTGATAAAGTAACCATGCTTGGTATTTATCTTAGCTCTAATATTTCATTTTAACATGAGTTTTTTTAAATATATTGATGCAACTTTCCAAAACTGCAGCTATATGTGCAAGTAAGATGCACTCTGCATGATTATGAGATTTATTATTACATTAAAATTAATTTAAAAAAGCTTCTGTATGGGGTAATTTTATGCATACATGTAAACTTGGTTCATATTTAGACAATATTTGCAGCATTTAGACAATATTTGCCCTTGATTTTAAAGAAGATGCAATGACCATCATTTTTTGTAATTTGGCCCTGCGCCAACCATGGAATTCACATGATTCACTTTTGGTAGGTTCTTTTATTAAAGAAAGCCTGTACGGTCTCTATCCATGAGTCCTTTTTTAAACAAGAACAAAAGGAACAATGACAATGACATTACTAATATTTAATCCTTAACCTTTAATGAGGTTTTAAAATGACAGAAAACCCACAAGAGTATTTTATAGACATTAATAAAACACGTACCTAAAGTTACTTAATTAAAATGAATAACAGATAATAGATTTTATTATAATTCATTACCCTAGTAATGCAATGTTAAGAAGCAAGAAATGACCAAAACATTTTTTGATTTTGATTTTGAAAGATTTTTCAAAATCAATGATTCAAATTTATTTAGGGTATTTTTCCCCCAAAAAGTTGGGACATATATTTCTTTATAAACAGAGTAGAAAGAATTTGAAATTTAAATACTTCAAAACTACCCTGCTTACAATATCAGAACTGCTCCTGATCTCACGACTTATTTTTTTAGAAAGTATTAGTATTTGATAGTTTCTAGTAAGTTGGACTTCATTTCAATTAAATGATATTCCCACATATTCTCACATTGAATTCTATTTGGAGCAGTTTAATGATTTCAATTAAAGCTTTTCCACTTGACTGGTCTTCTGTGTCACTTGAGAGATTAACAGAGCAGCTATTTAGTAGCCAGAAATCAGACACAGAAAATGTTGCCTTTAAAATGAAACATTAGTTTACTTTTTGGGAGGTTGTTATAATGCTAATTCCCAAATTCATTATCACCACAAAGGGCACTTTTAGGAAGTGACAACAGTAGGAATGCCTGCTTGGCCTATCTGTTAAAAATACTTAAATTAACCAGTTACTGAACTCTCTCATCGTTACCACTTTCAAGCAGTCAGATATTTGATAAATAACAGAAAAGAGGAAAGACCTAAAACTGTGATGGTGAACCTATGGCACGCGTGCCACAGGTGGCACGTGAAACCATATCTGTGGGCACGCAAGCATTGCCCTAGCTCAGCTCCAGCATGCCAGCTGATTTTCGGGCCTTCCGAGCCCACTGGAAGTTGGGAAATGGGCTGTTTCCGACCTCTGGAGGACCTCCGGGGCAGTGGGGAAGGCTGTTTTTGCCCTCCCCGGACTCCAAGAAAGCTTTTGGAGCCTGGGGAAGGCGAAAAATGGGCCCTGGGCCCACCATGCCATCGCGTGCCAAAAGCGGGGGGTGGGCGCAGGGGGCATTGAATTATGGGTGTGGGCACATGTGCACATGACCCCCCCCGCTCTCCCTGCTTTTGGCACGTGATGGCAAAAAGGTTGGCCATCACTGGCCTAAAATATTCAATCTGATATTTATATATAAAATTGAATTAGTTTGTCTATTAATAATAATTTTGCTTAACCCCCCCGCCCTCCATGAATGAGTATAATAAACACAGATAGGCACTTAGAGATAGGAAGCAATGAAGTAGTTGTAGTGACTTTTTTTTCCCACTTAGAATTTTCAATTATTTTTACCATTCAGTGTTAAAATATCAGAGGCAGGATTTGGTCAGTGTAGAGGATTTTGGTCATTATTATTCGTATCAGACACACTAAAAATTAGTTCCACAGGTCATAGCAGAACTTTTTAAAAAAGCATATATGGTTTGATCTTCTTCCTTTTCTTCTTCAGACACTGATCATTGAAGCATTGTATAGATAGGTGATAATGTTAAAGATAAGAATGCAAGAGGAAGTCTTTGCTCTGCTAAGAAGGAATCCACAAGGAAGATTTTCAGTAAGGAAAATAAATTATCACATAGTTAAGATAAAGTTATCACAAACCCTGAAATAAATTTAATGCCACATATTATATATTCACTGATCTCAGATTTTCCATGTGTTCCTTTCAGACTACAACAAACGCAAAGCACACTATAAGTTGAACAAACTATTAAAAATGCACTCTGTAATCCAAACTTTTATTACAAAATTAACTCTGGTTTTATCAAGGATTCCAGATAAAGCAGAAATAATTATAAATTGAATGCTGAATCTTGGAAATAATATACTGCTCAAAAAAATAAAGGGAACACAAGCAGAAGACATCCGAGATCTGAATGAATAAAATAGCCTTATTAAATACTTTGTTCTTTACATATAGTAGTTTATACATTGCTGAAACAACTAAAGGGAACACAAAACTACTGTATGTAACAAACAAAGTATTTAATAAGGCTATTTCATTCATTCAAATCTCGGATGTCTTCTGATTGTGTTCCCTTTATTTTTTTGAGCAGTGTATTTAAAAGAACCGTAATTTATTTATTTATTTATTTATTTATTTATTTATTTATTTATTTATTTATTTATTTATTTATTATATTTCTATACCGCCTTTCTCCCGTAGGACTCAAGGCAGTGTATAGTCAAGAAAAATATAGACACACAAACATCATAAAATTGCTAATTAAAATTATTACTTAGTTTGGTCAATTAAATAAAACCCAGAATTAGATAACATTAAAAAAAAAATCATTCACATGTTCATATGTTTAGCCCCGCCTGTTGAAACATCAGGGTCTTGAGGGCACGGCGGAAAGCACGGAGATCAGGGATATTTCGTATCTCCGGGGGCAGTTCATTCCAAAGGGTTGGAGCCCTCACAGAGAAGGCCCTCCCCCTGGGAGTCGCCAGTCGGCATAATTTGACTGATGGCACCCTGAGTAGTCCCTCCCTGTGAGAACGAACTGGTCGGTGGGAGGCTATTGGTGGCAAAAGACGGTCTCGTAGGTACCCAGTCCTAAGCCATGGAGCGCTTTAAAGGTGATAACTAACACCTTGAATCGCACCCGGAAGACCACCGGGAGCCAGTGCAGCTCGCGTAGGAGAGGTGTTACATGGGCGTAATGAGCTGCGCCCATAATCATCCGCGCGGCTACATTCTGGACCAGTTGGAGCCTCTGGGTGCTTTTCAAGGGGAGCCCCATGTAGAGAGCATTACAGTAGTCCATACGGGAGGTAACTAGGGCATGAGTGACCGTGCGCAAGACATCCCGATCCAGAAAGGGACACAACTGGCGGATCAGGCGAACCTGATAAAAGGCACCCCTGGCCACGGCCGTCAAATGATCTTCTAAAGATAGCCGTGAATCCAGGAGGACACCCAAGTTGCGGGCCCTCTCTGTGGGGAGCAAGATCTCATCCCCTATTGTCAGTGATGGTACCAGCTGACTATACTGGGACGCCGGAAGCCACAGCCACTCGGTCTTGGAGGGGTTGAGTCTGAGCTTATTTCTCCCCATCCAGATCCGCACGGCCTCCAGGCAACGGGACATCACAGCAAGGGCATCATTGGGGTGGTCTGGGGTGGAGATGTATAGCTGTGTGTCATCAGCATACTGATGAACACTCACCCCAAAACCACGGATGATCTCGCCTAGCGGTTTTACATAAATGTTGAACAGAAGGGGTGAGAGGACTGACCCTTGTAATTAATAAATCCAAATAGGCATTTAACAGAATGGTATCAAGATCTATATCTATGCATGTATTTATGAAGAATTTGTAATTTGGAAAGTGTGGGTTTATTGGAAGAATATTTTTATAGGTCTGGTCATGAAGAAAGAAAGTCATGTTGCTCTCTTGTTGAGAATCATATTGGTCAATTAAAGACATAAAACTTGTTGAACTTCCTGTTGTTTGGGCACTATCTTAAATGCGATCTGTGTAAAATCCATGCAAAGAGTTGTGTTTGGTTTTAGCTGAATACTAGACCTGGGTAGTACATTCAAATGGTGCTGTGTAACAGTATGCAAGGATAGCAAACATCTGAAGCAACTATGATTTCTTCAAAGCTTGTTGCAATTACTTCAAGAAGTTTCCATGCCATCTCTTTATTTAACTGGCAGCTTCAGGCCAGGAAAGAGAATCTGAATACTTTGACCAGTTCTACATAATGCAGAATCAGGTTGTGTTTGCTGGAATGAATTGTCTAGCCTTTAGATTTATACATCAGCATGTTTCTGTAAATAATTAAGGGATATATCATAGACATTTTGAACTTACATCTGGAAACTTTGCAAAAGTTCTATCTGTATCTATTTGCATACACAAACTACTTCTTTTGGAAGTTAAATGCTAAGTGTATACTAAGAATAATCGTGACAATGGACACAATCCTATTTCCCCATGCTCATTGCAACAGTGATGAATGGAACAGCTGTGTAGTTCAATAGTGTTAAAAAAAGAAAAAGTTCATTTTGGCTATTTGTATGGGACTATAATGAGAATTCCTAGCATTGCAACTATTCTCCCAGATTGACTTTCATAGATTGTAGCAATAAAGGTAATTAAAAACTCACTAAAACTATTCAGGTTCTACAGTTCAGGATGATTCTACAATGGTGACTTTTGAAAGAAATGATTTAGATCCTAGTCTCTTTCAACAAAACACAGAAGAAACCTAAAGTAAATTTATGTTATAAACATCTGCAGCTGTGGTTTATCACATTAAAATCTACAGTTTTACAGCAACATGAATATTCTATCAGCATATATGGGAAAAGCTTCTTTTATGTGGAAAAATTAAGAAGACTTTATTTCTATTATATATTTCTGTTTATCCATTCCCATTCTGAGTTTCAAAAGTCTCTTTAGAAAATTTAGTCAGACCAAATGACTCATCAGCTTTGACTATGTTTTTCTTTTGGTAAGATTCTTTTTCACATGGGTATATTTTTATAGGCTAGATATGATCAATGATATATACAGATGCACACTTCATTGTCCTGGTTTTTGTTGTCCTAGTTTTCAATGGCTGAACTATAATCAACCAATTATTCATTTTCCTACATTTATTTTTTTTCAACTATCAACTGGTTTTAGCACTGGACAAATGTACAAAATTCACAAAAAGTCAGATTGTGAGATTTTTAGGGTTACTCTTAACTAATATATCATCACTGCATGCCACCTAGAATCACTGGTGTAAAATGTAAATTTGATAAATAAAATAAGAAAGAAAAATGAAGAAAATTTTCCATATAAGATAAAACTCAATTCTTCTGTGAAAAACCTTCTTTAATACAATTTTGAGTCCTAGTCTGTTTTTCACCGACATATGTTTTCCAATGTTATGGTATGTCATCAAATATCTACTGGAGATTCAAAGCACTTATTACACTTTAGGACTGACTAATTAGCAGAAATGGCCTTTCTTGATGCCTTGATTGATATGCCAAAAGTGGTTTCAGTTTCCTCCCTATCTTGAATAAATTGCCCAGTGAAGGAGCCCTGGAAAGCAAAGTTGTGCTCTTTGCAGAGTACTAACAGTTTAATTGATTAAGGGAAACAGAGTGCAAATGCTTCTGTTGGACAGATACAATTTTCAAAATCATTAGCTTGATTTGAATCTTGAAATAATTATGTAATTATGCTACTTCCCTTATTCTCTCCAATTTTCATGTTTGTCCATTTTAAACAAGCTCTCTGCACTATAGGTGACGCAAAATGTGCTGTTTCTGTATTGTTAAAACTAATATGCTAAACACATCAACTTTTGGTATCTATGGTTTTAGATTGCATTCTGGCATTTTACTGGTTTCTTTTGACAACTATCAGAATCACAGATGCTTAAGAGACTGAATCTATTAATGTGATTACATGCAGATAATTTTAATTAGAAACACTGCACTGAGTTTATTATCCAGCAATTCCATGAGATTTAAATACTAAAAATATGCAAAATGCACATATATACATATTCAAAGCATTCCATTTGTATGCAGTCTCTATTACATGCATGTAAATAACTTCAGTTCAGATAAATATAATCCTCCTGATTTTTTGTGATTTATTGCAATGAAATATCACCTGATCCAACAATATTGTAAAATAAGAGACCAATATGGGAAATATGAAGTAGAGGCCATAATAATATATGGCTTTAGCTTGCAATATAAGATATGAATCAGAAAATATAGTATGGTATATTAGTGTGTGTGTGTGCGCATGCATGCACATAAAGATGAGACAGGACCTCTGATTCTTCAAAGAAGGTTTATTGAAGCTGATGAAAAGTATATCACATCAAACAGTCAGCCTCTAGGGTCAATGTTGGATTTAAGAATATTCCCAAGCATGAATATGTGCTCTTATGGTAAATGAGAACCCACCTAGGACTAGCAGGACACTCATAAACAATACATCCATTTTTTTCTGGATTGAATCTTCATTGATTGATTCTCATATTGTCTGTTACCTGATTGATTCAGGCATTGATTCAGGATGCCAACTACATCACTGTGATGAACTACAGCAGGGGTGTCAAACTTGCGGACCACAGGCCGGATGCGCCAAGTGCTGGCCCCATCCCACGCACTCTAGCGAAGGGGGAAAAAGTCCTGATACGTCACATGACACTGCCGTGATGATGTGAGTTTGACATTCCTGGACTAAAGTGACATTTTTCTAGGTAGGAGTGAGCACACTCCAAAGAGTGGGGATTGAGGTAAAAAGCCCACAGCCTAGAGCTGGATAAAAGACAGAGGAAGAGAGTTAGGATAGCTATTCTTGAGAATCTTCCAGAGTATATCCATTGGGATGATAGTAGTAAATGTTTAATCTGGCAAGATTCTATCTATCGGGCATAAACAAATAAAAAACTTAAACTTTAGTTGGATTATTTTATATTGTTCTTGACTTGGACCTGATACTCAACCATGTTGGATGACAAAGAGAGGTGGACTGAGCTATAATCTGCATATTAATAGCATCTCAACCCTATTCCAGAATATCCTAGCTATCCTAGCTCAGTGGTTTCATTTAACATGTAGATGCTAAAAACCATTGGAGATAAACTCATCCAATAGAACAGAGAAAGATAGTGTTCTGGATATTTCTAATTCTTGAATTATATTAATTCTGGAAATCAATTTGTGGAAAATGGAAAGAACTGTATCTTCAAAGTGTTCTGCAAATTTCTCACAGCATGCCACCAAAGGTTCAATAAACTTTTCTTTTGTCCAAAATTCCACCAGGTGGAAAAGTTCTGCTGTATGACACTGAGAAGATACAGTGGGAGCAGAGAAGAAAAGTTTGTTTACTGTCCTTACCACATCTGTGGAAGATAGATGATCTTGTACATGCTTCTGATACAAGCAAAGAGGATTGTCCAGTTTCCCCTCTACACTTGAATGTAGTTTTCAGAAGAGAATAAGAACTTGCAAAGGAACCTGCAAAATCATGTTCTTCTTCCTTTAGCAGAAACAAACAACTGATCAAAAACTATGCCTCAAATGAAACAGAACCGCTGGAATCTAAATAATGCTGCTAATGATTTTTGTAAGATCTCTAGTACAACGGTACAATCCAGCCATTTGTTACATTCATATACGAGTCAATAAATAATGCTTCCAGATATAACAACAAAATGCCTGATGATGAATAAAATATCACATTGTTCTCTTTGCCTTTGCTGTACATGCCTTACTGTATTTCTAACCTACATTTTTCTCTACGTTGGTCTTTTTCTACATATTTTAAATTTGATCAAATTTCTGCCTCGTTCACTTAAAGAATCAATCAGATAATGTTCTCATTTTGAAATGTTAATGCTCAGCTTTATATGGCAGTAAGTCAAGACATTGTGACAATTCTATTTGGCTTATAGTAAATATTTCACTTTTAAAAATATCCCTTTCCTTGCAAGCTTAATAAACTGTCACCACAGCTGCAGCTGTAAATGGATTTGAAATCCTCTTTAAATATTTTCACCCTTGCCTTTACATTGTTCTTGGGCTGTTAAAAGCTCTTTTGGATTTCTTGTACCTGGAATCTCTGTGATAAAAAATAAATTTAAATAACATCTTTTCTTCATGGAAGCTTTTCCTAAAGTTAGTGAACTGTTCAAATGTTGATTTGATGCAGTCCAGGCACACAGCATTGAGAACCTCGGTATCATCTAGTTCTTCTGCAGTCTAAAATCTATTTTGTTTCCAGTAAAACCTTGCAGGATAAATGTTCATTAAATTACATCTTTAGCAAAGACAAAAATGGGTACAATTTGAGTAAGGGTTCCCAAGAGCTGGAATTTGTGATAAAATGCCAGAGCTCATTTGTGAAATCTATGTAAATTAATAATAAAATGGATATTCATCACATTTCTACTGAAGTGAAATTTGAAGTGAATTTTTAAGTGGTTTATTTTTTAAAAAAATTCCCTCTGAACTTAGCAGCTGCATGACAGGCAGTTTTCCTCTCTTCCACCCCTCTTCAAATTGTTGACTTTGTATGCTGAAAAGAATTTTATTAGCACTACAAAGCTCAGTTTTGATACAGAAGTTGTATGAAATGGTGGATTTGGCTCACAAATGCCTGGTTCAAATTCCCCCTTCCCCTCTCATTTTGTTGCATGGGTCACTGTTATGCATTTCAGCATCCTTTACTTAAAATCTGATAAAATGATAAAAGCATGGAGTTTGTGTGTTTTTTAAAAAAATTGGAATATTAAGTTGTAAAATGCTGAATGCTGTTCTGCACCTTTTATTTAGAGATAAGTCTTGTTCATGTGAGTGGACCTCACAGGTAAATTTTATATAACTGAATTGAACTGGATCTGAGCTTATCTAGAAGCTATTTGGATTATTGTTATATCAGCCGAATCTACGGTGGCTAGAAATACAATCCAGACAAAAGGAGTGAACATCAGATATGAGTTTTTAGCTCATCTGGATTTTGGTATAATTTTCCTCTTCCCTAACCTTTTCATCTTCCTTTTTGGCTTCTTTTTACTCTGTCTCATGTGTGCAACTCTCTAGTAGGAGATTTCATTCACACTAGTCAAGGTATGGTTTTAATAAGCAGAAAATGGTTTCTGTTATAGGCTGATTTGTGCTTTATCTCTACAATATATTCCCATTTCAGCATATTTTAGAGTAAGGTTTGTATCCTTCATCATTTTCCCAAAACATGTCAAATCATTGCAATGTTTTTGTTCAGGCAGAAAAGTATAATTTTTAGAATTGACAGACATTTATTAGCTTTGTTTCTGAAAAAGTGAGAAAATTGGGGAATTTAGAAAATTGAACTTGCATGTCAGTAGGATCTGTTGAAAAGTCATATTTTGAATCATATTATCATTTGGAAAATTTATATTTACCCTAAACAAGCAATTCAGCAGAACTGGGTGCATGGTTGACAATCTTCTCCAAAGAAAAGTCTGGCTGAAACAAAATGTGAGCAAAAGTCACATTAATTTTTCATCACATTTTTCCCTAAAATAACCTCACTAAACTTTATTAAGTATGTATTAAAGGAATTGTGTTTTCTGGATATGTATAATTATATTTGATTTATTATGCTAAACATCATTACTGAGTTATATACCAAAATACTTCTAAACAAAAGGCCTCAAGTCCTTCCCTGGGAATTACACTTCTTGACTAGACTTGTCAATTCTTATTAAGACCTTACAAAGACCAAAAAGTTAGAGCGTCAGTCCTGATCTAAATAGGCTGACAGTTGATGGTTTTACACATCACAAACCATGGTATTTATGTCAGAGAGCTATGTATCCCAGTCAATTTTCATTGATTTAATAAACCATGGTTAAACAAACCATGTTATATGAATCAGGTCAGTATATAATGAAATTTTATTTGGAAAAAATGCACCCACTGATAACTATCAGCAGCCAATTGTTGCTCATAAAATGAAACCCTTTAGCAGAGAGGTCATTTAAGCTCTCCAGGAAGTGGGTGGGCACACATGGGCTACAAAATGCCAAGCTAAAGAGACAAATTAACAAAGTATATAGAGGACCCAGATTCAAGTCTCTGCCCTCCCAAGCTTATTAGGATCACAATAAAATTAGTACATACCACAGATATCTAAATAAATTCCAAGCCTGA
The DNA here is from genome assembly GCA_022577455.1 of Arizona elegans. NCBI lineage: Eukaryota > Metazoa > Chordata > Lepidosauria > Squamata > Colubridae > Arizona > Arizona elegans. The sequence continues at coordinate 30,612,447 of JAKOOJ010000009.1, read as the reverse complement.
TGCCATTGTACTAAGTCTTATTATCATGACAGAAGACTAAAATGAATTGGAGGGAGGATCCACACCCCTATATCTTTTTTTAAAAAAATCTTACAATCAGTGAGCAATCATGTGCCTTGGCACCCTTTTCCACCAAGGAGAAGCAATGCTTAGATCCATTTGCACCACTTAAAGATACTGGCTGGTCTCACTCACCTCACAAGATATCCTAAGGGAATCATCCAGATTTAAGGAAAGAACACATGCCCCCAGAAAGGCAGTAAAGGCGGGAGGCAGTCTCCCATCAGTGGGAGAGGGGGAAGACCTCCCGAAGCTCCCCTTTTTGTAACAAACAAACAAAGAAGCCAAAGACTAGCCAGATCACTCCATTTAGAGAAGATTATGGATCCAGGGAAGAAAGAAGCCAGCAGTCACCTGTCTCACCCTTAATTGGGGATGGAGGAGGCAAAGAGGAAGGGGATTCAGCCATGTTGGAAGTACACCCCAAAAGGAGAGTGCCAGGAACCACTAAAGCAGTGTATAAAGCTTTAAAAAAACCCTTGCCCTTTAAGAAAGTCAAACCCCAGAATAAAAGTACCAGCAAAGAAAAAAAACTCCAGAGAAGCCCCTCAGAGTATATAAAGTCTGGGCATACTGCCTAGAACCATTAACAGCTGTTACAATGTAATAAGGCTTAACCACAGAGGCAGTTTCTAAAAACACTTAAGCAGGGTAATACAGATAAGGAGGATTAGGCTAGAAACAAGACACAGAGGAGACACCAGAATGCCTCCTTCGGACAGGATAATCCTATAAGGTGGAAAAAACAAAAGGCTATTGGAAGGAAATTTCTTCCGAAACTACTCGCCAAACTGCTCAGAAAGTTAGCTACTGGTTTTTCTGAACCTGTGCGAACCGGCTGAATCCCACCACTGTGTATCTCTGTTAGTAACTGTTATTTAGTGCTTGGTCAGTTCATGGAACTCTTAAGCTTCTCAAAACTACAGATCTCCTAGTACCGTGATGGTGAATCTATGGCACGCCTGCCAGACGTGGCATGCTGAGCCCTCTCTCTGCATGTTGCACCTTTGCAAATGTCCATGTATGTGCATGTATGCACATGAGTGCATTCGTGCACATGCACACCTTTCAGTTTGGATATGTACACACATGCAGTTTGGACACTCAGTATCTAAAAGGCTCACGATCACTGTCCTAGTAGATGCTAATATGTCCCATATTTATCTGCTCAGATCTAGTTGATCAGACCAATCTGGCTAGGATGCGTCATGTGCTGCTTCAAAGACCTAAGGAAGCTGCACTTCTGATATCTAAGGAGATAACATATTCTTAGAGCTTGTATTTGCATGTAGAGTACCATATCAGCTCTCTGCTTTGTTCATGGAATACTTGGGCTCAAATTCAGTTTCAGATGGCTGACATAAATTTCTAGGATAAGTTAGATGAGAGGAGGCGTGAGGTCAAAGCTGCCTGCCAAGTTTCATACCTCTTCTTGGTGATTTGAGTTAATACTGAAAAGAGAGGTTCAAATGTTATTTTTCTTCTTTTCCTAAATGGAAGATAATCAGAAGATTTAACCTGTTTGTGCTCAATGTACATTATTTGAAGAAGCTCCCTAACTATCTCCTTTCTCACTGCAAGTTCACAAAAGGTTTCCCACTTTTGCTTGTTTTAAATATTTGCAATCTCCTTGCATTCAAGGGATCAGCACTAATGAAATTTATAATCCAGTCAATCTGTCAAACAATGCCCATGTGCTTATTCCATCTTCCCAAAATGAATGTTTTGTTCCAATAAGTAGAGTTGCTATTAAATCTGAACAAAAGGTCACATTTGCAAATTGAAGAGAGCAGTGTGGCAGGAAGAGTTCCCCATAATTTTTGCCATGTTGTACTTTCATCTTTCCTATGATGCTTGCCAGGTTTTATTTCTGTCAGTCTAAATGGTCCTGAATTGTGATTTCAGGGGTGATTGTCTTCCAGAAAAGGATGAAATGAAGAATGTTGGAACTTAATGGTGTCTCCTTAGTGGTTAGGGCACCAGGGTAGAAATCAAGGGATTCGGATTTCTAGTCCTGCCTTAGGCATGAAAACCACCTGGGTGACTTTGGGTCATTCATTCTCTGTCAGCCCAATTCACTCACAGGTTGTTATCTGAAAAATAGGAGGAAAGAGTGTTAGATATGTTTAGTGTCTGAGTTATTTATAAAAATAATGAAGAAAAGATGAAAAAAATATAAAAATATAAATTGTATACAATGTCTTCTTAACCTAAACCTTCATTCTAAGTTTAATATCATAAAATTATCATGAAAATTATCCTACCAAGGTGATTAGGTTATTTCCTCATTCCAATGCAACTGCTACCATGTTTCTTCTGTTATTTCATATAAATATATAATTTTTTATATATTATATATTGCAATTTTTCTTGCATTTTTATTCCCTTGCAAGGCAAGATTTTGAATTTTTTTTGCACAAGACCCCAAGAAAAACATGGTAGCTAGAAATACATCAGATTATAAGAATTCTTTACAGCTGAGGATATAAGCATAATGAAAGTTCCTAGGGCAAAGTTTTCCAATCCTGGTGACAACTACTGATATATGGATCGTTGTGATGATATATGGATTTGTGGAATGTTTGAAGACACTGAAAACACCATACAATGCTAGAATAATTATTGCCATCGCAGTCCTGTGTGGATTTAGTTCATTTTATTCTGCAATTTGCTGAGGTAGTATAATCCATTAAAATGTCTCAATTCTTTGCAAATTAAAGCAAGAATGATATTACTCTGAAACTCTCAGTAGATTTGAATGTTTGACAGATACCCCAGTAAGATAGGGTATCTTTTCCTCATAAATACAATATTTTCTCCAGTAGATATTTTTTGCTATGTCTGGATCCTTTTAGTCCCTCTCCAATATTTAGTACAAGCAACAATACTTTCTCATATCTTTGATTTAAGTAATCCAGAACGACAGAAACAATATATAAATTATTTAATAGATATAAAGCTTTTAGTGATGAAAATGCTCAGGGTGATCAACACTTCACTAGAAATGTTTATTGTTTGCTGGTTGTTTGAAGACTCTTTTACATGTCTTATATCACCTTAACTTAAACTGTTTAAAAAGCACCAAAAATACAAAATACCCTTTACTTTCTTTAACAATGTCTGAATGCTGACAATTACATGACATGCACCATTTCTAGGAAGCATCATTACATTTTTAAATCCTGGAGGTTGAAGTTCTATTATCAGCTGTTTATCTGAAACATGTATTTAATCAGAATGTTTGCATGGCAAAGGAATGCAGCCCTAGTGAACCAAATCTTAACTTGACATTTTAGTGTTTTGTAAAGTATCAATGCACTGTCAGCCACAGACAAAATTAAATTGAAAAACTTTTTCAGATTATATGTGGCAATTCACAACTAATTCAAAACAAACATAGTATCTCTTGAAATGCTAAACATGATTGTTCAGATTGGTCACCCTTGTAAGACTGGTATAGGAATGGTTCATACTGGAATAAGACATTTCTAAGTGAGGAAATGCACTGGCTGCCAACTGGGTTGGGTGCAATTTATGATCTGATTGTTAGAATAGCTTTAAAATGGTTTGCCTGGGTGGAATCTACCCATCCAATGATGAGATTCTTAGACAAAGCATGAGATTGGTTTTATCTCTGGAGTATGGATATCAGGGAGACAAAGTCAAACCTTCTTGGAGACAATCCCATCCTTGGGAACACCTTCTTCTCAGTGAAAAGAACAACTTCTGCTCTTTCTTTCTATTATATTTTCAAAGTCTAGTAGACCTGATATGGAATAGGATTGTCACTTTCAAGGCTGTGGGGAAGTAAAAAAAAAACCCTCTTCAATTACTGTTTTTGGATAATTGTTTGGTTTACTGGTATTGCTGTGAAAAAAATAATTCCCATTATTTGTCAGACAGGCAATATTTTGAGTTTTAATAATTTGTTTGGTGGATCACAATTACCTTTAAAAAACTTTATACAGTTGTTCCAGTGCATACGAGTTTGTGTTGTTTTGGGGGAGAGATTTGTATTGTCTTTTAAAATGTGTCTTGAAACTTCCTCTTATTTAATGCAATAGAAAAAGAGGAATGTATATTGGAACAATAAAGATGCTTTGTTCAGCCTTACTATAAAGTCTACAGCTTTTCTGAATGTAATTGATGCCACCTTTGTGGTCCAAAGGAGTGTAAGGTTAGAAAAAGGGGCATCTGCAGGGAAGGCTAAAGCAGGGTTTAACTGCACCCAGAAGATGCTTTTATTCATTAGTTGGATAGATTGAATATGTCCTACTCAATTTAAGTTGTAAGGTTGTTATCATAGTGTACTAAAATGTGGACATTTCCCAGAGTCTAACCCAGTTCACAAGAGTTGAATGACCTGATGAGAATTCCTTCCCATGTCTTCATCTCAGCAGCCAACCTGAGATTTCTCATACACCACATAGTAAATATACGAGAACTGGAAATCGAGCAATGCTCATGTGAAACAAACATTGCTGCCATAATTAACCATAGCTGAAAGTTTAATATTTTAATACCATATATTGCTGCTCTGTATAGAAAAGACCGGAGATTAATTATGTCTAATTATGGTTAAGTTGATTATTTTTTAGTTTTACTGTTAATCAAATTCATGATTAGGAAGTGGAAATGTATGTATTGATGCACGATTAAAGAGCTGCAGATAATAACATGAATTTGATGTGTATCAGTGTATAAGAAAATGTCTATATTTGAATTAGAAACAGGATACACAGTTAAGCTAATGGACTTTTCCTCTTATGTCTCATACTTCAGTATCAGTTCCATAATTGCATTCAATTGCATACACAATGGGAGAAAGACTCACTACTATAGTTATAAGCTTTTTTTTTAACTACTTGAAACTGTAGCAGATACTAAAATGCATTATAATTGGGCTGTTTATTGAAAATATAGACTCATTTCCCAGGTGGTCTGTTGTTTAATGCTGAATATATACTTATAACAATGAAATATTCATATTTACTTTCCATTTCTAGCAAGAACAATAAGGAATATATGCAAGGTATAGGCTTATTTTTTCCTTCTTCTTATTCCAGTAAAATTTGTGACAGTTCTAAAAAGTAGGCTCTATTTATTATTCTCACTTGAAAAATCAAAAATATTTAGTGAGAGCAGGATAGCTTCAGATGGAAATTTTGTATGAAGTTGTTAAAAGAATGAAATATCTGACAAGAAATAAAAGGCAGCTTATATAGCAGTATACCATATATTTTTTACCTTTTTATTTGTTCTCCCAAATGACTCTTGGAATTTGTACAATCTTAATTTAGAACAGTCGCTTCAGATTGTTCTTAGTTTACATTATCAATAATTGATGCTGGTTTCCATAGTTTAGATTGCAAGAGTAAGGATATCAGGACAAGTAGTGTTATTTGATTTTAAAAAGTTGGTAAGACAAAAATCTAAATCCAAACCTCTACAAGGCTTTCTTGATACTAGGTTTAGGCTCCTATACAAAAACCGCCCTTATTAAGTTTGCAGATGACCATTACTTCAACCCGTTCGCTATCTCTTCCAAGTTCATGAGAATTGTCACGATGAAACCTTGGATTATAAACATTCCATAGTTTTTCTTTCACTCAAATCTGAATATTGCATGGATACTGTGCATTGCCATCTTTTCACATTTGTACAGAGTTCCTATAGGTAGAAATTGAAATTCTTTTCCCATTCAAGAATTGTAATCTTTCCCATCATCAAAATGGTGCTCTCATCACAAGACAAAATTAATGACCTACACAAAAATAAAAGTTAATGGTACAGAGAAAAAAAGAAAAAGTGGTATGTTACTCAGTAAAATAAATAAAGTATCCTTTTTCTCCTTATTTGGAGACTTCAATATGTCAGTATCCTGACTACCAGGATTTGGGGTCTTGATAGCATAGTTATAACTTTGCAGAAAGTAACTATACTTTTCTGAGCACTAGTTATAAATCAGATTTGTAATGACATAATTTTGTTAGCCATTGAGTGAGTGTTTTCAAACACTGAGGTTATCATTTAAATGTGTATGCTTTTATCAACTCATATGATGATTTTTTTTCACAAATACATTAAATGAGTGAATAAAATTATTCTAATTAGGAATGTTGAATTAATAACACCTAAATTAATTGCTGAAAATGTTAAAATTAATTGATTTAAAAACACTTTTAAGCCATCTTTAAAAGTATGTGTCCTAAATATCCAGTTTAAGATTATGGTGGACAAGGACAATATTTCTTGGGCATAGGTTGACTCAGCCTTCCATCCTTTCTAAGGTGAAATGAGGATCCAGTTTGTGGGGGCAATAAGCTGACTTTCTATAAATATACAAAAGTATGAAGGCTATTGCTTAACGCATTGTAAGCCGCCCTGAGTCTCCGGAGAAGGGCGGCATATAAATCAAATTAAAAAAAATATATGTTATTCCGAGATATTCTGTAATGAAGGAAAGCTGGCCATTTTTTTCCCCTATTTACCAGGATTAGGGCAGAACAATATATCAATGGGACGATTCAGAATCAATTGCACATACTCTTTCTTGCTCTTTCTGTTACTTAACCTTTACTTGTTATAAACATAACACTTCTATTACATTGTTTAAAAAAAACATTTAAAATGTAATCTTCAGACTTTGAAATTTACGTCTGCATTGTTCCTAATAAAGGTTGGGTTTGTGAGATAATATGCTATTATTGGCAAGTTTCTATCCACTTCATATATTTGACAACTTAAGAATTCATTTACATAGAAAACACTTTCTCATACATATACCAATAGATAGCCAAAGCCATATGTAGAAAGAAATGTGTTATCACCTACCAGCACATTTTGATATACGTCATTGGACATGCTTGGATATTTTCAAAACTATATTCATTTACCTTCATTATTATATTCAATAATCAGCAGGGTACCCAAAAGAATTAACCTCTTCTTTATTTTTTTTCTTCAAAGAAAGAGTATTTGTGACTTAAATAATAAATCAGCTGTGTTCAGACTGATGCATTAAAGAAATGGTTTATTAAAATTCTGGTTCTACTTATTCAGCTGTGGTACACAAAGACACACTGTTTCAGTTTTTCTGTTTATAACAAATAGCACTTTACACTACATATAGCTCTATTACAGGTGCGCTTCACACAAAAATGCATTAGAGATTACACAGTGGTTTGATGCCCCTATTTGATTTATTTGTTTAGTTTTCTGCTTAAAATAACCTTCCAAAGTAGTTTATGTTCAAAGTAGCATTAATAAGATATAATATTGAAAAACAAACACATAAAATAATAGAACAACAATTTAAAGAAAGTTAGAAGAAAGCAGAAACAGTAGAACCTAACAGTAGAAGAGTAGAACCTACAATGGAAAGATTTTCAAGTATTTTCTTTTTTATATCATGCTTTGAATGGTGATTAATTGTATTATATTTATATTCATATTTTAAAATTGGCAAGATAGAGAAAGAACAGATTAGATTATGAACCTAAGTCATACTTGTGCCACATGCCACATACAGCAATCCCTGCTAAATTTAAGGACAGGAAAGTTTTGATTTATTTTGGCTTTCACTTATTCTTACTGGTTATTGGAGAGTTACATTTGCAATAATAATCTTCCTGAGATGGTAATAAAAACTCTACTATTAAATCCTTTTTGTCTAAAATGTATAAGTTTATTAGGAAATTCTGTTTACATCACTACTTCAACATAGTTTAGAAAATAAATAAGAAAATTATAAATTATAATTGGAAATTATAATTGGATAATACTTCGGTGCAATGAAAACAATAGTCACATTCAACATGATATAAAAATAGTGCTTTCTGATGTGTAGCCACTTGGAAGGTGAATATATCTCATAATTCTAAGAATATTTTTTTAAAAAATACTAATTTAGTCTAATAAGTCATAACAGGCCCACTGAAGAATTCTGGTAAGATCATCTTCATTATTTTTTCAGATACATTTTTTCCTAAACTTTGTTAAATAAGTAACAAGGATAATTATTAGAAATAAAAACAGAAGCTTAAATTACAGTTAAGATAAATTAAAAAATAGCAGGTCTGGAATATGAACCTACATTATTCAGTACTTGAATGTCATGCACACTTGAGGACTATGATTATGATCATCATAAAACAATTCAAATGGTATTTTCATTGGTCCATTCTGCTATGTTATTTCCTATCCACCAGTGTCCACCCAAAATCTAAGGGTTTCTTTTGGACAGCTGAGATGCATTTATATGTGACTGATCCTGAAATCTTTTATATCTATAGCTTACTGATCTGATCATCTCTTTTTAGAAGGTAACATTTAAGTTTTAAGCAATACTTGTTTTGCTTAATGTACTGTAATGCTCTCTACATGGGGCTCCCCTTGAGAAGCATCAGGAGGCTCCAACTGGTCCAGAATGCAGCCATGCGGGTGGTTATGGGAGCAACATGGCGTTCCCATGTAACATCTCTCCTGCATGAGTTGCACTGGCTTTCTTCGGGGTGCGCTTCAAGGTCCTGGTTACCACCTTTAGAGTGCTCCATGGCTTAGGACCTGGGTACTTACGAGACAACCTTCTGCCACCAGTAGCCTCTCACCGGCCAGTACTCTCCCACAGAGAGGGGCTCCTCAGGGTGCCCTTGGTTAAACAGTGTTGACTGGTGGCCCCCAAGGGGGGGGACATCTGTGGGGGCACCTGCCGTTTGGAACGACTCCCCCTGGAGATACGGAGGATCGTGGATTTACGCACTTTCCGCTGTGCCCTCAAGACCTTTTTATTCCAACAGGCTGGCCTGGCCTAACTTCCTTTTAATTGTTAATTTTAATTGTTTTTTTAAAAAAAACAGGGGGTTTTAATCAGTATGGGCCAAATTTATTTAATGTGTTTTAAATTGTTTTTTAAATTTTATATTATATGTGTTTTATCTTTGGCTGTTCACCGCCCTGAGTCCTTCGGGAGTAGGGCGGTATATAAATCCAAAATAAACTAAACTAAACTAAAACTATTAATGCTAATTTTATCACTGATGGGTTTTGGGATGGATAACATTTCATGGGCTATCAAACAGGTTCAAAGTCCTCCTCATTTTCAAAGACAGTAGTGACAGGATCTCTTTTCAATATCATGATGCTCAAAATCCAGAAGCTCCAAAAGAAATAGTGTCCAAACCAGGGGTGAATTCCACTTACCTTCGCTACTGGTTTGCAAATGGGTTCGCTTCACTGAAGTTCTCTGGTTTGCTTTGCTCATGTGCATGCAACACCTCTACACATGCACAGGGCCTTCTGTGCATGCACAGAGCATAAAAAATGGGATGTGATGACATCTGGGCGGGTGGACAGAGCCTCCCACTGCTGGCGCTACCGGTTTGCCCAAACTGGATAGAAACGGCTGCACTTCATCATTGGTCCAAACCAGTGTCCTCTTTCAGACAACAACTATTGTGTAGGTGGAGAAATAATTTCTTCTCCATTACAAAAATGTGAGATAATGAACAGGAAAGAATGACAATCTCTGCAGCTCTATAGTCATCTTGCAGCTGCAGGATGGCCTGACTTCAGAGCAGTCTGAGAGCAACAGGATTGCCCTGCCAGTCTTTTTATTATTCTTTGATTTTCCCCTGGGAATATTTTTATTGAAAGGCAGCCATGAATAAAAAATAATAAAAAATAATTGAAGCAACTTTATCAGATAATTTGTTTAATACTCCCAGCACTATTTATTCTGGCTAGTTGCAATTCTTTCATCCTTGCTGTAATTAGAAATGCAAAAAATTTAAAATTGTATTTTAGTACATACAGCATAAACTATTGTGGTATCTCTTTTTCAATATAGAACCTACAGAGTTGAAGCCCTACTTCCCATATGCCATCAGAATAAAACATTAGAATCTGATTGATTAAAGTAGTAAGGATATAACCTTTAAACTTTTTGACCAAGATACTATTGTTAATTAAATTACAGCTCTTTCAATAGATAATAGTAAAAAGTTCCAGTTCCAGCATCCGTTCTCAGAAGAATATAAGACATTGATGGATAAACTCAATTAAAGCCTAGACATTAGAGAAGTTATCCGAACAGCTACACTGATCTCCACCAATTTACTTTTAAAAATTGCAATAAATATTTTAAAATAAAGCGCTCATAAATTATGCTGAGGGTACATGCTACTGAGATTGAATGGGAATGGAATTCAATTATCTAAGTGAGTTTACTTTTGGCTAGGAAATGCCTTTTGTTTTCTTGACAATTATTAGTTATAGCATATGACAAATGGATTATTAAAAGCTAAAATGAAATAGGACATAATGGTGCCATTTCTTCTCTGTCTCTAAAAGATATCAGAGAGGAAAATAATCAGATGACTTGTATTTCTCTTCAAGTTTATTAAACCACTTTCAGGTTATAAGATTTTATGTATTAAAGAATATCATGTTTCCAGAATGATAACTATTTGATTATTAGTCATTGGCATCTTGTAATCTATTTCCATGAGATGAAAATGGGACTTTTTTTGTCTTTACATTAATCAAAACTACAGGGCCTAAGTCTCATTTTGATTTTGATAATTCAGATTTGAAAAAGGCACTCAGCAATGTTGCATCCTAACACATATCCTATTCAACATGTACACAGAAAGAGTTATGAGAAATTCACATTTGGAGGAATGTACCATTGGAGTTAAAGCCAGTGGTAGGTTAATGAAAGTTAATGACAACTATTGAGAACACACAGATCAGATTGCAGTTTGAGTGTGACAATCAAAACAGTAAAGGAATTCATCTTCCTGGGATCTAAAATTGACCGATGTAGTGATTTCAGCTCTGAGATCAGAAATCATATAGCACTTGGAAGAACAGCAATGTCTGGCATGAATAACATCTGGAAGAGTAAGGACATCACAACCAAATGCAGACATAAACTCGGAGCCTCGGTCTGTCATTATTTGTCTGATCCTAATGTTATGTTGGACTTCTATCCTTTTGTAAAACTCTTTGAATTTCTGGAATGCCTCGCTTTTCTTCCTAAGAGTGTATACGAAGCCATAACGACTAAAGTCATCTACAATTGTTAAAAAGAATCTTTCTTTGTATCTAATAGAAGGTTTAAGTGGGCCTACCAGGTCCATATGCATTAATTGAAAAATAGAGTTAGTGGTGCATCCTGACTTTTTTGGTTTTGGCTTTACCTTATGTTTCGAACTTTTACAGACAGAGCATTCGAGGTAATTTTCACAACTTTTTACTTTCAAACCTTCAGTACAGTTAACGATCTTTTTTATAACCATGAAACTAATGTGGCCCAACCTTCTGTGAAGGAGATGGGCACAATTGTCGTGTATGGGTTTCCCTATAGAAAATTCATTATCTTTAGACAAATTACAATCATTGTTAGCATTTTTTAGATTGACCCTCTCTATTTCTCTATTCCTTTTTACATGGTTGAACTAGCATATACACATTGTTGACTACTCTTTTTTGGTACAAAATATGATAAACCGTTTACTATGACATCTCCTATTCCTTCGCCATTATTGGATATGAATACTCTACCATTTTTGAACACAACCTCCACATTGGTATCTTGGCATAGTTTTATGGTGGCTAGTACATTGTATGGTATTTCAGGTACAAATAGTACCCCCTCTATTTTACCAATTCCTGGTATGAATATGTTCCCTTTACCTACTACCCTGGCGTTGTTTTGATTTGTTACCTTTATCATGAAATCCATTTCAGTAAATGAAGTGAATAGTTTGACATTAAATGTTGTATGGCTAGTGGCTCCTGAGTCTATGAGCCATATGTTCTCCTTCTCTTTTTGGCTAAAGATAAAATTTCTGTTTCTAAAACCATATATGGAACCCATATTGCTGTCTTGTGAGTTGTCCCTGCATTCTCTTACTTGTCTGGGGGTAGGGGACCCTCTACACCTTCTCTCACCTGTGGGTCTGCATTCTGGGGAATGCCTTCCCTGATACCTTTTCCTGGAATCAGATCTTTCTCTGTGTTGATTGTACTCTCTATTTCTGATGTTTCTAGGGCAGTCTCTTTTGAAGTGATTTCTAGGACCACATAGAAAGCATTCGGGAATGCTGTTTACCCTTTCCTGAAATTCTACCCTCTTAGCTGGCCTGAGATCCTTGTGTGATAGGGTTCGGTCTTTCCTTAAATTATCCTCAGTGATTAACCTATTGGTGAGGCTGTCTAGTGAGATATTTTCTATATTTAGACTATCTAATTGGGTGATGAAATTGTCCCAGCTGGGATCTAGAGGGTTGATGATGATGCTCATCATACTTTCCTCTGTAATTATTTCACCCCTCTGTAGTAATTCTACTCTAGTGGCATTTAATTTTAGTAGATGTTCACTCATGGACATCCCAGGTCTAAGCCTAGCTGAGTGGAAATCCCTTGAGATCCTTGTAGTTGTAGCCCTGCTCTTGCTATAAAATAAACCATAAAGTTTTTGTATAATTTCAGATACAGTCATGTGATTACCAATACTGGGATATATGGCTGGCACAATACTAGCTAATAAGAGACAGTAAGCTTTATGATGTATGCAGTCAGTTTCAAAAGACCATGGTTTCTTTGGTGATTTTAAGATCAGGAACAATACATTTTCTTTCATGAATATGATCTGAAGTTGTTGGTACCACTCTAGAAGATTTTTTTTCCATCTATTTGCAACTTAGGAAAGTCAACTGTTAAGTTCCAGAATGATGAGAATTGCTATTTGCAAATGGCAGCTGTCCATGGTCCTGAATGTGTGGGTAATCACAGTAAGGAATTGGTATAGCAGCAGCTAAGTTAAACAGGCAGGCTCCAATTTTTTTTTTCTTCAGTTTCATTTTGAAGGTTCTGCGCATGTGTGAAGCTCATTCTTCACTGGAAGCCGTTGGGTGAGGAGCTCTTAGCCGTGGCCTCTGAAGCTAGGCCCAGCCCTGTTAGGGAAAGATCAGAATTACTGCAGGGATGGGTCTGAGTCGTAGGATCCTTACCGTACATCGGTAGGAAGCCCGGAAAAGTTGCGGTCGCTGGGTGGTGTCCCCAGAAGTTCGGCTGTGCAGTCGGCATGGCGATCGGCTTTAGGTCGGAGGTGTCGGTTGTGGAGAGAGTCGGGAAGCCCGGTGGATGCCGCTGCACTGGTAAATAGTTTGTTTGATTTTTGGATCTTGGGGTTTGAGGCAGCAGCGTGACAGAAGGGTGATTTGAGGAGTGTTGTGGTATGAGATTCGGAACTGTGGTTATTTTATTTTTCAGATGGCTTGCAGTTGTTGTTTGTAAATCTTCTAGAGATTTGATAGTGTTTTGTACAATCAGGAGAGATGAAAGTGGTGTATAAACGGAGCCAAATGCCACAGTAAGGGTTTCTATAGCCTTTTGTATTTCAAGTTCATTGGGAGAGCTTATGTTATTTTGGATTTGTTTTTCGCTATTATTTTTGGTGAATTCCTTGTTCTTTTTCATGTCAGGACTAGCTCCCGCCGAATGATTTGAATCTTGTTCTCTCATTGGTTGCTGGTTTGTTATCTTCTGTGGCAGTTCTTATAAAGATGGCTGCCAAAAAAAAGGTGGGAAACTAGATCCTGTTGTGTTGTGGCAAGATGGCATTTCTCTCAGTGACCTGTTGCTCATTTGGTTTGATTCTTGTTCTTCGGTCGCTGCTCCATGGCTTTTGAGTAAGCTTTGGAGGTTCACGATAAGGTCTTTGTTAGTGACGGGCAATTCTAATATTTTAAAAATGGCTAGCCTAAGGTCTTCCTTTTTTTGCGCTGTTGTTTTAGATTCGTTCTTTCCTTCATTCCATTGTTCTTCTTTTTCGAGTGAGGTGTATGGTTCAGGAGTCTGCTCGTTTTTGTCTGAGATGATTTTTGGTATGTTTCCGTTGGGTGATAGTTGTGCAGCCATTTGTTTCGTTAAGGCCCTAGTAGTTATTCTATTTCTTTTTGTTAAATGTTCAGTAATCTCTGACATATTTCTATTTGGAGTTATGGGCAACCATCCTCTGCTACCATATTTGTTAAATTTCTAGGATCTAGCCCAATAACTCTCAGTACTTCATCAATAACAGAAATAACTTATTTATTTATTATTGAGAATATAACTTAAACTATTCATATATATCTATAAGCTTGCTTCTGTATCTCATAGGTATTCATCTAAATCTGAGGGAGAAGTCTTACAGACAAAGATTTATATACCTGGAGGGAGGAGCCAAAGGTAAGGCGGAGTTGGGAATGGGATGGGTTTAAGGGATTTAACCCATGCTAAACCATAGAGTGCAGAATAAATACAAGAGTTAGACATTTTATCTGACAGTAACATCTTCCTAATAGATAAATTTAGTTCTTTTCATTTTATGCTGCTTTCTCGTGGCTGTTCAGTGATATCTGAAATCTCCCTGAACTTTCAACAAATATAAAAATGTAAACTCCCACTTGAAACACAAAGTATATCTTCCTGGCAGCTCTTCCATAATCATCTTGAGGCTGCACGGGACTGCATAGCAAATTTGACTTGGAATACCAGAGACTATTAGCACAGTAATTTAGGATGCCATGAAATCTTAATATGAATGTAAAAAAAAAGTAAAACGTTGTTCTACATGAAATTCCAAAGCAATCAAAAGGTTAAAAATATCAGTGCTTATACCCTCATATGCAAATAGGATTATACAATGAATTAAAGATAAATGCCTCTGGGTTTATTATTTTTTTAAAGATTAACATGAGATGTGAAAAGTATTACCATATGAAAGTTATCGGTACATATCCCCATCCCGAGTGTGCTTGAAGCACAATTGTCTAAAAAAACCCACATGATCACATTGAAGAAAAAGCATTTATAATTTAAATTAACATAATCAGAACTTGTCCTGGTAAGTATTCAATTTTGCTTTAAACTGCTTTTAATTATTCAAAGGAGTGAAGTTAACATGGCAGCAGGGCTTTGTAAAAAGAATAGATACAAATAAGATTATAAAGAGCTCAAAAGTTTAAAAGGAGTCATAGTGATTGTGGGGCTTTTTATTTTGTTATAGTTTTCTCACAAAGTATATCAGTGTCTACTTATCACTTCACTGTGAATAACTGCTTGGTCAAAATGGAAAGCATCAATTTAAAAAAATAAAATAAAAAGAGTGATTGATTCTATATAGGCCTCAAACTCCAGTCAACCATTTTCATTCAGCTTAATAAAGAAGGCATTATTTTTTTAAGGAAAAAGAATGTTTTAAAGAAATTGGGGAGGAGGCATGTATAATTTTTCTCTATACTACTATGAGATTACTGAGAGATTTGCATGAGTGTACAGTTTTTCGTTTTATAATTTTATCTCCAGCAGCCTATGGCCTCCTAGGCTTCCTGCTTTAACACCCAGTTGAGATAAAATAATATCAAAATCATGTCAGAAAGGAAAGAGAAGGAAGGAGGCCAAAGAGAGGGATGAAGGGTTTTTTTGTAAAATAGAAATAAAATAAAAGCAACTCTTTTGCTGCAGAAGAAAACATTCCAAAAATTAGAAGACAGATTTTTGACATAGCAATATATCAGAAGCTGAATTGAAAACTGCAACTGTAGATGAGAGAAGATCATATTGTCTGTCTACTTCCCCCTTTCAGCTTATTACCAAATTCTATGGAAATACATTCATGCTAATGGCTATTCGGATTTTTAAAATATACATTAAATTCCAGAGCATCTAGGGGATATTTGGCACTTCCAAAGCAAAGTCCTTTCTTTCTGTCATTCTAATAATGATGTAGGGATGATGTTACATGGAAACAATAAATAAATCATATGTGAATTAATAAACATATAGCAGCACTGGAGATTCTAAGAGAGTGCTAAAATTGCTGAGAACAAAATGCAGAAATCATAAAAAAGGATGAAAAGGAGTACTTCTGAAATATTAATAGGCTACTAAAAATGAATCGCATATGTATAGAACACACTATTAAATTGCAGTAACCTCAAATGAATACTTCCTGACATAGCCTGCTTTTATAGCTCTTCACCTTTGCACTCGCCTTCCCTTTGATATGATTTAGCTATCAGCACCATTGGAAAGTCATTGAGGGCCTGGGTAGGAATAGACTTCTCAGAAGTCTGTGATCTATTTTAAACTAATGATATTTGTTCATCTGACTGGCTCTCTCATAATATTTTATGAGCCTCCTTGGATCCTGGATACTTCATTTTTAGATCTATCCTATTTATGCTTGTATGGAATCAGATGAACAATATACAGTATAAACTCCTGCTTTCTTTAAGTTCCATTGTCATGAAGTAGTTAAACTGTTGTTGGATGAAGTGATAAAACATAGTTACATTAAGCAGGATACAGGCAATCAACACTGAATTCATAGAGAAAAAACTTAAGGAGACAGTTGCATGCCCTTCTGAACTATATTTTCCATGGTTTATTGCTGATTATGTCCTTTCAGCAACCTTTATGGCTTAAGGGCTACATCAAACACACTGATTAATTGTAAGAAAAGGTCACAGAGAAAATAGAAGAAAATGAGATAAATATAGTTACAGCTTTGAGTAAACATAAGATGATAATCAAAACTGAAATAACATTTTGGAAAATAAAAATAGGAAATCATAGATCACTATTAAAATACAAAGGTTCACAGTGTAATTGTACCTAGAAGATACTGGTAGAGAAAAAAAGGTAAATACAAAGAAAAAAACTATTTTATGTTGGGGAAGATCAGTATGCATCTGAGGAAGAGAAGAGTTTTGAACCAATCAATCTGGAAGGCTTGGGAAGACTAAGTGAAATTTATCCAGAACATTTGAATTTATAAGGTCATCATTTCAATCCCTCCATTGAACTGTTATGATTTATCACTTCCACATATCAGGCAGGATCTGTATGGTTTCAGAAATGCAATTTCTAATGATCAGACGTAAGAGAAATGGAGAAAAATAAAATAATTTCAGAAAAAATACATTTATTTTCAAGGGTTCTTTTTTTAAACAATTGCAATTTAGCATTAAGCCCTTATCAAAAGTAGATATGTGCACACAATTATGCTGCTATGGAAAGTTCTGTGATGGTCAAAATTGTAGCTTAATTCTGTTCCCTTTCTTCCAGTGAAGTGGGAGCACAGGTCAACTGTAGCTGTCCAGCATTTCATATCTGGAGCTGTCCAGCATTTCAGCAAGACTGTTAGAACATGGGTGTCAAGCTCATGGCATCGTGTTGCAGTCATGTGATGTTTCACAATGTTTTTTCTCCTTCACGGAATTAGAGTGGGTGTGGCCTGCATGTGACACATCTGGCCCGTGGGCCGCCAGTTTGACAACCCTACTGTTAGAAAGTAAAGTGCTATGCAGCATGGAAGTGCTGTGAAGGATGCTGAAACGAGAAGCTGATACCTAGGCCTGTTGCAGCTTCAAACAGCAACTAAGGTTTTTTTTTGTTTTTGTTATCCTAATAAGCCCATTGTTTTTGCAACACTCAAAGCCCATTCTTAAAATAAAAATTCTTCTTCCTGATTACTACAGGTGGTCCTTGATTTACAATCATTTGTTTAGTGAGTTTTGAAATTACAATCACACAGAAAAAAGTGATTTATGGATGTTTTTCACATTTTCACACCCCCATGGTCATGTGATCAAAATTTGAATTCTGAACAACTGGTGTGTATTTATGAGAGTTGCAGTATCCTGGGATCATCTGATCACCTTTTGTGATCTTCTGACAAGCAAAGTCAATGGTGTAAGTCAGATTTACTTAATAACTGTGTTACTAATTAAATAAATGCAGTGATTCATTTAACAACTATAGCAAGAAAGGTCATAAAATGGGGCAAAACTTACTCAACAACTGTTTTACTTAGCAATGGAAATATTGGGCTCAATTATGGCCATAAGTAGAGAATTAACTGTACTTAGAAATGTAAATGATGCATATTGCCAAAAAATATGGTATCATTCACCTGGTGCTTAGCTTTTACTCTTTTGATATTCTGGAATAGTTGTTTGGGCTCCATCTTCCACAGCTGAAGCATCTAATGGAGCTGAAAAAGGATATCCAGTTTTTTAAATTTTCCTATGTGTTAAATGAATCACTGCATTTATTTAATTAGTAACACAGTTATTAAGTAAATCTGACTTACACCATTGACTTTGCTTGTCATAAGTATTGCAAAAACATTTGTTGCTGCCTTTCAGTTGTGTTCCTTTTTTTTATTAAACAAAAACATAAGACAAAAAAAAACATGTATACATAAAGACAATACAAAAAAGAAAAACAAACTAACTAACAACTAACATTGTTTCAGCCTATCGGCTGACTTCTAGAAAACGGTTGCATCGGTGATTATTTTCTATTTCACCTCTATTTCTCTTTTAGAGATCTATTTTATGTGCTTACTTATTTTTACTTTTTTACATATCCAAGACTTAACTTTATACTCTTTTTAAGTTTTTCTCTCTATATAAGTATCTATTACTTCTATACATCCTTCTAATAACCATTCTAACTGTTAATATATACAGTCGTGTGGTCTACCTCCTATGTGATTGTCTGTGTATCTTGGTTATGTTTTGTATAAGTATTATTTTATCTATCCTATCTTTCCTTCTAGCCAGGAATACCATCTTTGCATAATAATCAGTGTCCTTTTTCTCTTGTAGCTCTTTTGTGAGTCTGTCTATTTCTGCACATTCTGTTATTTTTGCAATTATTTTTTCTTCTGTTGGTAATAGTTCTGATTTCCAATCTTGAGCATATACTATGCATGCTGCTGTTAAGATGTGAATAATGAGATATTTTATCTCTTTAGTCTGTTGTGGTGTGGTCATTCTGAATAAAAAGAATTCAGGTTTCATATCGACCTTCTGCTTCGTTATTTCTTCAATCATTAACTTGATTTCTTGCCAGTAATGTTGTGCTCTTCTACAAGACCACCAGAGATGGTAATATGACCCCTTTTGCGACTTGCATTTCCAAAACATTGGTGACACATTTGGAAACATTTTCACCAGACATGTCGGTGGG
This sequence comes from Arizona elegans, assembly GCA_022577455.1. NCBI lineage: Eukaryota > Metazoa > Chordata > Lepidosauria > Squamata > Colubridae > Arizona > Arizona elegans. Next base: position 30,593,355 of record JAKOOJ010000009.1, on the reverse strand, counting down.
AGGTGCCATCTGTAAAACATCTTGTAGAGGTTTTCTTTATATGGTATCAACATTGTCAGTTTGAGATTTTCTGTCCATAATTTGTCCCATTTTTCCAATTCTATGTTGTGGCCTATATTTTTTGCCCATACTATCATATTTTCTTTGACCGTTTCCTCCTCCAATTTATAGTTTATTAAATATCTGTAAATTTTGGTTATCATTTTCTCCTCTGTACTTTTTAATATCTTGTCTAGTTCAATTGGTTCGGTCTGAAATCCATATTGTGTCCGGTCTGCTATGTATCTTGACTTAATTTGACAATATGGCCACCAATCGATAGCTATTCCCTTGTTTTCCAATTCTTGCCTCGTGTATAAGTCTCCTTCGCTACTCAATAATTCTTGGTAATTCCTAATTTTTCCTATTTCTAAGGTGTTTGGGTAGATTAAGGCTTCCATGGTCGACAACCAACGCGGAATCTTAGTATAGTGTTGTTTTCTGATTTCTTGCCACGTTTTGTATAATGAGCCTCTGATGATGTGCCGCTGAAAATACCCATGTTGTTTATCTATACTGTCCCATAAGAAGGCATGCCAGCCCCGATTCAGATCAAATCCCTCTAGGTATAACATTCTCTTGTTTTTTAAGTCTATCCATTCCCTAATCCAATTTAACCACGTTGCTTTATAATATAACTTCCAGTCTGGTAAGCCGAGGCCTCCCTTCTCATGGGTGTCCTGTAGGCATTTTATTTTAATTCTGGCCTTCTTTCCTTGCCAGATGTATTTCATTATTATCTTATTGAGATCTTTGAAGAAATCTTTTCCTGGGCCAATTGGTATCACTTGAAAGAGGTAAAGTAATCTCGGTAATATGTTCATTTTTACTGATGCTATTCTGCCCAAAAGTGACAACTGTAATTTGTTCCATATTTCCAGATCCTTTTTAATTTGTTTCATCAATTTAATATAGTTATCCTCTCTAATCATTGTTGCTTTTGTAGTGATCCAAATTCCCAGGTATTTTACTTTCTTTACAATCTGTATTCCTAATTCTTTTTCCAATTTTGTCTCTTGTGTCTTAGTCAGATTTTTTTTATTGAAAAAGTTTTACAATTACATTTTTTCCCCAATTTTCCCCCCCAACCCTCCCTAACCCCCCCTAGCCCACCCCTCCTCCCGGACTTCCACAAAATATAATCCAAATCAAAATTCCCTTTTTATAAAACTTGAATCCCTCCACCCCCTATATATTTTTCACATCTTCACAAAATTCAATTATTCTATCTCTATATAATACTTTCAGTTAAAAGCTATCTGATATTTCCTAGTTTGATATTTATTCTGCACATAATCTATCCACTTTTTCCACTCCCATACGTAAGTCTCTTGTGAGCGTTCTTTTAGATATGCTGAAATCTTCGCCATCTCTGCAAAACTGGCCATCTTCAAAGTCCATTCCTCAATAGTAGGCATAGCTTCATTTTTCCAATATTGACCTATCAGTAATCTCGCTGCTGTTATCATATACAATATCAACTTTGTTTCACCCAATGTAAAACCCTTAACTATACCCAATAAAAACAATTGTGGAGAAAACTGAATTTTTTTCCTCAAAACATTCTGCATAACCCACCAGATTTTTATCCAAAAAGCCTTCACTTTCTTGCAGGTCCACCACAAATGATAATATGTGGCATCTAGGCAATCACATCTCCAGCATTTTGGTTGAACATTAGGGTACATGCACGACAGTTTCTTAGGATCTAAATGCCATCTATAAAACATTTTATAAAAATTTTCCCTCAAATTCTGCGACTGTGTGAATTTAACATTCTGAACCCAATTTTTTTCCCATGTTTCCAACATCACTGGTTCTGCAAAATTTTGTGCCCACTTTATCATGCAATCTTTAACCAATTCAGTTTCTGAATCCCTTTCTAACAAAACATTATAAACCTTTTTAATATGCATTGAACCTTTATATGTCTAACCAATTCTTCCTCATGCATCATTATACCAGTTTTTTGGTCCTCTTTCCATCTCAATTGAAGTTGATTATACTATAACCAAGTTAAATTAATTCCTTCTTCCAACAGCGTTTCTAAAGTCTTCAGTTGCCATCTGCCCGCATCTGCAAAAAGAACTTCTTTATATAAACCCCCCCTGAGTGACATTATATTTGTATTCCACATGATATGACCAAGATCCAGCCATAACGGTATTTTGTAATCCCATTTGAGTCGGTGCTTCTTCCAAACTCTCATCAAAGAGTCTCTAAGTATGTGGCTTTTAAATACTTTTTCCACTTTATTCTCATAAAATAAGTAAGCATGCCAACCAAATTCAAGATCAAAACTTTCTATATTCAATATTCCAGTCTTTTTCCTTCCAAACCAATCACTTGCTTGCGTCAAAGCTGCTGCTTCATAATATAATTGTAGGTTTGGAAGTTTAAGGCCTCCCCTTTCTGGAACATCTTGCATAATTTTCAGTTTCACTCTCAGTTTTTTCTCGTTCCAGACAAACTTATTCAGTCCTCTTTGCCATTCTTTCAATTGTTTATCACTTTTAAGCACCGGAATCATTTGAAACAAAAAAAGAAATCTTGGCAAAATGTTCATCTTAACTGCTGCTATTCTTCCAAGTAAAGACAGCTGCAGTTTTTTCCAAGTCTCCATATCTTTCTGTACATCTCGCCACAACACCTCATAATTATTTTGAAACAATTTCATATTTGATTCTGCAACCTGAACTCCTAGATATTTAACCTTTGGTACTATCTCAAAACCTGCCTTGCTTTCAAGTTCGTGTTTTCGATCTTGTGTCATATTTTTAACTATCATCTTAGTTTTTTTCTGGTTCAGTCTCAATCCTGTTTCTGTACCATAGTCTTTTATAATGTCTTTCATCTGGATTATTGATTCCATCGGCTGTGTTAGGGTAACAACCAGATCATCTGCAAATGCCCTTATTCTGTAATCCTCTTGCCTTATCACTATTCCTTTCAAGGTGCTCGAGTCCCATATTGTATTCAACAAGACTTCTAATGTTCAAATAAATAACAATGGGGATAATGGACAACCTTGTCTTGTTCCTTTTTCAATATTGAAATCTGTTGTCAAACTTCCATTAATAATAATCTGTGCCTTTTGTTCTTGATAAATTGCTGAAACCGCCTGTATAAATTGATCCCCAAAGTCCATCTTTTTTAAAGTCTTTAATAGAAAATTCCAATCCACTCTATCAAAGGCCTTCTCCGCATCCAAGAAAACCAGCACTGCAGGGATCAGTTTATTCTTCTCAAGATATTCCAATAAATCTATAACTTGCCTTACATTGTCCTTCATATATCTGCCTTCTATAAATCCCGCTTGGTCACAATGAATCACCTCTTGGATAACTGGCATCAACCTGTTGGCTAATACTTTTGCAAATATTTTATAATCATTATTCAGAAGAGATATTGGTCTAAAATTCTCAGGTTTTTTAGGACCTATTTGCTCTTTCGGTATCAAAGAAATATAAGCTGTTTTCCATGATGGGGGTATTTTAGCCCCTTGTTGTATGTTACAAAATAAGTCTTTAAGATGTTCAACCATTTCTGCTTGCAAAGTTTTATAGTACACTGCAGTTAAACCATCCGTCCCAGGAACTTTAGCTGTTTTCAATTGTTTAATTGTGGCCATAATCTCCTCAACTGTTATAGGATAATCCATTCTCTCCTTTTGTTGACTGGTAATTTTTGTAACTCTTTTGTTTTCTAGATATTTCTCTGTAAGTCCATTCTGTGTGTCATCTTTGTCATATAATTTGATATAATAATCCACAAAAACTTCTTTAATTAATTTTTGTTGGGAAATTTCCTTCCCTCCAATATCAATACTATAAATAATCCGTGTACTCTGCTTCTTCCTTAGTGTATAATTTTTTAGTCACCTTATCATACTTTTCTTGCACCACCTCTTTAATTTTTTAATCTTCTGCTTAATTTCCTGTTGTGACTTTTCAAATTTCTCATCCAGAGCCTAAGTAATAAAATCCTTTAAACTTTCAAAATCCATCTTTTTTTTCTGGCTCTGCTGGCTGGGAGGCTGCTGTTCAGGTTTACGTGTGGGGGATCTCCCCCCCCCCCTGCTGCCTTCCCTTCCTGTTTAGTCTGCTTAGAAGCCATCCTGCCACGTAGGCTAGCTTTTCCAAAAAAGGAGATCCATTTTCCCTTTCCTCCACCACAGAATCCTCTAAAACATTCTCCCAGGTTTAGTCAAATTAGGGGTGAAATTAAAGTTGAAGCAAGATCAGGCTTGTTCTTTTAAAAAAAAAGATTTTTCCTTTCTTTTCCTCCACTTGTTACAGACAGCGCAACTTTGTAGCTAGTTGAAATAACTTGCTAATCCACTCTTGCTTTCAGCTCGTTAACACTGAAGCCGGGCACCATTTTCAAGCAACTTTCACACACTCACTCTCCTGCTTTAAACTTGATCACAGGGCTAATAATACTTGCAGTTTTGGAGGTTCAAGTTGTTATTCCACCCTGGTTGTTTGAGTTCATTTTGTTTTAGATGAAAAGGTTGCTCCTGCCGCCTTGCTCTGCGCTAGGCAGACTCGTCCCATGCTGTCTGGAGTCTCAGCGAGCTGGAAGGGAGCCGCGCCTGTTTCCTCCCCAGAAACAGCTATCTGGGGGCTCACAGGGGCTCAACCTGTTTCTTGCCCACTCTCTTCCACTAATCCTTTGGATTGGGGAACTTCCGAGCCGCTTCTCTGGATCAAAGCGGCTCTAACAGGCAGTGGGGCTGGCGGTCCAAAAACGGGATCATCTTTCAGTGGCAGGAAGCAAACCGGAAGTCCTCTTAGTCAGATTTTTTGTTAAGACTTTAGTTTTTTGTCTGTTAATTTTGAGTCCCGCTACTTTGCCATATTCTTCTATCTTTGCCAGTAACTTAGTTCCTGCTATTTCTGGTTGTTCTACTATGAACACCACGTCATCAGCAAAGGCCTGTAATTTATATTCCTCATTTCGTATCCATAGTCCCTTTATGTCCTCTTCCTTCCTTACCTCATTTAGTAAGGCTTCCAGCGATATTATGACTAGTAAGGGAGATAGTGGGCAGCCTTGCCTCACCCCTTTTTGTATGTCCAGCCTTTCTGTCATGTCCCCATTAATTGTGATTCTCACAGTCTGGGAGGAGTATACTTTCTTAATCATTTTTAAAAATTTGTCACCAACATCCATTAACTCTAATCCAAGATTTAGGAGTTTCTGCTTCTAGTAATGCATCATTAAGGACTTGGAGGAGTATTTAATCTATCGCTGACTGGCAGTTTTTATAAAATTCAGTTGGAATTCCGTCTGGGCCTGGTACCTTGTTGCTCTTCTGTTTCTTCTGGGCTTATATCAACTCTGTCATCGTAATTGGTTTATTTAATATGTCTTTATGTATTTTCTTGAATTTTGACATATTTGCTTCACATAAGTATTCCTTGATATCTCGGTCTTGGATCTCCTCTTGTGAGTAAAGTTTTTGATAGAATTCCTTAACTATACGTTTTTTATCTGAATTCGTGTTACATATTTGTCCCCTTTCATCTTGTAGTTGATATATTATTCTCTTCTTCCTCTCTTTTTTCAATCGGTACGCTAACCAGCGACCTGTTTTGTTTGCGTATTGGAAATGTTTCTGTTTTGCCATGTTCATTTTCTGTGCAATTTCTGTTTGCATAATTAAATTCAGTTTGTGTTTGGTGAGGTTCAGGTTTGCCTTTATTGTTTTATCATCAGGTTGTTTTTGTAACTGTGATTCATATCTGTTGAGTTCTTGCAGTAAATTATTCCTTTTTAGTTGTTTGTCCTTATTTTTTTTAGTTGTATATGCTATGGTGAGGCCTCTTATGTAGGCTTTTGTGGTGTCCCATAGGTTCTGTAAGAGGTCTGTTCCTTTGTATTTAATGAAATAATAATATTTAAGGAATATTTTGAGTTCCTTCTCGATCATCCTTATATATTCTTTATCTTTTATTATTCCAGTATCCATCATCCACCTCTTCCGCTTATGATAACCTTTCCATATTATTTTTATAGGATTGTGATCGCCCAGGTATTTGGTACAATTTCGATATCTCGTATTTCTTTTCTAAGATCTGGTGTCACCCAGGCCATATCAATCCTAGACCATGACTGGTGGGAGCTTGAGTAGTATGTGTATTGTTTAATTTGTTTATTTGCTTCCCTCCACCCATCGTTTAAATGGAATTCTTTGGCCATATCTTCAAATGTTTCCTGTAGAGTTCTCTTTCTAGTTTTATTTTTCCTGTTACTACGATAATCGTCTTGTAGATTCACAATTGCGTTAAAATCCCCAATAATGCAGATGTTCTCATATTCCAGGTCTTTAATTATGTCGTGCAGTTTCTTGTAAAAATCTCTCTGGTTTCCATTGGGTGCATATATGGATACTAATAATATTATTTTTGTTTCTGTTTGTATTTAGATTATTAAGATGCGTCCTTCCGTATCAGAATATATCTGATAGTTTTCAGGTGATATTTTAATGTACATTACCACCCCTCTCTTTTTACAGTCTCCTAGGGATGTATATAATCTTCCTAATTTTTTATTTTCCAATAATTTTTGTTGCTGTCTTTTAATATGTACTTCCTGTAATGTTATGATATCAATATCAAGTTTTTGTACTTTTGTAAATATGTATTTCCTTTTCATTGGTGAGTTGAGTCCATTTATGTTGATCAAAATAATTTTTAATTCTCCTTCCATCTTTATTTGGGTTTATCTATTTGTTATTTTCAACTTTGTTGTGTTTCTGGTAACTCTTTGCGTCTTTTCCCTCGTTCCCTCTCTCTCCATTCTTTCTTTCTCCATTCTCCTTTTATCTTCTTGATCTTTTTCTTCTCTTTCTATTTCTTTGTACCTCTTGCCTCCTATGTTCCATTTCTTCCCTCCTCTCTTGTTCTTCTTCACATGTAAAATGTTGTTCAAAGAAATCTTGAGCCTTCTCTAGATTATCAATCCTATACTTTCTATCCTCCCAGGAGATAAGTAGACCTTCTGGCATTAGCCAGCGAAATTTTATTTTGAATTTATTTAACTGTGTAGTTATAAAATTATAATTTCTTCTTTGGTCTCTTGTTCTTCTCGGTACTTGTTTGAGAGTTAAGATTTCTCTTCCCTTGTACATGGTTGTCTCCTCTCTCATTTTCCTATAAATCTCTTCCTTTATAGATTTCTTCATGAATCGTATGTGGATTTCCTTGGGTAACTCGATCTTGCGTAGTTCGTATGAACTCTTTCAGTTGTGTTCCTATGATCTTCAGTTATCCATATGAAGTCTTAGAAAAATTACCCTGTGTAACTATAATACCGTCATGATGTTATTTAGATAGAGTGATCCTTTATCTCAATCTACTGGGTTTAGCTTGGCAACTTGTGCCAGCAGAGGAGGCATGCTGTGGGTCACATCAGCTCGATTATTTTGCTGGTGGGGTGCAGGAGAAGGGCCTTTTCTGCTGTTGCTCCTGCCTTCCAAAACATCTTGCTCTGAATGTGACATTGGTTCCACCCCTCCTATCCTTTCATAAGGTCTTAAACATCTGGCTCTGCCAGTTGGCCTAGCACAATGAAGATAGTTAATTGAGTAAAACGACATGTCCTTGTTTTTTAATTCTTACTTTTAATTCATTTGTGTGTGAGTGTGTGTGTGTGTATGTATATGATGTAGATGTAGATGTAAATGTATTTCATATGTACATATACATATAAAGGTAAAGGTTCCCCTCACACATATGTGCTAGTCGTTCCCGACTCTAGGGGGTGGTGCTCATTTCCATTTCAAAACCGAAGAGCCAGCGCTGTCTGAAGACGTCTCTGTGGTCATGTGGCTGGCATGGAACGGAAGGCGGGGAGCGGGGTATGGAGGAGCTCAGTGCTGATAGGGTGGAAGGCGATTCCATCAGGACCGTGGTTGGGAGGGGCAGATATGGCGGGAGTAGGGGGCCACATCAGGTGGTGGGGGCACGCACCCGCTATCTCCAAGCGGTGGTATGCCTCAGCCCCCATAACTCTTCTCGTCTCCCCGGCTGTCCAGAGTTTCAGAGCCCAGGCCTTAGACTGATGCTGTGCAACGCCAGGTCCGTGGTTAATAAGGCCCCCCTCATTTGTGAGCTAATACAGGAGGGGGGTGCGGACCTGGCAGGTATTACAGAGACCTGGCTGGGCCAAGGGGGGGTCCACCTCGTAGAGATGTGCCCACCAGGTTTCCACGCATTCCATCAGCCAAGGGCCCAGGGCAGGGGTGGGGGGGTGGCGGTCATTATAAAGGAAGGTCTTGATCCGAGGGAGGCCACTGTACCTCAGATAGCCAGATGTGAGTCTCTCCTGGTGAAGTGGGGCCATGGGATGCAGGTGGGCCTGCTGATTGCATACCTGGCTCCCTGCCATGTGACAGCGGCCCTGCCTGAGCTTCTCAACGTTATTGCCGGGGTGGCGGTTGATACCCCCAGACTTTTGGTCACGGGGGATTTCAACCTGCCATCTGCCGGTGAGGCGTCTGGGATGGCTCGGGAGTTTATGGATTCCATGACAGCCATGGACCTGACACAATTAATTCATGGCCCCACTCATGCGGGAGGACACACTCTGGACTTGGTTTTTATCTCTGGTCAGTGGCGGAATGGTCTGGATATAGGGGATATAGTTACTGAACCCCTGTCATGGTCGGACCATTCTCTCCTGAGGCTGGACTTTTTGACCACTGCACCCCACTGCAGGGAGGCAGAACCGACCAGGTGGTTCCGCCCCAGGCGCCTGATGGATCCTGATAGGTTCCAGAGGGAGCTTGGGCCAATTCCTGAAACTCTAGCTCACGACTCGGCTGAAGATCTGGTGCCTGCCTGGGATAGGACAGCCGCCGGTGCTCTGGACCGAGTCATGCCTTTGCGGCCTCTGACCCGACACCGAACCTGCCCGGCCCCTTGGTTTTCCGAGGAGCTGAGGGAGATGAAGCGCCGGAAAAGACGCCTAGAGAGCGGTTGGAGGGCTAGTCGCTCCGAATTCGACCGAACACTAGTTAAGTCTCATATTAAGACCTATCTAGTGGCGATAAAAGTGGCTTTTCCGCTCTTATTGCATCGGCAGATAACCGCCCAGCCGCCTTGTTTAGGGTGACTCGCTCCCTCCTACATCAGGGAGCGCGGGAAGACCCCTTGCAAGGGCAGGCTGAGGATTTTGCACAGTATCTGCACGATAAAATCACTCAGATTTGGGAAGGCTTGGACTCTGACTGGATAGATCCTGGTGAGGTGACTGAAGCTGGTCTTGAGAATGTTACCTGGAATGTGTTCGACCCTGTGACTCCTGAGGACGTAGACAGGATTCTGGGGAGGTTAAACGCAACCACATGTTTATTGGACCCGTGCCCCTCCTGGCTGGTACTGGCCACCCAGGAGGTAACACGAGGCTGGATCCAGAGGGTCCAGCCCTCTGAGTGAGGATTGTGAGGTTTTCTTGCCTCCCGCCTTGAAAGAGGCAGTGGTGAGGCCCCTCCTCAAGAAGCCTTCTCTGGACCTGGCCGTTTTGGCAAACTACCGTCCGGTCTCCAACCTTAGCTTTGTTGCGAAGGTTGTGGAGAGTGTGGTTGCGCGACAGCTCCCACAGTACCTGGATGAAATCGGCTTCAGGCCTGGGTACAGCACAGAGATGGCATTAGTCACATTGGTGGATGATCTCTGGAGGGCTCGGGACAGGGGTTGTTCGTCTGTTCTGGTCCTGTTAGACCTCTCAGCGGCTTTTGATACCATCGACCATGGTATCATGCTGCGCCGGCTGGAGGGATTGGGGGTGGGAGGCACCGTGTTGCGGTGGTTCTCCTCCTATCTCTCTGATCGGTCGCAGTCTGTGTTGGCAGGGGGGCAGAGGTCGACCTCGAGGTGCCTTGCTTGCAGGGTGCTGCAAGGATCGGTCCTCTCACCGCTCCTTTATGTGAAGCTGCTGGGTGAGATCATCCGTGGTTTTGGGGTGCGATGCCATCTGTACGCTGATGACACTCAGCTGTACATCTCCACCCCAGACCACCCCAATGATGCCCTCAAAGTGATGTCCCAGTGTCTGGAGGCCGTGCAGGTCTGGATGGGTCTGAGGAGCACCCGGGGGCTCCAGCTGGTGCAGAATGCGGCTGCGCAGGTGATTATGGGAGCGACGTGGCGCTCCCACGTAACACCTCTCCTGCGCGAGCTGCATTGGCTCCCGGTGGTCTTCCGGGTGCGCTTCAAGGTGTTGGTTCTCATCTTTAAAGCACTCCATGGCTTAGGGCCAGGGTATTTGCGAGACCGCCTGCTGCTACCGATACCCTCCCACCAGCCAATACGCTCTCACAGAGAGGGCCTCCTCAGGGTGCTGTTGGTCAGGCAATGTCAGCTGGCAGCCCCCAGGGGGAGAGCCTTCTCTGTGGGGGCACCCACCCTGTGGAATGAGCTGCCTCCTGGAATACGATTGATCCCGGACCTCCGGACCTTCCGTAAAGCCCTGAAGACGTTTTTATTCCATCAAGCCGGCCTAGCCTAAATGGTTTTCTAAATTGGGATTTTAAATTTTATGGATTTGGGGGTTTTAAATTGGGAAGCTAGTGATTTAATTCTTTTTAATTATCTTAACTTTTGTATTTGTATGTTTTTTAATTTTGGCTGTTCACCGCTCTGAGTCCCTTCTGGGAAAAGGGCGGTATACAAATTAAAATAATAATAATAATAATAATAATAATAATAATAATAATAATAATAATAATAATGACTAAATGCCAAAGGCTCATGGAATGCTGTTACCTTCCCACCAAAGGTGGTCCCTATTTTTCTACTTGCATTTTTTACATGCTTTTGAACTGCTAGGTTGGCAGAAGCTGGGACAAGTAACGGGAATTCACCCTGTTACATGGCACTAGGGATTTGAACTGCTGAACAGCTGACCTTTCGATCTACAAGCTCAGTATCTTAGCTACTGAGCCACCACATCCCTTCACATATACATATACATATACATATACATATACATATACATATACATATACATATACATATACATATACATATACATATACATATACATATACATATACATATACATATACATATACTGGAATATATACATACATATATTAGAATTTAAATTGTGAAGGGCAGGTTGCAAAGTGGGGGGATAATTTCCAAGTTTTGATTAAGAAACAAGGAATTTGTGCAGAAAAAAAAGCAGACTATATATAAGTTAAAGATATGTGTTTATTTTCAACTGTAAGTTATCCAGAGTTACCTTATGGTAAGATGGGTGGCCAATAGATTTTATAAATAAATAAGTAGAACCCTAAGATAAAGATATTTAGAGTAGGCTATGTATCTTTAGATTGTACCACCCTTAACTTATATATAGTCTGCTTCCCCCCCCTGCACAAACTCCTTGTTTCTTAATCAAAACTTGGCAATTATCTCTCTACTTTGCAAAGTCCCCCTCACAATTTAAATTCCAATATATTTAGCTAACAGATACTTGACATTAGATTGATATAGCTTCCCAAAGGAATATGTTTAGTAGTTGGAGATTAGTCATTTAAGCTTTGTAACTTCAATTTAAATTGCAAATGAAAACTATCAGAAGGAAACACCTGTAAGTGTTAAATCAAGCAACTACTGGCTTTCAGCTAAATCAATAATTTGTCGCTGGACAATGAATATGTACCATGCAATCAAAACAAATAGGAACCTCTTCTGATTATCATAAAAGCAATAAAAAGACTTGCACAGCATTCTTTCCTCCAATTTGTCTTTCATTCTGCGGTATAAAGATAACAGAGTATGGCATCTTCATAGACTGTATTGTTTTACCCAATGTGTTTTTCCCCAATGGAGTTTAGAGTGCATTGTTTTATAATTTGTGGATGAAAATAAACAGAAGGAGAAAAACCCAAATGTGCTGAGGAAAGAGAAAATGAACAAAAACCAAGAGAGGAATTTCTGTGATAAATTAATTATGTTTTTATTCTTTTGCAAACGTCTATAATAAATCTTAATCTTAAAACAGAATACAATTATATCACAAGCAGTAGAATATATTTAATTTTCAAACTGCCTAATTATAAACATTATATATTGAAAAGAATGCTTAATTTTATTTTATTTTATCAAGTTTGATTCTGGAGAGTTTTGAAGAATATCAGTTGCTAGGATCTTGAACAATATTATCAGCTTTGGTTTTCCTTGAGGTTTTTATTTCTGTTTCAATCTTCATTGTTTGAATTTTTTCAGGAATTCTCATGGAAGTTTTCATTTCTTCTCTGTTGTGTTGGATAATTTTGCAGGTATTATGATTGAAAAGTTAAAAACAAAAATGGTTTGGTTGACATTTCAGTTTAGAAAGAGAAAATTCTTCTACATCCTTTTTTAATTCTTGCAAATCCTTTTTCCATTTCCTTTTTAAAAGAATCCAAACTATTGGCAACTGTTCCATCGTTTTTCTTGGCAAATTCTTCAAATATTTTCTACAATAAATCTGATGAAATGCCCTTATCAGTAAGTTGTTCTAATGAGCCTCTCCTTCTTTCTCTTTGTACTGTGAATGTTCTTACATTGCTATTATAAAAAAGTGAAAATGTGTCAATTAGGGTGAAAGTCAAAGGCAGGCTTCTCCTTTTTTTATGTTTTGCTTTTATTTATTTTAGCACTTTATCCCAGTAATCTGTCTGTAATTATAGTCACACAGTCTGTCTTATAATACCCTTATTTCCTTATCTGTAAAATCCACCAATTATCTACTTTCCTTAATAATAAACAATCAACTTTTTTTTTGCAAAGGTCCACTCTGTTTGTTTGTTAAAATCAGTTAATTTTACCATTTTAAAAGACATCTCCTTCATAACTCCCCCCACCAAACTAAACTCTACTTCTGTTTCTTAAAGTGCTCTTTATCCATTTAAAACTTCCTTGAATCAAAATCTTGTTTAAATTAAATTAAATCATTTAAAATAGGATTTCCCTTCCTTTTCTTAATTGCAAAAGTGTCCATAAGGATTGCACAATGGTCTAGGGTATACCTTTGGCTCCCAAGCTGCTGAACTCAGATCCTGTGATGTTCTTGTGAGGAATGGCTATCCAGAGTGTAAGTGAGCAATCCCCCAATCTCTCCTTCCTCTAGAAAGATTTTTGTTACCCGAAATCTGATTCCTGGCCTCTGATTGCCAGTCACAGAGCTGCTTGCAGAAACATCGAATTCAGCATAAATCCTCACCTGAAAGTGAAAAATAGCAAAAATTGTGTTACTTTGGACCATGATAGCTGGGATTAATGGAATCTGTAGTTCAAATATTGTGAACCATATGGATTATTGACTATTTTATATAGCCGTGAAGGCGAACCATGGCACGCATGCCGGAAGTGGCACACATCTCTCTGGGAATGCGAGCCTTCGCCCGTTGCTCTTCCGGGTTCCAGCGTGCCAGCCAGCTAGTTTTCACATGCATGGGAGCACTGGAAACTGGAAGAGCTGCTGCCCGGTGCACATGTGCAGGTGGCCAGCTGGTCTTCGCACATGCATGAGTGCCAGAAATCAGAAGACCAGGTGGCTGGGGCGCATGCACACACCATAAATCAGAAGATTATCTTCCCGGTGTGTGCATGCACACCGGGCGGCTGCTCTTCCAGTTTCTGGTGTGCACATGCACCCCAGTCAGCTGGTCTTCGTGTGCGCATGCATGCCAGAAACCAGAAGACTCGGTGGCTGGTGTGCATGCACACACCAGAAACTGGAAGATCATCTTCCCAGCATGCACATGCACACTACTCTTCCGTTTTTCAGCACATGCACATGCTGAAAAAGTTCGCCAACACTGTTATATAGTATAGTAGGTAGGAACATATTTTGCCACATCTCCAGTTTTGTAGATATGGGGAAGAGGAAAGGAATAATTGATGGCACTGGAAAGAAGAGATTCTTCATATCTGAACTCAAGAGGGAATAGCAATAGGCATTAGGGAAGATAATAGCAAGTGATGAAACATTAAATTTGTAATGCAAACCCTACTCTTTATGATCTTGAAAGCAGCAATGCAGCACTAGTATTATAAGGCAGAGTTTATGTTATAACATTACAACATATATCGTTGTTAGGAACAGATGGCTATGAATATGACTCTTAATTTAATCTAAAATGGAAATATAGTCCATGAAATCTGGTTTTTGTGGGGGAAAGAAAGCAAGTTACTCCTCCTTTGCAGATTCTGTAAAATATTACAGTTTTGCTCTAAATCCTTGCTTACGGGAAATGAGTTTATAGTTTAAGTATTTGGACAGCTTGCTCCACTCTTACAACATAAGGCAGTACCAATCAGCATAAAGAAGCATCTCATCCAAAGCATATTCATCCCCACTCTATGTATCAGTGCCAAACATGGACATTTTCAAGAGAACATAAGCTAGAGAACATACGTTAGTGACCACGAAAATGAGATATTTGAGGAAAGCTGCTAGAGTGACCAGAAGAGATAAAATCAGAAATGAGACCATAAAAGAATTTCCAAAAAGAATTGGAATAGAACCAATCTTAAATCACATATAAAAATAGCAAATAAAATGGTTTGCTCACCTGGAGGTTCCATACCATACAAAGCATGTACAAAAAGAGGAGAAGGTCAAAGAACATGAGGCAGGCCCAGAAGAAGATGGAGAGTCAACAGACTCTCCAAAGACACACTATAACAACATCAACTAACAATGGTAGAGCCTGCCAGAAGAGCAAGAACCAGAACTTTGTATCTCCCTTGACACCCAAAGTGGTAAAAGAGGAAGTAAAGAAGACATTCTAAATCCTTACTTAGAGAAAAAGAGTTTATAAATTGCACAGTTAAATTTAATAATTACAGTTTGTCTAATTAATGTGCCATTTTAATTCCATTTCATTCAAAGTACTTTACTGTGTATATTGACTAGGAAAACAACCCGTTAACATACAATTTTCTATTGTTTATACTGGCAATATTTTATGAAACCAGACTGTTAGCAATAATATAAAAAATAAAACAAACAAAAAAACCTTTAGTCAAATGAAATTTAGCCTAATTAAACTAGTTAGAATGAATTAAATCTGCTTAATATGGACCCCTTTTTAATCAACTGTTTTCTAAAGATGTAGTCTTAATTACTGTCTAAATGCATTTCTAAATGCATTTGCAATTTATCAAAGCTTTAAAATATGATGTGGAATAAAATAAAAAGAGCACAAGAATTGCTTTTTCTTCTTTCTCTGTCATAATTCAGGTAGCAGTAGTCTTTGAAGGCTGACAAAACATTCAAGGATTGACAATTTTTAAGGATTATATCATATCGTGGCAAATGAAAATTCAGCAGTGGGGAAATTAATTCCATTATCATAGTTGTAAATAACTTTCTGGACATATGCCTCATTCTATGAAGACATAGCAAGGAAGAGCCAGAATGCTCCCTTTGGAGTATATTGTCTGGTGACTAGCTGAAAATTCTTACTTTAATTTTCTGGATTGACAATATGGATTTCACTAAAAGTGCCCAGTGTTAGCAGTATGTAAGTCCATACTTAGACTTCAACTTTATGGAACTTGGAATCATACCTAGCGATTGTCTTATGTATACAGATGAAATCACCTGTTTCAATTCAGAGAGCATGATAGACAGAAATTGAGAGAAATGACTAGTGGGACTGCAATTACCATGTCTAGAATTTATAATAAAATTAATACCAGCTCATGATATTTCTAGCACCCACAACTGGATGCTTCCCTTATTTGTCAAACAGTATCCTCAGATGGAAATTCCCATTGGGATTTTGATTTTCAGGAAAAAAATGAATCCCCTTCTGTTCTAAACATTTATTGCAGTCATGCAACTCAAGTACGGTTTGGCACAAATTTTAAAAGGTAGCATGCTTGAAACTACTGACTTCCAGAGCAGGCCTACAAAATCTTTCCTCTCTCCATAATTAAGCTTTTAGACATATTGCAGTGATATGAATATAGAAGTGTTTAGAAAATCTCCTTGCTTCATAGGGATGGGAAGAACTTTTCAATAGATCTCTGATGGGGATGTTAAGGAATACGCCTCCCTTCCCCCATATTGAGATATCCCTTATAATTATCTTCTTGCACAGCAATTAAGCTTTGATCAAATCTCATTTGCTGTTAATTGAGGTTTTTTTAATACATACATACATACATACACACACACACACACACACACACACACACACACACACACATACACACACACACATATATATATATATATATATATATATATATATATATATATATATATATATATATAAATTGTCACATGAAAGACAGTAATTGGAGGGTCCAAGAAGGAAGAATGAACTATCCTTTGTAGTTTCTGTCTTTCTTCCTTACTCTTTGCCTAACATACTTCAAGTGTAAAGATTATTTGGGCATGAAATATATCATCACCTTCTATGCCTGGATAGCATTGGTGCCCTGAATAATCTGATAAAGTTTTGTACCCGGTGAAACATCCATTGTTGCGTTTGGTTCATATCTATTCAGTGAGATTGCCTAACCACACTGGGAAACTTGTTGCTTGCTATAAGGAGTGTACAAAAGAATTTCCACTTGTCTGCACATGCCAACATTAATGAAGCTGAATCTCTGGGTAGTCTATCTACTTGGACCTGTGTGATAACTATACTCTGCAGTAATGTGTATGGGCGCTTCAAACTGCAGAGTTCAATTTCTTTTTTTTTCCCCTTGTAACATTTTTTCTCTTCCGCTATGTCTCACAATTTGCAACTGAAATGTCTTCATGATGTACGTCATTAAATATCCAAGCATTTTTATGTCATTTCTTTCACACCATTCCCATTCCTTAGTTAATGAATTTTCTGTTTTCCCCATTACTGCTTCATTCTGCTGGTGCAACCTTAGGGTTAGTAAGAAATGATTTATCTATTTATTTGTTATAAAATAATATTTATAGCATTTAATAATGTTCTTAAACTAGTTTTGTACGATATATAATTTATCTTGCCCATAGAGGTAATTCTCAACTTAGAACAGTTCATTTAGTGATGGTTCAAAGTTACAATGGCACTGAAAAAAGTGACTTACGACCAGTTTTCACACTTATAACAATTGCAGCATCCTCATGGTCATGTGGTCAAAATTCAGATGCTTGGCAACTGACTCATATTTATGACAATTGCAGTCTTCCGGGTCCATGAGATCACCTTTTGTGACTTTCTGACAAGCAAGGTTAATGAAGAAGCCAGATTCTCATAGCAAATGTGTTACTAACTTAACAATTGCAGAGATTCACTTAACAACTGTGGCAAGAAAGGTCATAAAATGGGCAAAATTCACTTAACAAATGTCTCAATAAACAACAGAAATTTTGGGAGACTTCCGGTTTGCTGCTGGCCGCCGCCAGACGTTCCTTTGGGACCGTCAGCTTCCATTGCCTGTCAGAGCCGCCTTCACAGCGGAATGGCGGCTCGAAAAAACTCCGTTTCCAAGAGGAAACGGAGATAGAGCCGGCAGGGGTGGGTAGAACTCTCTGCAGAGTCCCAAAAGTTTTTTTTTTACTTTTGGGACGGAGCGGATGAGAAGCCCCACATCCCCTGCCGCTGCTCCGGGCTTTGGGAGACCTCTGCTTATGCAGAGCCAGGCGTCAAGAGCAAGCCTGCGAACTTAACAGAATAAACAAAGAAAATGCGAGCTGGACCCTTAATACTGAATCGCAAGTATTTTACCCTTTAAAAAACTATTTAAGAGGAAAGAGGAGAGGAAAGGGGGAAAAAGAGCCTTTTAAAATGGCGTCTGCCGTTGCTGGAGAAGGGCTGAAAGGGAAAGTCCTTCCGTTTCTTATTACTACAATGTAGCGGAATAAATATCACTGGCTACATTTGTAGATAAAACCTCGCTCCTGTGTCTTCTCTTGCTGTTGATTGAAAAGAAGTTTTTTTTTTTGCTTTTTTAAGGGAAAGTCCTTCCGTTTTCTATTTTTTCTCTCTTGTTTGCTAAATCTTGTCTGTGTGGGAAATGGCATCGGGACCTACACAGCTGGACAAACTGCACCAACAAATTGTAACTCTCCAGTGTCAGAAACCTGATTTTAATATAATAGATTTTCTCCTTGAAGAGATTGTAAGAAGGGATGAGATTGTGAACCAGCAACTTGAAAAATTTAAGCAGGAAATTAAAGAAATTGGTGATTTGGTGAAATCAAAGTTTGACTTTTTGAATCAAAAGATTTTAAAATCAGCTAATGGTCTATCAGATTTTCTGATTCGGGTGGACGCAAAGACTAAATTATTAGAGTCTAAAATGAAGGAAACGGAGGAGAATTTGGATGACAAGATTCAAAAAATTAAAAAGGACTTGGTAAATATTCAGGATAATTGTCCAGAAGACAAATCTAAAATGGAGGCTGACCAAAAGACTGGTAATGGAGAAAATGTGCAACAGAGGATTGAAAGAGAAGTTTTAATGATTCAATATAATTTTACAGAATACGCAATTAGACTGAGAGGCCTGCAGGAAAATAATAGAGATGACTTAAGGAAAATATCTTCTGAAATTCTGGCTGGGATTTTAAAGGTTCAACCTGATGAAGTGTTTTGCAGGATTGATAGAATTTACAGAATTAACTCCTAGTTGGCAAAGCAAAGGCAATTGCCTAGAGATGTGGTGATCTATTTTACAGATAAAGAAATTAGGAATAATATTGTGCAGAACTCTTTTAATTCCACTTTGCAATTTCATGGAAGAAAGATTTGGATTTTTAAGGAGCTCCCGACTAAGATGTTAATGGAGAGGAAGAAATTTGGCTTTCTAGTGACTGAGTTAAAAAAAAAAATCCTATTCAGGTGGGACACGCCAGTTGGTTTAATACTGAGATATCAAGGAGTAAGATATCAGTTGAACACTGTTGAAAAAGCGGAAGATTTTTATCAAAAAATTTTAAAAATGAATTTAACATCTTTAGGCATAACACAGGATAAGCAAAAGGAGTTGGAAACAAATGGAAAATATCAAAATATAGAGGCTGTGGCAGATAAATTGTCTTTGGATTCCCTGGATACCCCAGCTGGTCTGTCTATAAATAAGAGAGTAGTGTCATCCGACACCAAGCTGATGAACCATCAAGTCACAGACAAGTGCGCAAATCAACTAGTTGATATACAAGTGACGGAGAAGAAAGATGAGATGATAAAACTAACCCAACAAGAACAACCCATAAAGCAGAATGAAAATCGACCAGCCGATACACAATCGGTAGGCAAGAAACGAGGATGGAAATTCAACCCGCAAAAGAAAAAGAAAAGAAATAGATCTCATAGAAATAGCAGTTTCTAAACCATGCAACATTGAAGCCAGGGACTTTAAAAAATGAATGAATATTTGAAAAGATAGTGGAGGCGAACAATTGTTTAATATTATCCTGAGGATTGTGGCAGATCTCTGCAATGCCGTGATTTTGGGATGTGAAAAGAGCCTCACCTTGTTGGATTTGAATCATCTACTTTGGATTTTTTTTTTTTTGGTAAATATATCATAATTATTTTGAGTTATAAGGCAGGAGAGTTACGCCGGGGCATGCAGAAGATCTGGATGTTACTCATTAGGATGATGGGAATTAATAATCCTGATGAATACCACAATTATAACCATATGGATATAATTATAATGTCACTCGGGTGGTTGTTTTTACTTTTATATAGATGCGAGGATATCTACTACTGATGGGGGCAGAAGATGACTGAAGATTTTGAACAAACTGTTGCACCAGCATGTTATTTTACCCTATTATGGGTGATGGATTTAACAATCCAGTGGAAAGACACTAAAGAAGATATTATATGGATTATAAATTTAAAGTTATTGTCTTTTCTCTTTTTACAAAATGGAATGCATATATAGATATGTGTATATTTTAGTATAGTGGGCAGTGGATTATAATTAGAATTAGAATTGTATTGCATGATCTTGCAGGAATTGAAGGGTTGAAATAGGTTAGTTTGGGGAGTGGAGGATTTGGAGGAATGGATAGAACTGAATAAATGTTAAATTTGGATGTAGGGAGAAGGCCGCCTTAAAATGTTATATTATTAATATATACAAAAGATTAAATGTTAAACTGTAATAATATACTATAAGTTTAGGGGAGGAGAAAAAGGGCAGATTATTGTAAAGATTCAACGATCCAGTGGAAAGACACCAAAGAAGATATTATATGGACTATAAATTTAAAGTTATTGTCCCTTTTTTTTTTTTTAATAAAATGGAATGCATATATAGATATGTGTATATTTTAGTAAAGTGGGCAGTGGGTTATATTTAGAATTGTATTGCATGATTTTGTAGGAATTGAAGGGTTGAAATAGGTTAGTTTACTGATTGATTAGTCTAAGAAAAAGGATCTTTAAGTCATATATTTAGGGGAGTGGAGGAATTGGATAGAACTGAATAAACGTTAAATTTGGATGTAGGGAGAAGGCTGCTTTAAAATGTTATATTAATATATATAAAAGATTAAATGTTAAATTGTAATAATACACTATAAGTTTAGGGGAGGAGAAAAAGGGCAGATTATCGTAAAAATGGGAGTTATAAGAATAATATGCTAAGGGTCAGTATTCTGAGGAGGGAGTAAGGGAAAGGGAAGATGTTATGTATGTAATTAGTTATGAAATAGCCTAATGTTGTGAAGAAGTCACGGGGGGGATGGGTGGTGAGGGGGGGTTAGGGAAGAGGGGGGGGGAAAGGGGGAAAAACTTGTATTTGAAAACTTTTTCAATAAAAAAAAAAAAAACAGAAATTTTGGGCTCATTTGTGGTCATAAGTCGAAAACCACCTGTACTACAAACTGTACTATAGTATGCAAAATGTCCTTCTAATTTTGTAAATGAAAACTTGCATCTATATATGAACATAACATGTGTAAACATTGCTGATAGCATTTACTTTCTACATTTATCTCTCTCTCTCTCTCTGAGTATCATCATCCTAATAATAATATATGCTCAAATGTATTTTCAAATGTTCTAATGCTATATAAAAATTCTTATAGTTGCTGATTGACCAGAGACAAAGTTATCTTCCCTAATTTTGCTCTTAAAAAAACATATTTAGAATATTTAGATGTTAGAAAAACTAGTTAATTATGGGAAAATCCTATTGTTCTTAATAGGATTTCAAGATAAATATAGGTAGAATTATGTTTGAAATCTTTATTGTTCAGAGCTTGGCAAATTTTAAAGCCAAAGGGGGAAAAATCATATATGTTATCCAATATTGCAAAATATTTTTTATGTGATGGTATTTTATATGAATCTAATTAAGAACAGAAAAATTGAGCTTCTTTAAATCTTTGGAAAATGTATATAGCTTTAAACATTTAAAACTTCTAAAATATGAAAGTCAGTCAATTTTGATGATAAGCCATGAAGCATAAAGAGAATAACAAATGAGAGTTGTGCTTAAGTGGAAGATGTGGCTACAGCAGCTTTCACAGAATGACAATCAACATTTTTTTCATAGTTACTTCTCCACACATAATCCTGATGTCCTGTCATTGTTCTTTCTTTGCAAATTAATGGCAACCTTGAATCAAGAATAAGTGCATAGAATATATTTGTGAGAGAGTGAAGTCACTCATTCTCATTCTCCCAAGAGTTAATAAATACCTTGTTCATGGGAAGACAGCTCAGAAATAAATTACATACATCATGGAACTCACCAGACATGTACAAGAGAAACCATTCTCGACAGATTTTTCTGATATGCTCCAAGAATCAAAATTATACAGGAAGACAGTAGAGTGAAATTCACTGAAGTCTTATAGGACCAGATGTTTCAAAAACATAAATAGCATTAGGACTTCTTTGAAAGAAATGGGGTACTGAAGGTGGTTTTGTGGAGAGAAACCATGGTCATCATCTTTGAAAAGACACTAAGTTTGCCTACTTGCTTTTCTAATCATAAATTTATGAAATTGGTTGTTATCTGTTTCAGCTATTAAAAACCTGGAATCAACAAGTTTTACAGCACTGTGCGAATCCTTAACAAATTGAAGGTTTAACTACAAGTTTAGGAACTTAAAGAAATATGTATTTGAAAATAAATAAAAAAGGGTGATTAAAACATTGATTTTGTAAATTACAACGAGACATGGATTCATATAAGTTTGAAATATGATTTTGGAATTAATGATAAAGAATTTGTCCCATAGGAGAATTCTTTAGATTTGATTTAAAGAAAAACAAAATATTAAAATAACATTTTAAAAATTGGACATCGAGGGTACCGTTTAAGTTGGTGCAGATAGTGGATAGTGAGTGAGGTAGCACATAAATTTAAAAAATAGATAAATGATAGATAGATATAGATAAATATAAATATAATAATTAAAGGATATGAACACATAAATTAAATGTACAATCACAGAATAAAACAAAATATTCCAAAACAGGAATATTGAAATACACATTTGAAAAATGGAGTCAAAAGTTTATACTTACAGTGTCAACAGCAACATCTGACTCCATAGGTAGACTTCTTTATATTTGTAATGATAAATATGGCAAGTCACTTCTTTATATATTTTTCTTTTCTTTACCATAATTTTACGTTTCTTTTTTTCCAATTTCTCTTTTTTCTTTCTTTTCTGCACCTTCTACTTTTTCTTTTTATTCTTCCGTCTTTTTCTAGTTTGTGTTAGCTTTTACTTTTGCAATTATAAAAGTTAATACAGTTGCTATTAAGACATAAGTAACTAGGCATAAAGATGAAAGGCATTGTTTAAACTGTGATTAATTAAAATAAGTCTAATCATAATGGGTGATAATAATACTTTAAAATTATATGTTTTATAATTCATGAATTTTAAATTCTATATTTTTAGTAGATAATCCCTGAAAAAGGTTTGGATATGCTTACTTGTTTATCTAAGCTACGTTTTTAAATGTGCATATATGAATCCGTTTTGAATTTTTTTTTTCTTCTTGATTGACTCACAGCCTCTTTACTGAATATTTAAGATGTACAGCAGTTTTGTATCCAGTTAATGATAGAAAATGTGTACCTTGATACTTCCATGACTTTGATTCTCACTTTAAAACACTTTTAACAAATTTGCAACTTTTAAAAACATTGTACACTGGCATTAATTAATTGTTATGATTAATAGAACTTTATTGAATTACATTGACAGCTATTCGATGGGTGGGAATACTTGGGCTGAATTAATGATTAATTTATATGGCTGCATATTTTCACAAATAACTTTTTAAAAAAATTGAAAGACAATAATAAATAATATAACTAGCAAAAATAAAATAAATAAAATTTCAAGCCTTTCAGTACTATTAAAAATAATTTCCAGGCTCATGTAATTTTTAATCCTGTACCTGGGAGAACAGCCAGATTTTAAGGACTGTTTTTTTGAAAGAAACAGAATCTGCCTGGAATCCACACTGTATATCGGACATTAATATAATTGAGCCAGTCAAGAGGTATTTCACAAGAAGAGTACTCCACTCCTCTGCTCACAAGAGAATACCTTATGACACCAGGCTTGAAATTTTGGGCTTAGATAACTTAGAACTATGCCGCCTTCGGTCTGACCTAAGCGTAGTACACAAAATTATCTGCTACAATGTCCTACCTGTCAATGACTACTTCAGCTTCAACCACAACAATACATGAGCACACAATAGATACAAACTTAAGGTAAACCGCTCCAGACTCAATTGTAGAAAATACAACTTCAGCAACAGAGTGGTCAATGCCTGGAATGCACTACTTGATTCTGTGGTTACATCCCCAAACCCCAATAAGCACACCAACATGCCTACCATCCCTGTCCTACTGTCCCCATTTATTTGTATCCATTTCCTGTATTCATAATCATGTTTATACTTATATCTGTTATCTTATACATCTTTAACAAACTAAATAAATAAAAAAAAATTAAAAAAAGAAGAAGAAAAGCTTGCTTCCTGGATCCAAAAATGTGACACTCTTTATGCTCCTCCTGCTAAACCTGATGGTACAGGTAGAGACAATTGGAAAAGGTGGTCCCTAAAACATCCTGACTTTTGTCCACTTTTTTTTTTAACCAACTGCAGCATTTGGATGTTCTTCAATGGTAACCTATTGTTATCTATTACCTAACCAATTCTCCATGCTTATTGCATCTGCAGAGGGCTGTCCAATGGCTCTGTTTAAGATGACCCAGTCTCTCTTTGGAAAGGAGGACTCAGGTTAATATTCACAGGACCATTTGAAAAAAAATTGTCCAGCACCTGATAGATAAAATCATTTGAATTCATTCTCAGTTGGATTCCAAGTGTGAAGTAGGTCCATTGGAGATGCCCAGGGTGTGTACTTACCTAGTTATCTGGAAGTAGCTTGAGCCTATTGGACCTGATGAAGAAAACAGGGTACTCAGGGCTATTGGTTAACTACTTATTTATTAGATACTTGTGCCTCCTTGGTAAAAGCCTCCAGGATGGTGATTTGCAGCTGCATCCATGGCTGCAGGAGATGGTAATTCTGAGACCATTTAAGGAAGCCTTGATCTGTCCCCTCCTTAAGAAAATTTTACAGGATCTCACTTGTCTGGACAATTTCTTTTTCTTTTTTTTTATTAAAAGTTTTATAGGAAATACAAACATTTTCTCCCCCCACCCTTCCCCCTCAACCCCTCCCACCCCCTGCCTCCCACCCCCCTTCCCCCCTTCCCCCCACCCCCTTCCTAGACTTCCCAGAACAGGCACAGGGTATAGCATTCACAAACATAAAGCTAAAATATGCTAACAAATTATTGCATTCATATTCTCCCTAAGTCTTTAACTCCTTATAACTCAAAAAACTATAAACATAAACTACTTAAAAATTATTTCATTCATAAGCTATATGTATCTTCTTGTTCGGATACTTTTTTTGTATATAATCAATCCATCTTCTCCATTACAATATGTATCTTTCATTTGAATAGTCTTTAAGGTATGATGAAATTTTTGCCATCTTTGCCAAATGCACAACTTTTAGTGTCCATTCCTCAATGGTGGGTGGATCTTCCTTCTTCCAATACTGTGCCACCAGTAACCTGGCAGCTGTTATTAAGTTCAAAACCAACTTAGTCTCTATTACAGTACAATCCGTAACTAATCCCAGCAAAAAAAACCTGTGGTGTAAATTTAATTTTTTTCCTTAAAATATTTTGAATAATCCACCATATTTTTTATCCAAAAAGCCTTAATTTTTTTACATGTCCACCATATATGAAAATATGTAGCATCTTCACACTCACACCGCCAACACTTAGGTTGTAAATTTGGATACATACAGGCTAGTTTTTTGGGGGTCTAAATGCCATCTATAAAACATTTTATAAAAGTTCTCTCTTAGATTTTGAGCTTGTGTGAATCTTACATTTCTAACCTATATCTTTTCCCATGTTTCCATCATTATTGGTTCACCTATGTTTTGTGCCCATTTTATCATACAATCCTTGACTAGCTCTGTTTTTGAGTCTATTTCCACTAATACATTATACAACCTTTTTATATGCATTTGACCTTTATCTCTTATTTGCTTTTCCCAATCATAAATTAACGTTTAAAATCCTCCTTCTCTCAACATAAAAGTTCTTTCCAGGCAAGAGGCTACCAGCGAAACGAAACCTTCTTGTAACTTTCACTTTCCATGCCCTTTCAAACCACAATTGTCATCTTGTTACAAATTGCTAACTTGTTACTTACGAAGGAGGCTATAAACATTGGAGTTAAGTGTGAATATTTGCAGTCTGACTTCTCCTGGCTTGTTCTGCCTGCAGCAATTGAAGATGTTAAAAATCCATCACTTGTTTTCAGCAGAAATGGTCACGGCTTCTAGCTCTGTTAAATAGCGGAATCATCCCAGGTCCGGAACAGATTGAAAGGCTTCTAGGGAGCTCTCACCCTTCGTGCCCCAAGATTTCTCCTAGGGCATTTGGGGGGCTCTACCTCCGCCTGTCAGCTCTTCTCTCTCCCTTTTGCCCGGGGAGAGGGTTTCCAAGCCTCAGACAGCTGTTTTTCAGCTGTTCTGGGGCTTTTATGGTGCCGGGGATCGGGTGCCCACAGAGGAGCATCAGCAAAGCTTGCGGAGCCAACCGGAAGTCTTGTCTGGACAATTTCTATCTAGTTTTTCATCTCCCTTTTTCAGGGAAGGTGGTAAAAAAAAGTTGTGCTTCAGCTTCAGATATCGTGGATGAAAAGGATTAACTGAACCTTTTCAGTTGGTTTTCAAAACTGGTTATAGGACAGAAAAAGCACTGGCTGCACTTGTAGATGATCCATGACAGATTCTGGTAGTACACCTATGGGTTAAAAGGGCCTTAGGATCTGCAAGTTTATCATCCTTAATTTTGGAAGGACATGCCAGTGTGCAATTTGGCAGTTTTCCTAGACTTGTGATTACTGCTCTAAGAGAAGATGGAAGTAATGGCTAGGGGAACCTTTGTGTTGTGTGTCAGTTGCATCCTTTATTGGGTTGTGAGGCCTGAACACAGTTACTCATTTCTTAGTCATCTCCTGGTTGGATTAGTCTAACATGCCATACATGGGGCTACCTTTGAAGAGTATTCAGAAACTACAACTGGTACAGAACACAGTGGCATGGACAGTTCTGAAAGCTTTTTGGATGGCATATATGACATTGCTGGTATATGAACCGCACTGAATATTACTTTGCTTCCAGGTTCAATTCAAGTGAACCTGGAAGCAATCACTTTTTAAAGTGATCATCACTTTTAAAAACTTTGTTGCATGGGTTCAAGTATATCTGAGGATATACTTTACCTCAATGAGGTATACTTTACCTCAATGGAATTAACCCACACCACACACTTGAGTAGAAAAGGCCTATTTTGGATTCCATCAGCCAAAGAATTTTGGTAGGCAGGGTCCAGGAGAAGAGCCTTTTCTGCTATGGCCCCTGCTCTCTGGAGTATTCTTGCACAAAGATAAGATCTGCCCTCACAACATTGGCATTCCAGAGTAGCCTAAAAACATAGCTCTGCTGCTCGACCTGAGGCCCTACCTGAACTAGAGAAGATTCTTATACCCAGGTTGCCCATCATGTCGATTTTTTACTTTTAATAACATGCAATTGTTGCACAACCCAAAGTTGTGCAAAAGCTCTTCTACCCATGGCTATCTTTGAACAAGAACTGCAAATCCAGGAAGATTTTCCCACATTATGCAGTGGGAGCTCTAAACCTCTCTGTTTATGGGTAACAAATAATGTATGTCACACTTAAAATAAAATTGTTTTAAATTTTAAGTGGACTTTGCTATAAATGGAAAAATATTTGTTGAAACCAAAAAAAAAAAATAAAAATACTCATAGCGATTAAACTATTAAAATACCTAAAAGTAAATTGTAAGATACACATTTTCTGGACATTGAAAGGACATTAAAATGTATAATATCGATTCATTTTATGATATAATTATATTTGAAATAAATATTTGAAGTATATTTTGAAAATACCATATACAATTCGGGCCACTATCTTAAAACATTGTAAAAAATGCTACTGTGCAGTAGTGATGTATACGTTTCATGGGATTCATATTGTATTGACACCTTACTTCAATGGGTGATATCTTCAAAGCAAAATTATTCTAATCCTCTATTCCATCCCATTTCTGTTAGCTAAATTCATAAATGTTTTCGATCTGAAATTTTGGATAAGATTCATCTCACATAATTAGCAAAAAGAAGCCTTGAGACCAACTGAATTCAGCATATAGGTTTTA
Source organism: Arizona elegans (assembly GCA_022577455.1). Classification (NCBI taxonomy): domain Eukaryota; kingdom Metazoa; phylum Chordata; class Lepidosauria; order Squamata; family Colubridae; genus Arizona; species Arizona elegans. The sequence goes on along the minus strand of JAKOOJ010000009.1, from coordinate 30,565,535 downwards.
TTCAGGGGCACCTGAATAATTAGAAAGGACAAAAGCAAACAACATGTGATGAATAGCATAGCCTCTTACAAAAGGATTTCAGAGCACAGCTGTAGTGTTGTGATTCTTTTCCAACAGAGACTCTTTCTGCTCTGACTGGGAGGAGGAAACCGTCTAAAATAAGAATTTCAAAGATATAGTTACATGCAAAAAGATACAATTGTATTCTGTGAAAAATTGAGTAACATGGACTAATTTAAATTGAGTAACATGCTCACCTTTCAGCCATAAACAGGAATTAATTTTTTGTAAATTATAAATAGCCTTATTCAGTGGTAGTAGGATTAATTTATTTGCAATAATTAATTAAGTATAGCATTTAATTTAATTTGTAATATTCAGTTCTATATATGTTCTCCCATGAGTCAGAGGTAGCAAACTCAGAAATGCTTACTTTAGAGATAGTAAGTTATATACTATTTATTACGGTAGAAAAAGGACACCAAACATTTTTGTAAAGAAAATGCAGTATTAGGACAGTGGTTCTTAAACTGTTTGAGCTAGTTACCTCCTTTCCTATCCACAAATAGTTATTACCTCCATTCAAAACCCCAGCTCTGTTGTTTTGCACAAGTGTCTTGATAGTGGCAACCCCAAAGTGGATCTACAACTCATCAAGCAATTACAAAGTTCTCCACAATCCCCAGGATATGCCCAATTTCTGCCTCTGGGTAATTAGCCAACCTCCCACCATAAAGAACTACTGATCTAAGACATATCTGAGCTACTCAATTTAGCAAATGCATTTAGACACAATCAGGCATTTTGGATTAGATAACCAACTTTGACTGATCTAGAAAACTATACAGGATTAGCAACTGGATGGGAAACCACCAGCTAAAGGCAATGGCTAGATTGGAAAGTTGGGAAAACATCACAGAAGAAAGCAATAGCAATAACTTCAATTTACTTTGCCAAGAAAGCAACGTGAATGTTTCCATGTAGCCCTCAGGAACGAAGTCTGATTTGCAGAAATTTTTATCCTTCTAAAGCTACTGTATCTTTAAAGTTAAAGAGTCAAGAGCTAAAGCTAGAATTTAAACACTTTTATCCCTGACACAGACTATATCATTTAAAGGCTGCTGGAGGCATCTATATCCTCAGTTTGAACATTTGAAAATTTATTGCTTTTGTAACACAAAGCTGTAGACTGGTAGAGATATGCACAATCCAGATTATGGTAAAAAAGTGGGATTGCCTATTGATCTTTTCATTTGCTGTTAACAAATACTGTGTGCATGGTAGCATTGAGTATATCAAATCCCATAACAACTGGATAGTTTTTTTAATTCAGCTCAGATAGACATGTTCATGGATATATGAAAACTCTCTGCTACAGCCACTTTCTCTATACATATGGAGGTAGGCCATGGATACTATATTTCCAGGGCAACTTGATTGTTCCCTATTTTATATGGACTAAATTCACCATAGGAAAGTATTGCCTGAATACGGCTTATGCCATTATCCCGTTCTCACATGTAAAATTATGACTAGAGAGAAATCTGCATGTGATAAGAATTTTTTAAAAATAATTTTAATTGCTTTTAAAAATAATATCAGAAAAAGAAAACCCTTATGTGATAAGAAATAAAATATTATCAATGTACTCTAATTCTAGTCTGTGTCAATTTTACATATGTTATTGATCATATTCCAATTGCTCTTTTATTGCATCAAAATACTTTTAAAAAAAGATATACCATTTACATGACATCATGACATGACAAACAATATTTCTAAGTATTTTTGCCTTAAAGTAGAAAGGATAATCATATGTTAGCAATGTCTTGAAAAGCTTATGTCCACTATCCCAATCTTAAATTATGTTTAGCATCAAATGATTCTATAGACATTTAAAAAGTTTACCAAGCAGCCATCAATTTACACCTAATTTTCATCTCTATTGTTTCTATTGTTCTAGTATTGTAAAGAAATGGAATCAATAAAGGGTTAATTCATATATTTTCTTGAAACATTAGTGATTAGTATTTTCTTGAAATATTAGTAATAGTCCTCTTGCATAGAAAGACGCCTGGAGAGCGGTTGGAGGGCCAGTCTCGCTGAATCTGATCGAACACTGGTAAGGTCGCATATTAAGGCCTACCTAGTGGTGATAAAGACGGTAAAGTTTAATTACTTTTCCGCCTCTATTGCATCATCAGGGAATCATCCGGCCACCTGTTCAGGGTGACCCGCTCCCTGCTCCATCCGGGAGTGCGGGAGGATCCCCTGGAAGGCAGGGCGGAGGATTTCAGACAATACCTGTATGACAAAATCGCTCAGATCCGGGGGGATTTGGACTCTGACTGGGTAGATCAGGGCAGGGTGATGAGGAATAATCTTGAGAATGTTATCTGGGAGGAGTTTGATGCTGTGACTCCCGATGATGTGGACAGGATTTTGGGGAGACTTAGTACGTCCACATGTTTACTGGACCCGTGTCCCTCCTGGTTGGTACTGGCTTCCCGGGAGGTTACACGAGGCTGGCTCCAGGGTGTTATCAACGCTTTGTTGAGTGAGGGTTATTTTCCCGCTGCCTTGAAAGAGGCGGTGGTGAGGCCTCTCCTCAAGAAGCCGTCTCTGGATCCGGTAATATTGGCCAACTATCATCCTGTCTCCAACCTTCGCTTTATGGCGAAGGTTGTTGAGAGTGTGGTCGCGTGACAGTTTCCAGAATTCCTGGAGGAAACATCTTATCTAGATCCGTTCCAGTCGGGTTTCAGGTCTGGGCACAGCACGGAAACGGCATTGGTCGTGTTGGTTGATGATCTCTGGAGGGCACGGGACAGGGGTTGCTCCTCTGTTCTGGTCCTGTTAGATCTCTCAGTGGCTTTTGATACCATCGACCATGGTATCATGCTGCACCGGCTGGAAGAGTTGGGGGTGGGAGGCACCATTTTGCGGTGGTTCTCCTCCTTTCTCTCCAACCGGTCACAGTTTGTGTTGGCAGGGGGGCAGAGGTCGACCTCAAGACCTCTCATCTGTGGAGTGCCACAGGGATTGGTCCTCTCGCCCCTTCTGTTCAACATTTATGTGAAGCCGCTGGGCGAGATCATCAGTGGCTTCGGGGTGAGATACCACCAGTACACTGATGACACCCAGCTATACATCTCCACTCCAGGCCACCCCAGCGATGCCCTTGAAGTGATGGCCCAGTGCCTGGAGGCTGTGCGGATCTGGATGGGGAGGAACAGGCTCAGGCTAAACCCTACCAAGACTGAGTGGCTGTGGCTCCCGGCATCCCGATATAGTCAGTTGACTCCATCACTGACTATTGGGGGTGAGTCTTTAGCCCCCACAGAAAGGGCTCGCAATCTGGGAGTCCTCCTGGATATTCAGCTGTCCTTGGAGGAACATCTGATGGCTGTAACCAGGGGGACCTTTTATCAGGTTCGCCTGATTCGTCAGTTGCGGCCCTTTCTTGATCGGGATTCCCTGTGCACAGTCACTCACGCCCTCGTCATCTCTCGCCTTGACTACTGCAACGCTCTCTACATGGGGCTCCCCTTGAAGGGCACCCGGAGGCTCCAGCTGGTCCAGAACGCAGCAGCGCGGGTAGTAATGGGAACAGCATAGCGCTCCCATGTAACACCACTCCTGCGCAAGCTGCACTGGCTCCCGGTGGTCTTCCGGGTGCGCTTCAAGGTGTTGGTTATCACCTTTAAAGCACTCCATGGCATAGGGCCTAGCTATCTTCGAGACCGCCTGCTGCTACCGACGACCTCCCATCGACCCGTGCGCTCCCACAGAGAGGGCCTCTTCAGGTTGCATCAGCCAAACAATGTAGGCTGGTGACCCCCAAGGGGAGAGCCTTCTCTGTGGGGGCACCTACCCTCTGGAATCAGTTGCCTCCAGAGATAAGGAGAATCCAAGACCTCAGTGCCTTCCGCCGTGCCCTTAAATAGTTTAAATCCGTGATTGTGAACCTATGGCACATGTGCCACAGGTGGCATGTTTTCATCCTCCCCAGACTCCTAAAAAGGCTCTGGAGTCTGGGGAAAGAGAAAAACGGGCCCATAGGGCCCACCAGGCCATCGCATACCAGGAGCAGGGGGAGTGGAGGGATCGTGCACGCAATTGCAGGGGCAGGGCACATAGAATTATGGGTGTGGGCATGTGCGATCCCCCCCCGTGTTCCCCCTGCTCCTGGCATGTGATGGCGAAAAGGTTAGCCATCACTGGTTTAAACCATTGATGAGCTCATGTTCCCTTCATTGTTTTCCTCCCCTCAAAATGTCTGAATAGTATATATAGTTCCTTATGAGGGCATTCATCATTCATCTAGCCATAGATCATTGTGAAGTGTTAAGAAGCACTAGGGACATCTCATAGAATTCCCAATAGTTAAGAATGAAAACAGTGAAGCATAGCTGTCGAAATACAAGCCGAATTGCCTTAGCAGTCCTTGCTCAGTCTTTTTAGTAAAACAATACCTCAAGGTGACTTATTTGTTCTGGCTGCACAACAATGTAGTCTTATTGCCTCATTAAATTATTTCAGGTTTGTCAAAATTCATATAAAATAGCATTACCTACCATAGGTATTATCTCCTTGTTGGAGAGAAATGAAGGGTAGCATTACTGTGATTGATTTTTAGTACTAGGTAATTCAAAAGGATGGGTCATGAATACATTTGTTACAGTGAAGGAACAAGCCTATACAGAGCACAGACCCTGTTTAAGAATAGTATAATGCAACGTATAGTATAGTACATAACATTGTGGTTGATTTAATAAGTGAACTTCATTTCCTTTCCTGCATTTTTTACTGTTATTATTTATTGTTTGAATTACAACAGCAGCAGGAGTTCAGCCTGAGAGTAGAACTACATTACAGAGTGAGGAATGTGAGTACTTGCTTTGAATACGTTACCTTTTGAAAAGGAAGGATAGATGTGGAATAAATCAATAGGAAGAAAAATCTCAAGCAATTGAAATAAGTAATTCTAAATTAATCTCATACAATTCCACTCCATGCACATGGAAGCTCATTGGTGCACTCAGGAGTGTAGTATGACTCCATAAAGAAGCATTTAGAAATATATAATTTTTTTATAGTGTACAAACAATTTGGAAGCAAGTGTTGTTTTTTTTAATGTGATAGGCATCTGAATGAGATCTCAAGCCTGTTTTAGGGCTACTTATATCCATCTAGCTGACTGTGACTGATTTCAATAAGCTAAAAAATGTCAGAACTGTCTAGTATTTGAATGGTAGATCACCAGGGGGTAGACTTGATAAGGAAATAAAACCCATAAAGAATCCCAAAAGAAGCCCATAAATGACAAGCCAGTTCCACTCTATTAATCACAAAAAAATACATTTTCATGAAATTCAGCTCAAGTCAAAACAGATTTTATTTTTTATTTTCAGTTAGGTACAGATTAACTAAGAGTTTACCATTAGCAGTTTGTAGTATAGTAAATCCATTTCATGATTATCAATACACTCATGTTGTGAGTATGTAAAGTTAACATGTAAGTGTTTCTTTGCATTGTGTGCACAAGGCACATTCCAATTAAAACCTTGTGCGTAGGTTATAGATATAACCTACAACCCATTGTAAGTGTGTGAAAACTGATAAGTCACTATTTTCAGTGCTGTTGTATCTTCAAACAGTCACTAAATAGAATAGAATAGAATAACGGAGTTGGAAGGGACCTTGGAGGTCTTCTAGTCCAACCCCCTGCTCAGGCAGGAAACCCTACACCACTTCAGACAAATGGTTATCCAACATCTTCTTAAAAATTTCCAGTGTTGGGGCATTCACAACTTCTGCAAATGAACTGTTGTAAATTGAGGACTACCTGTACAATGATCATATAGATATTCAAATATGTCCTGCTGAATTCAGATAACATGTGAAATAAAGGATGTCACTGGCCATGCTGCATATTGACAATGATGCCTTTTAGTAGTCATTATGTATGACATCACTGGGATAGATGATTGTGCAATTTTATGATTGATACAAATAAGGCTATTTTACATAAACGGAAAGTTATAAATAGGAAATTCTCTTCATAATAATATTCGTAGTGGTGGGTCTTATCTGGGACGACAATGAGGAAGCTTATAGGGAAGAGATGAAGGCACTGCTGGACTGGTGTAATATAAGTAACCTGGTTCTAAATGTTAATAAAACAAAGGAGATCATCGTAGATTTTAGAAAGAGCCATATGGTCATACTCCACTCAGTATCAAGGATACAGCTGCAGAGGTGGTCAACAGTATTTACACCTCATTCACATAGATAAATAGTAAAAGAGTTGGAAGGAGCCTTGGTCTTCTAGTCTCTACTCTCTACTCAGGCAGGAAACCCAATACAATTTCAGACAAATGGTTCTCTTCTTAAAAACTTCCATTGTTGAAGCATTCAAAACTTCGGAAGGCAAGTTTTTCCATGATTAATTGTTCTGTCAGGAAATTCTTCTTGGTTCTCTGTTGCTTTTCTCCTTGATTAGTTTCCATCCATTGCTTCTTTTCCTACCTTTAGGTGTTTTGGAGAATACGCCCTCTTTTTTGTGGCAGGTCCTGAGATATTGGAACATTGCTATCATATCATCCCTAGTACTTTTTCTCATTCCAAGTCCAGTAACCATTCTCCTAATTATATTCGTATAATTATCTCTCTCCCTCTCCCCCCTTCTCTCCCCGCTCTCTCTAATCTACCCTGTGTTTGTGTGTATATGCATGTATACATACATACATACATACATACATACATACATACGTGTGTGTTTGTGTATCCTATGCATCAAATCCACTTTTTTATCTAAATAGTTTATGGCTTTGTTTACAACTATATTCTGAAGTAAACTAGCTTTGATATGAAGACTTAAAAAAAGGGACAGGATTTGCACAGTATGCCTATCATTTCAATTTTCTATTATAAATTTTAAACACAGGAAAATTAAACTATTGTTCAATAGCAAATGCATCTTTTGAGAAGAAAATATTAAATTTCTACAGCACCCATGCTCAGTTTTTATAAATGTTCATCCTACCCTCTCTTGAGTCTATATGTATTTGTCTGTTCTTATCTCAGGAAAGCATTGAGCACATTTTGCACTCAAGGTTGAAGGGTAGGTTACTTCGTCAGTATATGACTTTGCATTTCACCTTCAGCTTGGAGTTTTTTATTGTCAAAATGACAGGTACATGCACCAAGGTTTTTCATATCTTGTAAGTGACAGCAGATATCTCATCAGTTTTTTTTTATTCTGAAAGCTCTCTTTTAACTTTATTTTTCACTACCAGAGCAGAACTGAGAGAAAATAAAACATCATCCATCCCTGTGGAAACATAGTTCTTTATTCTGTAAATGCATATTTTATGGTTTTTTTCATTGATGCCCACTATCTAGCAAAGATCATTGGTGTTCTTTTAAAACATGCCAGTGAACCTCCAATGATACATGAGATAGGATACAATGATATTATTCGATTAGACTTCACTCTTTTTAAATGATAGTCTTCTAAATTTACAATAGTAACTGTTATTTGAACCACGACTTAAATTGGATTGAGTATATGCATGTGAAACAGAGACGAGGGGCTATGAAAAAGATTTGGTGGATTAATTTATAGGGTTAATTATTTCCAGTATTGCCACTTTTTTAAAAAAATAAGAAGCAAAATAATACAACAAAATATCCTTATCCTGGTTATATAGAGCAAAGATGAATGTATTATAATTGCCCTTTCATTAATTGATTCTATCTTCTAATTGTGAGCATATTTTAAGAGTTCAGGAAAACACATATGGGAAAGATATGTTGTTATCAATGTACAACATTTTTGAAGCCAAGCATGAATTTCTAAAGCATAGAAATAGAGTGAGACTTGTTAAATCACTTTTTTTTCAATTAAGTTCATAGTTTGAGCACTGTCTCAGACTGGCAAGTATACAATATTTATGGGCTCTATGTTAAATCCAATCAGCTTCACTGAAAATAATTTCAAAACTGAAAAAGATAATGATTGGAGTATTTTTTTCCCTGATAGATATTGCCATTAGGGAATAAAGTATTTCTCCCTTATAATAAGACCAACCTAAAGCTTCTAGTTTTTTATGTAAAATCAAACAAGAGTCTTTCATGAATTAAGCCAGATGTATGTGACATGAGAAATAATTCAGCATCAGTAGATGGCAGTACAGTTCTTCTGTTATAGCCATTGTTTGCAAGCTCACATAAATTCAGCTTTTACAAAAGCACAGCTATTTCCAGATGCACAAACAGGCCTCAAGGCCATATTGAATCCTGCAATTCACTTTTCATTGCTGGGGATGTCTCATTAGGAGATTAACTGTTTAAAATGCAGTGCTAATGTGAAACTTTTAATTGGGAAATCCTGTGCATGTTAAATTAATCTTAAGTACTTTTATCTAGAATGCTGGCTTCTTTCCATGGTGCTTTATATTTCTAAATACCTTCCATTCTTTTACATGTAATTGGAAGACAGTACAAACATGCTAGCTGTGTTTCTGAATGTTGCTATTGATGAAAAACACTAAAAATCTACTATGTAATGTTTCATGTAACACTAAGTCCAATCATATTTACATTATTTCAGTTTTTCTCCAGCTACTTGGTGAGCTATGTATTTTAAAATGAAAACCACCCAGTTTCATTTTGGAAACAAGGCAAAACCTGAAAATTTAGACTATACGTGACCTGGTTCTGGGGGCCTAAGAGGCATTAGATAGGCTACAACAGATTTATACTCAATCCTAGCAAGATGGAGTTGATTTTGGTTCAAAACGTTCTAGTTCCATGAATGTTCTATGCCATATACTTGTTGAGATGGTCCTTCACATGAAGGAACAAGTAAGCAACTGGACAACAACTTCTTTTAGAGCATCAGCTGAAGACATGACCCAGAGATGCTTTGATTGGTCTGCCAGTTCCTTTCCTTTGATCAAGAAATACGGAAGACACTGACTTGTATCCTTTTCTTGTCCTAATGAGACTGTCACTTTATAAGGGACTACTCTTGAAAATGATCCAGAAGTAGCAGCTGGCACAGAACACAGCTGCCCATCTATTGAGTAGACAAACAAGTTTGAAAGACTAATATAGTACCTATCTTGTTCGTAACAGGCTTCCAGAAGCAAATTGAAAGTGATTATGATTATAACCATCTATTCCAGCAGGGGTATTGTAGATATATATGTATGTATGTATGTATGTATGTATGTATGTATGTATGTATGTATGTATATATAATATTTTTATACATTTAATATTGTAAACAACTTAAGTATATGATCCCAAAATTGTATCAAATACATTATATAGATTTATAATATATTTATATTTGATTAGAATCACAGCAGACAATCCAAGTTTCAAAGTATAATAGAGTTTTAGATCATATGAATGTCATTTGTACCAAGTTAGATAAGTTCATTTTTACAGTAAAATTTGATTGAATTCATGAATAAATATGTGTTTATGTTCTATCAATAGCTGGCCCAATTATAATACTAAAACTATTTTCAAACATTCAGTTATCCTCCGTTTCAACCATACATTTTAGTTAATAAGGGAAGAATTTTAAATAAAGCATTTGGTAGCAAACTCATGGCATATTTAATTGTTTATTTTAATTTTAATTAATTTTATGTCACTAGACATTCAACTATTAACTTTGAGCCTAATAAGAATTGTTAAATTTAATATTATGAAATGGTTTAATATAAAGTATGATTTCATTATATGTAATAAAATAGTATTTTTTATTCTTGAAGATAAAGAATACAATCTTTGCACTCTGTATTTCTTGATAGAAATATATAAAACTGCTTTTGAATATTTTTGAGATGATTTATTATGGTTAGTATCTAAAATACAGTTACTAGAGTTAACTTCATTGCATAATTTCAATCAACAGTTTAAATTATTGCAATTGCATAATTAAACATGAATTAGTTTTTCAACACTTGGCTATGTAGAAATTAGAAAAGAAATTTTATTTTGAGTCAAGACCAAAAATTCATCTCGACTCAAAAACATCTGTTTGGAATATTATAAGAATTTATTCTGTCAGGACAAAACTCAAAATGTTTAGATCAGGGGGATATAGGTATAATGTATTTGGACTTCAGCAAAATCTTTGGCAAAATGCTCCATAATATTTTCTTCAGCAAAATAGTAAAGTATTGGCTAGAAAGGGACTATTTGATAAATTCATGGTTGTATGAATGACCACAAACCAAGTTGTTCATTAGCATCATCACTACAATTAGGACGGAAGAACCTGGATTCTCTGCTCTACAGCAGCAGCTGAACTTCTGTCTCAACAATTGGAGTCAGTTTCTTTTCTGAAATAACCATTCAGATACTTTATTCCCAGCTTTCTTACACCTTTTACAGACTTGCAAGATAGAACATTTGCAAATAACACAAAACTGAGACAAGTAGCACTTTTTTTTTTACCTAGAGGTAAAAAGGTAACAATAAAGGTTCCTTTCACAAATATCTGCTAGTTGTTTCCAACTCTAGGGGGGAGTGCTTATCTCTGTTTCAAAGCCGAAGAGCCAGCGCTGTCCAAACACGTCTCTGTGGTCATATGTCTGGTATGACTAAACACCAAAGGTGCACAGAATGCTGTTACCTTTCCACCAAATGTGGCCCCTATTTTTCTACTTGCATTTTTTTACTACTTTCAAACTGCTAGGTTGGCAGAAACTGGGATAAGTAATGGGAGTTCATCCCGTTGCACGGCACTAGGGATTCGAACTGCTGAACTGCTGATCTACGATCAACAAGCTCAGCATCTTAGTCCCTGAGCCATTGCGTCCCTATACCTATATACTTATATACCTATATACTGATATACCGATATACCAATATACCTATATACCTACCTATACACACACACACATTTCTCTATATTTAGAGGTAGCTATGTATAAGAGAGAAGACTATCAAATATACAGATAGGCTTCAACAGTGGGCTGAAACAAATAGAAAGAAATAAAATAAAGTTCTACATTTAGATAAGAAAAAAGACACAAATATGCTAAGAATGAGACATGGTTGGCAATACTATCTGTGAGAGCCCCTATGTAATACCTAAGGCAGCAGCATGATGCAGTTGCTAAAAAGGCAAATGCTATATTTAGGTTCCCTAACAGGAGTTTGAGACCTGAGTTTTGCTGTGTGATGGTGCAAGCTCCTGTTATTCACTCCATGTCCTGCTCACTTAGCAGTTTGAAAGCTTGCAAACATAACTAGATAAATAGGTATAACTTTAATGGGCTCATTAATGCGGACATGAAAGGTGCTCTCAACCAGGTGTCCCCCAGGTAACAGTGATATCAATGGATAATCCTTTCAATCCAGAAGAACGTTGCTGCTTCTAATATGAAAACAGTAGCAACAGGAATATAGGCTTTATATCACAGAAGATGGCTTTCATTATACAGTACCTATCTCAGTTAGATAGTGTCATGTTGCCTTTGGAGTCTGACTCTGTGGAGAAAGATGAGACAGAGCTAGAGCCAAGGGATCGCGGGGCAGATTCATTGGCTTCGGAGGAATGTGGGGAGGAGGCAGGCCAGGGCTCTTCAGGAGTGTGACAGCTTGCTAGCAGGGACGAATGGGGGCAGGATAACTGAGAGAGGGCAAGCAGTGGAAATGAAGAGCGATGGAGCTCAGACAATGAGCAAGGACAGCCCCTTCCTGATCCACGAGCACAGAGAGTGGAGAGGAGGCAGGAACAGCCCAGGCCGACCCAACGACCTGGGAGGACAGTGCCATGTTCTCTTCACAAGGCACACCTGGGGACTGAGATTTAAGAGGATCCTGTGGGGAGGGGCATTTGTCGGGAACAAATGCTGAATTCATGGAGTGTTGTGTGCTGTTGCCGATGTTTGGAGTTTCCTGGACTTCTTGCTTTATTTCTTGCTTCCAGGATTAATTGCCTTGTTTCTTTGATTCCAGGACTCTTTGACTTATTCCCTTGTGCCACTGGACTTCTTGCTTTGCAGCTGTTGTGCCCACAGTGTTTGCTGGACTACTTGCAGCCTTGTGTGTGTTTGTGATCACTTTGCTCTGGGACTTGCCATAAATGTGGGAGCATTTGGGGGAAAGTTGAAGCAATAAAGGGGCAAATTGAACTATCAGTGACTGTGTTGCCTCTGAGCCTTGCCCTGGGTCATCACAGATAGCATTTGTAAAATTGTGTCAGGTCCTTGGCATTATAGCCAAAAGTGATAGTAAAAAATTAGAACAACCTTGGAAGATGATTACCTAGAATCAGGGGTGTCAAACTGGGCTGGATAGGTCACGTGCAGGCTATGTCTACCCCAGGTCTGCAAATGGGGAAAATGTCGTGAAAGGTCACATGACAGCAATGTGACACCGTGAGTTTGACACCAGTGACCTAGATAGTGCGACATTTGGAAAATAAGCCCTATGAGGAAGTATCAAAGGATTAGGGTATGATTAACCAATAGAGATGATGATTAGGAGGTGATATGATAGAAACCAAATATCAAATATTTGAAGGCTTACCATAAAGAACAAAGACTCCACTTATTCTTTAATGTTCCAAATGTCAATACCAGTGCAGATAGCTAAAATGATTTTTAAAAAGGAAGCTAAATTTTAGGAAGAATCTCTTGACTACAAGGGATGTCAAGCAGTGGAACAAGCTGCTTGGTTTGATGAGTTCTTCATTGAAGGGAAATGCACACACACATGCATGCATAGAAACATGGCTATGATTTTGCCTCACCATATCTCTATCAGTATAGGGCAGGAGTCTGCAATCCTAAACACTCAAAGAGCCATTTGGACCCATTTCCCACAGAAAAGAAAACACCGGGAGCCACAAAACCTGGGTGGGCATGGCCAATTCGACGTCAGTCACTTTCACCAGTCACATGAGCCCCCCCTAGCTACGCCTACCCAGCAGGTCATTAGGGCAGAGAACCGGTTGTTAAAAAACACCGGGAACCACAAAACACTTTTGACATCTCTCTCTCTCCCTCCCTCCCTTCTCCCTCTCTCTCCCTCTCTCTCCCCACCTCTCTCTGTATCTCTCTGTCTGAAGACAGTATACCACACTATCTGTCACACAGCACTGGTATTTATATTTTCCATGACTGGAGTTACACATATTCTGTTTTGTTGAGAAGAAATCACTGATTAGACACACAAGGAATTTGTTTCCAGTACAGAGTCTCTCACGCAAAGCAACAGAATAATGATAATCTTCATCATCATCATCGTACTACCAATGGGAAGGGGAACTAAGAAGGATAATAAGGATAATAATAATAATGCTACAGCATACTACTTGAGTAAGTACATCACATTAGACATCACTATAAGAATTAGGTGTTCAGCAGATTGGTGGCCTGAGGGAAAAAACTGTGCCTGTGTCTAGTTGTTTTGGCTTGCAATGTTCTGTAGTGCCATTCCAGAAGGAGTTGAAACAGTTTATGTCCAGGATGTAAAGGATCTGCAGATATTTTCTCAGTCCTCTTTTTGAGTGCAATGTTTGTTTTAATATTTGTTGACAGATCTATCTATCTATATCTATATCTATATCTATATCTATATCTATATCTATATCTATATCTATATCTATATCTATATCTATATCTATATCTATATCTATATCTATCTGTATCTGTATCTGTATCTGTATCTGTATCTGTATCCGTATCCGTATCCGTATCCGTATCCGTATCCGTATCCGTATCCGTATCCATATCTGTATCTCCCTCTCCCTCTCCCTCTCCCTCTCTCGGGTGAAATCCAGTAGATTCTGACAGGTTTTGGAGAACCGGTAGCGGAAATTTTGAGTAGTTCGGAGAACTGGCAAATACCACCTCTCGCTGGCCCCAGGGTGGGTGGGAATGGAGATTTTGCAATATCCTTCCCCCAGGAGTAGGGAAGGAATGGGGATTTTGTAGTATCCTTCCCCTGGAGTGGGGTGGGAATGGAATTTTGCAATATCCTTCCCCCAGGAGTGGGGTGGGAATGGAGATTTTGCAGTATCCTTCCCCTGAAGTGAGGTGGGAATGGAGATTTTGCAGTATCCTTCCTCTGCCACGCCCACCAAGCCACGCCCACCATGCCACACCAGGCCCACCAAGCCACGCCCACAGAACCTGCAGTAAAAAAAATTGGATTTCACCACTGCTCTCTATCTTGATATATTAATATAATAATATTAATATATGTCAACAAATATATAATAATATTAATATTTGTCAACAAATATTAAAACAAACATACCTTCTTATTCAACTAAAACATGAAAAACATGACTTTCTAAAAAAGTACAAATGAACAAATGCATTAAACAAAAGATACATTTTAATGCATTTTACTTTTAGAAGTTAAATTTACTACTTGCCTGGACGAAGCTTTGGGGATTTTTCTTGATGTAGAGCGTGTTGTTTTTTAAAAATTTCAAATGAGTCTGCTATTCAAAATCCCATCTGCAAATGTTATTCCTTCATATGTTAACTCTCTAGACATTGACTTTACTTTTTCACTATCTTAATGTTTTTAGTATTACCTTATATAATTATTTTAATCAATGAGGCCCTTAAGTATTTTTATATAAGGCAATGCTTCTTTCAATGTTCATTTATACTGAGTCAAATTAACTGCACTTGAACAACTTTAAAAACTATGCCTCAAGAGTTTTCAAACTATTAAATATTTTCTATTATGAGGACTTGGAATTGTTCACTGCAGAGAATAAAGTACCACTTTTGCATACATTCCACAAACATTTCATGCTTCACAAAGCCACAATAAATTTTCTTCCTGATTACTCGTGTAATCTAAGGATATCCTGCTGTTTTATCAAGAGCCTTATTAATTTCATTCAAGTATTAAAATTAGCACCTGAAGAGATCATTTTCTGATTGTTTGACTTTTAGAATAATTAGTAATAACTTACTTCATTTATCATGTATAGTTTTAATTTTTAATCTCTCAATCATTTATTAATTTTGAAAAAAAAAGCAAGACATGAACTAGTTCTTAAAATAACAATGGTAGTTTCATTGGAAACAAAGTAAGATTTTCATTTAAATCTATTGATCATAATTTTTTGAGATTTTGATATACAATCCTCAAGCAGCAACCCACACCCACTTTCATGGAAATATAGTTCAGTAAATTGTGGGAAACTTACTTCTGATATACCATTTATCAGAATACAATTTAAAATTCTGTTGAGACATTTCAGTTACATAAACCCTGACTTGAATTGTATATGGTCATAATGATATTTTATTATACTATGTAGATTTTTTTAATGAAGAAACATGTAATCTTAATTATTATTAGCACTTAAAGTCACACTTAAAGGAATAAAAATAGTGTTCCCAGCTATATTACAACTGTGCAAATCTGTAAAGGAATGTTTGATTTGATAAACCATTAATCAAATCATTATATCAAAACAGCTTTGCGAAATCAATAAGGAGCTGTTTCAAAATAGCAAATAAAACCAAGGAGCTTTGAAGTACTTCACAAATTCTACTATATATTTTTTCTGCTGCTTGTGGGGTTTTTCCAAGTAATATACACTATTGCAGTTTAATTTATATTTGTGTGGGATTCTGGTCAGTAGTTACCAGTAGTTACTACAAGTAGTAAGCTATTTGACAGTGATATAAGTAGATATAAGCTAATATAAACTTCTGCCTTTCAAACCTTTTTTGGGGTGACAAGGCTAACATTGCTTTAGGCTTAATTTATTTTCTCAGCTTCAGAAACTTTGAAGTGGCCAGCTACCAGTTTAACTTGTTTAAGAGTTCAAGTTGTTCCTAATCGATAGACTTATTCTTTGGCCTTAAATTTTAAACTGTTGTCTAGAATACCAAATCATCATAACCAGAAACAGGATAACAAAAGAAAAACATTAAAAAGATTGCCTCCATAGAGAGCTCTGCTTCCTTCTTAACAAGCCACCATCTTTGAAACAAAAACATCATTCATATTCTACCAATTGATGTGCATTTAATTTTATTGACAGTGAATAAATGGGTGCCAGAAAACATTTATAGACAATG
Source organism: Arizona elegans (assembly GCA_022577455.1). NCBI lineage: Eukaryota > Metazoa > Chordata > Lepidosauria > Squamata > Colubridae > Arizona > Arizona elegans. The sequence goes on along the minus strand of JAKOOJ010000009.1, from coordinate 30,549,441 downwards.
GAATAAATAATTATTGTTTTTAAGGTTGGAAAGTGGTAATAAATGGCTATGAATGTCATTCATTCTTTGCTAGATAATTTCTCTGTAGCCTGCCCATTTGTGTGGTATTACACATTATTGTGATCGCTTCCTTGTGCTGCCTCTGATAATTAATTTTCAGGTATTGGCAAGCTACATTTCTGATATAACCAAGTTCTGTAAGTGATGAGAGGAATATTTCCCAAGTGGCTCCAAGCTTGCCAATTAGATATGCCAATTTTACTACAAAATCCAGATATTAGAGGCAATGCTTAGACACAATTCCATTAAGGGCAAGTTAATGGTCATTATTCAATCTCATGCTAAATCTTGCATCTAGAAAAGCAAAAACAATAGGAAGTTGGAAAGCATTGTTTTTAAATTGAGGCTAAGACACTTTCTCCATGGTTCAACAGAACACTTTCTGGCAACTTATAGGCTTTATACTGTATGTTCTTTATCTCTTGGTTATGGAGCATAGTTTAATAATGTACTGAAGTGTAATTCTTGAATATATCCAGAAGAAACTACACACTAAATGATCTTCTACTTGTGTATTATCATCTTATACCAGTGATGGCGAACCTATGGCATGCGTGCCACAGATGGCACATGGAGCTATATCTTTGGGCATGCAAGCCTTGCCTTAGCTCAGTTCCAGTGTGCATGCAGGTCCCGGCCAGTTGAGTTTCAGGCCTTCTGGGCCCACTGGAAGTCAGGAAACAAGTTGTTTCCAGCCTCCGGAGGGCCTCTGTGGGTTGGTGGGAAAGGCTGTTTTCACCCTCCCCAAACTCCTAGAAAGCTCTGGAACCTTGGGAGAGCGAAAAATGGGTGTTTTGGGCTCACAGGAAGTTGGGAAACAGGCTGTTTCTGGCTTCTGCAGGGCCTCCAGGGGGGTGGGGAAGGCCGTTTTTGTCCTCCCCAGATTCCTAGAAAGCCTCTGAAGCCTGAGGAGGGTGACAGATAGGTCTACTGGGCCCACTGGGCCATTGTGTGCCAAAAGCGAGGGGAGCGCAAGGGTTGCACATGCATGTGCAGGGGGGTGGGTCGTGGGGGTGATTAAATTATGGTTGTGGGCACATGTGCGCATGACCCTCCCATGCTCTCCCCGCTTTTGGCACACAACGGTAAAAAGGTTAGCCATCACTGTCCTATACTGTCAAAAAGTTGGTGTACGTAGAGCTAAAAGAGCTAGTGAATGCTTCCTTCTTATTACTTATTAATGATTTCAAGTTCAAGTCAAATACGTTTGCCATTAAATATTTTTGTTTTTAAATCATATCTTGCTCTCTTTTAATCTCCAATCTGAAACTAAAAGTTCATTTAGTCTGATCTAAACTTTATACCCTGTGATACATCATGTATTGCTGTTAGAGTTCTTATCTACGTCTACACAGCATTGTCCTTAGATCTCCAGAATAAAAGTGTTTAAGAGAAATGGCTAGTTTTAAACACATAAAACTAGATATACTGTAGGACTTTAGAAGCAGGACTATAGGATTACAAGTTTACTTTTCTCAGGTTTTTTTCACTTATTTAACAAGGCAAAACTATTCATTTCAGCTTTACTGTTTTTGTTTAGATTGAAGACCTTCTGATGTTTGCTATTCTGGAGAGTGCAATTATTAAAATTATTGAGATGGTTTAGAGTTTCAAAGGTTTTGAAGTAGGAATCCTAAGGTACTTCTTTGTAGCCTATGATTATGATATAATAATTCTGAATTGTACTAAATGGAACAAATGGAACATACATTGCAGTATTTCTCCTTTAACTTTTTAATAATATGTATGTGTGAATGTATGTATGTGTATCTATATCTATATCTATATCTATCTATCTATCTATCTATCTATCTATCTATCTATCTATCTATCTATGTAGTCAAAATTTTGATTTCTCATCTACAAGCCGCTGGACCTGATTCTTACTAATAGAGAAGAAGTGATAGAGGAAATTGAAGTTGCTGGAATCTTGAATGAGAGTGGTCACATCATATTGGAATTCAATATAATGCAAACACAAGCAATAAAATATAATCCAACTAGTGGATTAATCCAACTAAACTAATTTAGGACCTGATTTTAACAAGCTCAGAAAAAGCCTAAAAAAAATTCCATGGATAAAAATCCTAAAAGGGAAAATGAGAAGCATGGGAAATTCTGAAAAAATATTATCATAAAAGCCCAGTCCAACACAATATTACTGAAAAAGAAAAACAAGAAATCCAAGAAGAAACCAGCATGGCTGCACAAAGATATTTCTGACAAACTGAAAGACAAAAAGAATAAGTAAAAAAAAAAAATGGAAAGAGAGACATAATAAGGCAGAAGATCAGCAGATAGCCTGAATCTGCAAAGATGAAATCAGGAAAGCAAAGCTTCAGTATGGATAAAGGCTTGCAACAAAAGTCAAAGATAATAAAAAAAAAAGTTTATTTCAACGTATAAATAACAAGGAAGGAAACCATCAGTCCACTAAAGAGAGAAGCTGGCAAGGAAGTAACAAGCAGTAGAGAGAAAGTAGAGGTGGTTAACTCATTCTTTGCATCAGTCTTCACACAAAAAGAAACTATAGCCCAACCTACCAAGCATATAACTGTAAAAGTCAGACTATAAATAAAAATTAAAATAAGTAAGAAAATGGTAAGAGCGCACCTGTGGGATCTTGATGAATATAAATCATTTGGACCTGATGGATTACATCCTAGAATTCTGAAGAAGCTGGTAGATGTTAACTCAGAACCATTGTACCATATCTTTTAAAAAATCCTGGAGCACCAGGAAAGTACCAGAGGATTGGAAAAAAGCTGATGTGGTTCCCATCTTCAAAAAAGGAAAAACAAAACCAAACCAGGAAATTACAGACCAAACAGCCTATCATGAACCTGAGAAGATACTGGAAAAAATAATTTAAAAAACCCACAGATTTCTGAACATCTAGAAACAAATATAATTATAACTAGTAGCCAGCATAGATTTTTAAAAAACAGATCATACCAAACCGAACTTATTTAAATCTTTGAGATAGTAACTAAATTAGTAGACCAAAGATATGCTGTGGACATAGTATACTTAGACTTCAGCAAGGCATTCAATAAAGTAGACCACAAACTAATTCTTGATAAACTAGAAAAATGTGGGATAGACACCATCACCACCAGATGGATTTGTAACTGGCAGACAAACCATACTCAACAAGTAGTCCTTAATGGTACTACATCTACATAGAAGGAAATAAGCAGTAGGGTACCACAAGGTTCTGTCTTAGGCCCAGTACTCTTCAATATCCTTATAAATGACCTAGATGGAAAGAATAGAAGGGGAACTCATCAAATTTGCAGATGACATTAACCTGGCAGGAATAGCCAACACCCCAGAAGACAAGCTCAGAAGATCGAAACAGACTTGAACAATGGGCCCTATCCAACAAAATGAAATTTAATGTGGAGAAAAGCAAGGTTTTATACCTAGGCAGGAAAAACCAAAGGTACAAATACAGATTAGGTGAAATCAGGTTCAAAGACAGTAACTGTGAGAGTGACCTTGAAGTCCTAGTAGATGGTCACTTAAACATGAACCAGCAGTGTGTGGCAGCAGCCAAACAAGTTAATACAATTCTTGGTTTTATGAACAGAGGCATAGAATCAAAATCATGTGAAGTATTAGTACCGCTTTATAAAGTCTTAGTAAGACTGAAATACTGTATTACACATTACAAATAAGATGTTGAGACTTTGGAAAAAGTAGAAAGAAGAGTAACTAAGAAGAGCAACTAAAATGATTAAGGGCCTGGAGACAAAAACATGAAGAATGGTTGCAAGAATTGGGTAGGGCCAGTTTGGACAAAAGAATGACTAGGGACAAAAGAACATGATAGTAGTATTCCAATATTTCAGGGGCTGCCACAAAGAAGAGGTCATCTTATTTTCCAAAGCACCAGAAGGCAAGACAAGAAACAATGGATGGAAACTAATCAAGGAGAGAACCTGGAATTAAAGAGAAACTTCCTAACAGTGAAGACAATTAACCAGTGGAACAGCTTACCTTCAGAAGGTGTAGATGCTTTATCACTGGAGGTTTTTAAGGCTGGACAGCTACCTAACTGAAATGGTATAGGGCCGTGATGTCCAACCCATGGACAACCTATGTCCAACCTGCTTCTCTGATGGCACGTGAACTGCACATGCATGCGCCTCCCGCTAGCTAGCTGGTCATTGGGTCTCTGCCATGTATGCACAGGTAGGGGCAGGGCATGTGCAGGGGCCTGCACATGCATGCATGGGGACGGGTGGGGACAAATGCGGGACCCACGTGCAGATTGCATTTTGGGGATTCAGGCACACTTACGCTTTGGGCACTTGATGCGGAAAAGGTTAGCCATCACTGATATAGAGTGTCCTGCTTGACCAAGGGGTTGGATTAGAAGACCTCAAGGTTCCTTCCAGCTCTATTCTGATTGATTGAATCCAATTAACTTGATGTCCAACTATTGAAGCTGCTTCTAAGCTGTTCTGTCCACGTCCCCACACACACACAAACAGCCAGCCAGGGGTTAAAGAATTACTTGGCACACACAGGGTTCGTTATCAGGAACTTGGCAACAATACGATAACCGTCTGCCAAGTGCTTTACTTCAAGAAAAGGGAGTGTTCCTCCACCAGGTAATCACAAACAAATACACACAGTTTCCAAAACAGTCCAGTTCAAACAGAAACCTTCAGCAGATTTAGGCGTTGTACAAAGCGACTAGCCAGAAGTTAGCTTTGTCCGTCACAGAATCTAAATGGCCACCACACTCTCTTATATAGCCTGTGGGGTATGGTCCAGTGACTCAGCTTAATCCCTGGCATGTCTCCTCATCTGCTGCAAACGTTTATCTCGCCTTCGTTGGCGTGGATCCAGGAACGACGTATCACAGTCATCGCTATCATCGGAGACACCTGGCTCCTGGCCAATCTCCTCTCCCTCGACAGACACCTGAGGCATTGCCAGAGAGGAGGGGCCTGGAGAGGGAGGCCTGGCCGGCTCCTCTCCTTCATGTTCGGAGCCTTCTTCCTCCGATAAGATGGGCTCAGGGGTCGGAGCCACAACACAAGCTTTCTTAGATGTTTATGTAAGAATGTTTAGTTATCAGATGATAGAGTAGCTGCAGGCATAATCCATCTCCAATTTTCATATTTGAGTTTTTGTATGAATCATGACTTCACCATGCTTAAACAGATTCTCCAATGTTATTGGTGTATATCTTCCACAATAAGTGGAATTTACCTCCTAGTACTGGCAGCAAAGACAATTGCCAACTTATGATGTTTTTATAATGAAACTGGAGTCTCTCAGAGGATTTCCACTTATCTAATCAGTAAATGAGTAACAAATATTTTTAAAACAATTGGAGAGATACTTCTTTGTCTATTTAAGGCTTCACGGTGACAAATCAGAGGGCAAAATAAGCAGAAATATGCAGAATTTACATGGACATGTCTGCAACTCTTTGAATCAAATGCAGTTTTTCCCCCTAAGGAAAAAATGAAGCTTCTTTCAGTAAACAAAATATTCAATTTTTGGTATCATGTTGAAGATGATTTGTTCCGCTTGCTTCAAAGCAAGCTTTCTCCTCATCACTGATGTGTTAAATAGCATATAACATCTCTGTTTAGGGCACACAATATTTTATATATTTTAAAAAAACTATTGAAAATAAATAAATAAATTGCAGTATCAAGCCATCTTTGTATAGAACTAATGTAACTTTAATTTAACTTTGCATATAAGACATCCATCAGGTAAACTGTTGTATGTGAATGGTATAATCTGACAATAATGCTCTCTTATAATAGGATTGGCTAATGCAGAATTAAGATATCACATTTTGGTATGAAAGTATTACAAGTTTATAATGCTACAACTAATGGTCCTTATGAGGAAACAACTCACTCCTGTAATACTTTAGCTTTGGACACTCTATCTTAATCTGTGTTTGACTACATGATTGATATATTCTTAAATTCTCAGAAAACCAAGAAGAATCGCTGTATCTCAACTCTATTTGTCTTGATATTCTTGTACTGATATTCAGAATAGAAAATGTAGAAAAAGAAAATAATCTGCTTTCTTTTTGTCAGTAAATTCAGAAAAATCTCCCATTTTAAGGTAAACTATCCAAGGAATGGAAGCAAGTTTTTCTTTTGGATAAATATATATTAATACATTTCATCAGTTACTTGTACTGAAATTGTATATGAAAACAGATAATGGAACTTGGATGTAATTAATTTAAGCTTAAGATCCATTTCTTCTCCTTTGCCTGTTTTTTCTTTTGGATATGTTTGTCATTGGCATCTGAAATTATCATGGCCATATTAATTAATTAAATTTATGTTTAATCAAAATCTGGTTATGTTTGAATTTCATTTATCCAAAAGACATTCTTCAATACATGCCCTGTACCAGTGGTGGGTTTCAAATTTTTTTACTACCGGTTCTGTGGGTGTGGCTTGGTGGGTGTGGCATGGCTTGGTGGGCATGGTAGGGGAAGGATACTGTGAAATCTCCATTCCCACCCCACTCCAGAGGAAGGTTACTGCAAAATCCCCATTTCCTTCCAATCAGCTGGGACTTGGGAGGCAGAGAATAGGCGGGGGCAGGGCCAGTCAGAGATGGGGGCATGTCTGTTGAAGATACTTTCTGAGCAAGCCCTATTAAGTAATATATGCTCTATTGGTGATGCTCTAGCATCCAACTGCTGCCAGGACAGAGTTCTGAAGAATTACTTAGAACTGTTTTCCAATACCTATCTTGCATCTGGAAAATGTTTACAAAGCCTTTTTACATTTATCTATTTAAAAATAATTCCAGAAGAAAAATCAGGCATTCATGCTTCCTCTTCCATTAATTTGATTCAAAAATCTTAATTTTATTGAGACATGTCAAATTTGCAAGAATTTAGGACAATTTAGACTGACCAAGATAAAATCCATCAATTTATTGGTTTGCTTATATCTTTGAAATTTGCACTAGAGTTTTCACCTTCTATTAAAACAATATGCAAATATATATTAAAATAAATACTTTTAAGCTGCGCCACACACAGACACAAAAACTACTACGAGGAAACTAAGATAATTTTTTGCATCTTGTTGGTCCCTCATAATGTTTTTCTGGATTTGATAACACTAAATTAAAGTATGTCCACGAGTAATCATCAAGCACTACAAAATATGGTTGTTCATATTAAGTAAAACAAAACATATCCATATCCATTTAAATAGGTAATGTGGCAAATGTATGCATAAGACTTGATCCCAAATCGTCTTTTTGTCTTATTTAAGAGCCTTTGTTATCATAGCATGTTATTCCATTGCTTAATTCTTTCTGCTATTTTTTTTTATTAATCCCATCTCAAGTAATAAATTGTATTCAGGTGGGGGAATTATGCCTAGCTGCAGAAACTCATATTGAATAAATTGGTAGGAGATAATTGAACTTTTTGATACTTTGCTAGTTATGTAATCTTTGAAGCAATCCAACTTCTAAAGCAGAAAAATTACATATATTTTAATCACAGCAGTTAAGTGTAATTACAGTACCACTTAGAAGCTTTTATTATTACTTTTTAAACTGAAGATGGTTCTTGTTGAAAATAATTACCATAACAATGATTTGGGGATTGTTTTATCCCATGATATATTCAAGAAAATCTACATGGAGTGATTTTTTTGTATTTTAAACAACATATTAATGTAATGTTTTTATAATAGCAGTGAATCAAGTATAGGGCTTTGCCATACCCTCTCTCCTAATTTTGGTATAATTTTTTTGCCTTGCTGGAAACAAGAATCAGAATTCTTCCCTAGTGCAGGTTTTTCCATGTATATGTATATATTTATGTACATGTATATGTGTATGTGTATATGTGTGTGTGTGTGTGTGTGTGTGTACATATGTAGATTTTCTAATTGATTATTCCAACCCTTCCCAACATGAATTCAAGAGACAAGATGTGACTTGTTCCAGAATTTCCAGACAAACATAAATTCTGGCCATGCTTCCCTGGAACTTTTGGAAGATGCAACTCAGTTCAACTTGCTGAACATTACCCACTCCTAATTAATTAAATCAGTTTTCATTTAATTTGATAAAATTCTTCCCCTTTGTAATGTTTTTCAAAGAATAAATTTTAGGGAGTGTGGCGTTTCTGCTAATTTATTTATTTATTTTGCATGGCTATTCATCTTAATCAAAAATTTTGGATTGTTAATAAGGCAACAAAACACACAAAAAAAACTTTCTTTTCTGGACACCTGTGGGTAGTATCAACCAGAGCCACATCTGATTATGCATTAAAAAAAATCAGATAGATATTCTGGTATGTGTCTACTTCTTAAAGTGAAACTATAAAAGGAAATGCTTTACAGAGTCCTAGGCTGGCTTTCTTTAACTTTCATAAGTCTTACTTATAAACATTTGACTGAAACTTCAATAGAAATATGTATCCTAGGTTAAAGATTTTGGATAAAAAATTACGAAGTCACTTTACATTTTATATTACCCAATTTAATTCCATCGGAGCACATGGGTATTGCTAAAATGAATAATTACTTCTGTAAATCAGGGAGATTGGAAGTCATTTGAAAATGGGGAGACTTACTGTCTTGTAAACTTCTTTTCAGAATAGCAGTAAACCTATTCAGTTTGATTAAACAAATCATTAAAACTAGATCCATAATACAGATCAGTTCCTGACCTCCACTTTAGCTTGTCTGGAAAATATACATCTCTTCATACAAACTCATTATTATATCTACCGGTAATATTTTAACTCTCAAATAAAGAAAGTTTGCAATGTGCCATCTAATGCCAATGTTATAATTTGTCATAGCCTGATAACCATGGAATAATATTATATATATTTTAAATATCTTGTTTACACTTTATATAACTGCAATTTTAGTATTTATAAGTGAATTTCTTTACCTTCCAATCTCCAAGATTGTTGTTATGTATGGTCACCAAAATATCATATTACAGAAAATTTAATGGATTTTCCCATTTTTAAATATATGTTTCATTTTGATGCTGTTGGTTCTCCCTTGGATAAGTCTCACATTAATTGTTTCTGATTCATAAGTTATCTTAACATTAAGTCATTAAATAATTTCTCTTCCTGATGTGGAGCATATTTATCATAAAATATTTTAGCTGTTACTTTAAAGGTCAGTTTAAAAAGAACAGTATTGTGTTTTAATCCTTGTCCTTATTCAATTTACCAAACCTGACTTTCAATTGTGAAAATTGCAAAAACAACCAAAGCAATAAGGATAGAAAACTTGTGTTCAGATGAAAATTAGAAAAAATGTCAGTGAAATTCAGTGCAAAATGTTCTAGTTTAATCTGGTTAGCATATAATATAGTATGTTCCATCAATGAAACAGTACTCACCTGGTTCCTAAAAATATTATCCATCTTTCTACTTGTGCAATATTTTGTTCTTAGTTGTTGTTATATATTTCTTCCAGGAGAATAATTCTTGCTGACATATTTAGACAAGGATTAAGAAATGTAAAACTTTGGGTTAATTATCTATCTACATCCCTGAATATTATCCATATAAGGCTGACAGTTTTTACCATCCTAATCATCTTCCAAAAGTTTTCCATATATGCAACCTTCCTCCCCTCCTCCCTCTGTGCTTTACAGAACATTTGATCATTTTGCAAGATGTCCAAAATAATCCTGATACAATATCTACAACATGTGAGGCCACAGCGAAGCAGATAACATATTAAGATACACTTATTTGAATATATTTTATTTTAGTAAGCATGCATGGAATGACAGTTTATATGGTTTATGCAGCTGGGATGTCTCTGTATTGTTTATTCTATAAAGAGTTAGTGAGTTTTGATTTTTGTAGTAAACATAAACTTCTTTACAGTTCTTTAGAGTTTCTTTAAAGACTCCTGGAAACAATGTGGATCAACCTGGCTAGGTTTTTTTTTTTTTTTAATATTCTTGCATATTAGATGCTTTCCAGATGGCAAAGTTGTAATGTGTTTAGATTGGGAGAAATAATTTATTTGTCAGGACTGGCACAGTGTGATTTCAGTATTGTAGGGACCTTGGCAGTCAGCCATGCTGATTTGTGTGGTGTCAGCCATTAGACAAATTCCTATTGCAATAGGGAAGCATGAATCATGGAATATGATAGATCATCCAAATGATATGTGGTATAGGACAAATGTGTGTTTACTTAGCATACCCATCTTACATCTCATATTTGCATCTCTTTGTATGAAAAGCTTCTTGACATCCATTCTGGAATTCATCCAGAATGCTGAAAAATTGCCAAGGGATAATTTTAAATTTTACTAACCTTGAGAGCATTGTTTTGTGAACCAGTAGTTCTGAAATCACTCTCTGGCAAAACTCAAAAATCAGTCATAAAACTACTTTTTTATGATCCAGAAACTGCTAAATAATGAACAGCAAGGCATCTTTTAAAAGTAAGAAAAATATTATCAGGAGAAATAAGGAAATTAATATAATTAGATGTTTCAATTCATGCTTGCTTGGAAGAAAATCCAGATGTTTTCAGAAATATATCACTCAAAGCATGCTTCTTGTTGCAGCCTTTATCGTTCATTGCTTTAGATGGCAGCTCTTTCATGCATAGAATGTAGCCTTGATTATTGCTACTTTAAAAATAACAACAACAACAACAAAAAAAAAAAAACGCCCAGTTAATGTGACCTATAAACCACTGGTTTCTTTATCCTTCTTCTTATCTATATATCACTGAAAACTGAATTCTTACTTTAGTCACATTATAGGTGAATGTGAAGTGTAAATAAAAAATGGAACTAAGACATTTTCTCACAGTTCTTTGGAGTGCCTAAAACATGTATTAGGAAAATACAACTTCTATGAGCTGTGGTGACACAGTGGTTAGAATGCGGTACTGCAGGCTAATTCTGCTGGCTGCTGGCTGCTGGCTGCCTGCAGTTTGGCAGTTCAATTCTCACCGACTCAAGGTTGATTCAGTTTTCCATCCTTCCGAGGTGAGTAAAATGAGGACCCAGTTTGTTGGGGGCAATATGCTGACTCTGTAAACTGCTTAGAGAGGGTTATAAAGCACTGTGAAGCAGTAAACAAGTCTAAGTGCTATTACTATTATTAATACCAAAATGATGAGCTAATAGAAGAACATATAAAAAGCAAAAAATTAAATTTTAAAACAGAATCAGTTTCAGAAATTCATATTTCTTTCTTTCATTTGACTTGGTAGACCAGTAAAACATTTGACTACAATTTATATATTCATCCTCTTTTCCAGTCTTACGGAATTTGTAAGACTTACACCTAAAAATAGGTGTATTTTTCTGCATGAAAAAAGATAAAAATTGTTAAGCATTTGTTGTGATGTGACATTGCCTGCATATTGCATGCGAAACCTCTGTCATACATATAAACTAACATGAAGAATGGTCATTAGCTGTTTGTACGGGAACAATGGCTTCTGATTTTATTTTTAACAAGGTGCATCATGAGTTTTCAGGCAAGATATAATACAAAGTCCTCCCTCTGAATCAGTCCAATTATTTTCTTTATTCATAGCAAGTTAAGGATTGAAACACATTAATTTTTCTCTTAGACTGACTTCCTTAGCCAGATAATTATGCAGGTGGTTAAACAGCTTCAGCTCCTCCCACTCTCTTCTAGCATCTGACTTCAAAAGAAGATAGAAGTAACAATGGTCTAATTGGTCTATCAGTCTAAGGTTAACCATCTTTTTGCCTTCAATAGTATTGCTTCTGCTAATATAATGAAATGCTTAGCCTATCCTAAACTATAGCTAGATGTATAGGTATTACAATATTCCACTGAGTAAATCAAGGGATTCATATATTTCTTAGATGGCAAATTCTCATGAATTTGCTATTTTGCTATTTTGAAATATCAACTTTGATATTTTGAAGGTCTCCGGGACTCTCTTTTCCTCCTTGATACCTGCATCAGGTAGATAAATCTCATGTAATGTCTTCTTCTTTACTGCATAAATATTTATTGGATAATTAAATCTTAGATCACCATGGAACCTGTATCTCCCAAGCAGCCTGAGACTAATTCCATCTTCATTTGCTAGGCATTTATTCAAATTCTAAAACTGCTAACATCTTGCAGGTTCTTGGTCCCTTTCAAAGTCGGCCTTCCCAAGAGTAACATGTAGAAAACTATATCTATATTGAAAGAATACAACTGCAGAGAAGAAGGCTTAGAGACTCTTCAGAATTCTTTTTCTCATTATTACCATAGCCTGTATGTCTAGAATACACATATTCTACCTTTGCCTCCTTCATTCTGTTACATGTAGTGGAGAGAGAGGGGGGAGGGAGGGGTGTGAGAGAGAGAGGGAGGGAGGGAGGGAGGGAGAGAGAGAGAGAGAGAGAGAGAGAGAGAGAGAGAGAGAGAGGTGGCCATTGCATGCCCATGCTAATTCAGATATAAGAAAAGAATTTGGCTAAACTTAGGAAAAAGTGATTCTTCATATGCACCCCTGCATGTTTCAAAAGTCATCATTTGAAGATTTCTGGAGTCAAGTATTTTAAGCAAGACATCCTGAATTAAGGTATTTTAAGCAAGATGTCCTGAATTAATTAAGGTGTCCTGAATTAATCAGAAGCTGTCTTTTGTTGCATACCTAATGATGGACCTAGAGCAAGCTTGAGCCTATTCCTTTACATGTGAGGACATTTTGGTGTCCTCACCAGCTCTGTGTTTGAAAAACAACATCTGATCCAGGCTTTACACTAATCGGCTAACTACAAAGCTGTTTAAAGCATATATTACTTTCTCTGGAGATTATTAATTGATCCTCATGGATTTTAGAAAACAAAATGAGATGGAGAAAGTTGTGACACTGTTATTGGAAGTGACTGCTTTTAGGAGTTTGGGTATGGCTTTCCTGTGATGTTCCATGATGCAAGGGAAAAAAAGAGAGAGATAACTAAATAGTGGGATAGCTGCCTCATTTGGATCTTTTGAAACATACCAGTCCTGTCAAAGGTTTTGGTGGGGGAAGGCCTGTCAAAGAAAGAGGGGAAGCAACCAGAAAATCTGGTTGAAGGCCATATACAGTTTTCTTCAAGCACACTAATTCCCCTGTCTGAGTTTATACTGAAAATGTTCTGCTAAAAGGAGTGTACAAAGAAGGAAAATTTAAGATGTATTAGAATGGTCTGTATTTACTGTTCTGTTCCTCTGACTTTTGTTCCTTTAGGACAGCTAAGGTAGTTGAGTTTCATTGTTCCCTGAGTAGCTCATGAATATTTCAGTTCCAAATGGCTGAATGTTGTTTTTATTAGCCTATTTAAATAGCAGAACCAGTATGTTTTTCTGCATGTGGCTGAGAAGGGGAATATTTGTGGTATGAGGCAATAAACAAACAAAAAAAGAAATATATAGCGCGTGGCTCTATATAAATGTAACAAATGAATGCTTTTTAGAGTTCACACTATAGTGCATCACATCTCAGGCTTGACTTAATGCATCATTTATTTTAAAACCCTCCATTTCTAAAAAATACACACTTCCTGATATGGAAATTCTTTTGACTCTCTTTACTCTTCTGCAAAGATACCAGACTATCAATCAAGGCAATTGTAATATTGCTATCTAATTTCTTCACATTTTCTGAACATATTGGCATTCTCTTGTATTTTGATTCCTGAATAGAATCTCAGCTGCAGTATAAATAACTTTAGCACTAATTGTTTGTATGCCCCTCATAGGATGGAATAATTTGTTTCTACAGAAACTGTTTTCAATACAGTTTTCTTAAGGCATGAGAAATTGTCAGTTTGCTGGGATTAACTTCATATACGATACAGATTGAAGATTGAAAAATTGTAGAATAAATGACGGAAACTACATCTAGATATGATGAAAAGATAGGGATGATGCAGGGTATGCAAGAACTAAGAAGTAATAATTCTGGAGAAAGAATGAATTGAAAATAAAATTAAGAGAAATAATATAAAGGTTAAGAAAGATTAAGAAAGATGTATCTATTAAAAAAACAAAAAACATCAGAAGGAATTTAGTATTTTAAAAATACTAAAAAAAACCCTCTATTTATTTAGATTGGGGTCTTCAACCCCTGGGCTGCAGACTGGCATTGGTGAGCCACAGGCCCATGCAAACGAGCAGAGCCCCATCTGTGCATACGTTATGCAGGCAGCGCGTGAAACCACATCGTCTCCAGTCCATGGAAAAGAGATTATGTAACAATATAAACCAGAAAAGCTAAGGTTGGTCAATTATGTGTGTGTGTGTGTATTTTTTAATGCCAAAGTTGTTTTATTTCCGACTGTGTGCTATCCTTTAATACAAAGTAGTGTATATATTACAACTGTTAAATATAACTATTAAATATATGGGAATGATCATGCTAATTATATTTAATCCAGTTCAATTTTAATTGCATTAAATCTACTTTTAGTTTGTGTTGTGATCCTGCTTACCACTTTGTGCTCTCAACGTAATACCTTTAGCTGGGAAACTACCTTTAACTGGCATACTGATGAGTTAATCATTGCTTCCCTGGCAGTGGCAGTGGTATCCCTTGGGACTCTAAGATTATGATTTGAAGCCATAAAGTTATATCAGTAAATCAAAACAATATAGTTTCTCATGAGAGGTATGGATTAGATCATATAGTTTCTTGCTGTAGATGAAAACACTTTTGATTCTGCATGTTTAAACAGATAGCTCTATGGATGGGCTATAGGAGCCTGAGTGGTGTAGGAGGCTAATGCCTCCTACTAAGGCAGCATTTAACACCCAGGTGCCTGCAATTACTGCGAGTTCAATTCTCACCAGGGTCAAGATCGACTCAGCTTTCCATCCTTTCTAAGGTGGGTAAAATGAGGACCCGGTTTGTGGGGGCAATAAGCTGACTTTGTATAAAATATACAAAAGTATGAAGGCTATTGCTTAACGCATTGTAAACCGCCCTGAGTCTCTGGAGAAGGGCGGTACATATATATATATATATATATATATATATATATATATATATATATATATATATGTAGGTCTTTGGTTATTCGGGTCTTCTCCCACGTAAAATTGGAAGTGTCTTGGCGACGTTTCGACGAAGTCTCATTCGTCATCTTCAGGCTGGTGTTCTCAGCTTCGTGCTTCCAGGAGCAAAGCACGAAGCTGAGAACACCAGCCTGAAGATGACGAATGAGACTTCGTCGAAACGTCGCCAAGACACTTCCAATTTTACGTGGGAGAAGACCCGAATAACCAAAGACCTACATACAAACACCTGCGAAAACCTGAGAAAACATACATACATACATACATACATACATACATACATACATACATACATATATATATATATATATATATATATATATATATATAATAGTAGTAATGCTGTTGAATGTATAAGCTTTGATGAAGTTTCTCAATCAATATAAGTACTTTGCACTAATGTAGGAGTAGGTAATCTAAGCTGTACTACAATTTCTATTATTTTTGGCAGTGGAACTTGTTTTGTATTCATAATTTTATAATATCAATTCTAAATTTATATGGCCTGATGAACTGAGTTCTTATCATTTCTGATGATTTGAAATGTCCTGTAGTCCCAAACAATATCTTTATGTAAGATAAATAAGGAATTTCCATTCAAACTTATTTCATGGTCACC
This sequence comes from Arizona elegans, assembly GCA_022577455.1. Lineage (NCBI taxonomy): Eukaryota > Metazoa > Chordata > Lepidosauria > Squamata > Colubridae > Arizona > Arizona elegans. Next base: position 30,533,702 of record JAKOOJ010000009.1, on the reverse strand, counting down.
ATATCACCTGTGTACATATATGTCAGGCAAAAAAGATCAGCTCTGCAAATGAAGGTGCAATTAAACTGATTCATTGCTAATCATGCCTATGCACAGAATGCTAATTGTTAGCATTTCTCTGGAGTTAGATAAGATTCAACAGAATTCAAAGCAAGTTAGATTTAGTTCAGTGTACTACATAGGGATTCTAGGCTGATCCCTCCTTTAACTTAGCTTCCAGATTCTGCCACTTCTTTTCCTACAACCTGTGTCATTTATGCCATATCATTTATAGTTATGAGAAGCCTGTTCAAATGAAACTTATTGATTTACATGGCTTATTTAAAATGTGTATTCATTGTTTCTATGATGCAAGGAAATAATTTTTGATATTTGTTAACTAAAAATCTTAAATGTAATATTAACACTAGAACATCTGTAACTACTATTAGGATATAATATTTCAAACAAAAGCATACTTGAAATATTTTCCTTTGTATATCGTATTTCTATCCTCTAAGAAGAATGTTTATTGTACTAATACAAGATCAAGTATTAAAAATGATTTTATACACAAGTTAGTATTTAATGACAGTTCCATGATTGATTCCTTTATAGCATGCAACCATCTTTAGCTTAGTCCTATGTATTTTAAATGCTGACCCTGGGTTGCAATAATTAGATCAAGTACAGCTTTCTAGGTAGTGATTCTCTAAGCAGAGTTGATGTTAGATTTTAGCAACACCAGGAGCTGAAAATTGATAGGCAATGTTCCACAATTCAAAGACAGACTTGCTACATAAAGGCAAGCAGAATCTAATGAGTTCTTGATGGATTAGTTAGTTTCCTATACCGACCCTGATCCTATCTGAATCAGAAAATTTAATTCACCTTTGCTTGCATTTAGAAAGGGGTATTCTAAAGGCAGGCATTTCAGACAGAAGGCTAAATAGAAAATATTCCCTTTGCAACATCTTTTCTTCCTATTTTTTATGCATAGTACATTGACCTGAGGGAATTAGTGTATTTATCCACCAAGTATCAGCTATCTGAAAATAAGAAATAATATTCACAGCATTTTTGTGGCAAAGGATGAATATCTTGCTATTTTAAAAATGCCCTTATAAGCTAATTCTTTAGGAAAAGAGTTTTAAGACTTAAATGGAATGAGAGAGATTAAATGGAATGGTGGAGAGATTAAAAAGTACCAATAGAATATTTTTACTGGCAATCAAATCAGATTTCTCTAAAGGGTGTCCACTCATGTGCATTGGGAAGAACATTGTTTTTTCCTCATTTCTTGGCTAGCACAAGCTGCAGCCTGCTGATTTGCAGATAATTAAGGATTGCATGATGAAAGGAACAGGCATATTATTTGATATAAAGACTGAGATGAAAGTGCCAGCAAACCCTAGAAGACTCTGTAATTTGATGTGACTGCTGTCAGGAACACAGACTAGATGAAATTTGATCTACAAGTTACTACCAGAGTAGCTGCTGAAGTGAAAAATGTACATGCCTGGCTTAGATGGGTTTACTGAAATCTCTGATTGTATATATTCATATATTGCTCCAGGGCTAAAAAATACAACATTAACCTTCTGTATGCCAGAAATGACAATTTATATTTGATTGAGGTTGCAAGCTTATAATGGCTTTATCTATTTTGATAGTCAAGTTCTTTAAAAAGAAAAAAAATCCAGTCAGAACACTGCTTTTTTTCTACTTGAAATTTTTGATTTATTAGTATTCTTCTCACAGTGAAGAGCGTGAACATAAACAATAGCCATCTGGTAATAGAAATGATAACTTTGTGTGGAAGGTTTATAGTTTCTGCAAAAAAAAAAATCTTATGGTCTTTATTGACTCAGTGTGCGTGCATCAAGGAACAATGTAATGGTATATATCATAACATTTTTTTAAAAACACAGCAGCAAGGCATAACTGACATATGGTGTGCCACAGACGCTAATACTGACAATACTTCAGTAGCACTGATTTCCAAGGAAGTTTTTATCCTAAGAGATGTGTGAAAAAAGTGTGAGGCATGGTATGGATGTGGGAGAAGCAAGGATGGTTTGTAAGGACAAAAAGGTAGAGTGGTAGTGAAGGATATTAAGTTAGTTGTAGCTTGATTTTCCTTCCCTACTTCATGTCTTAATTTATTTTGTTTGCTATTTATTTCACCTTTTCCATGCTTTGCATAATGCTGCTTGCTTTGAAAGTCAACTTGGCCTAATTGGAACCTTCAATTCTTATGTAACACATCATGTTAAGTGTTAATGCCATTTTATAATGCTTTGGTAAGACTGCACTCAGTATACTGCATCCAGTTTTGGTCGCCACGATGTAAAAAAGATGTTGCGACTCTAGAGCAACAGAGATGTTTAGGGGACTGAAGGCTAAAACATATGAAGAACAGTTGCAGGAATTGGGTATGTCTAGTTTAATGAAAAGAGGAACTAGGAGAGGGGGGTCAAGCTATTGTCCAAAGCATCTGAAGGCAGGACAAGAAGCAATGGATGGAAACTAATCAAAGAGAGAAGCAATCTAGAACTAAGGAGACATTTCCTGAGACTTAGGACAATTAAACAGTAGAATGACTTGCCTCCAGAAATTGTGAGTACGCCAACACAGAAGTTTTTAAAAAGAGATTGGACAATCATTTGTCTGAAATGGTATAGGGTTTCCTGTCTGAGCGGGGTGTTGGACTAGAAGATCACTGAAGTCCTTTCCAATTCTGCTATTTTATTACTCTGTCATATGAATGCTTTTAATGGGGAGAGTGCAAAGACTATCTATATTTTACAATTTGTAGAGATATAGACTAGTCTATATCTCTAATATAGCATTATTGCTATTACATTATTACTGAAAAATAATCTAATTTACCACAACCCAACCCTACAATAAAACAACATTTCAAATTTACAGCAGGATGGGAAACTTTCCCCAAAATAATCACTGATTTATAAAATTTAGATGGAGAAAACTGGGAATTGTTTTCCAATCTGTACTATCTGTTTATTTTTTCAGTTACTTGAAACCATAGCAGATGGATGGGGCTTTAGCTCTGAAGCAGAACACTTTACAGAGTTTATAAGCAAAAGTTCCAAGTTTAGTTTCTGGCATGATCAGTTAAAAATCACTATGATAATGGCTAAAAAGACCTTTGCTGTAGAGAGCTGTGTCAGTCAGAGTAGTTGACTCCATTGGGTTTAAATGGATCAAACAATCTGGCTACACTTATGTTAGAGTACAATATTGCTAATAAAAAAATCTTCATAGGACTAGATAAAATGTTAGTAGAAGTGCTTAAAATTTTATAAGATGATGTTCTAAAAGTGCTGTTCTTATTTTGTAAAAAGCAAATACAGATATTCACATATTAAACAACAATATGAAGTTACTGACAATGATTACCGTATTTTTTGGAGTATAAGATGCACTTTCCCTCCACCTAAAAGTGGGTGGAAATGTCTGTGCATCTTATTCAGAATGTTGCTGAAGCCCCGCCCACCCGCTGGCCCCCACCCTTCGGCCATTTTCGGCCTCTGTGCTTGTGTTTTCGGCCTCTGAACACTCCATTTTGGACCTGTTCCAGGCTGTGGGTTTCACCACAGTACATCGCCGCTGCCTGGAATGGGCCAAAAACGCAATGCGCAGAGGCCAAAAACATGACACGAGGTGGTGATGGGCTGTGGCGATCCCCAAAGCCTGGAACAGCTGATTGGTGGTATTTCGTGAGGCCAATCCACCTGCCAATCAGCTGTTCATGCTGAATCGGGCTGCAATAATGTGCTGAAGCTGACCAGGCTGTTTGCTGTTTGCTGCAAGGACACTAGCCAGATGAATACCGATGGATGCTGTAGGCAGAGGCAGATTTTTTTCTTGTTTCCCTCCCCAAAACCTAATCTTATATTCCGGAGCATCTTATACTCCAAAAAATACAATCCCTTCAGGCTTGGGACCACCTGCTGCTGGGATGTCTTCAAGCTGTAAAGCATTAGACTTGGAAAAACAAGTTAAAGATTGCTTTTATTGAATCCACGACTTGATTGCAACTACCATAATAAAGCTTTCTTTTAATTCAACTCAAGCAAAAATTATTAATCTTAAAATATCAATTTACACTAGAACTGAAAATTCTGGGATACATCCCTCATCCCACTTTTGTTTAAACATATGCATATTTATACCTCAGAAAATGTGTAAATTATAAAAGAATATCAGGAAACTCACTTAAACATTATATTTTTGTTGCTTAATCAAGAATCCAATTGAAATATTAGTCATTTCCAAGGCTCGTTCAGTTTTTCATTATTCAGCATTGTATTTTAATTCTAATGCTACACATAACTTACACATGGCAACACTGCAGTGCTCAAATTACTTTAGGGCAATTCACATATGCTTACTTTGTCAGACCCAAGAAAATGTAGGCAGATGATAAATGAAGACAGCTAAAAGTTATTTTTCTACTTTTCTTCCTTTTTAGATTGTTAATTTTTTTAACATGGTGCTGATGTGTAGGTTGTGTGAAGAAGGCTCAACTGTTATGATTCTTTTTGAAAAATGTTTCCCATTGCGAATTGTAGTAAAGGTAAGTAGAACCCACCCCTGGCCTGGAGGTTGTTAAGGGCTTGGATGAGGAGAAACCAGTTGTAACTAAACCCTAACAAGACAGAGTTGTTGTCATTTTTGCCCAGTTAAGCCCAGGAGAATTGACATTTCTGAATCTGCATAGGGTAAATTCCCTCATACATATCTGGTGCACAATTTGGGAGTCCTCATGGCTCCTGCTGAAATAGCATGTGGAAACTGTGGCTGAGAGGGTCTTGGCACAAATCTATCTTGTACATCAACTGTCCCCATTTCTGTACTATGAAGCCTAAGTCACCCATGTCTTAATCACCTCCTATTTGGATTATTGCTATGTGCTCTATGTGGCTGCCCTTAAAGTCCATTCAGAATCTGCAACACGTCCAGAATACAGCAGCACAGACTATTTTGGGTCGCTCATGGTTCACCTAACTAACATCACTGTTGTGTGAGCTGCACTAATTTCCAGTTGCTTTCCAAGTACAATACAAGTTGTTGGTTATCACCTATGTATCACAGGACCAAATAACTTATGGCACCTCCTATCATTCCTGTTGCCATCTGATGGGACCTCAGAGGCATATCTTCTCAGTGGCCTCCTCAGTCCCCTGGAGGAGCCTCCCACCAGGGATTCAAGGGATCCCTACTCTTTGAGGTGTTGAGAGGGCTGTGAAGACCTAAATCTTCCCCCAGACATTGGCCTAAAACAGGGGTCTGCAACCTTAAACACTCAAAGAGCTATTTGGACCCGTTTCACACCGAAAAGAAAACACCAGGAGTCACAAAACTCTTCCCGTGCCTGACTATTCTTGAGCAGCCACAAAACTAGCATATGTAGTTGAATTAAATGTTTTCTTCTGAAACTTTTCTTTTCTTGGATTTATCCATGATTGGCCTACCGGGAGTTGAAAAGCTCAATAAATAATGTGCCAGTGGGTGTCACAATTTGGCAGCTGTGACACATATTTTGAGTGACAAGGAGTGCAGCAAAGGGGTGAAAGAGCCACATGCAGCTCCAGAGCCACAGGTTGCAGACCCCTGGCCTAGAATGAGGAGATTTCCATCTAAGGTTGTTTGGTCTGGTACTTGTAGGGAAGGGTATGTTTTAGCTATGCTTTATGGATTGTTGTGAGCCATCTAAAGTCATTGTATTAGATATGTATTGTATCATTGTATTGTATGAGAAATGCAGAGATATAAATCATGTAAACAAACAAACAAAACAAGCAAATAAACAAACAATTTCCTGACAGTTAGAACAATTAACCAGTGGAGCAACTTGCCTCCAGAAATTGTGAATTCTCCAACACTGGAAGTTTCAAAAAAGAGATTGGACAACCATTTGTCTGAAATGGTATAGAGTTTTCTGCCTGAGCAGCGGGTTAGACTAGAAGACCTCCAAGGTCCCTTACAACTCTGTTATTCTATTCTATTCTGTTCTGTTCTGTTCTGTTCTGTTCTATTCTACCCAGTATACTCTACTCTACTCTACTCTACTCTACTCTACTCTACTCTACTCTACTCTACTCTACTCTATTCTTTTGCAATTTACTGTATGGAATCTAGATAACAGTCTGTGAGGATTTGATGCATTTTTCACAAGCAATTACAAATAGAAAATAAGGATACTTTAAATGGGTGAATTAGTTTTAGAATAAAGCATTTCTCTATGAGGAACTAAACCTCAAACTATGGTAATTAGACCTGTACATTAATTTACACCAAACTATCATATTGCTTTTCAAGTAGCCTGTATATCTGCCTCTGTTTTAATTTGTATATAGTTGACCAGAATTTGGTATTTCAGATGAAATAAAAATAAAAACGCTATCAGATCTTGCATAGCTCCACTCACAAGGATTTCTAAAACTGCTGTGATGCTGCTTTCTTGATATTGTTCTTTCCACACACTTAAAAGATATTGAAAAAATGAGAAAGGAAGACATAAAAGTATTCATGTTTTTCTGTATTTAGATTATATTATGCATAATAGTTCAAGCAGTGCATATCTGCAAAATTCACAATGGCAGGAGTAATCTTAATGATAAATTGAGTAGTATTCAGAAAGTATAAAGGTTTCTGTTTGCATTTTTCATGCATGCTGCAGAATGGGGTGGAGGGGAGGCTGGGTGTCATATCAAGAATTGCCAAAATCAGTAAAAAATTGAATTTAGGATTGTGTCAGATTTCCTTTCTTTATGAATTATGTATTTGTTATTATTATTGTTCTTTGTGACTTGATTTCTGCCCTTCAAAGAGATGCCGGGTGATATATTTTATTTCATCACTAATGGTTTAGAGTATTTCACAATGTGATTAAATTGAGCGCCTATAATTTGAATGTAAAACCAACATTGGTTAAAAAGCACATAAAATGGGAAAATGCCATTCTTTCATTTTTATTTCTATAGTAACAGATGACACTGTTCAGAGTAAGCCAAGTCATGATCATAGATCACCTGTTGCTGTAGCAAGGATATTGAAGAAAGATATGAACTAGAGTTTCAGTTTCCTCCAGGTGACAGGTGCAGTTTTACTCTGCAAAAGTATTATTATACCTCCCCTCTGATATTGTAGAGAGCAAGTCATTAAAGCAGGCTGAGGAAAAAGTTCTATAGTGCTTTAGGCGGGTAATATTGAAAACGTATTACCTGCTGTTGTGTGCTATGGAACTTTTCCCATATTGATTACTTGATTCACTGTGCTTTAACTGCAGGGTTCTGTGAAATACCCACGGTCACATTGTGGTTTAGGTCTTGATATCCAAGGCCAGGAGGGCTTTACATAAGAAGCTTCACTGATGTGAATAAATCTGAACTAAGGATCTCAATGAAGAAGAAAAGTTAGCAAGTATAATTCAGATAGCCAGGAACACACCTGAAAAGTGAATATAGAGCAGGAAATAATGCTGACCTATATGGACCCTATGATTCTAGAGGAATTGTCCCAATTTCTAATTGAAAACATGAGATCATACTTGGAATAATAACCAAGGGCTTCCTAGGAGGTCATTTGCTTTTTTCTGTCAGAATGGAATCATAAGATCTCCAGGAAAGGACAAAATTTCATTTAGTAGCCATTGTTCTATACAGAAAATTAATTTTTGGAGCTCGTAAATATACAAAATATACAATATCTTTTTAATGATTTCTATGGTACTGTACATTTTATGTTACATGTCATTTGTTGCTGATCACTATACAATTGCCCTTACCCACCATTTTTATTTTCTATAAATGCCTTTATTGAAAATAAAAATGATGGGTGAGGCTAGTACATTATTTTTTAACATGCTTACTTACCTTTTTTAAAAAAATAAAATAAAATAAAATGGATATGGAGTCTGCTGGGTACCAAGGAAGTGTTTGCAGATAGACTGTTATACACACCACAGATAGCTTTACAACCTGATATATTAGTGTTTTATCCATAATAAAGTTTTCCTGTCTAATTAGTTTTTAATATTTATATTATAGTAATCTACCATTTATTGTGTTTAGCTGTCTGAATTATTTTATTTAGCAGTCTGAATTAAATCTGCTTTAATTTGAGACTTGAAACTTCTTGCAAAGATTTGATAAAATCATGTCAGTGATGTAATAAAACTACTACTACTACTATTACTACTACTACTACTACTACTACTACTACTACTAATGCTGCTGCTTTCAAACAGAAAAAGACCTCTTTTCTTTTTTATAAATAATGTGGTAGGGTTTAAAACAACCTCGATGTGTTTCACTAGTACCTTCTTTAAAATGAAATTAAGCATTTTTCAATACAGAACAAAGGAGCAAATATCTTTAAAAAATCTAAGTCATCATGTGTGAATAGAACACTTTCTGAGGAGCAGTGAGTGCTTTGGATCATGGGTCAGCTAATATATGTTGTCTTTTTGACCAAGAATATTCTGAGCGTTTCTGAATAACTTGTCAAGCATGTCAGAATTCTTCCATGCAGTCTTCACTGTTTTTCTTTCTAATTCAGCATCTACTATTGACCTAGGCACAGCAGATGAAAGGTAAGCACAGAGCAATTTGGTTTAATTAAATGCATTTTATTCATACCACTAGGATACACCATCTGGTGGTGGATTCTGCCAAGTTAGTCAACCATCACTTTGAAATGAGTACCACCTGCATGTACAATGTAATGGGACAATTGCCACATAGAGTATTTGAAGGATGTCTGACTTCTTCCTGCTTTCTCATGAATTTATAGTATACTTGTGTCTAATCTAAACAGTTGACACTATGACTTTTGTCTGTATGCTTTTGGAATTTTCATTAGAAGCAAAAGTAGTTTAATTTCAGAGGTAAATATGCATAAAGAATATAGTGTTACCAGATTGGTGAACTTCCTATATATTGAAAGTACATATTTCAGAATGAACATTTAATGATATAAAACTATTAGTGGTTAGTAAAAGCAATGTTTTCAATCATAAATACTTTTGTCTGTCTGTCTGCATGCATGAATTAATAAAAAGTATGTTACATAAGACCCTCAAAATCTTATAAGGTATTAGTGAGAATTTATTTGTTTGTTTGTTTGTCTTACAAGCTGTTCTAATTGAAATGATTGTTTCCTATTTATACAAAAAAAGATTAAGAGTATATAAATAATCTTGGTGATGCTTTCTGAAGTGCTAGTAGGTATTTGGGATCCATTTGCAACAGGTCACAGATCCTGTCAACACAGTATGATTGCAAAAATATTTCAGTCCTTACAAGTTAAGATGGATTCAATCAAGTATTCAGGGATCCAAGATTCAAATGAGTAAAGTTTGGAACTGGTCTTAATAATCTTCAGGACTCTAAATTTCATACTGTTTTATAAACAGATTTTCAGATCATATAAATTTTAGAATTCAGGAAACTGAAATTCATAATATATTATGTACAGTTGTTCATCAAATTTCTAAATAACTGCCATGTTACCTTGTGAATTTACTTCTCATATTCATGCCTTCAGAAAAGTCTAAATTTTTGATTATCATAGAAAATGAACGATGGTTCTTTGGACTCTAGTTAGCATAATTTGTTGAATTAGTTTTGCATAATTTTGAGGTCAATAAATTGGACTATGTGAATGTCAATTCACATTCAGGTTACAAAATGGATTCCGTCTGCATGTTTTCAGTTTTAAAAGTATTTGAAAATGTACATGTATGTTTAAATATAAATGGTGCAAAGGAAAAGTGATATAACTGTGTTTAAGGTAGAGTAGAGGGTATGGGAGTTTAAAGACTCTCCCCCTAAAATAACAATAAAAAAAATCAATGCATTGCTTTAGAATTGTCTGTCATTTGCTTCCAGTATTATTCAATAAAAATACATTTCTTTATGATTCACATTAGTAAATGTACATTTAGTTAAATATGATGTAGCTATTTTGTCAGATTGGATATATTTTTGTAAGATGTCACTTAGTAAGATACACAACACATTTTATCAAAAAAATAAATAAATACAGAAGCTGTCTAAGCATGTCTTACATTTAAGAAAGAATTAAGAAATAAAACCCAGCAAAAGGATTTCATTACAGCAATAAGCTTTGGTTGAGCATTTTTTGATCTTATTAGAAATGACACTTTGAGAGGATTGAAGTGCACATTGTGCCTTCATTTGAACTCTTCCTGTAGCTGATTATGTCTGTTAGAACTGTGAATCCAGCATTTGGCTATCAAAGTCTCAATTTTGGTAGAAGAAAGGGAAGCAGAAGAGGAAGGGGAGAGAAGGGGAAGGAAGCTAATTTGTGGCTTTATTTTGAGTGCTATTATATTTACACAGAACTGAGGGTATGAGGGTGGCAAATAGAAGTTATCTAAGATACCAAGTTCCTAATCACAAAAATATTATTTTAAGAAAGTGATTCATTTTGTTGTTATATCCTAAGTTTATGATTATATAGCAATAGTGCATAACATCACGTTATAGTAACCAGTCAAAGAACTATTGCATATAGTATGTGATTAATAATACTAAGCCTTTGTAATGATTGAGGAACCTCAGTGAGAGATTATTGACAAACTGTGGCATGTTACAGACTAACAGCATTAAATGCAAAAGCAGGAACACAGACAGACAGAAATTGTAATGAAGAATTTGAGTGGGTAGAATATCATGGCACTTTTGAACAAGCTAGTACATTTTTGACATGTATTTCAGTAGTGGGATTCAAATCTCATTGCTACCAGTTTGCTCGTGGGTGCTTGGGCGCTCACTCGCATGCATGACACTTCTGCACATGCACAGAGACATCCGGGAAGGTGGGCACAGCCTCCCGCCACTGCCACTACCGGTTCGCCTGATCCGGGGTAGCAACCCACCACTGATGTATTTATTGTTTATATTTTGGTAAATTTTGGAATGTTTTGAAGAGTGATGAGTCCTTTCATTTTCATATTATATATTTCATTCAATTAAAAATAATTGAGAAATTTTAATCTGTGCAAATTCTACTCCTCTACTGCCTAATCTTTCTCTTGTTAGTTTCCTCCATAACTTAATGTCCTTCAGATACCTTGTCACCTTACTCACTGCTATAATATTTGTGAGGCAAAACTCTGGATTTAACTATATTGTCTGCCATCTATAAATCATTGGATTTTCTTTACATTAGCCTTATAAGGAAATTTGACAAACCTTGTGGAAATTTGAACCTTGGAATGTAAGAGTGGTAAGTGGCAAAGAACTGAACAAACAAAAGAAAAAAAATAGAACGTTTATGTGTCTAACAAATATTTAAAAATGTGAAGAGTATAATATATAAAAATGAAGATGGTCAAAACGTATGTAATGGATGTATGTTATACAGTATCATAAATTAATAAAATTGTTATAAACATAAAAAAAGAAAGTATGTAATGGAATTGAGGAATAAATGGGTCATAGTCTTTGTAGATATATAAGAATGTAGATTTCATAGGTCAGTTATAGTTATGCATGTTGTGGTCCAAGGAATATAATGCAAGAATCAACTTTTTGGGACAAATTGTGTAAAATGTGGAATAATAAGAGAAATATTTAGGTTAATATATTTTTGCTGGATCAAATATAATAATAAAGGTGAAGGCAACAAGAGTATATCACTTTTTAAGTGTCTCTCATGGATGAAGCATAGAAAAATTGAGGATTTATATGAAAGTATGCATTAAAAAGGATTTTATTTTTAGTACTTTGCAATACACTCATCTAATTTAAGTTTTTTGTTCTTTAAATTATGGCTACACAAAATTATTGAAAATAATAGTTAAAATATTGGTTTTCAAAGACATAGCCTTAGTCAGAGGCAAACTAAAATATGATAAAAACATTAGTATTTATTTTATAGAGGCATATCCATCTGAGAGAAGATGAAATCAATGAAAAATATAATTTTTACCTTAAGTTATGCATGTATAATTTAAAACTAGTTTATTTCTGTTCTAGAAAAGACAGGATAGATATTTTGGGGATAGCAATTAAAAGGATCTAAATCAGTATCTTATATAATATTATAATTTATTTATAGCATGGTAGTATTATGGAATATTATTTTAGGAATTAAAAGGCCCTATGATCAACATTGCAAATGTTGATTGATTACTATAATTAATACAGACATGTCCGGTATTATTAAAATACTTTATTAGAAATAAAAATTATGTATCACAGATATTTCTGGTCACAGCAATGGAAATTTGAAATGCCTCACTTTTCAATTTCAACTGCCTCGCCTTACAGTGGCAGCTCCAACAGCTCCATCCACCAAGACCGCCCCTGGCCACAGGCCCACTTCTTCTGTTTGCTCACAGCCACAACAGACCAGGAGGCCAAGTGAGGTGCTGGTACTGCGGCCACAAGGCGAGGTGTGGTTGGCCTGGATGCAGGGGTTCTGAGGTAAATTGACATGAGGTGCATGGGGCTGCTCCACCACTCTGCCTCACATTGGGCTGCGGCATTGGCACATCGCTCAGCCTCCTGTCCTGGTACCACATCGGTGCCGGAAGATATGGCCTGGTAGCCACCTGGGCTCCTGCTAGTGCTGCCACCACAAGGCAGCTGTCAGGGCATGGATGGCCTGGCTGCAGGGGCCCTGAGGTAAGACAGTGTGTGCATGGGGCACTTTACTTACTTCATAAGCAAATTACTTGGGACTAGTTCCTGACAGTTAAAGAAGGTTATAGTTGAATAGATAGATGAACAACAACAAAAAAATATTACTGCTGGAGTTTTTCCTTACTCTGATTCAGTGAACGTAGCTGAAAGGTATTGATTCCTACCGCAATCAGCCAAGCCCATTCTGTAAAAACCCATTCCTTAAAACAACCAACCTGCATTTATTCATATATTTGACTTAATAACAAATTCCATATTAACATATTCTATGCTGAAAGTCAGGCATTCTTCCTAAGCCTTTTAAAAATAATAGCCAACCACGGTTAAGTTCAGAAGCCTAAAAATAGTAACAAATCATTGACAAGGCCCTGAAAATATAAACCAAAGAGAACCTTCTTTTTCTATTTAAACTTACATTTTTCCTGTAATTGCATTCCACTTTCTCTGTAATTTGGAATCCGATGATTGCCGCTCAATAAACCATTTTCTTTCCTTTTCAGGGTTCAACTCCATTCTTCTTTCTTCCATGACACTACCAAATATGAAAGAAATGAACTGACCTGATTGTTGCCATTTCAGTAGCTTTGAGAATAAGAATTATCTGTTTTGGCAATCAGCACTGAAATAATGTACAAGCAGAAAAGCATATTTTACTAGTTTTCTCTAAATGTAATATTAATATTCATAATAAATTTAATATTTGCCATCTTATTGTTGCAAATCAATCATCCTGTTTAAATTGTTTTCCCATGCTTTGTATAATGGCAAATAAAAGCCCTCTCACTACATTTTATTTTATATTCTTTTCACTATTATTTTTGAAAAGCCCATTTTCTCCACATGCATCATCCATTTGCCATAAAATATTCATAATTTATTCTGGACAACAAGTTTCATGCCAACATTCTTAAATATGAACATGATTTAAGCTCTAGGAAGACAGCTACATTTTTTAGCTTTTAAATGTATTATGGAAGAAAGCAGAGAAAAGGTGCCTTAGGAATAGTACAATCTTTGTGCATGTTATCTGTAATTTTACTTTCACTATAATAATAACACAGGTAGTCCTTGACTTACGATCACAGTTGAGCGTCAAATTTATGCTGCTAAACAAGATACTTGTTAAATGACTTTTGCCCAATTTTACAAACTTTCTTGCCACAGTGAATCACTGCAGTTCTTAAATTAGTAACACGGTTATTAAGTGAATCTGGTTTCCCCATTGACTTTGCTTGCCAGAAGGTCATGAAAGGTGATCACATGACCCTGGGACACTGAAGCCATCACAAATATGAGTTAATTACGAACTGCCTGAATTTTGATCATGTGAGCATGGGAATGCTGCAACTGTCGTAAGTGTGAAAAATGGTCATAAGCCACTTTTTTCAGTGATGCTGTAAATTTGAATGGTCACTAAATGAACTGTTGTAAGTCGAGGACTACCTGTAACTGAACTGTGCATGTGTCCAGATGTAAAGAAACAGTGGAAGAATGTCTGGGAGAAAAGATGTTAAGTTCACATTCACAAAGCTGCTCTTATTTTCTAAATTATTTTTCTTGATGCAAAAACCGCTTCTCTCCATTAAAGTAGTCACGCCCTCATCATCATGATCATCATCATCATCATGATCATCATCATCATCATCACAACATCAGCCTGAAACATTTAGTTTTGCCTTCAGGTACTCTCCATAATCACCAGTTAGAGTTCTTCTTGAAACTGTCTGTTTAGAATTAATATTTACTGATGAAGTGAATTCAAAAGAAAATGTAAATGCTGTTTTTCAAGTGTAACATTACATTTACATTTTCAACTGCAGCTTCTTCCACCATCATTTCCCAAGGGGACTAGCAAAGGTTTCAGCTTTAGGAATGCAAGATTTTCCTTTTAGCAAAATGACATGCATATGAGAGATTGTTTACATCTTTTTTAATAAATGTAATATTCATGTTGTTAAATAACAAATATCCCCTCCACCTCCACCACACAAGAAAAATTATAAACAGCAATAATCTAGAATTTACAAGAAAGGGTTTTCTTTTGTTACCAGTTATTTTAGTCACTATATCTATACACATCCACTGTGTGAGAAACTTATAGTTATAGCCAAGATTAGTAGCTACATAGCTCAATTGCAAATTATAGGCAAAATCTTCAATTTCAATCCAATCAGAAATGTTTTTACCAATCCATCAATGAAGAAACTGCAGTGAATCAGTCAGCACATGAACAGCAAGAAGCAATGCAATTTTTGGTGTAGATATAGAATAACTCAAAGAAATATAACACAGTTCAGCTTGGTTAAAGGAAATGGATAAGACTAAAAAAACTAGTTGAAATGAAAGAACTGGTAATAACAGCAGAAATAGTGGAGAAAAGTTCAAGGAAGATCAAGAAATGGTCAGCACCAGGTGAAGATGAACTCATGGATTTTGGTGGAAACATCTGACTAGTCTACACCCACTCATTGCCAAGTAGTTTAACAATATACAGAAAGGGGTGAAATCAGAGGTGGACTTCACATAATTTAAGAACCGGTTCGCCCCAGCACCGAAAATGTGAGCATGGGTGGGATCTCTCTGAGAGCCCTGCCTGCAGCAGTCCTAAAATAAGTGGGTGCAGGGTGCATGAGGCAGCTTCCCCACCATCCTAGCTTGATTTTTATGCATGTGCCTCATCTCACCTTGTTCAACCAGATGGTGGGTGGGGCTTAACTAGGGCTTATTTTTGGGGTAGGGCTTATATTAGGTGCAGTCAAGAAAATCATGGTAGGGCTTGTTTTCGGGATAGGTTGACCCCAAATACATGACCACTGCCTTGCTAAAGAAGCTGAGGGTAAAGGTGATGGACTGGCCAAAAGTGTCTCCAGACCTAAACCCTATGGAGCATCTGTAGGCCATCCTGAAATGGAAGGTAGAGGTACACAAGGTCTCTAACATCCACCAGCTCTGTGATGTCATCATGGAGGAGTAGAAGACGACTCCAGAGGGTTAAGGCAGTGCTGGAAAATAATGATGGCTACACAAAATATTGACATTTTGGGCTCCATTTTGACATTATCATTTAGGGTGTACTCACTTTTGTTGCCACCAGTTTAGACATTAATGGCTGTGAGTTGCATTATTTTGAGGGGACAGCACATTTACACTGTTATACAAGCTGTATACTCACTACTTTACATTGTAGCCAAGTGTCATTTCTTCAGTGTTGTCACATGAAAAGATATACTTAAATATTTACAAAATGTGAGGGGGTGTACTCACTTCTGTGATATACTGTAAATCCAGAATTGAAAAGACAGCAACAGACAACAAGTCCCACTTCTGCAAAGAAGATTGCACAGGCTGTCTACTGTACAAACAATGGCATAACAAAGTAGTATCAATGATACATTGGAAGATCTGCAAAATTCCATGTGCCTGCACGGAAAAAGCAATAGAAAATTAAGGAACTAAATTGCTGTAGAATTTAGAATTCAAACCAACAGGCACCTGCTACATAATGCCCCAGACTTAACAATTGCCAGTAAGAAAGATAAAAAGATAGTAGCTGGAGACAGCAGATTGGTAGAGAAAGAACTGAAGAAGATAATAAAATAAAAAGACCTGGAAATAGAAATAGAACAATTGTGGCAAAAGAAAGCAAAGGTAGTACCAATAGTGACAGGAATCTTGGTTCAACTTTATGAACTTTGTTATTTGTGAAAAATTAATATATAGTTGAGGTCCAGAGGTCTCTCTTTTGCAGCTAATAAACTAAGTGTTGAGGAAAAAATTCATGGGACTTTGTTTTTGTATTGATAACTGCAACATGATTATTTTGTACTCCAAGATGGAAAGATTTAGCAATATCTACAATGGAGGAATGATTTGTGAAGATGATGGAATTTGCTGAGATGGCCAAATCAACCTGTTTGATCAGAGAAAGCACAATGTCTAGTTTATTACTGATTGGAGGTCTGTTATGGACTTTTTACATAAAACAGAAACATATGAACATGTGATTTATGATATTGACGATTAAATGGACTGTAGAAAGAAGAGAGTAATGATGTAACTTTAAAGAAAGAAGTAAAATTATAATAGTATTTGTAACTACTATAAAGAAGATTTGAAACCACTTTGAATATTTTTCTATTTTTCTCTGCTTGTTCTTAATTACAATTTTAGCTTTCTCCTTAATTTCTTTATTTTTCTTTTTTCTTTCTTACTTTATATTATTTTGTAAAAGTTTTTATTTTATTTTTTTAAAAAAACTTTTAATTCAATTATTAAAAATCTGGTGTTTTTTTCCTGCTGGTCTAAGGAAGAATGAATTGGATACAGGAGGAATCAGATTCATCTGCTGAAAAAGGTAGGACAGCATGTAAAGAAGTAGGAAGGCAATGAGGAATTGATTTTTAAAACAGATTGTTATAATCATGTGGAATTCTGTAAAGCTGTAGAAATAGAGGTCAGCTTCCCCATATCTTCCTCATTATCAACAAGTGATGGAAATGGAAGATAGAATTATGAATCTGAAGCTAGAACTCGCCTATTGCTGTTCATCTATTGCTCTGACCTGATTGAGGCTCATTTTATTTTATTGTTGGGTGCTTTAGCATTATGCCTGCATTCAGAATCAGAAAGCAATGGCTTAGTATTAAGATCATCCAACAAGACAAAACCCTACACCTGGAAGTTTTTCCAATAAGTCCTGATTTCAAATATATTTTTCCTCATCTGGGCATTTAAGCAAAATGAAATGTTTTGAAAGATTATTTCCAGCAAAATAGAAAGTTGCTGAGTTAAAAAGATTAGACTAAAAACTAAACTAAGTAAAAACTAAAAACTAAGAATGTGTGAGCTAATGAGGGCTACTGAAAGACTGATTCCATTAGAAAACATCAACATTGCAGCAAGAAAAAAGCCCCAGTCCATTTCTGCACCCGTGCAAATTTTCAATGAGGTAGGTATGGCCTGGGAGCAAGATAAAGGGAGCATCATGGGGACATACTCTTTAAAATGTTTAGCAGAACTCTTTATACCACAGTTGCAAGGACATGAAGATGAGTGATCAAATAACTTTCTGTGTCAGATGTGAGGCCTCTAGGTTGGTAGACAGATGGTAGATATCTAGTTCAAAGTATGAGTTTGTTTAGTTGCTGAGGAGGGATTTTATTAATAGGTTTAAAATGTAATCACCTGACCAATGAAATATGATGAAAACATTTTCTTTATCAATTCTGTTTGATCATCTATTTTATGTTTTTGTTCATATCTTTGTCTTCTGATTATTAATTTTAAGTCCTGCTAGCGTACCAAATTCTTTTAATTTTCCCATTAATGTTTCTATTCTCTTTAATGCAGTGGTGGGTTGCCCCCCGTTTGCACCGGTACTATAGAACCGGTAGTAAAACCGGTGGGAGGCCCCGCCCACTGACCCTGATGTCATGAAAATGCTTCTGCTCATGTGCAGAAGAGTGAGGCCCCATTGTGAACCGGTAGTAAAGGTAAGTAGAACCCACCCCTGCTTTAATGCACTGGTTATCAACCTTTTCTTCACTACGGACCCTTCTTTAAACAACTTTTGTGGCCATGGACATGACTATAGCCACCCAAGACTTAACTCAAGATTTCAATCATAACATTTCTTCAAGCATCATTGACCCCTTGTGACAACATTGTGCCCCCCTTCCAAGGGTCTGTGGACAACAGATTGAGAACCACTGCTTTAGTGGATTCTTGAAAATCAACCAAGTCATCAGCAAATGCCCTTAATTTATAAGTATCTTTTTAAAATTTTAGTACCACAATACTGTTATTTTTTCCCCTGATATTTCTATTCAGTATTTCAAAATAAATAGGAGACAGTGAGCACCCCTGTTTTGTTTCTTTTTCTATCTCAAAGATTTTGTTAGATCTCCACTGACAATCATTTGTGTTTTTTCTGAAGTGTAAATAGAACTTACTCATTTAATAAAATTCTTTCCAATATTCATATCTTCTAAAACATTAATCCCAAATGCCTAATTCAAACTATCAAAGACCTTCTCTGGAACTAAAATAAATAAAATAAAAATCAATGCAGCTTGTTTTTCATTATGTTGCTCCAAGTATTTCAAAAGTTCCAATACAGTTTAATAATATTATTTAACTGTCTTGTAGGTAAAACCCCTCATGAATAAATTCTTGCAATTTTTTTTTCAACCTCTCAATCTCTTTCACAAACTGGATTTATGAGGAGGATGCTAAGTAAGATTGGTAGACCACAACCCCAAGAAGCAGGGGTTGGAGGGCTTCAGGGAGATATCTGAGACATCCAGATGTCCACTTAATTGGTAGAATATTATATTATGAATCTTATTTTTATTGTTGCAAAAAATTATCCTATGTAATATATTATGTTTTTAACATAGGAAGTTTTGCATAAAGTTTTTATTGGATACAGTTTTTTATAGCATTGAAAATGAATTACAATATAAAATGCATATAATTTTTCTATGTCTTCAGGAACTGTAAATTAATTGGTTCATACTAGACCATAAGTGAAAGAGATTTTTTCATGATATAGTTGCAGGAGTGGAACAATATCTAACAAGTTTGAATGAAATGAATGTGAGATAAAAGACTAATTAGTTAACCATTATTATAGTGTTCAAAAATCAGGCAATAAAATATAAAACCCTAAATATTGCAGCACTGTAATTATTTATAATTTCTTAAAGTGTAACCTAATTCTATAAACAAGACAATGATATGTTAAGTCCTAATAATTAAAGATATTTTTTCCTGTATCTTTGCCGCTCAAGAGATGTAATGACACATTGATTCTTGTCAGTGAAGTAAATCAAAACATAATAAAATTATTTCTATATTTACATTTTTGGATCTCATGAAGTCCAATTATTACACTGCACATAAATGTACATATGGATTCTGTAACTTGTAAAGAACTCAGTATGGAGGTAATAATTCACTCTTTTGATTCAGTGCCAACCTCTTTGAAATGCATTTTTCGAATCTTTGACTTCCAGATTTTTTTTGATGATCAGAAGTTTCTAAATTCCTTTGAAGCTTTCAGAAGTGCCATTAATTAAAGACAGCTGTCTTCAGGCTTGTCGTTCTCTTTCACCCACAATTAGGCACTCCCACTTTACAGACAATAGACTGTTAGACTGAGCAAAGTATGGCACTGTGATACTACACTATCTCACACCTTTAAAATCAAAATGTGTGTGACTCACATTTTTTTTTTGAAATAATTTGTTTCATAGGAATGGTAAGAAACATTGGGAAGTTAATTGCTTCCTATTTACCATGAACTTGAATGCATTCCTTTTTGAATATATACATTTCATTAGTATGTGAGTATACTTCCCAAAGCAGTGTATTTTCTGGGTAACGTTATTGATCTTTTTATCAATAGTTTAATGTCAAGTGTCAGAAAACAAGTTCATTTTCTCCTGTATTGGTATCACATCCTCTGACTCTGGCAAACTCCGGAATCAGGAACCACTTGGAATTATGGAATGATCTTAACTGTTAGTAATAATCTAGCAGAATCATAAAAGTCTCCTATAGCAATTTTCTAGATCAACTTTATCTTGCAAAATCTAGGTGGAGTTACTCTGAGTTTCTTTCTTGGGCTTCTCTGCAGTCTTGGAATAAGAAATCTTTTCTATAATGGTTCTACTCACAATTCTGTAAAAGATATTCTGTCACTGTTTGGAGAAAAAGAATTTTCTAGCATGTTTTGTCCTTTCCCTTTTCATTGAAAGAGCTGAGTCCTCTCCATATTCTTTGCTTCCTACAGAATCCTTAGAACTCTAGAAAGCTGTTCATAAAACATTTTATATAAGATTAATAAAGGCTAAATAAACCTTCCATTTTTAATGGAAGAAGTCAAAGTTAATTGGTCAGAACAGGATCAGTGATGCTGATGAAGGAATAAATACTAGTCAGATGATCTTACAATATCTGTCATAATTAGAAAGAAAACTCAAGATCCTGAGCTAAAACAGTTTGAGCTCACGGCAGAAATCCTGGTATCTGACCAGGGGTGGGTTCTACTTACCTTTACTACTAGTTTGCAACAGGACCATGCTTTGTGCACATGCGCAGATTGTCCATGATGATGTCCCGGTAGATGGGCGGAGCCTCCCGCCGCTTTTACTACCGGTTCGCAAGAACCGGACTGAACCGGGAACAACCCACCACTGTATCTGACCCAAGATATCCAGGATGGATTTAATTACAGCTAATAGTTTCCTGTAGAATTCACTGTCACAAAATGTAGTGGAGATCACCAACTCTGAAAGCTGAAAAACAGATTAGACAGATTTAAGCACTATATAACTAATGAGTAGTGATGACCATCATTCTATATTGCACAACAAGCTCCTCCCCTTTCATACATGTGGTATTGCGATGCATGCAGAAAAGTTGCAGGACTTTTCTCATTATGCTACTATTATCAGTCTAATCTATCCTACCTTCTGTGGATGCTGCAGCTAATAGCTGTTAGAAATTATGTTGTATATTCTAGTAACGGAGCAGCAAGATTCTCAGTTGAAAGTGATGTCAAGTCTTACCGATAGAAACTTTTACTCAGCTAACATTGTAAATAAGTATACCTTTACTTTTTTAAAAAAGTCATAGTACAATTCATTTTAAACCTTGTGTTTCATTACAGCAATCCATTTTCTCCCGTATAGCAGCTGAACTCTCTTTTATTAGAGGACATTTAATAGATCCAAATTGGTCACTTGGAGAAAGCAGACTTACTGACTCCTTCTTATTGTTCAGGAATGCTTGATTGAAATATATAATCTCTCAGGGAAAATAGAAGAAAGCTTAGAAAGAGATTTTCTGAGAAGCTTTTTGCTTAGATTAACACATTCATCCTTTTATCCGCAAAGAAGGAAGGAAAGTAAAAGTCCATGGTACATTTTTTTTTCCAATGTGGCATATTTCAGTCTGTAAGCACTCAGATGTTTTTTTTTCTTTAAGAAAATACAGTTGGCAGAAAGAAGCAAAAATATTGAAGCATGGGATGACTGTTCACACAATTTTATTTTCTTATGTATGCATTTTGTGTTTAGACCTGGACACATTGGTTAGCTCCATCAATTTGCCACATTTCATGATCATTACTCAAACTAGTGGCTGCACATTTGATACTGAACAACAAAGTATTATACATACATCAAAGGTTATTTGTAGGATTCATTTATTTTCTTCCCCTTCTTCTAAGCTGAGTAGCAAAATAGATAGTACATTCCTAGAGTTCATTCAGTTGTCAAGTTGTTAAGTACCCCAGAAAGGGGTAGAAGATACATGTGATAGGGCTATCTAGTATTAACACTTCTTTATATGGTATTTTCGTTACTTTTATATCCAGTATTTTGAATTATGACTTTTTGACAGGATATATTTTCTGTGGTTGGTTTGTAAATTATATATTTCTGTACTACAGAACCTACTATCTCAGTATGAAATAGGTTTTAGTATAGATTCTTCAGCATTTAAACAGGTGACCACTATTTAAACATCTCAAAACTTATATAAGGAGATTGGAATCCCATGTTTTATAAAGTACACAGTAATCCTTTCTACCTGTCTGAAACATTATTCATAACTGTCTAAATACATGATTGTGTGAAATATACTGAAATGATTTTTTTTTTTTTTGGTTAAGAGAAATGTGCTTTGGATATGTTATCCTAAGACCAGCAGAATTTATGATAAAACTGTCAGAGATTTGTGTGTGTGTCTGATTAATATACTAATAGCTGAATCCTCCTACAAATCTTTGGAATATGTCCCTGCTTTCTCTAAAGCATCAAAATCTGCTCAAAGAAGAAAGCTTGATTAGCATTTAATTTCCTTTTAGGATTACTTGTTAGGTGATTTTTGCTCATTCTTGACATTCTGATTGATCACACGCTTTGGTTGGTGAAGCAGTTCCCTTCCATATTAAATTGTCAAGAAGTCTAAAGCCTTTATTAATAAATGTACTTGCTCATTGTATAGCAGGAGGTTTATTCCTCTAGCCTGAGTCAAGCTGGCAAACATGTTACCAAATTTTCTTTCTCATTGGGCTACCTTGGCATAAATATGGCAGCCATGCTCATAGAAAACTGCTTGGATCATGGAGCACCTATTAGAGTAATTATGATTATTCCTGGAACAAATTTGTATTTCCTCCAGTTCCAGAATTGTTCTATTTTAAGCCATATTTAAACCCCATGAATTGTCACATGGTGCTGGAAGGTTTCTCAGTTCCACAGCAACATAATAGATATTTTACTAGGAGAGATATTTTACTCCAGAGATATTTTACTAGGAGAGTACTCAAATCTTTTGCTCGAAATAAAATTCACTATCCTACCAGGCTTGAAATTTTAGATCTGGATAGCCTCTATCTACGCCATCTACGTTCTGACCTATGCTTACTTCATAATATTATTTACCAAAAGTTCTACCTGTAAATGAATACTTTAATTTCAACTGTAATTACACAAGGGCTATCAATAGATTCAAACACAATATAAATCGGTCTAATCTTGATTGTATGAAATAAGACTTCTGCAATGGAGTAGTAAATGTCTGGAACACTCTATCTGATCCTGTTGTTAGTATCTCTAATCCCCATACCTTTTACCTTAAACTGTCTTCCCTGGACCTTTCATGTTTCTTAAGAGGTCCCTAAAGGGGCGTACATAAGCGCACCCGCGTGCCTTCCGTTCCTGTCCTACTGTCCCCATTTATATGTAATCATTCTATGTGTTTATGGCTATGTTTTGCCTATTTATATCCTTTTATTTGTGCCAATTTTTTTTCTCATGTGTCCATGTCTATGTCTATGTCTATACTGTTACTTGTTTCCTTATACTTGCTGACAAACAAACAAACAAATAATTTAATGTTGCGCAGTAGTCTCATCACTTTCTGGATAAGGAGGCTCTTCTCTCAAGCCTGTTTTGACTAGCAGTGCACTTTACATGGTACTACCCTTGAAAAGTATCTGGAAGCTTCAGGTGATACAGAATGTGGCAGGGTGAGTAATTTTGGGTGTCCCAAGGATGGCATGTGTAACACTTTTGCTACATGAACTATATAGGGTGCTGGTTTGCTTCTGGGTCCAAGTCAAAGTGTTGATTATGACAGTTAAAGTCCTACATGGCATGGTGACTGGCCATTCGTGGTACCATCTTTTCCCATTACATTGGCCTATCCCATCCAGTCAGGCGAGGACAGCATGTTACTCACTTACTCTGTCAGTGAGATGGGCAGTTTCTAAATTTGATATATAAAAATAAATAAATAATTTTGTCTCAGTTATTTACTTCTCTGTTATCCTTTGGAATATTATATCCCTCCCCTCAAGGTGAGGTGGTTCCCCACTTTCCTGGTTTTTTGGTAATATCTGAAAACCTGTCTCTGCTGACTTGGAGAGGAACACATAAACTTAGGGTTAGTGAGTTGAAGGTCCTTCCCTTGCCTTTTTAACTTTAATTATTGTATTCTTGTTTTAACTACCTCCTATTAGGATATTTATATGGTTGGGGTGAGATGGCCAGTCTCTAAATTTGATATAGAAATAAAAATAAATAAAATTTGGAGACATTCATTTCCTTTTCTAACTAGAAACCTTTCGGAAAACTAAATTGCATTTCTATTTTGTTCATGAAAAGACTCTATTGTTAATTTGTAAAGCGTTTTTTTTTCTCTCCATTATGCCATTTAGCAGGGTAATTTGGTACAGACATGGTGCAAGATCAGTGACAACTGATGCATATTTTTCTCTTTTAAAATATCTAAGTTTCCTGTAAAAAGATTCTTTAAATTTTAATTTTGCAATAAATTTATTCACTGTAGATTTTTATCCTGTTTTTTTTCTTTAACAGTCAGCAGAGATAATACTACTTTTTAAAATAAATTCAAATAAGTTTAGTTAAGACATTAAACTGGGAGATTTGTTTGACAGAGTTAATAAAAATATCCTGTGTTAATCTATTGGTCACTTTCAAAATTTAAGTATTTTATTTGGCCTTTAAGAAAGCTTTTAGCACTTATCTAAATATGACTAGCAAAGGGACTTTGTGATTTAAAATAAAGATTTTTGAGATTGTGGGAAAGTAACTGTTTTACCATGTTTTGTAATATATTTTCTAAAGTATCAGGAAGTTATTTCAGGAATATGGCATTATATAAAATGACACATAAATACATAAACTTGCATTTCCAGTTTTTAAATGATATTGAAGATTTGTTATCTATTTCAGTACAGTTTGAAGCTTTCTTAACTGCTCTGGGAGAGAATGAAGCAGCAGAATAATCTTCTTCCTAGCACAGATGACTCTGAAGGAATTTGAAAATTTTAGAAGCTGGAAACAAATAAAATTGTAATTTCCATATATTCTGCATAAGTAGCTCCATTCTGTGAGACATTTTTAAATGCCTCACAGGTTGTTCCTGTTCTCAAATGAACCAAGTGCTTGACAAAGATTTATTTTTTGCATAAAAGAAAGTTTTATTTGCATATCTGGCTCCCTATTCACCTGTAGCTGACTCTATAGACCTACGAGCAACTCCATCTGCATCTGAAATATAGGCATCTCCGAAATCACAACATGAGACTTTCTGAGGTAAAGAGATAAAAAGAGTAATAAATATTTGGTCTTTTCTACTTATTTATCAAGGTGGAAGCTGAAAAAAGTTTAAAAATATCTCCATATGTATTAGGGTAGTTATCTAGAGCAGTAAACAGAGCACAGGATTCACTGATCAGAGTCCTCAAAACCATTGGAACTTAAAATAAATGGATGACAGAAATTATTTTAATAGACTGACAAACTTCATGCAAAATACCAAAGCAACTTTGGTGCCTTCCATTAGGTTGGATGATGTTTTTTTTTTCTTCATTATTCACAGCAATAAAATATATTTATAGAGCAGATGGTTGGGATGGGTTGAGTTAAATTTCATATGACAGGATTAATCATTTTACAGATATGGAGAATCGTGCTCCTGTTTGTCATCTCTCCATTGCCCTGCAGGAATTTTCACATTGTATCTCCACTGCCACCTGGTGTTTATGAGTGACATCTGAAGGGTAGGCTTAAATTGCCTTGGCTGACATTCAGAATATATCTAGAAACTACATGCATCTTTTCTTCAACTTTGTTCAAAAGTTTTATTCAACCTTTCTTCCAAAAGAGCCATGAGTTCCTTTCACATATTATCTTTAAACCAGTCCCATAAAATACATTAAAATTAGAAAAAGGATGACTGGCCAAAAGGTATCAGATTAGCATTATGGTTGATCATAAATTTGAATCAATGTTTTCTTGATTATAGGCTATCACTGTTGCTTGCTGCTAGTCAAGTGGGTAACTTTCTCACATTAAAACTATTACTCCCATAAATTACATACAGCCTGATTGATGGTCAGGAATTATTACGGTTGTAGCCCATACAATTTGGAGAAAGAAAAATAGCTAACACTGGTCAAACCACAAACAGCATAACATTTTTTTAAAAAAAAATTGATTTATATGCCACCCTTCTCCAGAGACTCAGGGCGGCTTACAATGCGTTAAGCAATAGCCTTCATACTTTTGCCTATTTATACAAAGTCAGCTTATTGCCCCCACAAACTGGGTTCTCAATTTACCTACCTTAGAAAGGATGGAAGGCTGAGTCAACCTTGAGCCTGGTGAGATTCAAACTTACAGTAATTGCAGACAGCTGGTGTTAATCACAATGTTATCAGTCTGCTGAGCCACCAGGCCCTGTTACATTTACATTTTAAATGTAACAGTTATCTTCCAGAATTTATTTTAATATAATCTGAAAAGCTGCAGTGGAAAAAGGAAATTAAGAAACATTTAGTATGTGCAGAAATACTTTGGATAGTCATAGATTACTTTGAACATTTTAATTAAAAATAAATAATTATTCAGGAAGGGTATATACATTGCAGTTAAGATGGATGATTACCATTTTATTCATAACTACTTAAGTGTCATATAAGTCCTACCTAAAGTATCTGAGTTTGATCAACTGCTTTAAAATGTTGTTCAGAGGTACAGTATAAATCATTTATGATTTATACTGTAAATTCATAATAAAAATATGATTTTTTTTCATTATCAAAGTTTATTTTCATTTTTAAAAATACAATACTTTACATATATACATACAAGGATATTGCAACTAACATACACAAATATGCGCCTATACCACTAATAGAATCCATTTCATTTCCCTCTCTTTTCTTTCACCCAATTATACCATGAATTCCAACATTTGTAATAATCAGAATCTTTGTAATTTTGTAATAATAATTACAAAGATAATGATTATTTTGTAATAATCAGAATTTAACTAATTTTGTTAACCTGTCTGCCTCTGCGCATTCTGTAATTTTCCAAATCAATTTATTTTCTGTGGGTATTAATTCGTTTTTCCATTCTTGCGCATATAGTATCCTAGCTACAGTAGTAATGTGGCAAGCAGGCAAATATTGGTCCAAGGTTCGGAACTGGATAGTGGAAATTACAGGATATAACATAGAGTTGAAACCAGAGATTTTTTTATTAGGAATGAAACCAGACAAAATAACTAAGGAAAAATGGTACTTAAAAATATGAATTTTTGTGAACATGTAAAAAAGGATGATTAAAAAAGAAAAGATCGCCAGAACCACATTTCTCAGTGTAAACATCTGATGAGTGATGCTGAAGATTCAGTTTCAAAAGTGCTTTTTAAAACTTTTCTTGAAAGTCCAGTTGCCTTTTGAAAA
This sequence comes from Arizona elegans, assembly GCA_022577455.1. Classification (NCBI taxonomy): domain Eukaryota; kingdom Metazoa; phylum Chordata; class Lepidosauria; order Squamata; family Colubridae; genus Arizona; species Arizona elegans. Next base: position 30,506,228 of record JAKOOJ010000009.1, on the reverse strand, counting down.
GCACCTTTGAAACAAGCATGACCTGGATGTTTTAGAATCACCACAGACATTCAGTGATGGGATCATTGAAGAAAATAATTTGCTTCTTCATTTGATTAGCAAGATAATTCCTAGTCATGTAATGTTACCTGTTTTGGTAATGAAACATCTACAAGAACACAACCAAGCTGAGAAATGACTTAGGACGCCATAAATTATACAAGTTTGCTTAAAGTATTAAAGTAGAAATGGAATGACAACCTTCAATGAACATTACAGTGAATTCCATTGCTGAATGAATTGACCATATTGGTGGGTGATTTGTGTCCTTCTCATATTTTTTCTCTATCAACCCTAAAGCCTTTACCTCAATAACATTACTTGATTTAAGACATTGGTAGAGAACTGACAAGCTGAAAAACAACACAGCATTGAGCAGGAATGTGAAACCAGTGCATATGTTGGTTCCAATTTAAAAGGAAGGAATCACTGAAAATTCATTCTGACTAAATGTCAGGCTGTACAATTGTTAATGTTTTGTTTTATTAAACTGATTATGTCCAGGTTTATAATTATTGTGATTGTAGAGGAGGAAAAAGAGAAAGAAGAGGAAGAGTGTTGCGATCATCAGGCGGGCTCCCCATGAGAGGTCCAGATTAGAGAAGACACAGGACAAGTGTTTCTCGGGATGAGAGAGCCTCGAGCTGACTCCAGACCTCCCTTTTATTAAGCAAGGTTATTGGGCGTATCAGAAGGCATGATTACAGCTATACATTCTCATATTACATCCGTGATACAAAGGATTTTCTCCATATCTGGACATAACTTTCACATCCTACCATATTACAGTAAATCACATGAATTCTAGGAAAGCGATACCTAAGGCAGAAACAAAACTTAACTCTTGCTATGTTATCATATTTGGCAGTGGTCATCTAGCTGAACCTGCTTTTCCTACTCCTCTGTTTTTGTTTTTTTTTTGTTTTTTTTGCAACAGGGTTCAGCTGTGTTGTTATTATTATGTTCTCTTTACGCCTGGGAAACATCCCTGTCATCATAGCAAACAAAGCAGGAATACATTGGATACTACAACATACAGAAATAAGCAAAGCAATGATAAAAGTGTATAAATGGTTATACATGATTGTGGTTAGTTTATTGAGTCGTAGGGAGATTCTCTCCATTATTATTATTCCCCTGGTCCCATTACCACATATGGATCTGACTCAGTATCTGTAAGTTCTTCCACAGGGTAGGGACTGAGTTGATTAAGAAGTTGTTCTGTCAAAGCTAGTTCCTTCTCAACTTTAATCTCTTTTACAGCTCTGATTGATAATTGTCTAAGGATTGGTATTACACATGGGATGAATGTTAAGCCAGCTATTGCACATATGAACAAAAATATCATTTGTTTAATCCATCCGGATCCAGGCACCCAAGAAAACCACATGTCAGAAGTTTGTAACCTCTGAGTTATCCTGGAAGCCCTATCCTGCAATTCCCGAGCACCTTCTCTGACCACATCTGATTTGTTCATGTAGAAACAACAATCTTCACCTAAAAATATACATGTTCCTTTTTCTACTGTCAGGAGGTCTAAGGCACATCGGTTTTGTAACACTACAGCAGCCAAGGAATCTATCTGATTTTGGACTTTAGATTGAACCAAATGGGAAATCCTGGAGGGTGAAATGGTCTTGGACAGCTTTCCAAGGACAGATTCCATCCACCCCATCTTTCCTTTCTAAAATGTAGTTCTGGTGGGGCCAAGAAAGTAACCTTTTGTTGAAATTTGCGGTAAGCAGAGGGAAAAACTCCCTTTGTTAATTTTATGTCCACCAAATTTATTTTTGGGCCAAAATATATTGCTGACCGACATTGTTCGTCTGTCAGGGATCCTACAGGCCTACCAAGTTTCTGATGTCTCTTTATACACAAAGAAGGTGTTCCTATGAGGTCTACACCTGTAACAATTGGGCCTGTGATAGAAAGACGACTTTTTCCCAATCGTTTGAATGCTTTATAAAAATCTCCTTGTATTGGTGAGATGGGTATTTTATCTCTACTATCCCTTTCAAGGAGAATTGTTGCCTTTGTTCTAACCCAGAGTTGTGATTTTACAGGGATAGCATGATAAGATGCAGGGTCAGCAGATAGGCATAACCAGCATTTCTGACCTAGGGTAGGGTTGTACTGATTAACAAGATCTTGACTTAATTCCAGAATCCGTGATATATAGTCTCCTCTATGCAATTGTTGCAGAGGCCCATTGTCCTTATCCACTCCCCCCTCAACTGGAAATGTAGTGCAACCTTAGGTGGTGGAGTAAACTTAGGTAGAAAGTAAGGACCTCATGCATAGACAATGCATTTTTGGCGGGAGCATACTTGACTTAAAGTGTATGTATGTGGGGATTTGATGTTCCTTACATGAGCACTTGAAAGTCCCAAAGCTAACAATGTCCAAAGCCATAAACAAATCATAATTACTGTGGTGTGAAGCTCACTATGTCAGGGAGAGGGTCAGTGGTGCGTGTGGGTTGGGATATAGCAGTAGCAAGAAAAATTCTAGGTTTATCACAAAAACACTCCTTATATGTGTAAAACAAAATTACTAGCAAGATTAGAAAAACAAGTACCCACAAAACCCACTCCCAAACTTCTACTAACATTAGTATGTGTAAGAAAGTGTTATATTAAAGCTAATAAAATGTATATGTACAATGTGAAGGTAGTTTCCTCCTGATGAATCTTCTGCTGTGCGCAGGGGACCAGCTTCCAGTGTGGTCCTACAAAGCTGATGATCAGCACCGTGCATTGAGAGTCCGTTGCCGGTAGGACTCAGCAAGGTGTTTTCTTCTTAAATCTCAGCACGAGGGGTTTCTCCTTCTTTTTGTTGTAAATGAAATGGTCTTACGTGTCTTTCAGGGATCCAAATGATGCGATCGTTGTACTGGACAGCAGTGTATCCACGGCCCCAGGTAATAAGGTCAGCGGGCCCTCTCCATGCAGGATCGGGTGGTTGGCGGAAATAAACCTTCGGTTTTGGGGCAGCTGATGAAGAAGCAGAAAAATGGCGGGTCGCAGCCGATGTGGCAGGCTGTCCAGTCAGGTTAAGAAAGTTCAAAGTATATAAGCAAAGATTGAGTTTGTTTTGCATGGCTGGGAGGCCGAGGCATTTTTCCTCTTTCAATTTATCCAGGGCATTTTTGAGGGTCTGATTAGCCCATTGAGAATTGTAGGGTAAACCAAATTTGTGTGTGATGGACCACTTGTTACAAAAGTCTGCAAAGGCAGTACTAGTGTACACAGGTCCATTGTCAGTTTTAATTTCAATTGGGCATCCCATCGATGCAGAAGTCCGAATACAATGATTTATTACATGTTTGGTTGCTTCTCCCCTTTGTGGGGATGCCATGATAAATCCTGAATAAGTATCCACGGAAACATGCAAATATTTCCATGGATACCGAGTTACATCCATTTGCCAAATTTCACAAGCTTTGAGTCCTCTAGGGTTTACACCCATAGGGATAGAATGAGCTTGTTGACTACAGGTAGGACATTGTAGGACAAATTGTTTCACCAACGCTTTTTTATTTTGATGAAAATAAGCATGACTGTCCCATGGTGTGATGGGAGACATAACCATGAGTGCAGTTGCAGCAGCATCGGCTTTGTCATTTCCCTCTTCCAATCTCTGTCTCCGCCACCCACAACATCTATAACCTTCCAATAAACAAATCTCCTTATAACACTAAAGATTCAAGTCCTTCTCCCACTGCCATTCTGACTTCCAAGCCAGCCCAAGTCTGTGCAAACCAACTTACCTAAATGTCTTCTCTTACGTGCTACCACTTTCTCTTCCCATCTATAAACAATTCAACCCCTTCTCAGCACCAATATCTGATACTTCAAAAGTCAACTTTTTGCTTTCCTTCACTAACACTGCCATAGCTGCCAATGATTGAACACAATCTGGAAATCCTTAACATCAGGATCTAACATTTTAGACAAAAATGTTACTGACTCTCTCTACCCTCCCCACTTCTGGGTCAAAACCCTCAAAGCCATTCCCTTACATTCCCTGTAACACTGGGTTCTTTGCATACCAGTCTTTATTCAAAATAGCACAATTATCTACTCACAGCCTACAATATCCAGTCAATCCTAGAAATTTCCTCAACTCCTTCAGGTGTTATTTTTGTTACTTCTTTCATTAATTAAATGTCCTAAGTATTTTATCTCTCTGTCTACATATTGTAATTTCTAACTCATCTCTGTGATAATTCCTAAAAGGGCAGCAGCTTATGCTGCTGACAGACAAACAGACAAAAGAACAAACAAACGTGCCATATGCAAAATGCACGCAGACATAAAAACATAAAGGAGTACGAAAAACAGCTTCAAAAATAAAACAAACAATCTAAATGAGGTATTTTGAGTCGATACTCTGAAATATAATTGGGTATGAAAGTATTTGAAACGTCAAAAATTTCCAGAAGGAAAAAGAAAATCAAAATTGCATTCTGAGCAAAACAGTGAAACTGCAAAGGCAGGTATCAGATATCACCCTTTACCCCGCCTTTCTCAGGCTGGTTCAGCAGAGAGAGAAAAAAATGGTGAAAAGAACAAAAACCCGTAGCCCCCCTCTTCCTGCCTCTCGCGGTGAGAGAAAGGAAATTTTTTTTTGTTAAAACAGACAAGCCTCCCTTTTCCTGGGAAGACAGAAAGAGAAAGAGAAAAAAAATGGTTAAACTACATAGAAGTCTCACATACCTTAGCCTCTCATCATCCATCCAACCAAAACAACTCTTTCAACAAAAGAACACTCTCTGCTTTTCTTTCTAGTTTCATCCAACAAAACCTTGCACAAAATTACATTTCATGCAATCCAATAAATGACTACATACACACCCATTCACATCTGTACTGCAATCAGACCTTTTGTATAATGCGTCCTCCATGCAAATCAGTCATTAAAACTATTTCAATGAACTAGCTTATTGCCAAAGCAGTGGAAAAATTCAGGCAGCAGTTTTAATCACAAAAGGTGATATTGGGCCCATAACCATCGCCCGTTTCCCACAGCTTGAAGCCCATCCATTTGCCAAAGCCCATCCATTTTGCTGGCCAGCCAAACATATCATAATTAATTCAACCACATTCAATTCTACACACTATCATTATAGATGCACATCAACAAAATATTTTTAACAGAAATCACTTCAAGTTGATCAGTTCAAATCATCTGAGCCTTCCCATTTAGACAGGCTTTATATTTTATTACCTGCTAACCCCAGGTGGGAAGACAATAAACAATTTCTTCTTTCAGCCTGACAAATATACTGAGAGTCAGAGATCAGATTCAAAGGTTGTTGAGAAAAAGTGTGGAAAGCTAAGATAGCCGCAGACAATTAGTGTAAGATTCTTTCCAGATGTCGTCATAAGTATCCTTGTAAGCAATGGCTCCTCTCGTTCGTCCTTCATCAGAAAAAACATAAGAGCTTACGGTAGTGGAGAAAAGGAAAGTAATGAGCAAATAGGAAAGAAGGAAGTCACCTAGGATCTTTAGGCAGATGATATGAAATACAGCCTACATAGTCAGTTAGAGCACACTGAAGAGATGAATTATTCTGAAGATAAAAGTGAAAGTCAGATTTTGAGATAGAAAGAACAATATTTATTAAATCAGTTCCATTTCTTCGACAGGCTCGAGTACGGCCCAAGGTTATAAGTTCAGCTATAGCTTGAATAAAGGGTAAAACATTTTTAGATGGTAATGAGACAAATAAAGCCATTCAATACAACATACTTTTTGCTGTTCTAAAGCAGCCAATACTCCTGTGGGTAGCTTACTAGTAGGAAATATTAACAAAGATAACTGACAATTTCTATGAGGGATCCAATCCACAAACTGAATACTCAAGATGTTATTAATTTTCTCAACTGTAGCAAACACTACAGATGGAACTACAATTAAATCTCCTGGCTTTTTTTCCGTTAGTCAATAACTCAAATAATGGACTAAGTAAATGCATAGGTAAAGAAAAATATGAGCGGACCCAATTAATAGTACCCAGTAATTGTTGCAAATTTACTAAGGAAATAACTTTGGGTAACTTTAAACAAGGAAAAGCCGGAGCAGAAAAAGATTGCAATAGTTTATGCCCTAAATACAGATAAGGAGCATCAGCTGTATTTTTTCTGGGGCAATATGCAATTCATAGACACATAAATCATTTTGTATTTCAAAAAGCCAATTAGGTTGTATTTTTTGCGCTCCAATTAAAATGTCATCCATACGATGATAACCAGGGTTTTGATCCGTGATGAAAGAGAGGGTGAGATGTTACAGACATGCCCCCCCCCTTTGGATTTTTACACTTTCTTTTAAAATAATCAGGTTTTCCACAATTGTAACACTCTTCTTGGGGTTTGCTGCCTTGTGATAAAGCAGCTGCTAAGGTTCGGGAAACTTATCAGTGTCCTGAAAACTTTCTCATGCATCATTAAACACCTATAACCAATCTCCAGAGTGCAAGAATTTTTCCAGGGGCTTGGGGAGGTTCGTGGTTCCTATCTGCTTCCACATTTTCACTTTTAAAGAGCCCTTTTCCGGATAAGATGGATAATGTTGCCAAATGTATTTTAGAAGGTAAATCAAATTCTTTTTTGATATCACGGGCAGGACTTTCCCGTTATCTTTTAAAATAGTAATATTAGTCTTGGATATCTCACCAAGCTCTTGCAGGTGCTGCGCCTGCTGCTTGGAAAGACCTTTTCCCATACTCATGAAAGATTATCATCGTGTTTCAGGTGAAATCGGGGTGCAAAGCCTCTTCCAGGCAGTGAGAATGGGAGTTCCAAGAGACGTATAGCCACGAGGGTTATCACGCCGGGGTCACCAGATGTTGCAATCATCAGGCGGGCTCCCCATGAGAGGTCAGATTAGAGAAGACACAGGACAAGTGTTTCTCGGGATGAGAGAGCCTCGAGCTGACTCCAGACGTCTCTTTTATTAAGCAAGGGTATTGGGCGTATTAGAAGGCATGGTTACAGCTATACATTCTCATATTACATCCGTGATACAAAGGACTTTCTCCATATCTGGACATAACTTTCACATCCTACCATATTACAGTAAATCACATGAATTCTAGGAAAGCGATGCCTAAGGCAGAAACAAAACTTAACTCTTGCTATGTTATCATAATTGGCTTCATTCCCAGCATCTTCTTCTGCTAGCCAAGAGGCCCATCTCCCTGTTATCAGAGGTTACCTCAGTCCTCAGGAATGTTCTACAAGGAGATGTCTATGCCTTGCAAACACAGCCTCCATTCTAAATAGAGCCTCTCCAGTGGTCCAGCTGAACCTCCAGCTGAACCTGCTTTTCCTACACAGATTATTTCAGTGCCAAGCTCCGTACACATGTCCAACCAGCTAGGCCGATCTACACATATACTATGGCCACCTGATTCCCACAGAAGAGTGAACATGGACGATGGAAAAAAGAATACTTGATCAATGAAAAGAAACTGTTATGCATGTCATATAATATTATGCAATCCAAAAAAATTACATTTGAATTATTATGTAATCCAAAAAAATATTTATATAGGTAAATTGATGGTCCTTGAGGACCATCAGGAGGCTTCAGCTGGTACAGAATGCAGCCGCACGGGTCGTGATGGGTGGTTCCCGATACGCCCATGTTACACCTCTCCTGTGCGACTTGCATTGGTTGCCGGTTGCCCTCCGGGTGAGATTCAAGGTGCTGGTGATGACCTATAAAGCCCTACATGGCTTAGGTCCAGGATATTTGTCGAACCATCTGCAACCAGCAACAGCTCCCCATTGGCCGGTGTGTTCTCACAAGGAGGGCCTATTCAGGGTGCCGTCAGCTAGACAGTGTCGACTGGCGACCCCTAGAGGCAGAGCTTTCTCTGTGGGTTCTCCCACCCTCTGAAACCAACTTCCTCTGGGGCTCCGGTTGGCCCCTGACCTCCGCACCTTCTGCCGCGACTTAAAGACATGGCTGTTTAGCCTGGACTGGGGGGGTTAACATGTATTTTAACACGCTTTTATTTGGATATTTTATTGTTGTGAGCCGCCCTGACTCCTACGGAGATAGGGCGGCATATAAATCAAATAAAAATAAATAAATAAATTGTATTAATCTGAGGCTATAACATGATACACTGACCAGTCTTCTTCCATTTATTTATTTCTTGTAGAAGATATACAAATGAAGAAGCCATGTTTTAGAAGCTGAAAGTTAATTGACAACGATGGGTTGTTGTTTCTTTATTGCCAAATAACCAACAGGAAATCAAATTAGATCAGAACTAGACCTGATGTTGGTTGTATAAATAGCTTTATTTATTATTAGTATAATACAAATATATTATATAACCTTATCACAATATTGCAAAAGTGAGGAAACCTTTAACCCTTTAAGCCATTAATGCAACCCTGGGATCAGCAACTTTTGATGAACCAGAAGTGAAACCTACCACTGTATAATCATTTCTCTTTCTTTCATTTTAATTAATTGACTACTTATTTTTTGTTTAGCTGTGGGTTGAAACAAGAAAAACGTGACGCTTAATGAAGCCTTTGTGACCATTATTAAATCATATTTTTTTCTTTTTATGACACTATAATCCCATTTATCGGGGTGGAATTGGGGCGAGCTGAGCATTTACTGGCCATTTGCCTTTCCTGATGCCTATGCGGAGTTTGCAGCAGATATTTTCTCTTTGCGCTCTGATAGAGAAACCTCTGTCACTGCCTAGGATTGAACTCTAAGCTTCCTAAGTGTGAGAAGAGCATTTTCATCTCTAGGACACTGTGCCGCTCTTGTATGTTATTGTATCAATACTAGATGTAATTCTGAAAAGCCAGGCAAGGACAAGTGGTATAAGATTTGTTTGTGTCAACCTCCCAACATTATACTATGTGATTCCAAGAATGGGGGGAAATGTACTATATCTTAGTTTTGTCTCTTAATAGCAGAACAGAAATATGCAGCCAAAAATCATCAATAATGCAGAGCTGGAGCGCATGTGCTTAGAAAATAGATATCATACTGTAGCATATATCAGTGAATATGCCAAGAATGAATAGGGAGAAGGGGCAACAGTTTTATCATCCACTGCCTGTTTGATGAAAATATTACACACAATTGATCTATTGCAGTTGCTATTGTTTTGTGTCGGGAAAGTTTGTCCAGCCTTTTCCCTAAAATGAACATATCATTTCCACTTCAAATATACTGATATCTTTAAAAATTACTGTAATTTCAATTTATAATTTATCTTAAAAATATACTCCTGTGGCAATATTATTTCCTCTTTTTGTAGTAAGTCATTCAGTTGTCAGAGCATGTGTTATCATAAATGGTATAATAAAAATGCAGTACTATGCATATCATTATAGTAATAGATACTTTTTTTTTTTTACAGTTACCAAGAAATCTTCCAGTGAGCCTGTCCCAATCCTAATCAGTTTGTTTCACACCTCCAAATATTTCTGGACATTCACTTCAAAAGCAAGGCAGAAATTCTATAATTAAAAATCTGGAAAAATCTGACTTAATTTCCCAAAAATTTATTATCTGTGAGAATGGGGCTTCTGTTTTTATTTTTAATAAAATAATTTCCCCTTGCCCCTTCCCAAACCTGGTATACTTTAGAACTTATTTTATGATGAATTCTGCTGTGTGGATAGCAAGGAGTGTGCAGACCTTTGTAGAAATGCTTTATAGAGATGCTTGATCTAGAAATGAAAAAAAAAATGAGGAAAAAATAATTTCCATACAGAATTACTTGGCCATATATGTAATTTAGAGGCAGAAAAATGGCGATAGCCTCTAGACAACTAGTCATCTTTTTGGGACATTGAGTGATCTTTAAATACTTTATTAAAAAAAGAATATAAATTTACTTTTTTTGTTTTTAAAATCTTAAAATTGAAAACATTTAATTGAAGAGTTAATGACAGCGCTGTTCAGATTTTGATAATCCAGTTTACAAAACTTTTCTTTAAACAGAAGAAAGAAGGGGCAAAACTTCCACTATAAGAAGTTTGTTTTCTTTGTCAGAAATGTTATTTATAAGCGATTGCAAAGAATGATGAAATCATTCGATTATAAAATAAACTTATCTTCAGGTTGAGGATAATAATACTCAATTTGGGGAAAAAAAGGATAAAGACTGAGCTTAAAATACCCAATTCATTTACATAGAATCAGAGATTTAATGCCATACAGTGCTGCTGCTTTTTGGTCGGACCATCACTGTCGGAGACACTGAAACACTTCCAGATTGAAAGGACATCATTATTGCTTGGTTGGGAGCTCCTTTCACATCCCAGTTAATATGGCCACCACATTAGTGGTACCTATTTATCTACTCAAATTACTCGCTTTAGAATGCCAGGTTGTCAGGAGCTGGAGTGAACGATGAGACCTCTCCCCATCATGCAGTAGTACTCGTGCCTCAAACAGGGGCTTGTTGATTGTCAACTTAGCATCCTAACCATGTGAACCACTCTGTTCTCATATGGCATATAGTAAAATAAATAAATAAAATAAAAGATATCATGATATATATTCCTGGTTAATATATATCACCAGGGCCTGGTGGCTCAGCAGACTAAAAGCATTGTGATTAACACCAGCTGTCTGCAATTACTGTAAGTTTGAATCTCACCAGGCTCAAGGTTGACTCAGCCTTCCATCCTTTCTAAGGTAGGTAAATTGAGGACCCAGTTTTTGGGGGCAATAAGCTGACTTTGCATAAATATACAAAAATATGATGGCTATTGCTTAACGCATTGTAAGCTGTCCTGAGTCTCCGGAGAAGGGCGGCATATAAATCAAATTACAACAAAACAAAACAAAAACTGATTGCTTCTTACATCAAAAGTAGAGTTCCCTGGAAACATGTTTATATTTAAATTTTTATTTATTTACTATGAAACAATATACACTAAAAGAAGTCGTCTGTTTTATATGTCATCATAGTTGGCTGCCAGAGACTAAACTATAAATCTGGAACTTTAACATCTCTAGTTATGGATGGGGTTAGGCCTGGTCCACAACTTGAGGATTCTCCTGGACTCATGACTCCTGCTTAAAGAGCAAGTTGCAGTCATGATTAGCAGAGCTTTTGCGCATCTTTGTTTAGTGCATCAGTTGCGGCCTTTCCTGGATCAGGATTCCCTGTGCTAAGTGACTAAAGCCCTAGTCATCTTACGTTTGAACTATTGTAATGCGTGCTACCTTGAAGAATATTCGGAAGCTACAGCTGGTGGTGCAGGCAGTTTTTAGGGTCCCTAGAGTGGGCTATGTAGGGCACCACTGTTTTGCAAGCCTCACTGGTTGTCAGTCTGTTTATGGGTGCAATTCAAGGTGTTGCTCATCACCTTTAAAAGCATAGATGGCATGTTGGCACAGGTCCAGGATACTTGAAGAACCATCTCATCCTGATGGAACTGGCCTGCACCTCCATACTGGCAAAGGGAGCACGCTATAAATCCCATCAGTCAAGCAACTTCAAATGGCAGGAGAAAAGTCTTCTCTGCTGTGGCTCCAGCTCTCTAGAACATCTTACCCCCTGAGTTGAGATTGGCTCCCAGCCGTCCATTCTGACAGAATCTCAAGACCTGACTGACATATGCTTTGGGAATCCAACAGGAGCATCATATTGAACGTGATTGATCAATTAAAACCTAATCCCATCCTCTCCATCTCCTGTGTGTCCAACTCCCATCTTTACCATCTGGTTTTAATGGATTATATTTATGAATGATTTTATCTGGGGGGGTATCATGACTGTTTTTTCTTGGTTTTGAGATGGTGGCAAATAAATTTTATAAGTAAGTAAGTAAGTAAGTAAGTAAGTAAGTAAATAAGTAAGTAAGTAAGTAAATACTTATTTTTGTGATTATTTGCTACTTCCTTACTTTTTGCCTTTTACACTGCCAACTACTGTTGCCTTGCTATCAGAACTTGCAGAAACAACTCTATATAGTGTTATATAAGCACAGGCTCCAGAGAGTTGCTAAGAAAGTTAGAACATGAAACATAAGATAATAAAATCCTTTAAAGAAGCTTCATTGTGACAATGTAAGAACATTTAGACATGCTGACATTTAGCTGACAGTATAATGGCAACAAAATATTGTTGCTCATATTGCCACTATGTAGACTTGAAAGTGAGCTTGTAATAGTATCCTTTCAGATTCAGGATATCTATTCTTCTTGAGACATTCTGTTGCTTTCTCCTTGAAGTCCTCAGTAATCAAGAGACAAACAAGAAGAGACTATTCAGTTACAATCTAGAATAATGCCCTGGACATCCTTTAGATAAAAAAATGACTGGTTCTTGACCAAATTGCTAAATTAACATTTACAGTACTTGAATGTCCCTTTGCCATTTGGCTCAGGGCTGTAATTTAAGATAGTAGTTGTCATCTTTAAGGTCCTACATAAATCCAGTCCTTGTTATCTGAAGAGCCTTTTTCTACCCTACCCATCTGCTGTCCCCACTGACAGGGTCTCAGGATATTTTCAGGACAGCTTCCACACTTTGGAACTCATTTCTGGGAAACAGGTTCATCCCTCTTGAGATTTAGGAAAATGTGGAAACCTATCTTTCCATCTGTTCCATCTTTCACTGTAGATTGTATTATAAGTGAAATATGTGACCATGCAATGCCTGCATTTTTAAATATATATATATGGTTGTACTTGTTCCTATTTTTGCTTTGTTTGCCTAATCATTTTTGTGATTTAAAAGCTGAATTTGTGACTGGGTTTTTGTACCGTATGTTAGAATCTTATAAATTACCTTGCACATATCCTTCACATGAAAGACAGTTAAACTTGTGTTATATACTATATACAATAATATATTCAACTCTATTCAGTAATCTATTTTTTTTTTCAGTTTTCATTCTTAGAAGTGTTATAGTGATTTCTGATCCATTTTAAACAAGGACTTTACCAATATGGTAAGTAATTTTTTATTACAATGAATTTCTATGAGCCCTCTATCCTTTTCTATACATTATGTGTGCAGAAAATGGTAGCCCAGAATGCATTATTCTATATGGCTAAAAACTGCAAGGAAAACGATGCAATTCTTTGAGGTACCAATGTCCTAGTATGTAAGAAGAAACAGGTTGAAAATAAAGAAAATATCTGAACGTTTATCTTTTTTACTTTCCTGTCTTTGTCTGGGACCTTTAAGGGAACAAAAAGAAAAAAAAGAAAATAGTAGTTCTAAGAAAAGTGTCATAGATGAACAATACAGTAGAAATGGCAAATTGATGACTCTGAGACACAAAGCTCTTCTCCTGTTTAGAAATTTATTCTGAAATTACTGTGAACTTTCATGCAGTTTTCTCTCACTGAGGAGCTTTTTGACATTTTCTTCTCATTGACTGTCTGCATCCCAACTAAAGTTTTACACATTTATATATCTGAAGTAAAAAAAAAAGTAGTACTTCTAAAAGCAAATGACATTTCTTCAGTTGAGTGCTGCTTCACAAGGAATTTTTATTTTTTTGATAAAATCTGAAGAATTAATATTATTCTTTCCAGCTTATTAAGTAGTTACCCCACATTAGTACAGATGGAAGAGTTTCTCTGTACTACTTTTGAGATAATTCTATGAAAAGTACAGTTAACTTTATAAGATTAGAATTACAGTAATAGTTGGAACATTACTGTTAAAAATGATAATTTTGAACACATTTACTGTAAGTGTATCCCTTGTTGTGATGTAATATTTGAATGCAACAGTGGAAAATGGAGAATGCACAGTTTGAATGCTATGGTGACATTTGTGCTACCTGATATGATTGAATACTGGCTGTATAAACAATATGCATTTAGATCTAAAGTCCAACTACTATCAATATTGCAATTTTAAGTGTATTACTCCGTTTTGTCATTTTTTATTTAACTATGTGTGTCTATGTATTCACCAGTGCATGCACACGCATGCACACCCACACCCATCCACACCCACATATCAGGGTCCTTGCAACAGTTTTGGACAAAACTTTTCCTCTTCTAAATATATGTGTCTTTTTCTCGTCTTGATCAACATGAAGATTTAATTACATTTGGAAAATATACTTCTTTCTACAACTGAAAAAAAAAAAAAACCAACCCCTTGCTAGCAGAGGTGGGTTTCAGCATGTTCTGACCAGTTCTGGAGAATCGGTAGTGGAAATTCTGAGTAGTTTGGAGAACCAATAGTAAAAATTCTGACTGGCCCCACCCCCCATCTATTCTCTGCCTCCCAAGTCCCAGCTGATCAGGAGGAAATGGGAATTTGCAGTAACCTTCCCCAGATTGGGAAGGGAATGGAGATTTTACAGTATCCTTCCCCTGCCATGCCCACCATACCACACCCACAAAACCATGCCATGCCGTCCAAGCCACACCCACAGAACCGGTAGTAAAATATTTTGAAACCCACCACTGCTTACTAGGCTAGTTCTCTGATTGCAAGTGGATCTGGAAAGTTAATTATCTCAATGCATTCATGGCACAGGACACTACATAGAATACATATACCACTAAATGTGACAGGGAGAAGCTGCATTAGATTGGATACATATTTTCAGCTTCAAATATAGTATTCAAAAAAGTTTAATAGAAAGTCTCTTTAAACCATACACCTGATTTCTGGAGTAACCTCTCAAACAACGTGTTACAGACCAATCCTTTGATGCTATTGGCAGTGGTGCTGGAACACAATGTCATATCTAAAGCTCTGTTAATTCCTGGGGTGTGTGGAAAGGGAAAGACACACAGCATTTCTTCTTTTTATGATGCTCCTTGAGAAAAGCTTAACAGTTTCAAATATCATATAAATTCAATGCCTAAAACACAAAGAGAAGTGTTTAGAAATGGAGAAAAAAACCTTAGAATTCTGGGGAACTGGCCTTCCTAACTGTTTTGGGGCTGTCTTGTTGAAATAAGTTGATGAAATAGCATAGAGGGCCTTCAACATTTCTGCTTTCCTGAAGATTACACTCTTTCCTGAAGAAATATGTTTGTTTCCTTCACCTTGGCTCTCAGGAATCTTCTTAAACCTTTCCTTTTTAAATAGGCCTTAGGTGCTATTCAGTAGGGAAGGATGACCACTTTTTATTTATTTTCATTAGTTTTATGTTAAAATGATTGATTGAATTTTGCTGTCTTGTATTTGGATTTAATAGACAATAATAAGTAATTAATAAATCTATGAAATATAATATTGCCAGACATCTTGCCATAAATATTGCAATAAAAAGGTAAAGGTAAAGCTTCCCCTTGCACATACGTGCTAGTCATTCCCGACTCTAGGGGGCAATACTCATCCCAATTTCAAAGCCAAAGAGCCAGCGCTGTCCGAAGACATCTCAGTGGTCATGTGGCCGGCATGACTAAATGCCAAAGGTGCAGTGAACGCTATTACCTTTCCACCAAGGTGGTCCCTATTTTTCTATTTGCATTTTTATAAGTTTTCGAACTGCTAGGTTGGCAGAAGCTGGGACAAGTAACAGGAGCTCACTCAGTTACACGGCGCTAATAAAGCATAGGTAAATATAGAATGAACATAATTCTTCCTTTACTTTACAGTTGCTATAACAGGAACTGTAACTTTTCTGAGTTTGTCTTAGTAACACGGTTTTTGGAACTTTTTTTAAAGGAAAAAAAACAATTAAATTATTTTTCTTCAAAGGTAAATAAAGTAAACCCCCACTATATGCTATGTTTAATTGAATCCTATTGCAGCAGCAATATTGTCTTGTACTAGGGGGAAAAAAATCCTTCAAATCATCAGGCAGAATGACAGATGGCTTTCCACAATGTCTTTTGACCATAACAATTAACATTTCAGAGAGTTGAACAGCTCCAGCTCATTAGTCAACATCATATATTTGGAGCTTCATTATCACTGCTCCTAAGTTGAGTTTCTGTCATTATGTGAACAATAATATGGTTAAATATGCATCCTGCAAAGTACTTTCACGATTATAACTATGTCACTTTCATACAAATCATAAAAGAAATGAATATAAGAGTTTGCTTTATATTTCGGTATCTAGTGCTCTTGCAAATACTATGTGCTCCTTTCACATTCGTTCATCACTGAATCTTTTAACAGAGGTTGTCTTGGGACAGTAGAGCAAAAGGAAACTCTGCCAATGACAGAATAATTAAGTTTCTCTAGTTTCTTTACTCTAAGGAAATCTGGTAGTTGCAGCTGATGGAATACCGTTTTTCAATACCAAAGAAAGAAAGGCAGATAGGAGAGTTTTAGTTCAGCAGGATCACAATGAAAAAAAGAAAAAAAAAAATCAGTTCTGGCTTTCAATACTTTTTTTTTAGGTCATGTCAAACTGATCTATCTCCTTTTTTGGTATTTTTCTTGTTATCTTGCACATATCTTCATTTGGTAAGCTGGAGACAAACAGTTTATTCAATTTCTCTCACTTTCTTATTGATGGTGACAATTTAGAAAACAATATTTATCTGAAAATAATAAAAATTATTACCTGAGTTAAAATATAATATCTTCAAAAATAAGTAAGAGTATAAATAGTTCAACCTGACATACTCTACAAAAATGAGCATGTTCTGTACCCTGGAGCCTTTCCTTACACCTATTTTAAATTTTCGACTTAACATGTAAGAATTAAACTTTTAAATAGAACTCCACTATGTGTACATTAATACTGGCTAGGGAAGCAATGCATATTCTTTACTACCATTATAGAGTATTCTTTTTCGTTAGACTTTCTCAGAAACCTGATAAATCTGAGTTTTTAGTTATGAGAAAAGGCGGCTTAAAGACTTTTGTCATTCTTTTCTTCTATCACAAATAGAAAATCTGCCCTATTCTTCTGTATACAACTCAAGGCTTTGCAGAAAGAATAAACAACATCTGGCCCACAGATGTGGGAACTTAGAATAGTCTGTCTTCCAGTCTATGTATAATTAAATGTTGGATACCCCAAATTTCATATATATCATTGAAGTTCAGAAATTGTAATTTTTACTGCATCTGCTGCCATACATTTTACTTAATTATAGAAAACATGTAATGAATAAACTGCTTTGTGTAAGATGATTTCCTTTCTATGCTTCACAAAACACTTTTTTCATGAAAACAAACAATGCGCTTATAATAGATGGGGTTACTGCTATTGACTGATTAAGCTTATGTAGTTGTGTAACTACCTTGATCTGTTTGCATACATTGTAATTTTTCAGACTCGTTGCAATTTCTGGAAGTTCCATAAACATATTAACAAAAAGCACCAATCCTGATTCTAATTTTTTTTAATCAGTAGAAAACTGAACAAGACTAAAAGTTTCTGTGTTCTAAGTTGAGAAAATGGATAAAAGAAGGGATGTTGGGCTCCATAAGCTGCCAGACCTATAGAAGTTAGGAACAAAATCATTTTAATAACATCTTATCTATAGAATTCCTAAAGATTCTTCACCTAGATCTTCGAACCGCTATACCCCGCTGCAGGGAGGCGGAGCCTACAAGATGGGTCCGCCCCAGGCACCTGATGGATTCTGATAGATTCCAGACGGAGCTTGGGCCATTTCCTGAGGTTCTAGCTCAGGGCTCGGTCAGACACCTGGTGGTGGCCTGGGATCGGGCCGCTAGCGGAGCCTTAGATCGAGTCGTGCCTTTGCGGCCTCTGACCTGGTCCCAATCCCTCGCGGCTCCTTGGTTTACTGAGGAGCTGAGGGAGATGAAGCGCTGGAAAAGACACCTGGAGAGTGGTTGGAGGGCCAGTCGCACTGAAACTGACCGAACACTGGTAAGGTCGCATATTAAGACCTACCTAGTGGCGATAAAAGCGGCAAAGTCCAATTACTTTTCCACTCTTATTGCATCATCAGAGAATCGTCCGGTGGTCCTATTCAGAGTGACCCGCTCCCTGCTTCAACCGGAAGTGCGGGAGAACCCTCTGGAGGGCAGGGCTGAGGATTTCGGACAGTATCTGTATGACAAAATCGCTCAGATCCGGCAGGTTTTGGACTCTGACTGGGTAGATCCGGGCAGGGTGACGAGGAATAGTCTTGAGAATGTTATTTGGAAGAGTTTGACTCTGTGACTCCGGATGACGTGGACAGGATTTTGGGGAGACTTAATGTAACCACATGTTTACTGGACCCGTGTCCCTCCTGGTTAGTATTGGCTTCCCGGGACGTCTCACGAGGCTGGCTCCAGGGAATTATCAACGCTTCGTTAAGTGAGGGTCACTTCCCCGCTACCTTGAAAGAGGCGGTGGTGAGGCCTCTCCTCAAGAAGCCCTCCCTGAATCCGGCAGTATTGGCCAACTATCGTCCTGTCTCCAACCTTTGCTTTGTGGTGAAGGTTGTTGAGAGTGTGGTTGCACGACAGTGTTGTGGCCCCGCCCTCTGAGCCTGTCCCATCGGAGGAAGAAAGCTCCGAGCATGAGGAAGAGGAGTCAGCCAGGCCTCCCCCTCCAGGCCCCTCCCCTCTGGCATTGTCTCAGGTGCCGGCTGAGGGAGAGGAGATCAGCAGGGAGACAGCTGGTTCATCTCAGAGTGATGAAGAAACATCATTCCTGGACGCACGCCTCCGAAGGCGTGATAAACGATTGCAGCAGCTTAGGAGGCGTGCTAGGGATTAGAACTGAGTCACTGGACCACACCCCAGAGACTATATAATAGAGGGTAGTGGTCAGGGATCCTTGTGACGAACAAAAGCAAACCTTGGATAGTCACTAAAGCCTCGTCCGGAACTGCTGAGAGAAAGATTTAAAGTGTCGGACATTTGGACTCTTGAGTATTTAATCTTTCTGTTTTACTGTGAAAATAAAGTCACTTGGCAGACGGTGTGTCTATCGCTGCCAAGTGGGAGATAAGACCTGGGTGGGTTCCAAAGTGTTTCCTTAACCCTCGGCTGTGTTTCTGTGTGTGTGGGGGGATGGGGACAGATCAGACAGTTCCCACAATTCCTGGAGGAAACGTACTATCTAGACCCATTCCAGTTGGGTTTCAGGCCTGGGCACAGCAGGGAAACGGCTGTGTTGATGATTTCTGGAGGGCTCGGGACAGAGGTTGCTCCTCTGTTCTGGTCCTATTAGATCTCTCAGAGGCTTTTGATACCATCGACCATGGTATCATGCTGCACAGGTTGGAAGAGTTGGGGATGGGGAGCACCGTGTTACGGTGGTTCTCCTCTTTTCTCTCAGACCGGTCGCAGCTCGTGTTGGCAGGGGGGCAGAGGTTGACCTCGAGGCCTCTTATCTGTGGAGTGCCGCAAGGGTCGGTCCTCTTGCCCCTTCTGTTCAACATTTATGTGAAGCCTCTGGGCGAGATCATCCGTGGCTTTGAGGTGAGATACCACCAGTACGCTGATGACACCCAGCTGTACATCTCTACCCCAGACCACCCCAGCGATGCCCTTGAAGTGATGGCTCAGTGCCTGGAGGCTGTACGGATCTGGACGGGGAAGAACAAGCTCAAGCTCAACCCTTCCAAGACTGAGTGGCTGTGGTTCCTGGCATCCCGATATAGTCAGCTGACTTTATCGCTGACTATTGTGAGTGAGTCTTTGGCCCCCATTGAGAGGGCGCACAATCTGGGAGTCCTCCTGGATATGCAGCTGTCTTTGGAGGAACATCTGACGGCTGTTGCCAGGGGGACCTTTTGTCAGGTTCGCCTGATTCGCCAGTTGCACCCCTTTCTTGATCGGGATTCCATGTGCACAGTCACTCATGCCCTCATCACCTCTTGCCTGGACTACTGCAACGCTTTCTACATGGGGTTCCTCTTGAGGAGCACCTGGAGGCTCCAACTGGTCCAGAATGTGGCCACGCGGGTAATTACGGGAGCTGCATGGCACTCCCGCATAACACCGTTCCTGCGCGAGCTGCACTGGCTCCCAGTGGTTTTCCGGGTGCGCTTCAAGGTGTTGGTTACCACCTTTAAAGTGCTCCATGGCATAGGACCTAGTTATCTCCGAGACCACCTTCTGCCACCGATGACCTCCCATCGACCCGTGTGCTCCCACAGAGAGGGCCTCCTTGGGATGCCATCAGCCAAACAATGCAGGCTGGTGACCCCCAGGGGGAGGGCCTTCTCTGTGGGGGCACCTACCCTCTGGAATCAGCTGCCCCCAGAAATAAGGAGAATCCAAGACCTTTGTGCCTTCCGCCGTTCCCTTAAAACTTTCCTTTTCCAACAAGCCGGGCTGGCCTAACAATGCCTTTTAAATGATTTTAAATTTGTATGTTTCTTAAATTTTTTGGCCAAATTGAGATATTTCCTTTTAATTTATTCTTAATGTTTATATTATGTGTTTTTATCTGGCTGTACACCGCCCTGAGTTCCCAGGAAGAAGGGCGGTATATAAATTCGAAGTAAAATAAATAAAAAATAAATATTAGTCAAATACAATCTGTAATGCATTTTTAATTCTTTCCCACTGAAATAAGAAATAAAACAATGCTTGTGCTTTAGGCATTAATTTGTTGCAAAAATACTGTTGTTTATTCAGTATAAAGTGGTTATCTAATGTATATAATGCTAATTCTTATCACTTATATAAACAATTTTGACCTTCAATTATTATATAAGAAATGTTGATTTGTTAAAAAAAGTATTAATCAAATGTATTATTTTAAAAAATATTATATCTCTTTGCTCCCCCATTTTCCAGGACTGCAAGTTCAATTAATCAGTGAGTAATCTGTAAGCTAATTATTCTAAGAGAGCAGAACTAACATGATACAATGTTTAATTAAAGGAAGTGTACTGGTAATAATCTTATAATTTGAAAATAATGCATAAAACCTAGTGTAACATAGGAGTTTCAATATGAAATTTAAGTTTAATAATTCTTAATTAATTCTTAATAAAGAATGTGTTTGCAATTGGCAATAAGAAAAAAATTCCACTGAAATCTGACTAGCAAAAGAAATTAATTAATTTTTTTAATGATTTATTAAAGCTAACCTTTCACAAATTTAGCTATTGCCATTCTTGTATTTAGGAACAGAATGTTTTCTAATGAATAAGTTTTTGATTCCCCTAAAAGTTGTTCTATATCCTTTTTAGAGGTGGAAACAACCAGTATTGAACATTGACAGAGGTGTCTCCTCTGTCTTAAAGCTATTCTTGCACAAGAATACATACTAAAGTTGTCACTGTGTTATGTGTTTGCCAGCCGAGCTTCCATTCTAAGACTTACGGTAACCTGCCAGAAAACCTTATCACGTCTCTGTAGCAACAGAGATAAGACTGTCTTGTGATTTCTGAGCTACTACGCATGTCCAAGTTTAAGGAAGAAACTTCTTGACTATCTTTTTCCTTTGTCGTCTGTGTGATAAAACTGCTGGTAACGATGTAGTTAGTGTGTTTGTTTTATTTCTTTATAATAAAATGTTTCTTAGAATATATTTTGGGTTTTCTGTCTTTAAAGTATACAGCATGGAAAACAAGATCCATCCATCTCTAATTAAGTGCAATTACTCCAGGGGAGTATCGAAGCTGATTTACGCTCCGACAAAAGCAAAGAAGGAAACTATAGTACAGAGCCTACTATATTATGCTTAATACTGATGAAGTCTTGATTGTATAACTATCTGATATTCATTGTCATGCTGCAAGATGGCAAGGGAAGGGTTGTGAAGAAAAAAACCTCTATGCTAGGCCCATCTCCATATGCCCTTTGTTTTCACCATTATAGTCAGGTAGAGTTACCATTTGTTTTTTCCTCATCTTTTACCAGTTGTTTCACTCACATTCTGCCTTCTACATCAACTTTCAGGAAAGGGAATATACTACTTGAAGTCAATGAGATGTTATGAAATATAGTAGATTGGGCCTAGAGATCAGAATTTCTTCCTTTGAGTTATATTTTCCACATGACCCTGAACTTTGCACAGCCATGATCTATAACTGTCAAAGATTGCAATTATTTTCAGACTAACCAGGACTATTCTCATCATTACTGTTTAATCCTTTGTGTCCTGGCATGAGTGTACATTATTCATGAATCCTCCAAAATATCCGTAGTTCCAAAAACTACACAGCACAGTTATGCTATATTTTTAAATAATAATAATAATCAGACTGGTAGAGGGTGAGACAGCTATCACAATGTTTTTTTATCCACTTCATCAAAGATATATTTTCCGTAAAATTAAATTATAAATTAAATTAAGTAAATTATAATTTAAATTCATTATAATTTAGCGTCTATGGAGAAAAATAAGATTTTCTTAGAAATAATTAAAAAGAATTTCAAACAAGACCTTGAAAGATAAAAATATTTAAAACTTTTGTGATTAATACATTGTGATAACGGAAATTAATATGTAATTCAAGATTAATGTTCTATTCCAAATGGTATTAAATAACTGAAAGAACACTTAACAGATTTATACAATGTAGAAAACAAAAAATGTAAGTTTCAAAAGAAACATGAAGTTTAGCATTTTCCAATGTTAGATTGTATTACACACTAAGGAAAATAGAATAGATAATATCTACAAATAACATCAATAATAGATGGAGAAAGGCTAGCCAATGGACCTACAGTAGCTATTGTAATAGAAACAAAAGATATAAATCATCTGAAAGAACATGATCTGAGATGATATTTGTTAAAAATTAGTGTCTTCTAAAAGCAAAGATAAGTCCAACCTACCTTATCAGTAGCACCCCAATCAAATACTCTAAAGATAAGCATAGTAAAATATACAATTATATATGACAACATGATATATCGGGATTAAAAAAAATATTGAATATAAAACCTGAACTAGTCAACAAAGGAAGGAATCTCACATTATTAATGTATTATTAATGTATTGTATTTAAATTTTTTAAAAACTCTGAACAAGAGGCCTAAAAAAGAAGACAGAATTTAAAACGCTTATATAAAATCAAGTTAATCTGTTAGTGTATTTATAAATTGCTATTGAAATAAAATGGTTGCAATATTTGAGAAAAATTATCAGACTGAATCATTGGAAACCATATGGAAAAATCAGTACATTTTTCTTTTTTATTACAATTTAAGGGGAAATTAGTAGAAGATGTTTTATAAATGGTACATAACTATGTTAGTTGTAGAAGGTAGAGATAAAAACATGGTTATTATCAGTCTTTTTGAAAATATACAGTATTTTACATATTCTTCTTCCTCAGCAACTCAGTTGTTCATTAAAATGATTTACTTTGGAATCAGGAAATGAGAACATTTCAGGATATTTAGTGTGGTAGCATCATAGACACTAGAATTTGAAGTTTTTAATGTATTGGAATCCTGATCTCTGGATCAGAAAAACAGACTTTAGACATGCTACCAAATTGATTGTTCTTCCAATATCTTCAGTGGTGACATAAAACTATGAATAGTTCTGGCAACAGAACTACCTTTGAAGGAAAGAAGAATTATATGGAATATGAGGTTCCCTGCTTTCTATTCTTTTTCAGAATCTTCTTATATTTTTCTGTAAACCTCCTTTGCATCAGCTACCTTTCTACACACACCCACAGACTGAAAGAAACATTTTTGATACTGTTCTTTGTCAGAGCAGAAGTCTGACTTTTGATTTTAGACTTCCAATAATGTCTCACCTTGAAGTAATTAGTTTTTTTACTAGAGTAAACTTTCCTTTGAAAGTAGATTTATTATTAATCTTGAATTAAGATTTTTATTGAAACTATGATTAAATAATAGAAAATATTTGTTTAAACAGAAGTACTTATTAGTATATTCAAGTAAAACATTTCAAAATTTGTCTAAAAGGTCATGACAAGAAAGGATATGTTAATAGAGATATTCAGCTGATCATTATTTTTTCTGAGTTGAATGTTCAAGAAGATAAATTGCTATAAAATCACAATTTATGTAGATTAACTTTTATGTGTCTACTCAGAAGTAATCCCAATGGGCTAAATGGCTCATCCTCTCAAGGAAGTAGATATAGGATTTCTGTCTTAATAAATTTGATCAGACTTTCAAGTACATTTTTCTTAGATTTACACTCTTTCCTTGATTGTCTCTCTCTGACACAACATGCATCTTATGAATAATAACAACATTGCTAGCAATTTCATTTGCTTTACTTTGAAGCAGAATAGTTCAGTATTTTTGTTTAATTATATAACAATTCTATTTTTTGATATCTCAAATGTATTTGGAAGTACAAGTACAGTGTACAGTTCAGATCAATCAATCTGACTTCCAACTAGGCTTCTCACATGATTAAATTGTCAGCATCTAGCTAGTGTCTAAGCATATGTTACTGTAAATATGCAAAACCCATCAGGAATTGCTCACCATATCACCGTACATTAGCCACAGCAACTGTGACTGTGAATTCTGAGGTACTTTGTTTACAATGTTGCTATTAGCAACTGCTTTACTTAGCTTTTTAGTGGATGCAAGTTCCAACATTTTTGCAAAAATATTAAATCTCATTCTGGTTTTCTAATGATATTCCTTATATTAGAAATATTTTGATTATTTGTTTGGTTATTTTATTACATTGGTTATAATTTTAAAAGAGCTGTAGGATGCAGTGGTTAGAATGCAATATTTTAAGGCTAATTCTGTTGACTGCCAGCCGTTCAATTCTGCCGAGTCAAAGTTGACTCAGCCTTTAATCCTTCCAAGATTGGTAAAACAAGGACCCAGAATGTTGGGGCCAATAGGCTGACTCATTTAGATAGAGCTGTAAAGCACTATGGAGCAGTATATAAGTCTAAGTGCTATTGCTATTGCTATTTTATATAATTTATAATTTTAAAATTATAACGTACCTAAGCAAATAATAAAAAACGAAATTAAATAATGAAATTGTCTTTTATTTACATTAGGATTGGGATACTTCTGCTTCACAACAGAAATCTTAATCTTAATCTCTTTCATTATTTGTGTTGTAATTTGAATTTTCCAACAAGCAGTTCTATGCCTCAGGCATATTGAAGTTTAGACTGTAGGTAATGGTGGGCAAGTTAAATTTTGTAGCACTAGCTTGACTTGGACTATCTAAATTAGATTATTTTTAATAAATAAATAAATGAATAATAAATTACTTCACTCTTTTTGGGGGACAGCCTATTTTGTGACGTGCAACCAATAAGTTACAATCAATTTAACTCACACTGCAACTTTTTTAAAATGATTTTTTATTCTCTTCTCATTCTTACTTGAAAGAAGATTAGATCTATGTTGCATCTCTAGCTAATAAGTTCCATTGACCTATTTAAACTTTCCAGTAATTAACTTGTTGGATATAGTTGATTTTTTCCCCCTTCTTCATCTCCATCTGTGCAATTTTATCCTGTAGTAACATAGGCAATAAACAAACAAACAAACAAATCTTAAAAATATTACTTTTAAAAGTACAGATTATGCAGTCTTTAAATTCTAGTCTTTTAAATGTAAACATTTACTTATTGTGTTCTAAAACTGAAACAGACTTATGGCATGAATCAGTGGTGGGTTTCAAAAATTTTTACTACCAGTTCTGTGGGTGTGGCTTGGTTAGCGTAGCATGGGCGTGGCTTCGTGGGCATGGCATGGGAAGGATACTATAAAATCTCCATTCTCTCCCCAGTCCAGGGGAAGGTTATTGCAAAATCCCCATTTCCTCCCGATCAGCTGGGACTCAGGAGGTAGAGAATAAATGTGGGCAGGCCAATCAGAATTTTTACTACCGGTTCTCTAAACTACTCAAAATTTCCGCTACCGGTTCTCCAGAACTGGTCAGAACTCGCTGAAACTCATCTCTGGCATGATTGTATGGAATTTTTTTGGCTTTACGGTACATAAGAGAAGATGTGTGGCAGTCATTCTCTCCAATTTTAATTGCAGGAATAATTCTGCTATCTTTATAAATCAGCAAAATATAAGAAAAACATTGTTTTGCATTTGTTATGTTGTTTTATTCTTGTTTTATTTTTTGATATATTTCAAAATATTATATAATTTATTATTATAACTTTGAAATATTGAATTCAAAAGTAAAATATGAAAAGTGTATTGACTTATAAAGTATAACAATTATTACATTCCTCACTTATGCAACCAAATAAATGTTTTTCTATGGTCCGGTATCCTTGCTGACACGAGACTACTTAGGAAATGTAATTCTTAGAATTGACTCTATTGGTTATTTTAATTCAGTTCATCTATTAAGGAACTGAATTAAATAACGCAATACTTTTTTGTACTATGCATGGAACTTAAAGAGAAAGGATAATTCTTTTCCTATTAACCAAACAATATATACTCACAGTTTGATGGGGTAATTGCAGAACATTTGGGGGTGAGGAAGTACCCATTATAAATGTGCTTCATTATATCTCCATAGAAACAAGAACTTGGTCTCACAGAAAGTTCCTGATGCTTATATTTTCATAAACAGTGACACTGTGCACAGAATTTTATTCAGCCATTTCTTTTAAAAAAATCAATAGTTTGCTTTTCATGGCATTTTGGTCCTGGAACACTCAGAGCAGATATACTGAAGAGGCCTCTGTCATAATCTGCATGACAGTTAATTATGAAGGTGTAGGAATATTTATTGTCATGCTAATTTAATGGCATGGAAGCTACTATATCTTACCTCCTTTTTGTATCAGTAACTTGATAAGCAGAAGGATATACTGGAAGAACATTTAAGGAACAAATGTATAGAAGAGTTGTCCTTCAACCATATAATTTATTGGATTTTGCAGAATAAGAGATCATTATAATTCTAGAAACCATCATGATAACTAATGATCTCAGGAAAAAAGTTTGTACATTTTAAAACATTTAAACAAGACCCGAGTAATTTCCATTCAGTTTTCCAGACATGGAAATTTATTAACTATTTGGGCCTTGTTACTATCTCGCATCCCAATGACATGATTATTATTGGAATAAAACTGAGGAACAAGATACATGAGCTATGGAGAAAATATAAAACAAACAAATAAGGAATAATTAGTAAATAGAAGTATCCATATATTACATATTTTAAATATTAGTATTTCTTTTTTTATTGAAAAAACATTTTGGCCTTCCATTTTGTGTTTAACTTTGTAAACTTTAGCATTAATAATTAGATATAGATAAAACTGGTGATCATTTAAAAAAAGAGAGACTAATATTTAAACACACTAAAACTATTTGCTGAATTTCACCACTGTTAACAGTATTACATGTAAAGTGTATGTAAAATAATATTTAATGTATGTGAATACATATAAAAAGTGACTGCTACTTTTAAAAATCAGAAATGATGACGGAATTTTCTAGATAACGATTATGACAAATGGGCAACATTACAATAGAAATACTGTCATTTTATAGGAAGTTCACTTGGATTATTGTGGCGTTTGACTTTAAAATATCAAGAACAGTTTATAGATTATGTCTACTTTTAGAGTTCTCTCATGAATAATGTAGTATTGTTAAAAGTTGTTGATATTGATTTGATATTGTTCAAACACACTTGAATATTAGGAATATCTAATCTTTACACATTTTATATGAAACATACGAAGAAAATACATTTACTTTCTAGATTAATTATCAATTTTGTTACACATAATGAAGATTTCTTAATATATAATAATAGCAATTTTTATTTCTAAAACAGTTTATGTCTTGGAACTTGTTCTTTTATCACAGTACTCACTGCAACTAAATCCATCACTTTGCTTTTGATCATCTTCCAACTTTATCACAATACACTAGAGCCTTCTTTGGAGATGTAGGTGTTTGCATAATGTATCCAAAGTAGAATAATCTGAGACTGGCCGTTTTTTGTCTTGAATGAGACCTCCAGGTTGATTTGTTCAATAATCCATTTGTTTGTTTGTTTTGGCTGTCTATGGTATTCTCCAAAGTGTCCTCAAATACTAAATTTCAAAAGCTTCAATATTCTTACTACCCTGCTTCTTTAAAATTTTGTTTCTACTATTCTGGTCTTTTTAATTATAGAAATATAAAGCTTGCTCTACCAAGTGTTAGTCCGCAGCATATTTCTTGATTGTTTATTCTTTTACTGTTGACTAAGTATACTACTGTGAAATAATTTTATAGTAAGATGTTAAAATTAGTGAAAAGGAAGAACTTATACAGACATCCAGGTGTATTTATTATTTATATCTGTAATTATCTTACTATTTTTCCACTATAAGTCATTTCTCAGTTATATTTTCAAAATTGGCAGTACCATTATATTTCTACCTTTCTTAATTGGTTAAGTATTTTTTCTGTCTCTCTGTATATTTGTTTACTTAAAGCTAATATACAGGAAGAGAGGAAAAATACTTAACCAATTAAGAAAGGTAGAAATATAACTTCCAACTTTATTATATATACTGAGCAGAGAACAAAAACTTTGCTATTGGCATTATTTAAACCTTTTAAGAGTCAATTTACAATCCTGTATTGCAGGGGTGGGTTCTACTTACCTTTACTACCAGTTCGCAACAGGGCCCGCTTTGCTCGCACGCAAAGCTGATGACGTCGGAGTTAGTGGGCGAAGCGTCCCACCGGTTATACTATCGGTTCTATAGAACCGGTCCAAATCAGGGGCAACCCACCACTACTGTATTGTCATATTTAAAGTACTGTTAATATTGATTAGAAGAATTTATACTGTTTACTTAAACAAATATACAGGGAGAGAGAAAAAATTCTTAACCAATTAAGAAAGGTAGAAATTTAATGTTACTGCCAATTTTGAAAATATAAGTGAGAAATGACTGGCAGTATAAATACTTCTAATCAATATTAACAGTGCTTTAAATATGATAATACAGGATTGTAAATTGACTCTTAAAAGGTATAAATAATATCAGTAGCAAAGTTTTTGTTCTCTGCTCAGTGTGTATATATATATATATATATAAAGTTGGAAGTCAGAAACCTCTAATACTATCTCAGAAATTTCACTGAGTATAAGGATTAAAGTTTACTGTCTCAGCAATGTGCTGAGCTGTTGATTCACATTTTTAATGCCACCAATTTGGATTAATACTTATTGTATTTATGGGTCCTCTAATATACAAATAGATAAGTTTAGAATACATAGATTATATAGAAAAGAAAATTAAATGCAGGGGATTACAATAAAATAGTAGTGATAGGTTCAGGTCAAATACTAAGCCACAATTGTTGACATTAATTCAATTTTTCTCTCAGCCATTCTCATTCTTTCTCTCCCTTTCTTTCTCTCTCACAGACAATGGATAAAGTCTGGGGAGAGTCAAGTTCAAGCCCATTCATATCCATGAAAATTGCTGGGTGATTTTGGACTAGTTACTCTTCCTCAATTTGACCTGTGTCACAAGCTTGCTGTTGGAATACCAATGTAAGAAGAAAGCAGAATATGAATCTAGTAATTAATATAAGAGAAAATCTGAATAATCCAAACCAACATATAATTCTCTTCACAATAGAATTTTGCTTTTAGCTAAAAAGCAATTGGATACAAATTGTCAGATCCATAAATATAATAAAAACTAAGAATATAAATTTAAATGTTAACCATAATCTCTCGTTCTCTCTAATGTGTGTATGTGTGCGTGTGCATATGCATGCAAGTGTGTGTGTGTGTGTGTGTGTGTGTGTGTGTGTATACATGCCATGGTACAGAGGTGGGTTCTACTTACCTTTACTACTGGTTCGCAGCGAGGCCATTGCACGTGCGCAGAAGCGGTTTGGTGATGTCGGGGTTGGTGGACGGGGCCTCCCACCGGTTTTACTAAAGGTTCTATAGAAGGTTGGTAAAATGAGGACCCAGATTGTTGGCAACAATATGCTGACTCTGTAAAACACTTAGAGAAGGCTGTACAGCATCATGAAACGATAGAGAAGTCTAAGTGCTATTGCTGTTGATCTATTCTCTTTCTCTGTGTCTCTGTGTGTGTTGGACAATTACGGACTTATTAAATTACATACTTTTCAGTGTTTCCACTTAGCTTGGGAAATTGATTAAATCCCACATACAGCCTCTACTTTTATTTGAACTTTCCCCCCACATTTTTAGTGTCGTAACGTAGTAATTTTTAACTTTTAATTAATGCTGTATGTTTCTCTCTCAGTGATTTCAGATAGGCGAGTCACATGAAAACATACCTTATCTTTTTTGTTCTCAAACTGTAAACTGTTTTCCTTTGCTAGCATGTAGCTCTCAGCTACACAATTTTTCTGATTAATTTCTAATACCTGTCTTATACAATTTCTTTCTGAATTTCTGTCTTCTGTCATTTTTAGACAAACTTACATGCTTTAGGCTCAAATATACCTTTTCCTTTTCTGATCAGAGTCCAAACCCTAACTCCACCAGCCATTTAAAAGAAATCAGTAATCTTGCCTCCAGCCATCCTTGCTTCTGATTTCTATCTATCAGCACTCCGAAAACATAAGATAAATGGTTTCTTCTGGAACAGTTGTGATCTATTCTTCAGAGAAGATCCTCATTGGAAAAATGGCAGACTAAGTTGTAATTAGAAATAAACTATATGTCAAAAATATCATTATATATAAGAAAATGAAGTCCAATCTTGATTTTAAATTGGGAATCAGCTATGGTTTCTGCATTTAAACCTGTAGCACATATGAAGGGTGAGTTCTCTTAATATAAGGCTTTACATTTGATAGGATCTCCTCTTAAGTTATTGTTGTTGTTGTTGCTGCTGTTGTTCTTATTCTTATTCTTATTTATTATTCTTATTAATTATAATAATTAATTAAATTATTAATTAATTGGTTCGCCCTCCTCCGGAGACTCAGGGCGGCTTACAATGCGTTAAGCAATAGCCTTCATACTTTGTATATACCTGCTTAGTAGGGCTTTCGCCCCCCCCCCAGCAGTGTTCCTTTTTATACAAAGTCAGCTTATTGCCCCCATAAACAAGGTCCTCATTTTACCTACCTCGAAAGGATGGAAGGCTGAGTCAACCTTGAGCCTGGTGAGATTTATTCACACAAAAATGACAGTATACACAACAAACAAGATAACCATGCTGGGTTTCGTATCACAAATCACTAGTTGAACACTTCCCAAGCGTTTAGGACTGTGTGATGTATTGGCGGATTATGCGATCAGATCCCAGTAAGGTGGCCTTCTGCAACTGACCAATGGTGATCTTGTCAGCGCCAATTGTTTTTAAGTACTTGCTAGATCTTTAGGCACAGCCCCCAGTGTGCTGAGTACCACTGGGACCACCTGCACTGATTTATGCCAGAGTCTCTGCAGTTCGATTCTGAAGTATTGATATCTGGTGACTTTTTCAAGTTGTTTCTCGTCAATTCTGCTGTCACCAGGTATGGCAATGTCGATGATCCACACTTTTTTCTTCTCCACAATCGTTATACCCGGGGTATTGTGTTCCAAAACTTTGTCAGTCTGTATTCGAAAGTCCCACAGTAGTTTTGCATGCTCATTTTCGACCACTTTTTCAGGCTTATGATCCCACCAGTTCTTTGCTACAGGCAGATGGTTATTATTATTATTATTATTATTATTATTATTATTATTATTATTATCTTTTATTCATTAAAAATGAAATTCAGTCAACTGGACATTTAAAAATGTGTCACAAATACCATTGACTGGTGCTAATGGTTGATACGGGTTACTGCCAGTGTTCTAGATATCAACCAAGTACTTTCTTAAAATATACAGTATGATGTTCCGAGTAGCACAGTTTTTTGCAGTTCCACTGGTGTTATTGCAGGAAGCTGCAATTTCTTGAAGTGTTTTGTGAAATTCTTGGACATGGTACCAAGTGCCCCAATGACAATGGGTATCACTGTGACATGTTTCATCCATAGCCGTGTAGTTTCTATGGCCAGATTGTGATATTTAATGTTTTTTTCTAGTTTTTTTTCTTTGACTCTGGCATCTCCTGGTACTGCAATGTCAATAAATTGTACATTTCGGTTTTCGACAACTGTGATATTTGGCATGTTGTGTTCCAAGTGATGATCTGTCTGTATTCGAACGTCCCACAAGATCTTTACCTTCTCATTTTCTATAACTTTTTCCACTTTAAGTTCCCATGACTTTTTGGATACAGGTAAGTCATATTTTTTACATAATGACCAATGGATTAATTTAGCTTTGTAATCAGTTTGTGCAATTTTGCTGGATTACATATTAAATGGGAAACAGTTTTAACTTTATTGTTGCAGTTTGTATTGTCAGTGGATTTTTGTATCTTTGGTTTCATGGCATTAGTTTGTAGTGCTTATTCTTGAGCAGCGAGAATTAAACCTTCCGTTTCTTTCTTGATGGTTATTATTATTATTATTATTATTATTATTATTATTATTGACCTTTTGCTAATTATTAGTTTGATTTTGTCATTGGTTTAAAAGTGATAAATTGGTATAAAAATCACCTTTCTATGCAATGCTACTGTAATATTATCATGGCAATTCTTATTCAGTTTTATAAATCTGTAAATATTTTTGGTTTTGTTCCTTCCTATTTTCCTCTTTTTTCTTGCTTGAAAACTGTATATTGAAATAAAAATAAATTAATATTTTTTTTCTTAGAAAAAGAGACTAACTTGTATTTTTTAGAAGCATAGTTTCTTTGTAAAACACCAAGTGGAAAAATAAGGTGCATTATTCCAGTCAATTACAACTGTGTTTCTCTTTATATATATAGAAAGTAAGAGCTTGCATGCTACAAATTCTCCTGTATAAGCTTTCCTCCATAAACGAAGGAACTTTTAAGTCATATAAATAGGAAAATGGGATACATTTTTTGGTGATATAGTACATTATCATCAGAACTGTTTGTCAAGTAAAAAACTCTGACTCTCCGTCAACACTTTTCATGCAATTCAAGAGATGGATTGTTTTTATTCAGTCCAATAGAAATTTTAGATAAATGGTTTTTCTCCTGAGTAGACATGTATAAGATTGCAGATAATATATTTAAGGTTATAGTACAATAAAATGGCTAAAATATTTTAGTAGTGGCAGAAAGATAGATTATGAATAAAGGCTAAGGTATAAATACTTTTAGCAACAGTCAGAAAAGCTAATTAGATGAAATAATATCAAGAAACAAAGTATTTTGAGGTTTAGATTTTATCCATCTGCAAGGAATATGGCAAGTTCCTTTTGGAAGATAAAATAACAAATGACAGGATGATTACATATAACATGATTACATATAAAATATAACATATTTTATTTCTTTTCTGCTACTCTGTTTCTTCCCTTGCTTTTGAGTTTCTCTTGAATGGTTTGAGGACTGCTGAACGATATGAACTTCCAGCTGCTGAGTACTGGCTTTGTAGCACAGCTCTTAGCTTGTTTAGGGTTACTAAAAGTCTGGCAGAAGGAGGACATGTCCTCCTTTCTATCCTTATGACCTCCATCCAACAGTTATAGTATTAAAATCAAATTTTATCCAGATTTTTGAATATTCAAGAAGCTATCTCTTCTACTGAAGTAAAAGTACAGAGCATTCTTTACTGATATTTGCTAATCTGAGCAATTTTAGAGTTGGGTCATTAAGGTCATTTGATTAATATTGAAGAATTGGAAAACCATATATTGTAATTCTTACAATCAATGTGATCTTAACCCAACACATACTGTGTTTTCCCCAAAATAAGATAAGATCTAATATTAATTTTTGCTCCAAAAGATGCATTAGAGCTTATTTTGTGGTTAGGTCTTATATTTGGGGAAATATGGTACTTAATGCACCCATCTGGATGACAATCTTAACTGGGGCTTATATTGGGTGTAGAGCTTATATTACGAGCATTCTGAAAAATCATTTTAAGTTTTATTTTCTGGTTGGGTCTTATTTTCAGGGAAACAGGGTATTTGTATCAGAGATTAAAGTAAAAATTATTATATACATTTCTGAAAATATATGCAGCAACATTTTTTTAAAGACTGCAAATAAGAAATCACCAATCAAATTACAGACAATCTGATGGCTTTAGTGTTAAATAACAATAAAAACTGCTGATTAATACAATTAATATTTCTTAGTAAGGTTCTGAATTGTTATGTTATTTCATCTCAAATAGTAGTTTGGAATATGGAAGACATGTTAAAGCTTTCTATATACAGCATAGTGCCTTATGCAGATCCAATTTGGAGTACTACATCTATTTTTTTTGAATTGTTTTTTTTTTAAAACATGAAACATAAAATACACCTTTTTAGAGCAAGGATTTGATCCAGTATAAAGTAAATACAATTACTTACATTCCCTCAACCAATTTTCCCTCCAAATTTTATCCATTTATCTCTTAAAAAAAAAAAGAAAAAAAGAAAAAGAAATCTTATTCTAAACATTTAGATTTTGAACATTCCACTATATCACCCTAAATTCTAAACAATTATTTCCAAATAGACATCATTCCAAATCTTTGTCATTTTAACAATCAATATTTCATTTATATTCCTCATTTCTAAGACGCATTTCATTGAATCTGTATTGTATCTCTTTTAAATGGCAATTAGTATCCATAATCTTGACAAAGAGTATTTCCCTCCTCTCTTAATTGTTTCTAAGTCAATCAACATTTCCATCTAAAATTTGTCATTCCCAAAATACTTTATTTTAAAGTCTAATATTTAACTGATTCATAATAGCTATTTCCCAACAGTGTTTTCCGCCATTTCTATCTCTATTTGTTTAACTGGTTCACAGTTTGGCTTAACTATTCTCCAGTATTGTCTCCTCCACTTCCTCCTGAGTTTATTTTTTGGCTGGTTCACAACTTAATCAGTTGCTTTCCAGCGATGCTTTCCTCCACTCCTGACCTTACTTATTTGAGCTGGTTCACAGTATAATTTTAACTGCATACCAACATTAAAATCAATTTTCTACAATTTTTAAGTCTGTAATTAATTCTTCTTAATATCCAGCACCTTAAAGAACATTTTCTTCTAAATTATTAGGTCTGTAAATAGAGCTTAAAAATTCCAAGTTTAAAAAAGTATTAAAACATCCAAAAATCATAATTTTCAATCATTTATACTCATTTTTTCCAAGTCAAATTGTTGTATATTCATAAAATCAACTTAAATAAAAATAATAGTGAAAAAAGAGAGAGAATAGTAACAATATTAATAATAGTTAAAATAAAAACAAAAGAATAAAAAACAAGAATAAAAATAGGAAAGAGAATAGAGATATAACAAAAGAAATTGAAAAGAGAATTAGAAAAAATAGAGAGGGGGAAGGGGACAAAAGAAAAAAAGAAAAAAAAGTAGAATTGAGAGAAAGCCCAGCGAAGAAGGAAGATATCTCCCAAAATTATTCAAAGATCAAACTCCCAGACACCATTACATCCATTTAATTCAAACTA
This sequence comes from Arizona elegans, assembly GCA_022577455.1. NCBI lineage: Eukaryota > Metazoa > Chordata > Lepidosauria > Squamata > Colubridae > Arizona > Arizona elegans. Next base: position 30,470,876 of record JAKOOJ010000009.1, on the reverse strand, counting down.
TAGTATTTTGTTATCTTGTTACTTTATATTCCATTTTTTCCCCTTCTCCAATCTATCTGAGTATATTTATTTTCCATTTCAATGTCCTCTAAATTGTAAGTTCTATAAAGTTAATTCTGAATTGACTATTCCATATATGGTATCATCATATTCTTCTTTTGTTGCCACACCCTTTTTCTCTTGTTGCCACGCTTAATAAATCAGTTTTCATTATTTCATTTAGTTTCTTCTTTCTGGTCTTCAATATCCTCCAATACACAGATTATATGTCCAAAGTCAAGCCTCTTGAAATTTTTCTCAAAATAATTCACTTTAAGTAACAAGCAACAAAGTTTCTCTTTCAAGTAACAGGCAGTCTGGAATTTACACTTTCATTTTTCAGCTGGCAGCCATCTTTTCTTTTAAAAGCATATTTATTTTCTCTTCTCCTTCCTCTCTCTCAAACATAATCCAATCTCGTTTATCCACAAGAAATAGCCAGAAAAATAAAAAAAGAAAACCAAATCTGTAAAAAAATCATTTCCAAAAAGTCTATAATTAACGCTATCTGTCAATAGGTCTTTTCTCCACCATTCATTTGAGTCTTTTTGCCCCAATGTTTCTCAGCCACTGTTAAAGCTGGGGCACACGTTTTGTAATCCAGCATTTACGGGCAGTTCTTGCCTGGGCAGGAGTCAACTCACCCAGCTTTCAAACTCCCTGCTCCACTCTGCGCTTCTTGCTTCTCCTCCTCTCCTCCAGCACGATCTTTGTTCCTGGTTGCTGCAGTTTCAGGACAGCCGCCATGGCTGTCATTCCACTGCCATTGGCGTGAAGGGAAAGCCTCTGGCCCTGAGGAACCTGCCCGTTCCTCTCGGAGCCCAAGGGGTCCCTTCTTGTTCCCCTGTCCCTTCAAGAAAGGGGAGGTCCGAAGACCTGTTGGTGGCAGCTTGGCAGACGGGGTTTTGGCAGAACTCCGTGGAGCTCGCCATTTTCCCATCTGGATCCCCGCAGTGCCAACCAGAAGTCTACATCTATTTTTTGTTGCTGCAGTGATGGCTAACCTTTTTGCCGTCGCATGCCAAAAGCATAGGAAGCATGGGAGGGGTCACGTGCATGTCTGTCCACCGCCCTGCACATGCGCATGCAACCTCCCACACCACCCCTCCTTTTGGAACATGATGGCCCAGTGGGCCCGGTAGGCTTGTTTTTCACTTTCCCCAGACTCCAGAGGCTTTCTTGGAGCCTGGGGAGGGTGAAAACGGTCTGCTCCCCCCTGAGAGGCCCTCCAGAGTCCAGAAACGGCTCATTTCCAGACTTCTGGTGGGATTGGAAGGCCATTTTTCACCCTCCCCAGGCTCCAGAAGCTTTCTAGGAGCCCGGGGAGGACAAAAATGGCCTTCCCCACCCCCCTGGAGGCCCTCCGCAGGCCAAAAACGGCCTGTTTCCAGACTTTCAGTGGGACTGTAAGGCTAAAAATCAGCTGGCTGGCATGCATATGCACATGAAGCTGAGCTATGGCAACACTTGCATGCCCACAGATATGGCTCAGTGTGCCACCTGTGTGCCACCTCCGTGTGGCACACATGCCATAGGTTCGCCATCATGGTTATAGGGGCTCATCTAGTTTTCAGAAAATATGCTAATTAAGTGCTAACAAGTCATTATTGACTATTGGCAACTACATAGATGTTCTCTATGAAGTTTTGTCTTTATCCTTGCCTTTCAGGTTCTCCAATGGTGCACTTCTTGCCTAGTCTATCCACTAGTCTATCCAATTTCTGTTGGTAGGCATTTTCTTTTTTTATGCTTTCCCAGAATTAGAGTCTTGTCCAGAAAATTAGATTTTTTTATATCATGTGTATGAAGTAGTATATGACCAATAATATGACCAATTTGAGCTTAGTCATTTGTGACTTTTCAGAATTCTGCATTGATTTGTTCAAAAGTATCAATACTTTTGATAATCTGCTTCTTCAAAGTACAACTTTCACTTCCATTGGATGTTTCAGGGATTACAATTCTGATCTTTGTAGACACATCATCATATTTGAATAACTTTTCTAAGGCCTTCATGGCTGTTCTTCCAAGTGTTAATTTGCATATACTCCTTGATTGATGGTTGATGGTTGATCCTAAAAGACAGAAAATATTTATCACTTCAGTATCTACATTGTCAGTATTAAGGCTGGTTATTTTACCTATTTGCTTGTTTATTTCATATATATCATTTATATTTATTTTGTTTGTTTATTTCATTTATATCCATTTCACTTGCATATGTCTCTAGGCAACATGCACAGTTAAAACACAAGTAAAATCATAGTCTTCTAACATTAAAAACAAAAGCTACGTTTCAAAATATAAAAGCAGAAGAGAGGGCAATCTAACTATATATATTTTAACCATTTAATGCACTCCATATTTCCTTGGATACCCAAGCTTCATGGTACAGCCAAGTTTTGTTGGCTTTCTGGAAGTCTGGCAGACTTGGAACCAATCTCATGATGCTGAAGAGGGCCTAAAAAGCCTTTTTTGGATCCCTTCAAATGAACCTCCTTTTCTGATATGACTTGCAATACATTCCTTCTGCTGGGCACATTTGTTTGGTTTTCTTTATATTTAGTTTTACTCTTATTTGTTTCACTCTGCTCCTTGACTTTCATGACATTTGCTTGGAGATCATTTGCATTTTTAGCTACCAGTATCAGAGTAGTTATCAGCATTACACAGGCTATTGATGTTCCCCCACCACCACCACAATTTTAAAACCATGCACATCTTCTTCCAATCCAATTTCTCTTAGGTTATATTCACCACATAGTTCAAATAAATAAGGGGAGAATATGTGTCCTTCTCACACTCCTTTAGTAACTTGCAACAGGACTGTTTTATTCATTCTCACTGTATTAAGAACTTCCTGAATATAAGTCACTCATGTAGATAATGAGACGTTTTGGGATTCATATTAAAATGTTATATAAAATTATATTTACCCGGAATGGAGCAAAGGATCCAGGTGTTTTTTACCAAGCACTACCAAATAACTTAATGCATGGGAAGTATCTATGTTGGAGAAATGCGAAGTTTTCAGTTCAAACCTCTTCAAATGCAAAGCACCTATTCTGAATTTGAAATGGCTACGCGTTGGCACTCTCAGCTTCTTAAAGTATATTGGAAACATTTCAATCTAAAACAGAGCTGACTATACAGTACAAAGCATTATTTTGAGTTTGAAAGCCTTCCAAAATGTTGAAAACAGAATGCCTTATGCTTGAAACAATTGATTCACCGCCAAAATGGGCTATTTCAAACTCAAAATTTCAACATTCAGATACTTTGAATTAAAACATTTAGCACAGTCTGTAGCAAAAAGGACAGTAACAATAATAACTGCAATAGTAAGGGACTATGAACCTATTCATTCTGTGAAAGGTTTCCCTTTTAAAAAAGAATATGTGAACATGTGTACAAAAAAGCATAAGTACAGATTTTAAGCACACATAATTTATTTACACAGTGAGGAAATGCAATCTTATTTATCATGTTCTATAAGTTTATTACACTGCTGAAGCCTATTATTAAGTAAACTGGGAAAAAAAAAACATTTTTTTCCAGTTGCCAGATTCTTATCAGCTAAATGGCAAATTCCCAATTGACTGTTAGTGAAAATCAGCAAAACTCCAAGCAATTTAGACTAATCTGGGTTTATCAATAGGTTGCCAGCTGTGGTAATCCATCATGGATGCATTAGAACATTCAGAAACCAGCAGGCTTTTGAACCTAGCTTGGGCAAGCTAATGGAAGTTATCCTCTTGTAATCTTCTATAGAGCTGCTTTTGGTAGCTTAGAAGTAAAACTTGTTTTATTTTGCATATATTTAATTTGAGATTATGTTGAATTGTTTTCTTGTTATAAAGCATTACATGTTATAAAATGAGTCTTTGAGATACATTTGATAAAAGTAGCTTTTCATTCTTAATATTAATGATATTAATCTTAAATAAGTAATAAATAAAATTCATTATCTGACAGCTATTTTTGAGAACAAAATTATCAAATTTGGGCTGCAAACAGCAGGTTAATCACTAGATAGCAGCAAAGACATACAATAAATGCTAATTCTTTGCTTGTATTTATGTATCTCTGTGCCTTTGCAGCTCAGATTGACTGAGAAAAATAGTGTTTTTTTTTAAAAAAAAAGAATGTACATAAATCTATATATAATTTAAGAAACAAAAGAGTCTAAGATGTTGTGCTTTTCCCCAGCTTAATGCATTGCTGTGAGCAAAATAAAAACACGATTGTTGAAGGAACAAATTCTAAAACCTGCAGGGATGAGCATTCGCATTACAGTAAAAGGCAGTGTTTAGATTTAATCTAGAATTCTGTCAACAGAACTATTCACTGTACTAATATAATTGCCCAAGAGCCCTTCAGTAACAGCTAAATTTTTATTCAGTGCATCTAGCTTAAGGCTCAAGGTTTAGGGATTTAAGTTAGCTGTCTAAAAATGAAATTGTAAAGAAAAGATGAATAGTTTGGGCATTATCATTTCCTTAAATAAAATTTAGTAATGGTTAGCTATTTACAGTCTGGAAACAAAAATGGATGCTTGAATCCTGTCCCTGTAATAATGTTCAGCAAGCCTTCAACAGTAGAACTGATTCCCAGGTTAAAATATCCTTCTTTTAAACATAATATCAAGAGGGAAAAAGGTAACTGTGTTTAATAAAAGAATTAGTTTATTGTAAAAAAAAACCCTCTCTATATAATAGTTTGCGTAAATATAATAGTAGTTCTTTATGTATTGACTACAGTATATCCATAGAAAGCAACAACATTTGTCATTATTGGGAAGATGCCAGAGTTTATAAGAACATAAAAGATAGATTAAGTCATGTTTTAGTGCTAAATGAATATCATATGGATTCACACACTCTGATTCCCACTCTTCTCCTGTGGTGTAGCTGTGAGCAAATGGCATCTCTGAACATCTGCTCCTATCTTCAACAGAAAACTTGATTTTTTAAAATAAAAAAAAATTGCATAAGAATAGCATACTCAAACAAATCAGGTTCAAAACCCACTTTATGATTTTGGTGCAATAAATAGTACTTTAGCAAATAGGATTGCATCAATCAACCAAGATCCAATTCAAATACCAGTTTTGTAATTTAAAGGTGGCATTATTTAATTGAAGATTGTGATTCAAGAACAATACAATTCAATTCAAATTGCAGATTTTAGATTTGATTCAATAAAAGTTGCATGTGTTTTAGTGAAGATCCATCAACATATGTATAGCTGCTCCATTGTTGAGCAGAAAGATATGGAGACTGGAGAAATAACGTTCTTGTAGATGACAGAAACGTAAAACATCAGCCAAATATTTTATAATACAGTTGTGAAATATACCTCTGCACATCTTATAACACTAAGACTCTTCTCTATATATGTACTTTTCCTGTCAGGTAGATGGACTACTAACAATTTTTGAGAAAATAAATGCATGATAAAAATACCCAGAAAAGCAAGTGGTCATAGGGCAATGGACTTTTAGATCTTTAGTAAGAGTTTGCTTTGTAAACAATTTTTGAATATTTTTATTTTGAAGATGGAAGAATTTAATCTCTGCACCATTTGTTGACATTTGTTGTAGTCCTCTTGTTGACATTTGGAGGTTACTATACTGTTATTTAAATTTTCTGCTGCCTCTGAGTTCTTCTGAACCATACTGTTACTTGTGTCAGGTGTTGAAATTATCTAGATTTTAGACCAGCTTGTGAACTTTCTGTACTGGTTTCAACTTATTCTTGAACTTCAGAAACATACAGATCAGAATCTTCTGTGTAAAGAGTAGTTAACCCAGCCCTCAAGTGCTGCTTTCATTGCTTTTTCCCTTGTTCTAGAAACCAAGTGCTAACAGCTTTCATTTATGTGAATGGATCTTTTTAAGACATGCAATTTTTATTGATAGACATTTGTATAACTTCTCATTGTAGAAATAGAAGTTAGGAAGGAAGGAAGGAAGGAAGGAAGGAAGGAAGGAAGGAAAGAAAGAAAGAAAGAAAGAAAGAAAGAAAGAAAGAAAGAAAGAAAGTAAGTAAGTCAAAAATTCCAATGAAAGGATCAGGCATGTTGGTAACTACTGTAGACAGATTACAATAGTTCATGAGAGAATTAAGATGTTGAGAAATTGTCATTAGAGCAGAAGCACCAGTTATCTTTCTGTAGCAGGCAATTAACATATGTGACTCCAGAATTCTCTCTAGGTTTGTGTGACTAAGTGCTGTGAAGCTGATTGGGTTCCTCTTCTACCTTAGAATAATTTCCTTTTAATTCTGATGTATGTCTTAGCTCTGTTTGATTATAAGGTCCCGCTTAAATCCTCATGGAGACTAAGAAGAGGCCCCTGGACACCATAGCTATCATAATTTTCTTATTAGGACTATATTATGGATAATTCCCAGAAAGTCAGCTGTAAACCTCAGCAGGTCTCTTCTTGGTGTCTTTCACATTTTGATAATTAGCTGAGCTTTTTGAACAACAGAAACATTATACTGTTCAGCTGTAAGAGTTCTAAGCTGATCAGCTTTACCTTCATCAGTACTTATCATTTTAACACTTGAAGGGGAATGTCAAGATGAGTCTAATCTTCAGGCAGCAAAATAAAAGCTTAAAAAGAGACTGACAAAAAATTTAGGAGGTAGTCTTTAATATTGCTGTTTTGCTCTTCTTTCTCTTTGGTCCTGCTCTTTTCACTGCTACCTTGGACTGGATTTAGCCAACCTTCTATCTTCTGCAATATAGGCAAGGCAAGACATTGAAAAAAAAATCTTGATTTAGTCTCAGAGGAATAAAACAAAGTTTATGTATTTTTGGCATTTTGAATAAGCAATTGAAATAAAATTGTAATGAAGTCTCTCAACCTAAGACTATTTTGCTTAATTGTGCAATCATATATACATATATTCCAAAATGTATGTATTTTCTGAAATTTCAACATTGTTGTCAAATAAGTAATATATACTCTTTTCCAACACCCAAAGATGTGACTCTGCTATGGACATCACCATTGAAATCAGACTGATTATGTACTTTGCAGCCAAAGCTGGAAAAGCTCTATACATCAGTAAAAAGAGCTGGCTGTGGTTCAGATCATGAGCTTCTTATTGAAAACTCAGACTTAAATTGAATAAAGTAGTGAAAATCCCTAGCCCACGGATATCAAACTCGATTGTGTCACAGGCTGGATCATGATGCATCACAATGTTTTTTGTCTTTGTGGAGCTGGGGTAGGCGTGGCCTGCATGTGACGTATCTGGCCCGCAGGCCACCAGTTTAACAGGCCTGCCCTAGGCTATTCAGATATGATCTACACCAGGGATGAAATCCAGGAAGTTCTGACAGGTTCTGGAGAACCAGTACCGGAAATATTGAGTAGTTTGGAGAACCAGCAGTGGAAATTTTGATTAGAGAACCAGCAAATACTACTTCTGACTGGTCCCAGAGTGGAGTGGGAATGGAGATTTTGCAATATCCTTCACTCAGGAATGGGGAGGGAATTGGGATTTTGCAATATCCTTCCCCTGGACTGGGGTGGGAATGGAGATTTTGTAGTATCCTTTCCCTGTCAGGCCCACCAAGCCACACTCACCAACCCACACCACGCCTACTACGCCACGCCCACAGAACTGGTAGTAATTTTTTTTTGAATTTCACCCCTCTCATATCCCTAATGAATACACAGTTGAGGTAATGAAGATATGATAAGACAGACTGCTTGAAGAACCATGAAGTAGCAACATTTCTGGTTTTTCCTTGTTTCAAAACTCTATACTGCTACCGTAAAATCTTGTAGGGCCAAATACCAATAAATGAAATGTTTTCATTTTATAAAACATTATTATTAATAATATTGAAAAGCATATTATCTTAAAAGAAATTAAGATGAAGAAAGTTAGTAAAAACAAACATTATTAAGGTTGGCCCATGTCCAAGGAGTTTCAGTCCTAAAGAAATATTAAAGGTATATATAACATTGTCATTTTGATTGAATAAGAATTACTTATATACACTGAATTATTATAAATACTAAGAAACGCAAGTTGATTCTTGCTGTTGCTCTTCTTATTTCAAAAATGATAACTTGTTGTGGGTACAGAATTTTTGCAGAACTATCAACTGGTATAAATTCTATAAAATTTTCTCTCTCTGAAAACAGAAATAAAACAAAACCTCTTTTCTAATAAAGTAAATGGGGTATAGGCTTGTTAATACATACTTCCATGATAACATTTCTTATTTCCATGCAAAAAAGTTACAATATAATAAATCTGTCAGAATTAAATGAAATTGAATATATTATTGCAACAGGAACTATATTTGCAGACAGTTAAAGGTAAATATGTAGTGCAGATTTCTTAGACACAATTCCCAAACAATTTGGGGAAAAAAACATATTTTATATTCACAAAAAGCCACAATCAAATTTCTAGGTGCCAGTTACATAGAAAAATTCCAAAAAGTTTAGGAACATATATTAATACTTCATGCCTGGGTAATCCACCGGAAGGAAAAATAATGCAGCTCTATCTACATGCTGCTATGAAAACAGAGTTGACCAAATTTACAGGTCTAGGATACACTGTAGTTATTGCATTTTGTACTTTCTTTATCCAAATTTATGTAATTATGTTAATTGTCAAGTCCAACTAATAAAAATATATTTTAGATATATTGAAAATAAATTTTCAGTGAGGGGTATATATTTGGGCATGGGGTTATAATTGTTAACTAAAGGAATAGATAAAGACATATTCACACATAGTTTTCAAACAAATTATCATGTTCTAAAGAATTATTATTGGATGAAGAAAAGACATATATCATTCCTTATGAAGGAAAAGCTCAAAAGCCTGACTAAGGTAGTGATTGAGTTCAAAGTCCACCTGTGGGATGATGTCAGATGGGTTAGTTTGGACCAATCATAATTTTTTTTAGCTCTAGAAAGCAGGCAATGGCAAATCACTTCTGAAATCTGCCAAGAAACTGCAAGGCAATGTCCATGCAGTTGCCAGGAATCCAAAATTGATTTGAAGGCACACATACAATTTTAACATTTATGAAAAAATATCCTTCCTACTTATAGGTTGTATTATTTGCCAGTGTGCCAAATGTTTTGCTTACAGTATATGCTTACAATACAGATTTTGTCCCAACTATATCTTCATGTATTTATAATCTATTGTCTGCAAGCAAAACATTTGGTTGGCTGACAAATAATACAACCTTTTAGTAGGGGGGATATTTTTTCAACAAACATTATTTCTAGTCACATGGAATATAGAATCCATTAAGTGATTTCTTCTTTATTTCACATGTTAAAATTGTATGTGTGCCTTCAAATCAGTTTTGGATTCCTGGCAATTACATGGACAAGGCCTTGAAGTTTCTTGGCAGATCTCTTTTATTTAGAAAAACTTAATCTATTAAGCAGAATGTATGCTACAAAAGATGCGTTATTTATCTACTTTTGTCTTTTTAAATGTTCATAAAAGTTGTCTTTCCCCAGATGATCAGATTCTTGGGATTCATTTCCTTAGCTTGGATCCTGTGTTCAGAAGCAAACTTTTTATTCTGTTTCAAATCCTTTGAACATTTACTTGGGAGTAAGTCTCTTCATGCCAGGAGGACTTGATTCAATGTAATTATGCATACAATTCTGTTCTGCTTTTATTTGTTTTTATTAAATTAAATTGATTGATTGTCCAATCTTTCTTTTACCTGTTTTTCTTTGCATTTATGTGGTTAAAAGGAAAGAAGAAATTTCATAGCGACAACTCTGTTTTTTCTGAGCTGTACACAAAGAATTAAAGTATCAACATCTTTTAATCACTTATTATAGCTCAAACAATCCAATATTAAATCACATTTCTGAATAAGCAATTTGTAAGTAATAAGAGAAAGAAATTATGCATAATGTGGAAAAATATTCCTTAACTGCAACTCATGAAATAAATTATGCTATATTATCTTATATTATTACAATGCTGAAAATAGAATGTAGCAATGGGAGTTCTGACACTTTCCCTTCCCATTTACTGTTCATGTCATATCTGTTTGGAACCTAAATTATTTTAATCAAGCAATACTGTGTACTGCCAATTTGGTGCAACAACCTCTGAGTAGAAAGGCATCAGAAAGAAGCACTTTAAATGGCAAAACTTTATTTTTTTATGACTGATAGGTTACAACAGCCAACATGGCTGAATATTAAATTTTTTATATAAAGGTGTTTGCATTTTAAGCAAAATGCTAAACCCCATATTCATTGTGGTACTAATATTAAAGGTCAGATAGGAGAGTATCTTCCCATGAAATGGCCAGTCCATTAACTGATTCTACCAGCTTTTAGTCAGCACACAACTATCCATCCCAAAACCATTTTGAAATACAGGAAATAATATGCATGTCAATGAAGATACAGAGAGCAGTGAGTTGTCAACAATCTAAAGCTATGCATAATTAATCAGATTACAGTGCCTATTTTATAGCCAGATACTTAAAAGTTAACAAAAATGGGTGCATGGACTGCAGAACTACTGCCCGGATGAGTTACCTTGCCTTATGGAGGCATATCAATATGTAGAGGTCAACTGTCTGAAGGGTGTGTATGGCTGGGGGGCAAATACTGTACAATTAGCACATACATTTTACTTGGAAAATAAAATTATGAATTTATGAATTGTTTCAGGGGTCCACAGTCAAACAATCCATCAGGATTCAGGAAGATGGATTTTCTGTTATAGCACCTGTTCTCTGGAATGATAGCACCACAAAGATCCATTTGGCTAACAAACTGATGACGTTCCAGAAGTCTTTTAAAAATAGGCTGCTAAGAAACCTTTGGGATAGGATGCCTACAGAACTGAGGTTGTGTTTTATGATACATACAGATGCATAGATTTTTCTCTCTTTTTTGTATCTTTGTTTAAGTCCCTTAGAGTTTTTCTGGACTTGGATGGTCTCTAAATATGAATAACAATAGTGATCCTCCACTGATGCATTCATTTGAGCTGGATGTGATACTTGCATGCTCCAAGGAGTATTATATTAGAGGTTCAACCATACTGGTCATGTCTCAGATCCATATGAAGAGGGTTTCCCATAAACAATATGGTGATATGTAATTTATACAAATCTTTACTACTAATCCTCACCCTGGTCAACAAGGACTGCACTAGGTTTTGAAGATTTTGGACATCTGGTGACAAATGGATTATAGACTCAGTTCTGGAAAGATCAACATCCAGAATCAGAAATAACAGAATAGAGGTTAGCAGATCAATTTCAATTTACACTATAAAATGAAGTATTCACAGAAGCAGTATTTAAATAACTGCAAAGGTCTATCCAGGGTAATAAAAGCCTTGCCAGAAATAACTCGGATTATAGAGGCAAACCAGAAGGAGTCAGCAGTAGAGGAAGCCAGCAGAGCTATTGAATCATTTTCATTCCCAAACCAGGCATCCTCTCCTTTGTCTTCTCTTCAGAAAGAACAAAGCCTTCTAACTGAGCATCTAGAACAGCACAAAAATAACAGAATAAGGAGACCTGCAAAGTCAAAGAAACAGCTAGCGCAAATACTATATGATGCCCAAATATCAAAAATAAGTACCAGTTTACTGCAATAAACAAACTAATGCACAGAATGGTTACAATTATAATTTAAGTTCTTGGTTGCAAAATCAACAAACAAGTTAAAGCCAAATAATGCAGCACTAAAATGGAAGATCAGGCTGGAAAATAAAATAAGTATGCTAAGATCAGATGCAAGCCAACTAAAATAGATGAAAGAACAAAGAATACCTAATCAAGAAATATCACCTAAAAACAAGGAAGATCAAAGAAACATTAGAAATAATAACTAAAGCCAAGAAGTTTAGCAAATACATAGTTCAAATTGCATATTATAGGCAGAATCTCCAATTGTAGTTAAATCAGAAATGTTTTTGCCAATTCATCAATGAAGAAACAGTAATGAATCAATCAACAACTGTCAAGTAAGAAACACTGTAGTTCTAAAGAAATACAACAATAATGCAACTGATATAAAGGATGTGGATAAGAATAATAAAAGAAGCTGAATTGATAAAACTTGTAATAATAGCAGAAATGGTGGTGAAAACAGACAGGAAGATCAAGTATTGGTCAGCAGCGGGTCCTGGTTTTTGGTTGAATTATCTAAGTGATCTTCACCCATTCATTGCCTAGCAGTTCAATAACATACTTCAAGGAGTTGAAACTGAAGATTGGTTAATATCTGATAAAACCTACCTGATAATGAAATATCTATCAATGTTGTGGCCCGCCAGCGGCCTGCGTGGATTGTGGCTGATCCCGAAGAGGAGGCTGGTATGGTGTCATGCCAGCAGCCTGCGCAGCCAATGCTCACATCGGACAGCAAGGAAGCTGAAGAGGATGTGGTGCCAGAGACAGAGACTCAGCCAGGGCCTTCAGAACCTCCAGAGGCTCCTTCAAGTGGAGATAGCGAAGTGGAGGAGCCTCTCCTCAATGCTCGAGCACACAGGGCTGCCAAAAGGCAGGAGTGGCTACTCAGGAGGAAGAGGTCTCCTCGAGAGTAAGGCTTGAGGATAATTGGCCACTCCCTTAGCCTATTTAAGTCACACACCGTTAGTAAGTTTCTTGCTAGAAACAACTTGTAATTATCATCAGAGCATTTTTGGAAAAGTCTTATCCGATCTTGTTTTCTGGGCTGGTTGCCAACCTTTGCCGGACTTTGTTTTATTCTTGCTACTTAATAAATTTGATAAGGACCGTTGGTGTGTGTTAATATCCTTGGGAATTCGGAGCTGGGGCAGAACAATCAGTTGAAAGGGACCTGGATAGCTCTGCTGACTAAAAGCACTGTAATTTAACACCAGCTGTCTGCAATTAAAATAAGTTCGAATCTTGCCAGGCTCAAGGTTGACTCAGCCTTCCATCCTTTCTAAGGTAGGTAAATTGAGGACCCAGTTTGTGGGGCAATAAGCTGACTTTGTATAAAATATACAAAAGTATGAAGGCTATTGTTTAATGTACTGTAAGCCACCCTGAGTCTCCGGAGAAGGGTGGCATATAAATCAAATTAAAAAAAAACAACAACCTTGCTGTGGCCAATTCGCCATGGCTCTCTCACCGCGGTCAACTCATCCTGGTCATCTCATTCCAGCCAACTCACCAAGCTGATTTGCTCCAGCCAACTTACCATGATCCCCGGACCGGACACCATTTACTGCTCCAAGTCCCAAGCGGCTTCTGCACATGCATTCTAGATGAGAATATTTTTTTTTAAAAAATCCCTAAATTATTAACAATTTCCACTGTGCTAACAAACTTTTTCTTTGCTGTATTTGTATGATTCTTTCAGTTCTTGAATCAGTAAAAGAAAAATAAAATGCGCTCCAAGAATACAAAGGAGATTCCATTTTGTTAATAATTTGTTTTCCTCATCTTCCAATAACCTTAGTGATTTCATCTTACTGCTTCTGGTTTTCAGGCTTTCTTCTTTCAACTAATCTGTCTGTGTCCCATACTACCTGAATCTTATCGTTTCTGTTCATATATTCTTTATTTTCTTTCATAGAAACTGACATGAAAGCTCATTATTAGGTAGCATTTCTAGCCTCAATAGCAAAGATTTTATTATTAAATGTTTGCCTCTATGAAGTTAAAAAGATTTGTTAAACATTTTGCAATTTCATATAAAGTTGAATGAATGATAGAACTGGATATAATTCAGTTTATCTATTTCTAAGGTTGAAATTCAAAACTTCAGTGATGAAAAATACATGCTGAATTTAAGTGTTTGTTGACTTATATTTTTCAGAAGCCTTCAGGAGCAATGTTGGGCTTGAAAGTTGAAATACATCTTCAGACTGATAAACATCTTGGAACAACCACAAGATTGTATGTTCAGAGCAGTGTAATAAATATGGTTCTATGTCTCTAACCCATGACAGGATAAAACAAGGTGCATAGTTTTGTAGTATTGTTGTTACATGCCACACTATATATCGACAAATGAAATGATGTTAAGGATTTTCTTACTTTTATAGAATATCTCCTTTTCTTTAGGCCTTAATATTTATAATCTTTTTTATTTTCCTTAAGTCAGTAGCTAAAATACTATTTTAAAAAAACACTTCTATGCAAAGATGTTTGAGAAACAGATTTATTTCCTTTCAAATATCAAAAGCATTGCTTGGGATAATCCTGAAGTGACAGGTGACAAAGAAATATGTGCTAGAGTGCAAATAAAGTTATTTTGTATATACAGTACATGATTCCAGCAGGCAGGTTTAATGTGCATAATACTTTTCTGCACAAGGTCACCCAGCTGGCTTTCATGGCTAAGACGGACTAGAACTCATGGTTTCTGGTTTTCCTGGTGCAAAACTGGCTCTGTTTTTTATGTATATGTATATGTATATGTATATGTATATGTATATGTATATGTATATGTATATGTATATGTATATGTATATGCATTTGCATATCTTTATATTAACCACACTCTCTCTCTACTGCAGGGGAGTGAAACTCAAGGCCCACTGGCTGAATCTGGCCCACAGTGTGCTTAGATCTGGCCCATGGTGCCTCTGCCAACAAAAATGGACCTTGTGAAGGCCATGTGTGGTCCTCCCAAGCTCCATTTTCATTGGCAGAGCAGTGGTGGTATTCACTTACTTGTGAAATGGGAGTGTGCGCGCACACTTGCTTCGCTTGTGTGTGAGACACCTCTGCACTTGTGCAGGACCTTCTGCATATATGCAGAGCATCAAAAACTGGATGCAATGACATCCTGGTGGGTAGGCAAAGCCTCCTGCAGCCGCTGCTACCGGTTAACTCGAACTGGATAAAACTGGCTGATTACCACCACTGTGCAGAGGGTTGCAGGAGACAGTCACAGCCAAAAATGGAGCTTGCAAGGACCATGTGTGGCCCTCCCAAGCTCCATTTTCTCTGACAGAGGGTTGCAGGAGGCCATCACAGCCGAAAATGGAGATCGGGAGCCCATTTTCGCTGGCAGAGCATTTGGGCCACCACAGGCACCCCTGACACAAGTGATGTCAAGGTGGCCATACCCTTCCTGGCCACATCCCCTCAGCCCTCCAAGATCAAACACAACCTGATGCGGTCCTCAATGAAATCAAATTTGACACCCCTGCTCTACTGGTTAAGTAGCAATTGATGACTCACCAAATCTCAAAAACAGTCTCATTTTCTTAGAACTGCCCTAGTAAAATAGTCTTAAAGTTTAAAAACAATAGCTTTATAGCACAGCTAAAAATGGGAAGCCATAATCAGCCTTTAGGTTATATTATCTTCACAATTCTGAGAAACTGTTCAGTTGACTGCTTGAGAAATAAGTCATGCAGTCCAGTGGTGGATTGCTCTCAGTTTGGTCTGGTTCTATAGAACTGGTAGTAAAACCGGCAGGAGGCTTCATCCACCCACCACAACGTCATAATGGGTGATCTACGTATGTGCAGAAGCTTCTCTGCATGCGCGCGCACTCCTGCTGTGAACCGGTAGTAAAGGAAAGTATAGATGCAGTCTATCCTTCACATTATATACAATTGAATTGAATTGAAAACTCCTGATACTGTATTAATATTACACTATACAGTAGAATTCAATATAGTTACTGCTCTGGGATAGAAGCTGTTTTACAGTCTATTTGTCCTTGTTTTTATTGTCCTGTACTGTCTGCCAGATGGTAATAGTTCGAAAAAAGGGTGCCCAGCATGAGATGGATCTTTAAGAATGTTTTGAACTTTCTTAAGGCAGTGGGAGCTATAAAACTCTTCCAAAGAGGGGAGAGGGCAATGATGTTAATCCTCTGGAGTGCTGTTCTATCTGACACTGCAATTGGAAAACCATAAACAGGTGCAGTAAGTCAAAATACTCTCTATGGTGCAGTAGTAGAAGGTCACCAGCAGTTTTTCATTCAGTTGTTGTTTCTTGAGAAGTCTCAGGTAGTACAATCTCTGCTGGGCCCTTTTGACCAGTGCTGCAATGTGAGTGCCCCACTCATATTGGCCTGTTAGGAACTGGGACTCACAGCTGGAGATGAGTGGCAGGTGGGTGAGTGAAACTTCATGTGCATTTCCAGCTGCTCTCCAGTACTAGCACCATTTCAGATTACCAGGCATTAAATTCTCATAGAAATGCGAACCGTACTGCACATATGGGAGATCTAGGTTGCATGATGGTCCTTCTCCCCTTCCACCCCACCCCTACCCCGGTCTTGGAAAAAATTTCATTCACAAAACCAGTACCTGGTGCCATAAAGTTGAGGAACTGCTTATGGACAAAATGTAAGATAGGCAGTCTATAAATTTACTAAATAAATATATTAAAAAATTAAATGTGGCAGTGTGTTGGTGATAGAATTTAGAGCCAAAATTGTTGCTATGTAGAATATATATTGTGAAAACAAAGAATACCTTTTTGAAATTTGTTAGTAAATCTTCTAAAAAAAGAGAGAAAGAAAGAAAATCATATGACACATAGGATTTATTTTGCTTGGCCTGGATAATTCCAAAAAAGGAAAAAGAAAATTAAATAAATAAAACAGTGACATCCGATAGATGGCAGTGTATTCTTTATAATACACATTCCTTTTATTTCATTAGCATAGATTATCACACATACTGTAGTTTCTGTTTCTGTTAGCAGATTAAATTAATACAGGAATCTCTCTTTTTGTGACATTAAAAAGTTATGTGATAAAAACTCCACCAGGACCAACCTATTTCTGAGGTTTTCGCAGGTGTTTGTATGTAGGTCTTTGGTTATTCGGGTTTTATACATATATATACATATATATATATATAAACGTTGCCAAGAAACCTCCAATTTTACGCGGGAGAAAACCCGAATAACCAAAGACCTATATACAAATACCCGCGAAAACCTCAGAAAACATATATATATATATATATATATATATATATATATATATATATATATATATATATGTATGTATGTATGTATGTATGTATATGTATA
The DNA here is from genome assembly GCA_022577455.1 of Arizona elegans. Classification (NCBI taxonomy): domain Eukaryota; kingdom Metazoa; phylum Chordata; class Lepidosauria; order Squamata; family Colubridae; genus Arizona; species Arizona elegans. Next base: position 30,453,815 of record JAKOOJ010000009.1, on the reverse strand, counting down.
TGTATATGTATATGTATATGTATATGTATATGTATATGTACAGTATATGTACATGTATATAAATTTATACATTCTATATCATTTATAAACTCCTTTCTTGCTTAATCAAAATTTCTGCACATAGAATGGTCATGGATGTGGATAGGACTGTGGGATATGCATTTGTCTTTCTACTTTGTTTGAAGCTAACATTATTTAATTAATATTATTTCTTAACTTCTGTGTTAACACTTTGGGTATTTCTGATCAGAATGGAAAAAGAAGCTACAAATAGTTTTATAAATAGTGTGGGGGCATGTCACAAATCTATGGAACATGGATGTCAAACTCACTGTGTCATGTTACTGTCACATGATGTATCACCATGGTTTTTCCCCTTCGTGGAGCTGGGGTAACATGCATAAGATGCATCCGGCCCGCAGGCTGCCAGTTTGATACTCCTGCTGTGGAATAATCATGACTGTTTATTAAAAAATGATACAGGAATCTCTGTCAGGTATAACTTTATTTGAACAAAATTGTTAAGAAAAGTGGTCTTGAATCAGATGCAATGCAATATTTCCCTGTCTGTCATATCCCTCATTCTGTCAGTAAATGCAAATGTTTTTGTTTCTAAAGTATTATAACCAGAAGAATTCATCTGGCCAAGTACCAATCTGACTTTAGGAAGCCTTATATATTTCAGAACAACATTCCAGATATGCTGATAGCAAAGTTTTTCTTCATTATCTATTTGTGATAAGAATCTTTGACTTTAATGTTCTTGCCCAATGCCCACCCTCTGTTATAACTTATTTTAGGATTTTTTGCGATTAGGATTTTTCAATATATCTGTGGAAAAAAAAATTGAAGTCAAATTTATTTTGATTGAATGTATTTTATATAGCAGAATTTTAAATATGTGTACTATATATGTACATATACAATATAACCTACATTAACAATTTAAGGTATAATATAGTGTATATAGAACAGCTATATTTTTATTAGAAAAAATAGTAATAATTTATAATAGTGACAAACTCATCTAAAATAAATCATTTGTCTTGTTCTTTATGGTTAATATATTAATTATTTGTCACTTCACATATGCAGTATATGGAAAATAACATTGGTTTACATTATAAAATTATACTCATTTTCTTATTAAAAGGATAAAACTTTCTATTCAGACTACAACATCTTATGTCTTTTTTCCCTTTGCAATTTCTTGACTTTCAACATTTGCACTTTACAGTTAAATACTGAAACCCCTAAGCACCCATAATTACAGAGACATGTTAATTACTGAAAGTAGTGCTTGCTTTTGGAACAATTAAAATCCATTCACCAGTTAGTTTCAAGACAGGGAAATGATTTCAAAGGGCAATAATTAAGTCAAAATCTTAATTTATATTATTGACTATGTAAAAATCTCACATGAATCAAATAATAGTTCCTGATGTATGTTAAAAAATCTTTGCAGGTTTTTTTCCCCTTCTGTAAAATATAATTAATAAAAGAAGTGATAGAAAGAATTATATACAGCTGTAATTGGAGTATAGTAGCAATAAGATTATGTTCTTTCATTATATATTAAAATTTACCAGTGCATACCAATGCATACCACTACACTATATATTAAAATTTAGCACTGCATATCAATAAATTTATTTTAGTTTTTTGTACAGTGTTGTTGATGATATATCTATTCTGTTTTTTTCTCCAAAACTTTAGAAAACCAAGCACCATTCATTTTTCTTCGTGTAAGAAATAGCAATTCTCAAGAGAGAAAAATATATATTGCAAAAGTTCAAACAACATGGATGAATCATTATTTGAATCCATGTTATTCTAGGGCTGATTATCACATCCTTGAAATATTAACATGAACATGAAGCTATTCTTTCATATCCATTATTTCCTCGGGAAGTTGTTTTGTTTCATATCTAGCCCACATTTAATGTAGCTCAAAATCAAATTTAACTATCCCTGTTTATAGTAACATGTTCCTTCTCTTAGCATAATTTTTTACTGTTGGTAGAATTTAGCATATTTTTTTTCATGGTCAGAGCTTGGAGATCAGACAAAGATTCCTTGATCAAAGACAATTTTAGGCTGCCCTGAGTGGGCTTCTTTTGATCCAGTTTCTGGGTGCTACAAAATCTTCTAAAGGCATTTTGGTTTGTGGTGCAGAAAGACATATCTGATTTCTGTAGAAGTATATGTCAAGATAGTGTCTGACCAATATTCTTGCCTTAGTTTGCCTTAGAACTGCTAATGAAGATACTGAAGTGAGGATAGTTTCTGCCTTTTGGTAGTATCAACAATAAAAGAACAGCAGTCAAAAAGTAGCATTTGGTCAGATAGCAAAAAAAGACCATGCCAGGACATTTCTATGCTTGTAAAGACGAAAATAAGAATCATGAAGGCAGTTGTTTTCCCTGTGACTTTCTATTGAAGCAAAACTTGGACTTGAAGAAATAAGATAGAAAGAAAGCTGAACATTTTAAACTTTGGTGTTGGACAAGATCCCTGAGAATTTCATACAAAAGATATGAAGATCATAGAACAAATCAATCAAAATTTTCATTTGAAGCACACTTTGTTATACATAATTTTGACACAATATGTAAAAACAAAATTCTCCTGAGAAGTTTATACTTCTGGGTAAAGTGGAAAGAAAGAAAAAAAGAGGATGACCAACAGCATGGAAGTTGGACGTGATATGTTTGTTATTGTTGTTGTTAGTTGTGAAATCGGGTCTGACCCATTGCGACCCCATGGACAATGTTCCTTCAGGCCTTCCTGTCCTCTACCATCCTCTGGAGTCCATTTAAGCTCACAGCTACTTCTTCAATAACTCCATCCAGCCACATCATTCTCTGTCATCCCCTTCTTATTTTGCCCTCAATCTTTCCCAGCATTAGGCTCTTCTCCAGTAAGTCGATCCTTCTCATTAGGTGGTCAAAGTATTACAGTTTCATCTTTAGGATCTGGCCTTCTAAAGAGCATTCAGGGTTGATCTCCTCTAGGACTGACCGGTTTGATCGCCTTGCAGTCCAAGGGACTCGCAGGAATCTTCTCCAGCACCATAGTTCAAAGGCCTCAATTCATTGGTGCTCAGCCTTTCTTATTGTCCAACTTTCACAGCCATACATTGCAACTGGGAAAACCATAGCCTTGACTATACACACTTTTGTTGGCAGGGTGTATCTTTGCTTTTTAGTATGCTGTCTAGATTTGCCATAGCTTTCATCCTCAGGAGAAAGCTATGGCTGCAGTTCCCATCTGCGGTGATCTTGGAGCCCAGGAAAATAAAATCTGTCTACCTCCATTTCTTCCCCATCAATTTGCCAAGAATTCAGAGGGCTGGATGCCATGATCTTAGTTTTCTTAATGTTGAGTTTCAAGTCAACTTTTGCACTCTCCTTCTTCACCAGCATCAATAGGGTTTTTAGGTCCTCTTCACTTTCTGCCATTAGAGTGGTATCATCTGCATATCTGAGGTGGTTGATATTTGTCCTGGCAATGTTAATTCCAACTTTTGATTCATCTAGCCCTGCCTTTCTCATGATGTGCTCTGCATATAGATTAAATAGGCAGGGTGACAGTATACAGCCTTGCCTGCCTGTATACAGTATACAGCCTTGCCTGCCTGTATACAGCCTTTTTTCTTCTGTTTTGGCATTTTAGCAAAAATAATTAGCGTACCTCAGTAGCTAAAAACTAATTGCCTATGCGCTCTTATCAGAAATAACAAAACAAGGAAAAAAGCCATAAATCAACCATCCTCTGCTACCAGATGTCAGGGCGTTGATTAACCCCATGTTTGGCTCTGGGACAAATCACCCTGGTTTAATTAGAGGAGATGGATCGTGGCTCCTCCTTGTTTGCAATATTCTGAAAAAGAAACACGAAGAAAAGTTCTCTAATAAAATTCATTTATTTGTTATAAAGAAAATAAAACACCTCACTAACTAAGAAAAGTTAATTGCTACATTTTTGAAATTAATTCCGTCCGGCTGCTTTCCAGCAGTCGACACCCCCGTTTCAAGAGAACAAAGGAGAAGAGTGTGTGAAGCAAGTGTTTTGTTTATTGTTTTTAATTAACGGGGCCAAATTTATATATGTATATTTTTAACTGTATTTTAATATTTGTACTTGATGTTTTTACTTGGCTGTTCACCGCCCTGAGTCCTCAGGGAGAAGGGCGGTATACAAATTCAAAATAAAATAAAATAAAATAAAATAAAATAAAATAAAATAAAATAAAATAAAATAAAATAAAATAAAATAAAATAAAATAAATAAAATAAAATAAAATAAAATAAAATAAAATAAAATAAAATAAAATAAAATAAATAAAATAAAATAAAATAAAATAAAATAAAATAAAATAAAATAAAATAAAATAAAATAAAATAAAATAAAATAAAATAAATAAAATAATAAAATAAAATAAAATAAAATAAAAGTGAAGGAATGTGGGTGGATACGGAAACACGTAGCTTACTGATAAGAAGTTGGCAAGCTACGGAGAGTCTGACAGTCCAGAAATGATGAGTTCAGCTGGCAAATAAAATAACGCAGTGACATTGCCGGATTCCTTTCTCAATTTTGAACCAATCAGTGGTTCCATGTCCAGTTCTCAGTGTTGCTTTTTGACCCACATATAGGTTTATCAAGAGACAAATAAGATGGTCTGATACTTCCATCTCTTTAAGAACTTGCCACAATTTGTTGTGATCCACACAATCAAAGGTTTTAGCATAGTCAATGAAGCAGAAGTGGATGTTTTTCTGGAACTCCCTAGCTTTTTTCATGATCCAGCATATGTTGGCAATTTGATCTCTAGTTCCTCTGCCTCTTTGAAATACTGCCTGTACTTCTGGTAGTTCTCGACCCACATACTGCTGGAGCCTAGCTTGCAGGATTTTAAGCATGATTTTAGTAGCATGTGAAATGAGTGCAATGGTGTGATAGTTTGAATATTCCTTGGCATTACCTTTCTTTGGAATTGTATATAAACTGACCTTTTCCAATCCTGTGGCTGCTGTTGAGTTTTCCAGATTTGCTGGCAAATTGAATGTAGCACTTTTACTGCATCATTTTTAAGCTCAGCTGGAATACTGTCTCCTCCACTAGCTTTGTTGTTGCTCAGATTTCCTAAGGCCCATTTGACTTCACATTCTAGGGTGTCTGGCTTGAGGTCAGTGACCAACCCATCGTGGTTATCAGGGAAGTTCAGCTCATTTTTGTATAGATCTTCTGTGTAATTTTGCCACCTCTTCTTAATCTCTTCTGCCTCTGTTAGATCCCTGCCATTTTGGTCCTTTAACATGCCTATCTTTGCATGAAATGTTCCCTTCATATCTCCAATTTTCTTGAAAAGATCTCTGGTCCTCCCTATTCTATTGTTTTCTTCTATTTCTTTGCACTGTTCATTTAAGAAGGCATTCTTATCTCTTATAGCTATTCTCTGGAATTCTGCATTCAACTAGGTGTATCTTTCTCTTTTTCCCTTGCCTTTCACTTCCCTTCTTTTCTCAGCTATTTGCACAGCTTCATTAGACAACCATTTTGCTTTCTTGCCTTTCTTTTTCTTTGGGATGGTTTTAGTTGCTACTTCTTGTACAATGTTGTGAACCTCCATCCCTACTTCTTCAGGCACTCTGTCTATCAGATCTAATTCCTTAAATCTATTTGTCACCTCTACTATATATTCATCAGGGATATGATTTAGTTCATACCTGAGTGGCCTAGTGCTTTTCCCTACTTTCTTCAGTTTAAGCCTAAATTTTGCAATGAGAAGTTCATGATCAGGGCCACAGTCAGCTCCTGGTCTTGTTTTTACTGACTCCATCTTTGGGGGCAGAGCACATAGTCAATCTGATTTCTGTGTTGACCGTCTGGTGATGTACATGTGTAGAGTTGTCTCTTGGGTTGTTGGAAAAGAGTGTTTGTTATGACCATCATGTTCTCTTGACAAAATTCTATCAGCCTGTGCTCTGCTTCATCTTGTACTCCAAAGCCAAACTTGCTTATTATTCCGGTTATCTTTTGGCTTCCTACTTTAGCATTCCAATCCCTCATGATGATAAGGACATCATTTTTTGGTGTTAATTCTATAAGGTGCTATAGAGCTTCATAGAACCATGTCAATTTCATCCTATTCAGCACCAGTGGTTGGGGCATAGACTTGGATTACTGTGATATTGAATGATTTTCCTTAGATTTAACTGAGATCATTCTGTTATTTTGGGAATTGTATTCCAGTATTGCTTTTCCTACTCTTTTATTGATTATGAAGCTACTCCATTTCTTCTGAGGGATTCTTGCCCGCAATAGTATACCCGATAGTCATCTGAATTAAATTCACCCGTTCCTGTCCATTTTAGTTCACTGATTCCTAAAATGTCGATGCTCAGTCATCTCTTGTTTGACCAAGTCCAGCTTGCCTTGATTCATGGATCTTACATTCCAGGTTCCTATGGGAAAAAAGATCTTTACAGTATCAGACTTTCCTTTCACCACCAGATACATCGACAGCAGAGCATTCTTTCGGCTTTGGCCCAGTCACTTCACTTTTTCTGGCGCTACAAGTACTAGCCCTCTGCTCTTCCTCATTAGCATATTGGACACCTCTGACCTGAGGGGCTCATCTTCCAGCATCATATCTTTTTTCCTTTTGGTACTGCCCTTGGGATTTTCATGGCAAAGGTACTGGAGTGGATTGTCATTTCCTTCTCCAGTGGATCATTTTTTGCCAGATCTCTCTGTTATGACCTGTCCATCTTGGGTGGCCCTGCACGGTATAGCTCATAGCTTCATTGAGCTATGCAAGGCCCTTTGCCACAACAAGACAGTAATCCATGAAGGGGAGTGATATGGTACACAGTGGTGAAATTCATTTTTTTTACTACCGGTTCTGTGGGCGTGGCTTGGTAGGTGTGGCTTGGTGGGCATGGCAGGCAAAGGATACTGCAAAATCTCCATTCCCACCCCACTTTGGGGCCAGCCAGAGGTGGTATTTGCCGGTTCTCCGAACTACTCAAAATTTCCGCTACCGGTTCTCCAGAACCTGTCAGAACCTGCTGGATTCTGCTGGTACATCATTTGAAGATGTGAAAGTCTAATTTGGTAACAAATCATCCTGGAAACTGTCTAAAGAAATGATTATTAAAAGTCAGCACTGTAATGATGGCATTTAATCAATTAAAAAAATGTTTATATATTTGACTGATTCTCTTTTGAATGTTTCAAATTGGTTTGGACAATGTGATTGATGTGTTACCTTACTATACGTCTTGCATTTGGAATATTATTGTTTGAAATTGCTTGTATGAATTATTACTGAGACAGATACATTAGATTCCCTCCCTCCCTCCCTCCTTCCTTCTTTCCTTCCTTCTTTCCTTCCTTCCTTCCTTTCTTCCTTTCTTCCTTCTCATTTATTTCAGTTATCCCATTCCAAATAGAAAAGGAAATGTACTAGTATAGAAAGTATAAATTCCATATAGTTTATATAAATGTATACAAATAATCACTCAGTCAGCTGCTTAGCTGGTACTACTATATTTAGTATAGACTGACACCTGATTATTTCTTTAATACTAGAGTGAAAAACAAGGGACAAAAACTCATTTGGATTTCTCATTATTTCTTATAGTCACCAAATATATTTATTGTTTCATTTTTTAAAAATGTATTATTTGACCTTACTTGAGTTCTGTTCTATCAGAACGCAGTCATTCCCTATTGTATTTTGTTCTGATTTCAAAGTAGTGCTTCTTGCCTTTTAATATAGGTTAGTGCTTATTATTTTCAGAATAAATCATGTTATTTGAAAATATATGCTTGTCATCTGTCATCTTGTCACCCATCAGAGAAATTAAAACTCAGTATAAAATCTTTTGGTTGTTTGAAATGAAGTTTCTGGGTAAGTTTGTTGAATCTTTGCTTCAGTTTTAGAATTTATCTCATATTTTTCAGTGTAAGATCTTTGCTTTTTATAACAACAGAACAAAACATTATTTTTAGGTGCTTTAAGAAACTGATTGACTAAAAGCCACCCCATATAATCAACTTACAACATAATAATATTGTTCAAATGAACAAGAATATAAGCAGCAGCAGTCTTTTTTTTAAAAGCTGTAGGCATGTAAAACAACACTTCAGACAGGTAATGATTATTTCTCAGGATGCCAGAGTCCAGCAATTATAACCTTTAAATATTCATTTCAGTTAATTAGAGCAACTGGAACTGATTCGGTTAAAAACACTTCCAAAAATAGAGTACAGAAGATGTGAATATAATTTACCTGATGGAGGAAATAGGTAAGCTTTTCAATTGAAATGAAAAGGAAAATATAGCATGCTTGAATTTAGCCAAGAACTCTGAGAAATACTTGTACAAATAACCTTAATTTTATGCTTTATCTTCTTTTGATTACTTCAACAATATGATATAAAATATGGTGAATAAAAAAAAAAAACACATTTATTTGTGAACTTTGTCATTTTTGGGTCTCAATTTGCACCGGAACTGTGCATATTTGTTTTTACATGCCCTGTAACTAAGGCCTACAAATGAAGGTTTTGCAATCAACAATGTTGTAAGCATATGAACCATGTAATTATGTTAGCAGAAAGTAATATTTGTCTGATGGTGGATTGCTAGCATTGATGTTTACAGAAAGCTTTTACCATTATTTGTATTGATTCATATTTGCACAGTTTAAAATGTGGTGGCAGCCTTTCTGAACAAAAAAAAAAAAAAAAAAAAAAAAAAAAAAAAAACCTTTGTAGAAATAGTATTTTTATTTAAATCTCCCAGCAAGTTGATTTTCTCTTTTTAGCAAATATATCCTTTAAAAACGTCAAGCAAACAAAATGAACATAATAAAATATTAGTTGATAGAATTATTATAAAATAATCCTAAAAGTACAGTATAAAAAACCCTGAATAAAAAATAGAAAAAACATTAATGTATTAGAAATATTGTTATTCAGTTTCATAAAAAAATAACCCAGTACTTCCCCCCCACTATCCAAGTAATAGATGATATGTGGGAAATTCTCATAAGTATAATATAGGATTCTTGTCTTTTCTTTAGTTTGTTGACAGACTGTACAAATTGGAACAAATCTGTTCCAATTGAAATGAGTTTCCTCATTTCTATTCTTTAACAAATTTTTCAAAGAAGAACACCATGAAAAATTCTCCTTTAATTGGGCTCGTGTAAGTCAGAACTGATTTGATTCAAATTGAAGATTTCAAATTCAAAGAACACCATATTTAAATCAAGTACTGAATCTTAAGTTTGAGATTAATTATAACAAAACTTTAATCCAGCTAATTTAAGATTCAAGATTCCATTTATAAAAAAGATTCATCCATATACTGCAATGACGATACTGCAGTACATCTGAAATGGCTTCATTTTTTAAACAAAATTATGAAGTTAGCAACTTCATGGTTGTGGATTGTTAACAATATTTTGTGTCCCTGCTAAACGAGTCAAACGACAGTATGGAAGAAAGGCATATAGATGCCAGATGCTGTAACAGATTGACAAATTTGGTAATGTGGACAGTATGGCAAAAGAAATCTATCAGAAAAGAACTAACAGAATAACAGAGTTGAAAAGGACCTTGGAGGTCTTCTAGTCAGCCCCGTACTCAAGCAGAAAATACTATACTATTTCAGACAAACGATTGTCTGATTTCTTCTTAAAAACCTCTAGTGTTGGAGTGCCCACCACTTCTGGAAGCAAGTCGTTTATTGTTCTAATTAAATGTTCTGATTAATTGTTCTAACTAATATGCAAGGTCTGTCAGGCTGGCATCTGAGAACCAGAAAGTGAACATGTATTCATTCATTGGATCATTGTCATCAACAGCCTAACTGAATCAGCAGGGCACTGTGGGTACAGAGAGAAGAAGAGAGAGGTAAAGAAGCCGGGACAGAGAGAAAAGCTATATGTCAACTTCAAAGAAAAATTATGCTGATTTCAACTGTTATCATTCTCAGTTGCCACAGAGACTGCGGGGAGGGGACCCACCTGTGGAATCCTGGTTCCAAACCGCAGACAACAAAAAAGAATCCATTTCTGTGGGAACCAAGGTCGTTTATCCATCTGGGTTATTAAGTCCCGGACTATTGCTAAAACAATATTCGAACTACTAATTGGACAATGTGACTGAACTAATGAGGGGAAGGGAATTTGATTCTTTAACTATGCAAAAATGAGAGGATTAGGGATTAATTAGAGTTGGTTTTTCTATTATTTGTACTGATATGATGTATCCAATAAAGTTTAATAGAAAGAGATTGGAAAGTTTCAAGTCTGCTTGCTTGGTTGGGTTCATCAGTTGGGACCTTGACACTATATCTCCCTGTTCTGAAAGAAGTGCTATAGCTAAGACATGTCCTCTCATTTTGAAGGAAAAACCATTTTCTTTTTAAAAGCAACATACAATAAGACCTTGTCTTAATTTTTGCAGATTTGACAAGAGCCATTCTTCTGTACCTATTTAAAAGATAGCAAAGCATTTGTGATCAATACATTTCTTTATTGTTAAGAATTTTATATTGTCTATTTCTATCTTTAACTTTTTGAAAGCTTACTATACATTTTTAATCAGATAATAATAATAGCATTGATGAAGAAGATTGAAGTGACTATTTTTTTTTTTTTTAAAAGAAGAGCTACTTTATCAGTTTCTGAATTAGTTTCAACAGGTAGCTCATTCTGATGGGTCCATATTTCTTTGCCAATTAATATATTTGGATTGAGTAAATGATAAAATGAGCATTACAGAATTGCAGTATAAACTTTTCCTTTGTGTGTACATATGAGATGTCATGAGACTTGTATGAAAAGGTAAAGCTTGTGTCATGAAATGATTTGCCTGCTCTTCTGGGGGCAGCCCACTGGTATGGTCTAGAACTGCTTTTTACGAGATGGGTTGTCGTATAAATGTGATCAATTAATTAATAACCATCTGAAAGTTATACCTTAGAAATCCAGAAACATGAGGAACAGATGCAGCTCCTTCTGCTACTGATAATAACAATAATAGCTTCTTCATAAACAGAATAGAACACAATGAAAATGCTGGGTTATCTCAGAAGTGGGGGGATCATTTTTAACAGCTTTTGTTTTATTAACTCCTTTCCAGGGAAATGTGATACCGCGTCAGAATATTATATCCTGTACTGGGTATACACTCCAGTTAGTGGGCATGTCAGATGTTTTTGGGAAACTCCAGCCAGATCCTGTCTCCCCAAGTTATATGCTGTCAGCATTCCTGGATAACTCTGCTTTACTATATAATTCTTCCAATGCTTCCAGTAAGTAGGCAGCAAAGGATTCCTCTGCATTGTGCTGACATCTACTTTGCTTCATGTAAGAGAGTCTAGCTAAATATTTACCTGCTCTGCCCAAAGTACGCAATTTGCCTTTAACTGGTCATGGCTGTTCCTGTAAGTTATGATTGTATGCATGCTGATAAAGCAAAAGCTGACCTTTCTTCACTGTCTGCTATTGATTCTATAACTTCCAGAGAGTGAAAATCAGTCCATCTTTCTACTCCTGCCTACTTATTAGAAGAGTGTACATTAATTATCTCCCAGAACTCTGGCAATAGCTGACTTGTCTCTATATTTTGTTGGCTCATATAGCCTGTACAAATTATGACAATAACTTCCTCAGCCTTGGTATGCTTAGCACCTATACAACCTGACTATACCTATTTTATTGTTAATTGATCTTTTTCTTCCCTCAAGCTATCCCTCAATTTTGAGTTTTGTGTCATGTCTCAGCTCACATGTTCCTATGGCTTCATAGTGGCAGTTTAACCTAAGGTTATGATACCACTATGCTTGGAAGGAGAAAGTGATGAATAGGGTGAATGGGATGGGTTGATGAATATTTGGAATATCTGCAAATATATATAAAAAAGCTGCAAGTAGTTTCTAGAAAGGATAGGAGGTATCATATTACTAATACGTATACTCGCCAGGAGCTTGATCTAATTAATTACTTATTTTATGTTGCTCACATTTAAACAATGCTAGGCAAATCTAAATCCACAATTTTTATCTGATAGAAATTTCAAGGTGACAATGCCATCAACATTTTGGAAGAAACTATCAAAATAAGGAGATAATGATTATTGTCAATATTTTATTAATAATATATACCATGTTGCCCGTAAAATACGACCTATTCAGAAAGTAAGTCCTAGCTTGATTTTGCATATGTGCCCAATATAAGCCCTACCCCCCCAAATAAGCCCTAATTAATACCCCACCCACTCCAGGGTGCACAGGTAAAAATTAAGCTAGGATGGGGATGGGGGCGGTGGAGCTGCTGTACTATTTACCTTTGGACAGTTGCAGCCAGGCCTCACATAGCTCAGCCTATTTCTTTTGCTGCAGCCAGCAAGGCTACATAGGTCTTTCCTAAAGGCTTTTATTAAAGGCCTCTCTAGCCACTGACAGAGCTCCGGATTGATCCAGATTGATAGCCTGGTCTTGCTGGATGAAGAAGTTCCTGAAGGCCTCTGATAGTGAAAAAGAGGCTGGAGACAACAAAATCAAGTGAAGTAGGTCAGTGGACGGTATCCCCCCAAAAAATAAGACCTGGTGCCTTTTTTGCTGACCAAAAAAATATATAAGACAGGGTCTTATTTTAGAGGAAACACGGTAATTCTTGAAACATTTATGGTTATGCTGCTAATCTAATTGGATTTAGGGAATTTATAAAATATTGCAATATCATTAAAATGCAGAAACTCAATATGCCAGTTTGAACACTTTGTATGATAGGATTTTATAAGACATATACTCAACTGAAGCTTGGGTAAGTGAGGATTTAATTTTTTGTTTCATTGTTTTGTGTGGTTAACAAAAAAGTTGAAGATATATCTGGTTATTTGACAACATGTTAATAAATATCTTGTTTTAATGAGGTACAACTTTTATCAGTATTCTCTAAATATAAATATAGGAAACGTATTGAAATGATCATTATTACTACTAACAGAGAATAACAGAGAAAATTTACTAACTATTAATCTTTAACTAAATTAACACAATCTTTCTGAGATATCATATTAGGAAATTGGTTATTTTATCAATAGTTTTCAGTTTACCAAGGAAATTGGCACCATAGGCTACCATTCAAAAACTGTATGTGGAGTTACACTGAACTGCTCCTGTTTCAGTGTGGACAGTAACAGTAACTACGTAGTAAAGTATCAGTTTGATCATAGATGAGATTCAACAGATAGAAAACACAAAATTATTATAGTCCAGAATTTCTTGCTACAAACATTTTTATACCCAATCTTCTCTTCATCTTTCTTTCAAACTGATTAAACTGAAAGTAAATCTATATAATTGTTGTTAGGGGACACAGTGGCACAGAGGCTTAATGAATGTGCTGAGCAATTACTATTTTGTAAAACGTACTACCATTTCTGTGGTGGGGAAATGCTGACTGCATTCTGTGGTATACCTGTGCAACAAACGGACTAACAACTGTCAGCTGCCAGGATTTCTACCATGTGTATAATGTGGTAGCCTCCCTGGCCTTGTATGCCATATGCTAAATAAACAATAACTGTTGTGAAAATTAGCAATATAAAACTAGCACTATTACATAAAACACACACACAATAACAATGGCTAAAAAATCAGTCCTACAGAGTCTGAAGGACAAACTACTTAATATTGTCTAGTAATAATATTTTGAAAGTTATTTACATAATATGAAAATGTCAACCAGGATTTCAATTATGGTTTTAAAGATTTCAGGTCACAGTCTTTTTCTTGTAGAATTCCATATTAAGTCTATCACATATTGCTTTTGCAGGACTATACTTTAGTTAAAAAAAATGCCAAAGACATTATGAAGAAATGATAACTTAATAAATCTCACCGAGAGTGAAGGCTTAAGTATGTTTTACACTGCAAAACAGCATTGAAAAATGATGAACGTACCTTGTATTTTAAGCATTTATTTATTTATTATTTTGTCGCATTTCTATGTCGCCTAACTCCCAAGGGACTCTGGGCGGCTTACAACAGAGAATAAAACAATGCAACTATCCCATACAAAAGTTAAAAGAAGACATTAAAACATTAAAACATTAAACGTTAAAACACATACACTCCAATTTGTGGCTGGGTCTCGCAAGATCACTATAATGAGATCAACGGCCCCAGGCCTGCTGGAAGAGCCAGGTCTTCACCACTTTCCAGAAGGCCAATAGGGTGGGGGCAGTCCAGACTTCAGGAGGTAATTGGTACCAGAGAGCCAGGGTAGCCACAGAGAAGGCCCTTCCCCACGGGCCTGCCAGCCAACATTGTTTAGCTGACGGGACCCAGAAGAGACCGACTCTGTGGGATCTTACTGGTCACTGGGAGCTATGTGGTAGAAGGCGGTCTCGAAGATAGCCTGGTCCTGAGCCATGTAGGGCTTTAAAGGTAATAACCAACACCTTGAATTGCACCCGGAGACCGATAGGGAGCCAGTGCAACTCGCGGAGAATTGGTGTAATATGGGTGTATCTAGGTGCACCCACTATAACTCGCGCAGCTGCATTCTGGACCAACTGTAGTCTCTGAACATTTTTCAAGGGTAGCCCCATGTAGAGCGCGTTGCAATAGTCCAACCAAGAGATGACAAGGGCATGAGTGACTGTGATGAGAACCTCCTGATCCAAGTAGGGTCGCGATTGGTGCACCAGACGAACCTATGCAAAGGTCCCCCTAGCTACAGATATCAGATGTTGTTCCAATCTCAGCTGTGAGTCTAGAAGGACACCCAAATCGCGACCCTGTTCTGAGGGGGGACACTTTCTCTCCCCCCAGAACCAAGGATGGACAATCGACATAGTCTTTAGGGGGCAATACCCAGAGCCATGTACTGGGGATCCCTATATGTGTTCCTTATATTTTAACAAAAGAGGCCTTAAGTGTAAGCTAGCTAGAGAGACCCCTTAAGACCTCATTTGCATAGAAATATGGATTCTCACTTCTGCTTTTACAAAAAGAAACTGGAGACTTCTCCAAGGTTTGACATACGATTTAAATGGAGCAATCCTTAAACTTAAAAAAAGGTAAAAGAAAAATGAAAAAATGAAAAATGAAAAGAGAAAGAAAAATAAGATAGCAATAAAACCTTATCAATATCTAATAAATAATTGCCATATAATATTATAATAGAATAAAAAGCAAATATTATCATAAAATCCTTCTTTTCATTAGTACAGAATATTGCTTTTTCTAAGATGGGTAAGTTACAGTTTTCCAAAAGCTATTTCATAATGTCTGGAATAATATCATTTCTCCCCCCCCTCCCCAGTTTTCAGTTCAATTATTATAGTTATCCCCATGCAAACACAGTAATAATTCCTGATAAATAGTCAGCTTCCAAAGCTTTTATATATAAATCAGTGTCACATTAACATCTTTACCATATATAGATTTTCTCATAATTCGATTTATATGCATTAATATACCATTCCAAAACAGAATGTATTGTATGGGTCAATGAACCCATAAATTTTTACTTTAATCATATTTTTAAATACAGAAGTGGGATTCGCTAATGCCATGGATCTATTTTTTTTAAAAAAAGCATATCAGATGTCTCAGAAAAAGCCAAAGTCTATGGTCCATATAGAGCTGTTAAACATGCTTAAATTCAAAATACTTTCATTGCTGTGAACTAGGAAAATCAATTTGAAGTTGGAAGAAATCCTCAAAAGAATCATTACATGGCACTGTGTTTAATTCTGTATTCTACCCAAACTTTACAACATTTTTTTAAATCATCTTTTCTCATACTAGAATTTTCCAAAAAGTTAAATATTCATGAGTCAATTATCAAAAGCATTCTATGCTCAATATGGCCTGAAGATTTGTCACTACCCACACTCCTTGAAATAAAACACCTTTTCTACAATATATTATCCCAAGAAGTTGCTTTGATTGAAAGAGAAATAATAATTAAAAATATGTTTGTGTTTTTAGGGTACATTATGTTGGTGTTCTGTGTATATTTTGCATTTTTTTAAAAAATTAAATAAGAACATTTATTTTAAAAAACGAGACTGAAAAAGAAAACATTTGTTTGAAATGCACACAGATTTTGATTAGAAGCAACATATTATCTCTCAAGAGAATAGTGGTGAACCATTGTCATATTCTGTGTTGTGCATAACTTCTTCCTTCTTTTGGATCCGTCACCACATAATCACACCTAGGTAATTTCATTCATCAAGCTTTGATATCATTGTTAGAACAACAGGAAGGACTGAAAAGTGACCAAAATAAAATGTGTTGACCATGGAAAATGGGAAGACAGCAGCAGCAGCAGCAATTTCAGTTTGTCAAATGGCCTGAGCCTGAGTTTTGCTAAGGTTTTATTTGCTTACAGCACAGTAAAGAAAAAAAATAGAACAATTTGAGGGAGACTGTTATTAATATAACTTTTTTAGGATTTCTCTTTCTAAGTACTTTTTATTTATGTTAATGTTAAACCATTTGATCCCAATGCACATTTCAACCAATGAAATATTTCTTTTTACGAAGTGCAGTTTTGCAAATACTTCTAACATGACTATCTCGATGAACCGATGTGAAGGTCTTAGAGACTGCTTGGAGCCAACCATTGCTGAATATGGCCTAGCCACCAGTTGAATGCAGTAAATGCCAACTAATCTGTGCTCACGCTTTTTGTTGCAAACTGACAGTGTCCCCCCAAAGTTTCCAGAACTTTTTCCTTGCATTAGTTTGTTGTTAATTTGCATAAAGGATTGGTGATACTTGCATTTGATTGTCTTCTATGGTAGCAACTAGAAGAAAATAATGCAACACAGACATTGGTATTGTATCTGCAATTGAGATTTCTTAATCCAGTGAATTCAAAGACTTAGAAAAATAAAATGCAGAATTTATTGTCTATATGTACGATGCTATATTAACACATGACTCTCATGATCAGCTGGCCAGGAAAGAATGGCTTTCTAATAAAAACCCTATCATTATCTGACTGCTTAAAGGGAACACCAACAGCTTGTTTTGGCAATGAGACAGAAGCTGAAAATGTTTGAATGTGTCTTTGTATATATGTACGTATCGAAGTGAAATTCAGCAGGTTCTAACAGGTTCTGGAGAACCAGTATCAGACATTTTGAGCAGTTTAGAGAACCGGCAAATGCCACCTCTGGCTGGCCCCAGAGTGAAGTGGGAATGGAGATTTTGCAATATCCTTCCCCCAGGAATGGGGAGGGAATGGGGATTTTGTAGTATCCTTCCCCTGGAGTGGGGTGGGGATGGAGATTTTGCAGTGCCCTGCCCACCAAGCCATGCCACAGAACCAGTAACAAAAAAAAAAAAAAATGGATTTCATCACTGGTATGTATATGTGTACTTATAAGGCTAGATCCTGAAGCTGAAACTCAAATACTTTGGCCACCTAATGAGAAGAAAGGACTACTGGAGAAGAACCTAATGCTGGGAAAGACTGAGGGCAAAAGAAGAAAGGGATGACAGAGAATGAGGTGGCTGGATAGAGTCACTGAAGCTTAAATGAGCTTAAATGGACTCCAGGGGATGGTGGAGGACAGGAAGACCTGGAGGAATGTTGTCGCGATGGGTTGGACATGACTTTGCAACTAACAACAACAAAATATGTGTACTGCATATGTGCATGCGCACACACACACACACACACACACACATATTATTAGGTGTAACTAGTAGCTCAGAAACTTAAAAAACTGTAAGAGTTTAGATTGCACCATCATACTGACTATTTTTCCTGAAACAGGTGGATTGTCTGCCTTTGATGATAGTTATACACCTTGTCGTTTCCACTCCATATTAATATGATGCTACTATGTGATTTTCATTACACTTTTATGTGGCTGCTAGGAATCAAAATTAGCAACAACGTTTATTAAATTTTGGTATACTTTTTGCTACTTAATATTGCAGGGAAAAATATGGAATCTTTCTTTAAGACATATTTTAATAGTGTCTGGTACATGTAGTCCTTAATTATGAACATATGACATCTGTTTTTTCATGTTTCCATACTTAAATTGTATACTTAAATTAAATTTCCATATTTAAAGTCCATATTTAAATTGCCCCATAAATATACTGTATATTAGAAAAAAGCTGACCAAAAGCTGAAGATAAAAGTTACATATTATTAATACATTAATGGCCACACTTAACACATGTCTAACTGGATTTCCATTATTGTCCAACCAATAATTATTATTTTTTTGCTTTAATTTATATGACGCCCTTCTCCAGAGACTCAGGGTGGCTTACAATGCATTAAGCAATAGCCTTCATACTTTTGTATACTTATACAAAGTCGGCTTATTGTCCCCACAATCTGGGTCCTCATTTTACCTACCTTTGAAAGGATGGAAGGCTGAGTCAACCTTGAGCCTGGTGAGATTTGAACTTGCAGTAATTGCAAGCAGCAGATGTTAGTAACAGTGCTTTAGTCCACTGTACTATCAGGCTCTTAATTTAATTTAATTTAATTTAATTTAATTTAATTTAATTTAATTACTATTTAAATTTATTTATTGCTCTTCTCCCGAAGGACTCAGGGCGGTGAACAGCCATAGATAAAAAACATATAATACCAAATTTAAAAACAATTTAAAAATATATTAAGCAATTTGGTCTGACAGTTAAAATCCCCCATTTAAAATTCAAATTAAAATTACACCATTGGAGAGTTAGGCCAGCCTGGCTTGATGAAATAAAAAGGTTTTGAGGGCCCGTCGGAAAGTGTGTAGATCCGGAATCATCCGTATCTCCGGGGGAGCTCATTCCAGAGGGCAGGTGTTCCCACAGAGAAAGCTCTTCCCCTGGGGGCCGCCAGTCAACATTGTTTGGCTGATGGCACCTGGAGGAGCCCCTCTCTGTGGGAGCGTACTGGCCGGTGGGAGGCTCTCGGTGGCAGAAGGCAGTCTCGTAAGTATAAAGACTTGATTCAACTGAACAAGTCAATAAGTTCCAATATGATACCTATTAAATCACATTTAATAGGTAGTAAATGTGATTTAATCACATTCTGAATTATCCTTATTTCAGAATGGCATCATATTTTGCATTCTGCAATAATCAGACCTCTCAACTTCTTTCTGGCTGAAAACTTTTTTTTAGTGGATAATAAGATAAATGTTCTGATTTTTTTATATTTACAAGTTCTTTTACTGATCTGGTTTTGTTTCACAATTTTATTGTATCAAAGAGAGAAAAACATGCAAAATGAATTTGTGAACTCTATCTTGAACTGATTCTTCGTAATTTAAATTAATGTACTAGTTTTTCCTCAAAAGGCAACCAGTTTATTCAGTGACTGTTATTAAATGTTGGCATTGCAAATAATTATGCAAACATTGGTTACTATACAGAAGCTAAGAGGTTGAGGCAACTTGCTAAAATCTAATGACTTAACAATTCCCTGTTTTTCATTACATATCATGTTATATTGATGCCAGTGGACTTCATATTTGATAAAATTAATAACGGCTAATTAAGGGATAGTGAAAGATGATAATATATTAGACAGTTACAAATTGTTCTAGTGTCATTTTCTTCCTTCTGCTCCAATGGTTGCAGATGAATAATTAGTCAGGTTTAATTTGTTCATTTTAACTAAATTTCACATGAATAAATATATGTTTCATTGAAATAAATGTGAAAATATCTGGTTAAAAGGGCAGTTAAGCTTTGATCTGATCCTTCCCCTCTGGATTTTCTCTTTCATCTTTTATATAATATTTTCATATGTTTATGTTTGTAGTTGTGCATAGCAGGATTAAACCTAGTTGTATTTGTGTGTGCATTTGTATGCATCAGACTTTTAACTTCAGTATCTTGAGAAGCATGTCATTCCAGTTAGCTGCCACTCCATATAAATATCTCCAAATGCAATCTCAGTTTTGGTAATCTTTAAGAGAAGTTAAGAAAGTGGAAAAAAGATACTACTGCTGCCAATCCTACTTTTTTTAAAAAATAAAAGAGACACAGAGAGAGAGAGAATAAAAAGGTACGACAGTGACACTTTCCAATAGGCAGCTTTTGCTGTACTACATTATATTACATTCAGAGAACGGTCTTGTAAACTAGAACATTTTAATCATCTTCATATTGCCAGAAAAGAGTTGTAAAATCTTATTTCTGGTCCCAATGACCAACCCAAATTCAATTTCACACCATTATCGTGGGACACATATTTTCAGCTTCATTTCTGAATTGTAGAACTATTTGATAAGTTTCTTACAGCATATTTTTCTTTAAAGCAGAGCTTGTACTATTTTGAAACACTGTGCAGCTTCTTATATTTTGTTATGGGATGGAGATACCCATAAACAAAGATATTCATGGGTTGGTTTTCATTTTCATTTCTTTAGAAGTGCAAGATCTTGCTTTAAAAACTATTACTGGTTTACACATATTGTTTTATTGGGACAGTTTATTCTCATCAATGCGATGTGACTTCACTATTCTGTTCTTTCTTCTGGCCTCAAGGCAGTGCTGAAATCCAATTTTTTTTACTACCGGTTCTGTGGGCGTGGCTTGGTAGGCGTGAGAGAGGAAGTATCATCCTCTCTCATCCCATCAAGTCTGATTCAGCATATTCTTCACTGCAGGGCAGAGATTATCCAGATACAGGATTAAAGATCCCAGGGATGAAATCAGTCACTTTCCATGTATAATATATCTAAAATGCCCTCCCAGTGAAGGAGATATCTAATATCCACACCAGTGGTGAAATCCAAATTTTTTTTTACCACCGGTTCTATGGGTGTGTCTTGGTGGGCATGGAATGGCTTGGTGGGCATAGCTTGGTGGGCATGGCAGAGGAAGGATACTGCAAAATCTCCACTCCCACCCCACTCTAGGGGAAGGATACTGCAAAATCTCTATTTCCACCCCACTCTGGGGCCAGCCGGTTCTCCGAACTACTCAAAATTTCTACTACCGGTTCTCCAGAACCTGTCAGAACCTGCTGGATTTCACCCCGATCCACACTATGAATGTATGGTGCCTTTTATATAGGATATTCACGAATTCCACACAGTGCTAATAAGAGAAAAGAAATCTCTTAAGCAAATTAGATACAATATTAGTGATTTGCTAAACTTAACCTATGCTGACCACATTTTTGTGCATGGCTTTTTGATGGAAGTAACAATTATCTCTAAATTCTGCATTAGTTTCATGGGACTTAATGCATTAGCAGCTTGTTTACCTTGTATAAGTCTGGGATATTGACACATTTTATTAATTCAAATTCAAATAGTGATGATAATTCATAGCCATGCATTCTCTGTTTTAGCTGTTTGTCTTTTCTGACATGTTTGTAATTAAGAAATGTGTAGATGATTTTAGATGATACTACAGAAGATCTAGTTATTGTTTGCTTAGGCTTTTATGTCTTGAACTGATAGTGTTTCAACTTCCATGTTGAAATTATTAATTCTAAGTGCAGTATATTCTAAACCTACCATTTTTATGTTCGTTGTACAGGTTAAATGGATATAGAACAATGTTTCATTCCATTAATCCCTGTCTTGTTTTGAGCTATTCTGTTCTCAACTCTCAATTGTGATAGCACTTTACTGTTATTATTCCTTAAAGAATAATCACATGAACTGTACAGTATGAACACATTTAATTTTGTAGAGAGATCTACAAAATCAGAATGAAATAACAATAAACATATTTCTTAAATTGTCTTTCTCTGCCTATTATTCAGAAATACTAATTAAAATTATATTATGTTCCTCTGCCTAGTCATTGGATATTGCTTTCTCGTGTTTTTCTACCTAACAGTTAAAACATTTTTTTTTGCTAGAATCAGTATCAATACAATAGTTTAATAATGTACACATTTTCTTGCATTTTCCTTCATTTCCAAACTCCAGGCTCTATAATTTGTCAATGTAAAACTGTTAACACTTTAACTGCAGCTTGAAATTCTTAATGGATATTTTATCTTCATCCTTACAGTTGGATAGCTGGTTTACTCATATCTCTCTTTGCAAATGTTTCTGTCATTCTGTGGAGATTTTTTTATAAAAGTTTTCAGTAAGTTAATGAGTTAATCTTCCAAAAGAGGTAGAAGAAACATCAGTATTGGGCAAAGAATAACAGGCTAAATTGATGGAGTAATGGAACTTTATTGTGCCTAACTTCTTTTAATGCTTAATTGACAAAATAATAAAGGAAACTTGATAAATTGGTAAAGTTTAAGAATCTTAGGGCCTCAAGATTGAAGCTTTGTCTTGCTTTCTGTCTCTACCTTCAGTACTTATACTACCAGTTCTTCTAATGTCATCAACTCTAACAGGAAGAAGAGCTTATAGAGATTAGATTTTTCTGCCAAATTTGTAGTGTTAGGTATAATCTATTCTGGGCATATGAGATCTTTAGCAATAACAATGATCTCAAGAAAAAAAAATAAGAGTAAAAATTGCTTGAAACATTTATTAGAACTTTTATTGCATTGTGGTTTTATGCATATATTTCTGTCTGCCTAGATAATAATTTCTTTTAAATATAGCTTGCCATATACTAACTGCACATTGTCATTACCAATGCCCAAATGAAACTGAATCATCTTTGTTCTGTACTGAGCAAATCTGGATTTGTTTTTGGTTTTTTTTGCCATGTTGACATCACATTGCTTCTTACTGCAGGTCAGAAGAAGAAAGCCTCTAATGTGAAGGAACAATTTTAGCATAAATTGATATTCCCACATCACTGCCAATACTTTATTGTTGAAATATTCACAGCCATTGTTTCCAACTTGATTCCCTTCTCTCCTTGTGGCAAGCAGTAAAAACTGGGAAATGACCCTCATGATAATGCTGTGGACAGCAAAACATTAAGGCAATGTCATTATCTGTTTATATACCCAGTAGGAAGTCCCATATTTCTCAGCACATCAAACAATAAAGGAGAGATATGTAATATGCTACCCAAGGGCCAAATGAAGCTTGCTGCTGCATCACATAATGTGGGTTCCAGCTGCCTGATTCCTGTAATTGAAGAATGAAGACACAGGCGGTACTATGTGGGTTTATAGAGCTAACGGGCTAAACCATTGAGCTATTTCTTTCATCTCTGGTAGGTGAGAATATATAACTGCAAAACCTATAACTCCTTACATTTAATTTATCATAACTGCTTAAGAGTAGAAAAGAAATAATTGCTGATTAAGTTTCATGGCTAACTTAACTGAAAATATTACTGTTGTTACAAATGACTGTTGTGAGGCAACAGAATTAAGAGATGCAGAGTCAGAAGCAGAGGTGCTATTCAGCAGATTCTGACAGGTTCTGGAGAACCAGTAGTGGAAATTTTGAGTAGTTCAGAGAACCGGCAAATAACACTTCTGGCTGGCCCCAGAGTGGGGTAGGAATGGAGATTTTGCAATATCCTTCCCCTAGAGTGGAGTGGGAATGGAGATCTTGCAGTATCCTTCCCCTGCCTCGCTGACCAAGCCACGCCCACAGAACTGGTAGTAAAAAAAATTGAATTCCACCACTGGTCAGAAGTTATTAAAAATGCAGTTTTGTTTCTGTCTTTATGCTATATTCTGAGTCATCAGTAACAACAAAGAATTCAGACCCCCAAGCGCTCCATGGCATAGGGCCTAGCTATCTCCGAGACCGCCTGCTGCTACCAACGACCTCCCATCGACCCGTGCGCTCCCACAGAGAGGGCCTCCTCAGGGTGCCATCAGCCAAACAATGTAGGCTGGTGGCCCCCAGGGGGAGGGCCTTCTCTGTGGGGGCTCCCACCCTCTGGAATCAGTTGCCCCCGGAGATAAGGAGAATCCATGACCTCAATGCCTTCCGTCGTTCCCTGAAAACCCATCTTTTCCAGCAAGCCGGGTTGGCTTAGAAGAAATTTTTAAATTTTTTAATTAGTTTGTGATTCTTAACTTTCGGCCCAAATTTATATATATTTTTAAATGTTTTAATATTTGTATTCTATGTTTTTTATCTTGGCTGTACACCGCCCTGAGTCCTCAGGGAGAAGGGCGGTATATAAATTGGAAATTAAATTAAATTAAATTAAATTAATTATTATGCTGTTACATTTCCTGAGAGGAAAAGCCAACAGTCAACAAGATAGTTTTTTGAGAAAAAGGTTTTCCTTGAAAGTAGCAGAAGCATTAAAGAAGTGAAATGTTAGAAGGAGTTGAAGTTGCCGGAACTTTGTGGGAGAATGCACACGCCATACTGGAATTCAACATAATGCAGGCACAAGTAATTAAACAAAATCAAACTAGTGTCTAAGACTTTAAGAGACCTGACTTCAACAAACTAAGAGAGTGTTTAGGAAGGATTCTACAAATGGAAACCCTAAAGGGGAAAACAACACAATACTTTGGAAGCTCAAGCCCATCTAACACAATACTACAGAGAAATAAAAACAAGAGACACAAAATAACCCTGGTTGCATAAAGAATTCTTTTAAAAACTGAAAGACAAAAAAAAAAAAAAAAAAAAAAAAAAAAAA
Source organism: Arizona elegans (assembly GCA_022577455.1). Lineage (NCBI taxonomy): Eukaryota > Metazoa > Chordata > Lepidosauria > Squamata > Colubridae > Arizona > Arizona elegans. The sequence continues at coordinate 30,429,244 of JAKOOJ010000009.1, read as the reverse complement.
AAAAAAACCCAAGTATAAAAAATGGAAAGAGAGACATATAATTAAACCAGAATACATCAAATAGCCCAAATCTGCAAGAATGGAATCAGGAATGGTAAGGCTCAAAATGAACTAAGACTTGCAACAAATGCCAATAATAATAATAATTTAAAAAAAGTTTCTTGTAATATGTAAGAAGCAGGAAAATGTCACGGAAATGTCAGTCTACAATGGGAGAAGATGGCAAGGAGATGATGAGTAACAGGGAGAAAGCAGAATTGCTGAATTAATTCTTTCCATCTGTCTTCCACAAAAGACAAAAAAAAAAAAACAATCTAACCTATCAAAAGCTGTACCTTAGGTAAAGAAACAGGAATGCAAGTCAAAATAGGCAAGAAAATGGTAAGACAACACCTCTTTATTCTGGATGAAGTTGAATTGGATGAGATGAATTACATTTCAGCATTCTGAAGGATTTGGCAAATGTGACATTGCAACTACTGAATAAAATCATTCAGACATTCTAGAACAGGGGTGTCAAATTCACAGTGTCACAATGGCGTCATGTGACATATTGTGACTTTTTCCCCTTTGCTAAACCAGGTATGGGGGTGGTCAGCACATGATGCATCTGGCCCCCAGGCCTCAGGTTTGACAGCCCTGTTCTAGAGCATGGCAGAACTACCAGAAAACTGGAAAACAGCTATTATGGTTCAAAACTTCAAAAAGGGGAAAAACTCAGGTTCAGAAAATTACAGACCAATCAACCTGACATCAATACCTGGGAAAATCCTGGAAAAAATAATCAATCAGCAGATTTATGAGCATCTAGAAATAATCAAACTATTACTTGAAGCCAACATGGGTTTGTTAAAAGAAGATCATGCCAAACCTTATTGCCTTCTTTGACAAAGTGCATCAGAAAATTATATGAACATAGTTTATTTAGACTTCATTAATGCATTTGACAAAATGGACCACAGCCAACTTCTTAGTAAAATAAAACAATGTGGGATAGATAGTACCACCACCAGATGGATTTGCAATTGGCTGACCAATTGCACTCAGCATATACTCCTCAGTAGATGTACAGCTACTTGAAGGGAAGCATACAGTGGGGTACCTTACAGTTCTATCCTAGGCCAAGTATTCTTCAGCATCTTCATACTGTAAATGATTGAGATAATGGGATATAAGGGGAACTCATCAAATTTTCAGATGACACCAAATTGAGGGGAATAGCTAATACTTTGGAAGATAGACTTAAGATTCAGATGGATCTTGACAGACTTAAGCAATAGGTCCTATCCAACAAAATGCAATTCAATGGTGAGAAATAGGCAAAAAGACAAATGGACAGATATAGAAGAGGTTAAAATGGTTAAAATGCAGCATTGCAGGTTAATTCTGTCAACTGCCAGCAGTTCAATCCTGACGAGCTCAAGGTTGACTCAGCTTTCCATCCTTCTGAGGTTGGTAAAATGAGGATCCAGATTGTCAATCTGATTGACAATGACATTGAGATTGACTCTGTAAATCACTTAGAGTGGACTGTAAAGCAATATGAAGCGATATATAAGTCTAAGTGCTATTGCTATTGCTATAGGTGATACTTGGCTCAACAGTAGTAACTGTGAAAGGGAACTAGGTATCCTAATGGAATTCCTTACATATGAGCCAGCCATGTGCTGCATCTACCAAAAAGCTAATGCAGTTCTAGATTTTATTTACAGGATAGTATCAAGCTCATGTGAAGTGATAGTACCACTCTATACAACATTAGTGAGACCCCTCTTGGAATAATGTGTCCAGTTCTGGTCACTTTGATACAAAAAAAATATGCTGAAACCCTAGGAAGAGCGCAAAGAAGAACAACAAAGATGATAGGGGGCTGATGGCCAAATATTGAGGGAGGTTGTATGATCAAAAGGTCAAGGGAACTAGCTATGTCTTGTCTAATGATGAGGAGAACTGAAGTGACATGATAGCAGTCTTCCAGTAGTTGAGGGGCTGTTACATAGAAGAACAGGTCAACTTATTCTTCAAAACACCCAAGGGCAAGACAAGAAGTAAGGGGTGAAAGATCTTAAAAGAGTGATCTATCCCAGAACTAAGAAGAAATTTTGTAACAGTGACAACAATTAATCAGTGGAACTGCTTGCCTCCAGAGGTTGTGAATGTTCAATCACTGGAGGTTTTCAAGAAGTGATTGGACAACAGTTTGTCTGGAATGGTAGAGAGTTGGAGCAGGGAGAAGATCTCCAAGATCCTTTTCCACCTGTTATTCTATGTTCTAAATAATGTTTGTGAAAAGGAAACTATCTATGTATAAATAGTTCATATATATCCAAATAACTGTTTTGCTCGGTACACTCCTTGAATTTTATTTGTATTGCACTCATACCTTTGTCCCATTCTGTTTAGGTTCTATATTCTACAGATGCTCTTAAGTCATAGACTGAAAGATTTTTTTTTTTTAACTAATGCCTGTTGTGAATAGATTCGTTTGGTCCTTAATTTGACTGACTTCATTATTCTCTCCTTTCTTGAATTTTGTAGGATAGATGATATTTCCTTACACAGTTTGGGTTCTACATCAAGTAACTTTTTTTCCCCACTGGCCAAGATTAAAAACTGCAATGTTTCCAAAGAGTCCTGTTTCACATTTGTCAATTTGTGATAGCTGATGGCAATTGAGACATGATTTATGCAAATAAATATTGAAAAAGACAATTTAAATTGTTTGGTATCTAACAATTTAATGACATCTATTTTTCGTCTCTTGAGTGGCCATTATTTGTTGTTCTGGCATGAGAACAACCTTGTACAATCTGCATTGCACCAGAGAAAAGTCTTCACACATTTCATTTGTAGTTTTCTTTTCCAGATAGTGTAATTGCCAAAGACCCTTCAGCTAAATTGTGTAATGTAACACATTGTAAAGATTTAGAAAGATTAGGAGAGCTATGGAATAAAAATGTATATCTTTGCAAATATATGTGAAATGAATGAATGGCAAAGATTGAATTATAAAGAAAATATGTGTTCACTCATGAAGAAAATATTGAAACCATATATAGTTGTATTTATTCAGTTTAACATTTCTACTGTATTTATGATCTTGAGTTTATGATCTTGATCTGATTTGCTGACATATTGGATATTTAAATATCTCTGTAAAATTGTCCAAGAATCACAATTTTTCTTTTTTTTCTTTTTAAACCATGCCTTCTTATATTTTGTAGATGTAAATTTGTAATTTGGCGTTTAGAATTCATATCATATTTCTCTCTTGCATTTAGGGTCTTGATAATTTCTGTTTTTCTTTCTTTTCCTATCTGCTAGCCTTGGGAAACTAACTTTTGGCAAGTGCTATTTTGTGACAGGCCACAGCCTACAACTTAGGACAAAATTGCAAATCGAAGCCACATGTCTAATTTTACTGTCAGTAGCTCTACAGAATGTTTGACAAAATTTTTTAATATCATCTATTTATTTTAATGAGAAGTGCCAAGGACTGAAACCTAGATCATCTGCATAGAAAAATTGCCTTTACTACTGAATTGTGGTAATTGAATCATGACTACCTTCACTAGCAAAAGCTGCTACAAACTAGTTTTCAGAAGGAATAAAGGAGGGTCCTCCCCCCCCCAATAGTATTCACTATTTCTTTATCTCTACAAGAAAAAGAATATGGAACTGCCATTTGGATTTAATCTCACTAAAAAAGGGTTAAGATTCACGAAGAAAAATATATATGATTTTTTTCATTGTGGTATTGTGGGGATTGTGGTATTGATTCTTTTAAATCTAAAGTTCCAACTGTAATAAATATCATCAAAAAATCTACACTGCACCACCATTAAGGGCATTGCTAACAGCAGCTGTACAGATTTGAGCTATTTTCTCTCCAGCTGTTTCATAGTATTCATAATATCAATCTTGCAAAGCCAGCCTTCTACGACATAAAATATAATTTTTTTTGTTGCTTATTATTCAAACTGCTGTGTTTCCACAAAGGAGGAAGGAAAGTGTTGTGAGATAGTGTTCCCAATCTGGTGCCATCCAGATATATAGGGTTACAGATTTCATTGCATAAGTAACATTGGCCATAAAAGCTGCAACAGAGGGACGTGTTGGAAGAGCAGGCGCATGAAATGAGACTGTTGTAAATGCTGAGTGAGAGTTCTTATTTTCATTTTATCCTATCTTTTTTCTTTAAAAATGGAATCAAAAGTAAACAACTCTATAAATTAACAACGTTGAACATGAACATTATTCAGACCCATTATTTTTGTCCTATTGTTTTAGGGCTTCTCTGTGACTCTTGCTGCGTATTAACTACTATGGAAGTCAATGTTCTGGAAGCTGTAGACCAAAGTGCAAACAATTTATTTGACTCCTCTGGCCTTTAATTAAATATTTTGACAGGACTTACAGTTCACTGCATTAAAGTAATGCCTCTGAGCAAGAAATTAATTTATGCTTATTTTAATTGCTGGATTCCATTACAGAAATTGCCGCATAAAAACAAAAACAAAATACAGTACATAAATAAAATATGAGTTCAAACAAATGAGTAATAATGACTATATCAGCTTAAAGGCAAATGATGTTTAATATAAGAAGATATTTAAAATGTGCAAATTAAATCAGATTTATACTTCTGAGACAATTTTGAATATATTGGTTTTTGTGTATGTACAAAACATTTTTCATACACATTGCTATATTCTTGATTATATGTTCTCCAGATTTTTTGTGTATACTTTTCATATTTGTATGAGGTTTCTGCTTTAATATCAAAGCATCCTAAAGGCAAGTATATTTATTTCCACCAACTTAAGTTTTTTTCTTAATTCTCCAAAGGATTTGTTTAATTTTCCGTGCAGATTTTACATACTATGTGCATAATCCATCTCCTACTTGGAGTATTTTAACATGTTAATTTTATTTCCAGCTAGCAAGCAGAACAATTGAGGCAATTATATAAAATTAAATATGAAACCCTCCCAAGTCTTTTTCCAATATAAGATATTAGAAAAGAAGGGGAAAGGTTTGAATCTGGTGATATAATTTTAATTTATCTTTATCCTCCCATTTGTTTTACTGGGTGTAACCTAGATGATTGCAGTAGATTGAGAAAAATAAATAAATTTGGTCCAGACATGCAAAAGTTGCAGAAATAAGAAATGTTAATTTGAATAGTAGAGATTTGATCACAGAAGTCTTTACCTGAAAAAGCAGAGCAAATACCATTCCTTGGCATAGTAAGATAATAGACTTAAAGGTTAAGTAAGTGACAAAGTGTCTGTTTATCAGATACTAAAAGTAGGGAGGTCTGTGCTAAACAGAAAAGAGATGGGGGAAAAAAATCTTAGAGACCGGAGAGGTATAGAGCTGTGGAGTTGTAGGTTCATATGGACATATTGACACAGACAGACCAACTTACACTTAATAGGATGAGAGAAACAGATGTTTATCTTAGAGTCATGTCTAGGAAAAAGAATTAAGATGATTATAAAGTGAAACATTTTACAAGAATGAAAGAAAATAAGAAATAAGCTTTAACTGGCAGTGTAAGATTGCCAGTTAGCGCAAATAATAAATCAGCAAATATATGTTTCTCTCTACTGCACTTTGCTCAATTGGGATTCCACTTCTTGAAGCTAACACGTAAGAAGAGGTGGTTGCGGGGTGGGTGGGTGTGGGTGACAGGTACCAAGGATTCAAGACAGTCAGTTCCTCACTTGGCCATCAGGAGTTGAGAAAGGAAGGAAAATTTCACCCAAGAACATATCATTCAGTGGATCATATATGGAAAGTTTAAAGCTTGCAGCATTAAGAAGCAGACAAGTGGGTTAGATTCAGATTGGAAGAGATCAACCCACCAAAATGTGATATCGTAGCCATAAAAACAATTACAGAAATGTTTTGCACAGATGGCTGATTGCTATGGGAATAAAGTTTACTAACTACGACAGTTTATTTAAATATGCATTGAGCTTCTCAGATATAACACAGAACAGAACAGAACAAAATAGAATAGAATAGAATTATTTATTGGCCATGTCTGGTTGGGCACACAAGGAATTTGTTTCTGGTGCATAAGCTTTCAGTGTACATACAAAAAAAGCAATAAGTTGCAGATCATAAATCATAAGATACAATTCTAAATCATAAGATGCAACAATAATCGATAAATCATATTATAACAAGAAGAGAAGGTAGTAGGAAAGATGAGAGGTGAGAAAGATGAAAAGATGACAAGGTTGAGAAGATGACAAAGATAATAGCAATACAGCCTACTAAATGAGTAAATATATTTGGGCAGAAGGCAGTGCTTAGTATTTAACAGAGTGATACCATGCAGAGAAAAAACTATCTTTGTGCCTAGTTGTTTTGGCATGCACTACCCTATAACACATCTTGATGGGAGAAGTTGAAACTGTTTAGGAGGTTTTTCATGCATTGTATATGCCTTTCAACTCTGCCACAAGGACAGTTACTCCTTTGAATTCAATAGCTTGAATTATTTCATATGATTTGTTTAGTTATTATTTATATATTATTATGTACTCTTTGGGTACAATGACTTTTATTTTCCGATATTGCCTATGGGTCCTAATAAACAGGATGCTAGAAGATTGTATTTTTTTCTTGTAATAATACACCAGCTCCCCATTTCTTTACATACGGCATACATGTACCTGTTATATGCTTCAGGTACTGGATGAAAATATAGAGTATCATATATAAAACTAGATCCCAGATACAAATCATAAAAGTTTCAGATTGAAATCTGACATTTGAAAAGATGACTCTATAAAAATATCATGTCCATATAGCTAGAGAAATATGGCAGTGATTGCTGATTTAATGGTGAAAGTTTCTTTGAATTAAATTGAAGTCCTACTATGATTTTCCCCCAGTGATTATAAACTATATGTTAATTATTCTACCGTAAAATGGATTGTCATATTAAATTCAGCAACTGTGTGTTATCAACTGGTTCTGCATCTGTATTCATGCTTAAAGATGTCTATATTCATTAATGGATTCCTGTAGCTTAACAAACTTTGGAATTAAATGCAACCCGCAAAGCAAGCATTTATCATTTGGAGATGCAACTGAATGCTAGTTCTGTTAAGGAATGTATAGTTTCAACCATTAACAGTCCAATCTGATTACAGGACACAATCTGTTTTTTGTGGAAGTCACTGCAAGCACAACAGCTTCATTACCATCTGTGTCCTCAGCAGAGACTTCATGTCTGAGTATTTAGCATTTCAAAAATCCTACAGATGTTGATAATGCATTATTCATTTAGTGACTGCCACAGCTGTGTTCTTTCAGTGCATTTTTAAGCAATCTGTCCTCCGACTCTAATTTGAGCACAGTGGAGAGGAGTACAATACTGAAGCTTAAGAGAGGGCTAGATTTCACGAAAACCAGTACAGAAAAATGAAAAACTTAGAGGAACAAAAGATATATCCAGATTTACTTTTCATATTCTATTTGTAGTTTGATGACAAAAAAATCTGCATCATAATCTTGCAATATTGTATGTATACATTACTGGGCATCTAAAGTAAAAGAAAAAGAGAAGAGACAAGATAACCAAAGATAAAACTGAAGTGGAAAAGAGGAAGTTATCCATAAATTAAGTCGCAGTTTTAAACATCTTTCTTTTACTCATTTTATTTTATTCTCTCCACTATTAATGGAGCAGTTGTATCACAGCCACCCTGCTTGAATCTTCAAGTGTGAACTAATTTCTTATTGCAGAATTTAATTAAGCAAAATTGACTTCACATGTTTTAGAGAGAAATGTAAGAGAGATAAACTAAAGAATAAGGTTAGTTTGCTTGCCAAGAATGGCAATATCTGGCCATCCTGATATTGTTCAGCACCAATTCCCATTAAATTTAGCCAGCATACTGATAAGGAATTATCATAGAAGATATTTAACATTTAAATTTAAAAGAAGCATATAACACTGCACTGAAATCCCGATAGTGTTGTTTTTAGTTGCTTGATTATTCAGAAAGCTTTATTATATATATAATATCAGGAATTCACTGAAATACAGCTAATCCTTGACTTACAATCATTTGTTCAGTGTCCATTCAAAGCTACAAGGCACTAAACAAAGTGACTTAAGATCATTTTCCATTCTTACAACCATTGCAGTAACCCTATGGTCATATGATCAAAATTCGGATGCTTGGCAATTGGTATTTGTTACAGTTGCAGTGTCCCAGGGTAATGTGATAAACTTTTGTGATCTTCTGACAAAATCAATGGGAAAGTCAGATTCAATTAACAACCGTGTTACTGACTTAACAATTGCAGTGATTCACATAACATCTATAGCAAGAAAAGTTGTAAAATGGGGCAAAATTCACCTAACAACTGTCTTGCTTAGCAATAGAAACTTTGGACTCAACTGCGATGATAAGCCAAAGACTACCTGTGGAATGAATGTGAATAAAATGTGAATAAATGTGAATAAACCAAAGACTACCTGTGGAATAAATGTAAATAAAAACTGACAATGATTCCTGTAGCCTGAACCTATGTATATTTCTTTGAATTAGTAATGCATGTGTAAGGTTCTGAAGAACATGGTAACTTCATGGACAGAAAAAAAAACCGAGCATTCCATCTATGTGTTCAACACAACTGTAACAATAGTGACTGTAAAGTCCAGACATGGCTCTTTGAATGTTCTGGTTTTATTAAATGTTCTTTTTTTAAAAATAATTTTTATTGAATATAAATATTAAAAAAGACATACGTAACATATACAAAACAAACATTTATACAACATATACACAAAAAGAGTATAATTTCTTTGTAAGCATTTTTTCAGAGTGACATTCTACAATTCTACTTGTTATATATTCCTTCACCTCTCCTTAATCTAATAACATTTTTATTATATATATATATATATATATATATATATATATATATATATATATTTAAATCGGTAATATTTCCTCCTATAGTTTTTGTATATTTCTGATTTTTAACCAATTATACCAATTATTCCATATTTTGTAATAATCTGATTCTTCTCTTTCTTGTAATTCTTTGGTTAACCTATCCATTTCAGCGCATTCTAAGATTTTTCCTATTACTTCTGTTTCACTTGGTGTTTTTTCTTGCTTCCAATTTTTTGCGTAGGTTATTCTTGCAGCAGTTAATATGTGAATTGTGAGATAATATTGTGAGATAAGGATATTTGATATCCTTAGGGTATGATTTGTTAAAGATTCCTAATAGAAATGTTTCTGGTTCTTTTTCAATTTGTGTTTTTGTTATTTGTTCTAACCATTTTTTGATGTTAGACCAAAATTTCTTTGCTGCCGGGCAAGTCCACCATAAATGATAGAAAGTCTCTTGTGCCTTTTGGCACTTCCAACAAATCGGGCTATTTTTAGGTTGTATTTTTGCCAATCTGGTTGGAGACATATGCCACCTATAAAACATTTTCAGTTGGTTTTCCTTGTACGCCGTTGCTTTCGTTAAATTTAGGTTTACCTGCCAGAACTTTTCCCATTTTTCCAAAGGTATTGTGTGTTTGATGTTTTGAGCCCACTTAATCATCGTTTCTTTGACTGTCTCTTCTTCCAATTTATAGCGTAGAAGAAATTTGTAAATTCTACTAATTAATTTATTTTCTGAATCTAATATAATTTTATCTATTTCTTGTTTTTGATTATAAATTTCATATGTTTTTATATGTTCTCTGTATTTGGATTGTATTTGAGTATAAGTCCACCAGTCTATTTCTCTGGGTAAATCTGTCTCCAATTGTTGTTTTGTCTTTAATTTGCCTTGATAGTCAATTATATCTTTATATCTAATTATTTTTGTCTTCTCTGTTAAGTTTGGGTGTCTAATTGATTCTGCCGGTGCTAGCCAATTTGGTAACTTCATATAATGTTGTTTTTTTAATTTTAAGCCAAATTTGTAATAAGGTTTTATTAAATGTTCTAATAGTCAAGGAAAAACAGACATTGGAATGCTTGTTCAACTCCTTATTCTTCTTTGTAGCCTCACATTTTTTTACTTGTTAGTGTTCCATGGATAATGAGCTTCTTGTCAAAAGAAAAAAAGAAGCTATGGGCTTTGCAAAATAGGGCTTTTTTTTATTATTAAGGAATTGCTGATTTCAAGATGAATTTGACAAGATTGTGGCTCTTTCTTTTACTCTCCATTCTTAATTTCTGTATGAGAGTCAGAAAGGTGATTGGGTATGCTTTTATGCTTTTAATATCTTTTCAAATATTAAAAGAGGACCATATAGGATGAAATTTCTATGGAAGGTGGGAGCACATTTCCAAAATCTTAATGAAAGCAAAGTTATATTCCTTTTAGATCCATCACTGAAAACAAAGAAAAGAATACCTGTTATGGTTGTGAAACAAACAAGAAAATTTGGCAATTCATCAGGCACAAATAATGAATTCAACATATACAGAACCTGACATATATGACAGGATTTCTTCTAATTGAAAAACCATTTCTTCTTTGTAATGCCAGCAATTTTGTCATTTCATAAATAATGTTTCTGAATTGTCATGCTTTGTTAACAGCAGAAATAAGTCTTGCATTTCCATTTAATTATATATCAGCTTTTTAAAAAGAATACTCCTATTGTTAGAGGAAATTGCACTATGTCTTAGTATGCTAGTGTTTCGCCTCTTGAAATAAGAGTCACAAATGAAATGTGTGCAGTATCATCATCATTTTTATAGGATATTGGTTAAATCGAGAAACAAAAGAAAGCCCTTCTGGTTAGGAACATTAACACAATTAGTGGCCTTCTTTGAGTTAAATGTCACGGCTAGAATGACAGTAAAGTTTTATTGATATGCAAATAGAGTTGAATGGTAACATTCTGATGTGGATCTCTGGAAGGATCCTTTGCTCTAGCAGTTTCTTCACTCTGGAATAGGTTGTCCCTGAGATTTAAAAGCCCCTCCCTCAAATTGTTATTTTAAAAGAGCCTGAAAACATCTCTTGTTCAGGCTTTATAGCAAAGATGACTGACATGCCTTTTTTCCTTTTCATTGTTCTCCTCTGGGTTAGTTTTAATTTTCTGCCACTATTTATTCTTTTCTTGGTTTTTGTATTGTACTTTGTTTTTAAATGATGTTAATGGTTTGTAAAGAATTTATTTTTATTATAGTTGGTCGCAGTCAGATAGATGTTTAGACTGGATTTGGTATTTTTTATTCACCTATTAGAAAGGGATGCGGTGGTTCCGTGGCTAAGACGCTGAGCTTGTCGATCGAAAGGTTGGCTGCTCAGCGGTTCGAATCCCTAGTGCCACATAATGGGGTAAGCTCCTGTTACTTGTCCCAGTTTCTCCCAACCTAGCAGTTCAAAAGCACGTAAAAAATGCAAGTAGAAAAATAGGGTGGGAAGGTAACAGTGTTCCATGAGCCTTTGGCATTTAGTCATGCCAGCGCTCATGACCATGGAGACATCTTCAGACAGTGCAAGCTTTGAAACAGAGATGAACACTGCCCCCTAGAGTTGGGGGACAACTACTACATATGTGCGAGGAGAACCGTTACCTTTACCTTTACCTTTATTCACCTATTAAGTCCTTCTCAGGGTTCTGAGATAGGCATGTATCGCTGTTTGAAAGGGTTAAAAGTATTGTTGCAAGATATAGACTGTTCCAAGTAAAGCTGGTTTTGTTTTGTTTTTTTGCAATTTTGCAATTAATTGTTTTGTGGTTTTGTCAATGTCAATGGTGTTCAAGTGGTCCTCTAGTTGTTTTGGAATTGCACCCAAGGTATCTATTACTATTGGTACTATATTTGCCTTTTTTGCCACATTAATTTTATTTCTATTTTCAGGTCTTTGTTACAAGTAAACACCTTTTCTTCCAGTAGTTCTACAACTGCTGTCTCTGGTTGCTCAGCCAATAGTACTGAGTATTATAATCCTTTTGTCACAAGATGTCCAGGAATTCCACAAATTAGCACAGGACATGTTGACTCAGGTAATGACCAATTCGATATGTTAACCTGCTTTCTTTCAATTATTTTTCAACTATATGTCCTCACCAATTTTTCAATACTGGTGTATGGTAATTTTTATACATGTTTCTGTGAATCATTTTGACAACTGTGTCATGTTATTGTTTATGGTTAGTTTATGTGATCTTCTTGCACAAGTGAGTATAAGAGCTACTGTTTCCTCTGCTTCTTTGCCCAGTCTGAACTTTCTATCATTTAATGTTTTTTCAATTCTTACCTTAAGTGCATTGAATAGCTTCTTCTGAGCAGCCAAAATAAAGCTGTTAGATTTTTTTTAACGTTCTAGGTATTTAACAGGTTTTATCTTTATCCACTTTCCTATCGATCTTTTGTAAAAAAAATTAACAATTCATGATTTTCCTTTCCAGCATTCCGTTCATAGTTTTTATTATATTATTTAAATATTCACTTTTTCAAGGGGATCAAGGGATGTATGATGGCATCAAGCAGGCAACGCAGAAGAAATCTGCCCCTCTGAAGTCTGCTACAGGTGAGGTTATCCAGGACCGAGCACAGCAGATGGCATGCTGGGTACAGCACTATTCTGAGTTATATTCCAGAGAAAATGTGGTAACTGAAGAAGCATTAAATAACATTGAGTGCCTGCCTGTCTTGGAAAAGCTTGACAGTGAACCAACTTTAGAAGAACTAAATGCGGCCCTGGATTCCTTTGCCTCTGGCAAGGCACCCAAGAAAGATAATATCCCTGCCGAAGTTCTGAAGTGCTGCAAACAGAACATCTCCACTGAACTGCATGAAATCTTCTGTCTTTGTTGGAGGGAAGGTGGAGTACCACAGGACATGAAGGATGCAAATATCATCACACTGTACAAGAACAAAGATGACAGGGGTGACTGTAACAACTACCACGGCATCTCTCTTCTTAGTGTTGTAGGGAAGCTGCTTGCCTATGTCATACTGAAAAGGATCCAGGTGCTTGCAGAGAGAGTCTATCCAGAATCAGTGTGGATTTCGAGCCAACAGATCCACTACTGACATGGTATTTTCCCTTAGACACTTAGGAGAAAGGCAGGGAACAAAGACAGCCACTTTTTGTAGCCTTCATAGATTTTACGAAGGCTTTTGACTTGGTTAGCAGGGACAGCCTTTATAAAATTCTCTCCAAGATTGGATGTCCACCTCAGCTCCTCAACATCATCAGATCCTTTCATGAGGAAATGAAGGGCACTGTAGTTTTTGAAGGCTTAACATCAGATTCCTTTGATATTCTAAGTGGAGTGAAGCAGGGCTGTGTCCTCGCACCAACTTTATTTGGGATCTTTTTTGCTGTCATGCTGAAACATGCTTTTGGAACTGCAACAGAGGGTATTTACCTCTGGACCAGATCAGATGGAAAACTCTTTAAACTCTCTAGATTGAGAGCAAAGTCTAAAGACCAGCTGAAATGCTTATGGGATTTCCTCTTCGCTGATAATGCTGCCATCACTGCTCACTCTGCTGAAGACCTTCAACAACTTATGGACAGTTTTATCAAGGCCTGCCAAGACTTTGGACTAACAATCAGCCTGAAAAAAACACAAGTCATGGGTCAGGACGTGGATTCACCTCCCTGTATTACAATCTCTGCACAAGAACTGGAGGTCGTCCATGACTTTGTGTACCTCAGCTCAACTATCTCTGACACTCTCTCTTTAGTCACTGAGCTGAATAAACGTATTGGTAAAGTGGCCACCACATTTTCCAGACTTACAAAGAGAGTATGGCTTATTAAGAAGCTGACGGAACATAGAAAGATCCAGGTCTATAGAGCCTGCATCCTGAGCACACTCTTGTATTGCAATGAGTCTTGGACCCTTTACGAATGGCAGGAGAGAAAGTTGAACACCTTTCATATGTGCTGCCTCCGACGTATTCTTGGCATCACCTGGCAGGACAAAGTTCCAAATAACGCAGAATTTCTAGCATGTATACACTATTGAAACAGTGATGCCTATGCTGGCTTGGGCATGTCATGAGAATGGCTGATGGTCAGATTCCGAAAGATCTCCTGTATGGAGAATTAGTGCAGGGAAAGTGCCTTAGAGGGAGACCACAGCTGTGATATGAGGATATCTGCAATAGGGACCTAAAGGCCCTAGGAATGGACATTAACAACTGGGAAACCTTGACCTCCGATTGTTCAGCCTGGAGACTAAAGATGCAGCATGGCTTTCTCCAATTCGAAGAGACACTTGTTTGGCAGGCTGAGGCAAAGAGGCAGTCCTGGAACCAGCGAAATCTGGGGACTGGGCAGGGGACAGAATGTATCTGTCCTCAGTGTGGAAGGGATTGCCACTCTCGAATTGGCTTTTTTAGTCACACTAGATGCTGTTTTAGGACCTCTTTCTAGTGTATGATACCATAGTCTTTTGAGACCGAAGGATGCCAATGTGGTGCATTCACTTTTTGTTTTCTGAACATTTATTACATTCCAATTTTTAACTTTTATCAATGGTTGTTCTTAACTGTCTTTTAATGCATGCTCTGATATTTTCGATTTCTTCTTTGGCTTGAAATAAACCTTTGCCTCCATTTAATCAAAGAATTTAAACAATATAGGCTTTTCTGTTAAAACTTCTCAAGCATGGGTGACTCTCCAGTAGAATACACTACTGCCAACATAGCTCTCAAGTTCCTCAGAGCATCATCAGCCCCTCTCCTTTGTGAAAAAGCTGGCTTAGCTTGATCCAAAAATGCAGTATAGTTTTGCAGGAAAGCACATTTTTAATTTTATGGAATCAAAGTGAATATTAAACAGGTAGTCTTCAACTTATGACAGTTTGTTTGTAGCCATTCAATGGCACTGAAAAGAAGTGACTTATGACCGTTTTTCACACTTACGACCTTTGTATCATCAAATTCAGATACTTGGCAACTGACTCATACTTATGACTATTACTGTGTCCCAGGGTCATGCGATCCCCCTTTGCAATTTTTTGACAAGCAAATGGGGATGTCAGATTCTCTTAGCAACCAGGTTACTAATTTATTAATTGTGGTGATTCATTTAACTGTGGCAAAAAAAGGTTGTAAAATGGGGCAAAACTCACTTAACAAATGTTTCGCTTAACAACAGAAATGTTGGTCTCAGTTGTGGTCATACCTAATCAACTTTTAAAATCAAATTGCAAGTGGAAGTTGCACTTATTTATTCATAACCCACTACAATCAAATACAATCCTTGACAGAACCTGGCTGAGTTACATGCACCCAAAATTATTCACGTGAATTAATTGTGAATTCATACTTTTTATGGAAATCTAGCCTATGCTTCTATAACTTATTGTACTACATTGTATTGTAAATGATATTAAGTTTCTAAGCTTTTTATTATTCCTGTAAAGCATCAAAAGATTACTTAGAATTTTCAGAGAGATTAGAGAACATTATCTTCTTTTACCTTCTACTGAAAAAATGGAAGCTTTAAGCTATGTTTTAACATAAGCCTATTTTTATTGTACAGAAGTCTTCCACTTGTCTTCCATTTAAATGGCAGGCATAGTAGTCCTGAGCAGATTAGATTTTGAAACTTTAAGACATATTGAAGAAATATATTATTTAAGTACATAGACATAGTTGCAAAATTGATAATGAAACAAGCAAATGGCATGGTAAAAGTATAAATACATCTTTGGAGGTCTAGAACATAACTCTTTGCTCATTCATATTGACTAACTTAGTAGAGAATATTCAGGGATAAGTACAGTAGGGGCCAAAATTGTGGAAATCTTTTGGGAAAAGTGTACTTTCTAAAACTAGCTAATAACACCACTTTTTTTGGAGTAGTACCATAAAATTATATATCAATGGAAAGATAATTTAATCAAGAATGTAATGCAATAACTTTTATGAAGGATTTGCTATTAGAATAGCAATTACGGTATAAAGAAGAAAAGTGAAACATGTAGAAAAAAACGAGATATACAAAAATTATCACCATAGAAAAAGTGAGATATACAAAAATTATCACGTCAGTTAATACTTAGTTGGGTAACCTTTAGCATGAATTATGGCCTTACAACATCTTCCCATGGAGTGAACCAAGTCTTTTAGTTCTGCAGCTGTTATAATGTGAAACCAAGATAGAATGATTGCTTCTATTAACTGGGTTTTATTGCTGAGTCGCTTCTGACTAACGAGTTTCTTTAGTCAGTGTTATGTCCTTATTTGGGCATCCGCCGGGGATTGACTAATCCTCCGGTGGGAAATTTAAAGAACTGTCATTGGGCGGCTGAGCTGGAGCGTATTTAAAGAGCCCCAGCAGCACAGCCACTTGTCTTTTTTTTGTGCTTAAATAAAGTACTGAATTGGACCAGAGTTGGTTGCGTCTTGCTTCCCTACGCCGATCTAACACTGGCGACGAAGGACTAGAACCAAGCGACGAACCTCGTGGCACGAAGCCAACCTCAGAGCAAGTCACTTAGCAGCTGAAGTCACTGGTAGGCATTTCCGAAGGCATGGCAGCAGCTGAAGTCACATTGCCAGCCTTGCTCCTTTCCGCCCAGGGAAGGACAAGTGGAAATCCTACGTGGTCAAATTTCGGCAATACCTGAGAGGCAACAATATCAGGGATGTTGATGATGACCGCAAGAAGGTCATTTTCCTGGCCAACTGTGGCTCAGAAGTCCTCGACATGGCCATCGATCTGGTGGCACCATGGGACATCGAGGAAGTGCCCTGGACAGACCTGCTGCAGATCCTGCAGGACCATTATGCCCCAACAGGAACACCAGTGGTGAACCAGTTCACCTTCCATCAGAGAGACCAGAAGGAAGGGGAAACCATCAAAGAGTTCGTGGCTGCCCTGAGCCAAATCGCAGCCAGCTGCGAGTTTGACCATGTGGACAATGCCATTGCTGACCACGTGGTTTTCGGCATGAGGGACAGAGGCCTGCAGAAGAAGTTCCTGAGCAGGAAGAAGCTCGTGTTCAAGGACGTGGTGGAGGAAGCTACCGCATCCGAGATCTCCGAAAAAGCAGCAGCCGCAGTAATCCGGGCAAAGGGAATCCACAAGATTCACAGTGCCACACAGTCATCGACTGAAGATTCCACAGCTGGCTCAGAGTCAGAGGAAGAAGCCACCGTCCACAAGATATCCAGACCCCCAAGGCAGGAAACCGCACAAAGAAATTACAAGGGGGAGTGCTGTGCCAGCTGCAGAGGGGACCATGCCAGGGCAAACTGCAAGTGGAGAGATGCGACCTGCAGACGTTGCAACAGAAGGGGTCACATCGCCAAAGCTTGCAGAGCCGAGGAACCAGCCCCAGAACCCTCCAGCCACCGACCTCGCAAAATTCGAGAGGACAACGCAAGGTCATCCAGACGGTCCTCCTACCAGCCCAGACAGGGTGAGAGCGACAGAAACCGGAGGAGAGCAGTGCACCAAACCACAATACACCTCTCTGAAGATGACGACACCACCACCAAGTGCCACGTGACGGTGCTGTTGGAGGGAACCCCATGTTCCATGGAAGTAGATTCCGGCTCCATTTACTCCATCATGGACTGGAAAAATTTAAAGCGCATCAAGACAGACATCCGGAAGAAGGATCTGAAACCACTGCGCTCCAGGCTGGTGGATTTCGGAGGGAACCACATCGGAGTCCTGGGAAGAGCCTCAATACACGTCGCTTACCGAGAGTTCCAAGGCGACCTCCCCATCACCATCATCAAGCACAGCCGCCCGACCCTGCTAGGCATGGAGTGGTTCAAGTCACTAGGGCTTGGGATTGTAGGAGTTAATCAAATCCGCCAGGACAAACTCGACACCCTCCTCGAAGAGTTCAAGGAAGTCTTCAATGGTAAACTGGGGAAATTTGTGGGGAAGCCCATTTCCTTCAATCTAGATAAGACAATTACCCCCATTAGGCTTAAGCCCCGCAGAGTTCCGTTTGCCTTGAGGCCCAAAGTAGATGCTCAGCTAGATAAGCTGATAGCCCAAGGCGTGTTGGAACCAATAGATCATCCAGCATGGGAGACACCCATTGTGACTCCCATGAAGCATGATGGATCTGTGCGCATCTGCGACGACTATAAATGTTCAATCAATAAGGCCCCATCGCAGAGCGCATACCCAGTTCCAGTGGTGCAACATCTGCTGCATTTACTTGGGAGTGGGACAATATTTGCCAAACTGGACCTGGCCCAGGCTTACCAGCAATTGCCAGTAGACGAAAAAACTGCGGAGGCACAAACTATTGTCACCCATAGAGGTGCAGTTAAGTGTAACCGTCTCCAATTTGGAATCAGCGCAGCCCCAGGCATTTTTCAATCCATGATGGAACGCCTTCTCCAAGGCATTCCAGGGGTGGTGCTGTACTTCGATGATGTGTTAATCTCCGGGCACTCTAAAACCCAGCTGCTTGAGCGACTTAAACAAGTTTTGCAGCGCTTCAAGGAGCGCTTCAAGGGCTTGAGAGTTAGGAGAGACAAATGCATTATTGGGGTCCAGGAGGTCGAGTTCCTGGGCTATCTCATAGATGGCACCGGCATCCACCCCACCAAAGCTAAGGTCAGGGCAATCCACGAAGCTCCAGCCCCCAAAAACAAAGCCGAGCTTCAAGCATTTTTGGGATTGCTAAATTTTTATGCGGTGTTCCTTAAACAGAAGGCAATAGCCGCTGAGCCACTCCATCGATTGTTGGGGAAAGCAGTTCCGTGGAGATGGGAGACAGAAGAGGAAGCCGCCTTCAAGACCATCAAGGGACTCCTATCATCAGACAGCATGCTTATCCAGTACCAAGAGATGCTTCCCCTGCTGCTGACCTGCGACGCTTCACCATATGGGATTGGCACAGTCCTCAGCCACCAGCTCCCCAACGGATCAGAGGCACCCATCACCTACTTTTCCAAAACAATGTCCAGCACCGAAAGGAATTACAGCCAGCTGGACAAGGAAGCCTTGGCCATTGTGGCTGGTGTCAAGCACTTCCATGAATACCTGTATGGCCGGAATTTCACGGTCATCACAGACCATAAGCCACTATTGGGACTATTAGCGGGTGACAAGCCCACACCCGGTTACATGTCGCCCAGGATGACACGCTGGGCCATCTTCCTTGCCAGGTATTCATACAAACTCATCCACAAGCCCGGCAGAACCATCGGGAATGCAGATGCCCTGAGCAGGTGCCCATCCAGGTAGCCAGTAGAAGACCCCGCATCCACCATAAACCTCCTCCACATCGACGCCGACAGAGACTGCCCAGTGACGTCAGCAGATGTGGCCACCCACACCCAGAGGGACCTCATACTCAGACAAGTGAGATCCTGGGTCCTGCGAGGCTGGCCAACAAAGAAAACGGCAGAAAAATTCAGCCCTTTCGCACGGAAGCAGCAGGAGCTGTCCACCATGAAAGGCTGTATCCTATGGGGAGACCGGGTGCTGATTCCCAGTGCTCTACAGAAGAAGACGCTCGAGACGCTCCACAATGGACACCCTGGCATCGTGACGATGAAAGGACTGGCACGGAGTTACGTTTGGTGGCCATCCCTGGACAAGGACATTGAAGAGTGGGTCGCCAGATGTGACCCGTGCCAAGAGGTATGTCCTGCCCCTGCCCAAGCCCCAGTGTCAGAGTGGGAGACACCCAGCAGCCCATGGGCACGGATCCATATCGACTTCGCGGGTCCAATGCAGGGGCAGTACCTCCTAATTGTCGTGGACGCCTTCTCCAAGTGGCTAGAGGTCATCCCCATGGCATCTACCACTTCCGAAGCCACCATCAGGGCACTCAGGTGCCTGTTCGCAACACACGGGCTGCCAGACGTCCTGGTATCAGACAATGGACCGCAACTAACTTCCAAGGCCATGGAAGAGTTCCTGGTGGGACAGGGCATCCCCCATGCCCTCACAGCATTTTACAGGCCAGCCGGAAATGGTCAAGCGGAACGCATGGTGAGACTCACCAAGGAGACGCTCACCAAGATGGGTCCGGGCGACTGGCAAGAGAGGATCGACAACTTCCTCCTAACACAGCACATCACCCCGCATGCCACCACCCAAAAGAGCCCAGCTGAGCTACTGATGGGCAGACGCCTGCGGTCACCCCTGGACCAGCTGCACCCACAGTACAACCCCGAGGTGACAGCAACGGCCAGCCGGCCGCTCCGCGCCTTCGCCATAGGAGACCCGGTGTTTGCGCTAAACTTCCATGGCTCTCCAAAGTGGCTAAAGGGGAGAACAGAGAGCACAACCAGCCTGAAGTCCTACCGAGTCGAGCTGGAAGATGGACAGGTCTGTAGACGTCACATCGACCAGTTCCGGAAAAGGTGGAGGGGATCGGAAGGAAACCAGCCTGATGAGGGAGGCCTGCAAAACCCCGACGAGGTAGGCCTACCACACCCAGGTGAGGCAGACCACCCACCCCCCGAGAGGCCGGCCAAGCACATTACCATGCGCTAACCCATCGACAATTCAGAGCGGTAGACCGGGACCTGCAACTTGAGGGACGGCAACACTGACCCAGCGAGGTGGGCACCCGTCACTCCAGGGAGAGGGACCACCACAACAGCCAAGGGGTAGACCGGGATCTACCCAGGACGAAGAATCGCACCCCTCCAGCAAAGGCGACCAATGACACCCCTGCCAGGGAGACCTCCACTCCAGGCAAATAGACCGGGGACAACCAAACGAGGGAGGCACACAACACGCAACCCGAGCCGGCCAGCGACCGATCGGCGAGGGAGACCCCGACCAACATCCTGGCCGGGTTGACCAACACCAACCCTGCAAGGTCGACCAGCACCAACCCTGCAAGGTCGGCCAGCACCGCTCCGGCAAGGGAGGTGCGCACCACCCAGACCAGGTCGGGCAGCACCACCCCGGCGAGGTCGGCCAGCACCAACCCTGCAAATCCGAACGGCACCAGCCCAACTGCGGAGACGAACACCACCCTGGCAAGGTCGACCACACCGAACAGCGACAGCGATGGGAGCCACAGAAGTCCAAAGAAACACCAAGAGACTTACCGGGTTTCGGATGGCACCCACCGGACAGCAGCGATGTCCAGCCGTGAGATTCCAGAGATTCCAGGTGAAGGAAGGACCAGCGACTCCAGCACGAAGTTCCAGATGTTGTGGCCGGAAGTGCTGGGACGGGTCCCGCACACTCGATTACCGGAGCCCCGGCCACCCCAACCGGGGAGCCGGAGAAGACAGGAGCTTCGCCTGCACAGGTTGGTGGCGAAGCTCAGACTGAACTGCGCAGGTCATCCCGGGTGAGCAGGCGTCCTGCCTACTTGCGTGATTTCGTCACGTACATTGATTGTGATGGACATTTTTCGGACTAAGGGGGGAGAAGTGTTATGTCCTTATTTGGGCATCCGCCGGGGATTGGCTAATCCTCCGGCGGGAAATTTAAAGAACTGTCATTGGGCGGCTGAGCCTGCCGGAGCGTATTTAAAGAGCCCCGGCAGCACAGCCGCTCGTCTTTTTCTTGTGCTTAAATAAAGTACTGAATTGGACCAGAGCTGGTCACGTCTTGCTTCCCTGCGCCGATCTAACAGTCAGCTCCATAGATTTTCAATTGGGTTAAGGTCTGGGCTATTCCCAGGCCATTCCAGCAGTGAAATATGATTATCTTGAAACTCCCCCCGCCCAAAAAAAATAATAAAAGAAAAGAAAAGTAAGAAGGAAGGAAGGAAGGAAGAAAAGAATGTGATGTTATTAGCCATCAAACCTCAAAAATACACTTTTTCCAAAAGGTTTCCACAATTTTGGCCACTACTGTATGTTGACATCTTACAAGTTGCTGAAAACTTCCTAGAGATGCTAAACCAATATACAAAGAGTTTATGCATATTAACTGGAGATAGCTATGGATTTTTTTGCAGTGTTTAATAAAAATAGTAACTTCAAATCTATGAAGTTAAAATGAAACCGAAATGAAATCATTTCTGATAGGTGCTTCTTAAATATAATTTCAGGTTTTAATATCAGTTTCTGAAGTAAAGCCTCTAAAACCTGGTCATGCTCTAGATAGTACCTGGTTCCTTTCAGTCTTATTGTTCCATGACTATGGATTTGTACAATTTCAGTGAAAAGTTGCTGCATTTCTTCAGTTTAATATGTCACTGGACTCAATAGCCAGGTGCACATGTTTTGCCTTTTTTTATAAATAACTATCATGATCTTAGCAACAGTACTGTTAAAAGACAAAAGTCAAATTGTCCACTCTTTTGCAAACTCATGCTAGAAAACAATTTACTGAATACATTTTTCTTCAGTAATTGATTATGCAGATATTATTTATTGTGCTGCTGCAAGCACATCTTTGCATAAATTGGATGTGTTTTATCATTCTATGTTGCACTGTATTTACAAATATTCCATTCTCTGCTCATCACAGATGACTTTATTCCATGGTAAACTGGTCTTCATTAGACAGTTTCTAGACATTAGCATTTATCAGTAAGGGAATTTAGAGAAAAACCCCACAATGCATTCATCTTAATCACATTCCTTTTTCCAATAAATGCTTTCTCAAATCCCCAGGCAGACTTTACTGTTTTTATGCATGTAAAGTTTTATTACACAAAATATCCTTTTGCCCCACTTCTGCTTTCTCATACATTTGTTATTGTTAAAAGTATCATTAAAGTTTCAAATAAGCTATTTCAAATAAGCCAATTAAATTAAAGCAACATAGTTTATTTTAGATGCGTGTACAATTTGTTTTGAAACAAACTCGATCATATCATTCTTGTTAAGGAGAAATATATTTGTCAATGTAGTAATTCATTTGCTGAAGTGTGTGTTGGATAAACTATTTATTCTCAAATTTATCTATTCATCTACAGTATTTGTCTCTTATGGTAATAGCGACCTTACATTATCTATCTGAGAGGGCACTTATTTTAAGAGAATCAGATCTCTTAACAATTTTATGAAAGAATAGCATGAGATGAAGTCAAAAGAATATTATATTAACAATGGACATAAAGAGACAAAGATGTGAATGCTATCCAATGAATGACAAGATACTTGAGTATTGAGCTCAGGGTTCTATTGACACCCTACTTGTTTTCTCTCTCTCTTCTCCCCATGTGTGTGTGTGTGTGTGTGTGTATGTGTGTCTTCCTCCTTTATCCTCTCTATATAATCTTTTTATGTAGATACATATAGTCTTTCTGTCAGTCTTTCTATCTATCTATCTATCTATCTATCTATCTATCTATCTATCTATCTATCCAGTGATGGGTTGCCCCTGGTTTGCACAGGTTCTATAGAACCTGTAGTAAAACCAGTGGGAGGCCCTGCTCACTGATCCTGACATCATGAAAACGCTTCTGCGCATGTGCAGAAGCTTTTGCACTTGTGCAGAAGAGTGCGCACGTGTGGCCCCGTTGCAAACCGGTAGTAAAGGTAAGTAGAACCTACCCCTGTATCTGTCTGTCTGTCTGTCTGTCTGTCTGTCTGTCTGTCTGTCTATCTATCTATCTATCTATCTATCTATCTATCTATCTATCGTATATCATCTATCATCTATCATCTATCATCTATCATTTATTTAATCATCTATCTCCTTTTCACATACAATCTCCAATTTTCATTTCATCAGGGTGAAAATGCCTTGGCACTTTGGGCTTTCATTCTACAGACTAAGAAATGAACCATTTATAAAATAAAATATAGTTCCTGGCTGTACTAACTTTCATAATAACAGTTTTATTTGGTGGCATATATAGGTGTATTTCATCCTGTTTTAATTGTTTTTATGATTTATTATATACTCCACCCAGACTCATTTGTGTGAATGGAGGCTATAGAAATTAGATAGATAGATAGATAGATAGATAGATAGATAGATAGATAGAAGAAGCAAGAATACAATGTGCCATGATGATACTCATTTAGGTATTTGATTCTACCTTAGTAGTACCCAAGATGATAACAAAACCCCAGTAGAATATATAAAAGTTAAAAATACACAAACAGCAATAAGGTACTCGCTTCATATCATCTAAATTAGCTTGCATAATCAAAAGTAATAGCTGAAAACACTATTCAGTTATAGATACATTGATGAGCAAATATGTAGAAATAAAAGAGTGCTTATGACTGCATTTTGCCTATTTTTTATCTCTTATCCATCTAGTATTGAATATCTAGTATTTTAATATATATGCATATAATATATTTTGAAGATGATCCTTCAAATAACTAGGTCCTATGCTATACAGGGCATTATAGCAGCAACCAGCATCTTGAATCACATTCAGATGCAATTGATGACCAGTGTGGCTTGCAAAACAGAGTATTACTTGGATACCCTGAAGCATGCCTATCACTGCATTCTGGAACAGTTGAAGCTACTGGGTGGTGTTCAAGAACAGCTCTATAAACAGTACATTGCAGTAGTCATTATGAGTGATTATTTGAAAGGTCCCCCAATCTAGAAGAAGATGCAATAGGCACACTAGATGAAACTGGACAAAAGCCTTCTTGGCTACAGCTGCCACCTGTTCATAAAGTGATTCAGAAAGAACCCCTCTCCCCAACTTGACCCCAGATCAAAGTTGGAATATTCCTGGATCTCGATGGTCCAAACACCCACAGAAACTTAATAGGAAATGGTTCCTCCCCAGTGAAACCCATATAGCCTCCAGGTACTGGGACAGAACTTCAACAGCTTCACTTATATCGCTCAGGGTCAAAAGATATAATTGAGTGCCATGTACTGATGATACTTTACCCTAAACTAGTAAATGACATTACCTAGTTGTTCATGTAGAAATTGAAAAGTAGAGGAAACATAATAGAACCCTGTGGAATCCCACAAGGGAGAGGTCTAGGGGACGATCTCTTCCCACTGCAAATATCAACTAATTAGTCATTGCTAGTTACACTTTACATATCAGAGAAGTGTGTCATGGGTTCTTAAACCTTTTTTTAAACAGCATTATAATAATGGAAGGCCAAGTTTGACTTGGGATAAGTCTACTTCTTAAGGAATTCGCAGAATAACCCTTGAGTAGAAAGGGTATGCACCTGAAAGCGATTGAGAATAGTTACGAATAAATACAGCCAACACACAGATACACTGAGTTGTGTTTACTTTCAGGAAATAGTAAGGCACAGTCCAATAAACAGTCCAGATCATACACATATAAAGCAGGAAATAGCAAAACGACAGTCCAGTGATAATCCAATAACAAAGTCTTCTTACCAGTCGTCATAGTCATTCACAATAAACAGTTCTTCTGGATTTACAAACAGTAGCGTACAGAGATATTAGAGAGCAAGAACAGCAAAGAGAAACAAACCATGTTTCTAGCTCCCTTTTAAGGATATTGGCTATAGAGCTAACCAATCAGGACACAGTATGATGCAATACAGCAGTCTTAAAGCCAACCCAACAAGGTAGGTAATAAAGGTAATAATCATTTCCTAACACTACTATTCAGAGTATTTCCACTTAATTAGCTTCTCTAGTCTCATATATGCAATGTATGGCTGTGAAAGTTGGACCATAAGGAAGGCTGAGTGTCAAAGAATTGACTCCTTTGAACTATGGTGCTGGAGAAGACTCCTACGAGTTCCTTGGACCAGCAGTGAAATTCCCCCAGTTCTATCCCAAACTGGTAACTCACTGAACTGGTAGCGCTGGTGGCTGGAGGCTCTGCCCACCCATCGGGACATCGTTACATCCCATTTTTTTTAACCATCTGCACATGTGCAGAAGAGGAGCACACCCAAACCAGTAGCAAAGATAAGTGGATTTTACTGCTGCCTTGGACTGCAAGGCGATCAAACTAGTCAGTCCTAGAGGAGATCAACCTTGACTGCTCTTTAGAAGGCCAAATCCTGAAGATGAAACTCAAATACTTTGGCCACCTAATGAGAAGGAAGGACTCATTGGAGAAGAGCTTAATGCTGGGAACAATTGAGGGCAAAAGAAGAATGGGACAACAGAGAATGTGGTGGCTGGATGGAGCCACTGAAGCAGTCGGCATGACATTAAATGGAGTCTGGGGGGATTATAGAGGACAGGAAAGCCTGGAGTAATGTTGTCCAAGGGGTCGCAATAGGTCGGACACAACTTCACAACTAACAACAACAACAACAACAAGTCTCATATAATAAATGCAGGACCTGTGCCTTAGGCTAAAGCTATATGGTGTTTATACATGGCAAATTATAAGTTTTTCTTGTGGATATCCCAACCTCAAAGATACTTATGGATGTCTTAGCTACACAAATCCGCATTTTGCTATTTTCTTGCAGTGAGCTTAATAGGTGTCTTCTCTTAAATGTAACTTTGAAATTACACCTGGTAGAGAAACAGAAATACTGCTCACACTCTAAGCTGGATAAGGTGTGTTATTAAGGTACAGTGTACAGGGTTTTTCTGTTGTGATATCCCAATTTTGAATTGCTTTTGCCATGAAGGCCAGCAACACAGCCAGTAGTGAAGGCACTTTTTTCCTTTATCCTTACATCTAGAACTTACCAACTGCAGATTGACCACATTCTATAATCATTTATTAGAATCAAATAATAGTCTGGTTTTAGCTGTCTTAAATGGTTTAAGTATCAGTTAAGTCTCAAGTATCAAACTTAAATGAAGGACTCACAGTTCCAGTTAATTCTTCACTTTCTCAAGATGAACAGGCTCCTTTAATTTCAGTTTTATTCATCTGGCTTCCAACTCACAATAAAAACAAATTATTTTATTCACAAAATGTTTAGCCAGATGATCACAATTTATACTAATTGATTTTTCTGCCAACATTTTTCAGATGCAATAATAACAGAAGAGCAATTCTATTTCTTTCAGCAGTTCCAAGAAAGCTCCATACCCATTCCTACTATTCCATTGACTCTGACAACACAGATAAAGCTCCAGGTGGCCTTAACAACTCACTAAAAGAATGCAAATGACCAGCTGTCTGCAAGGAATATAAATCCTTCCATTCCCCACCATCAAGTCAGAAGCGAAGAAGCTTCTTGAATGAGATAGGAAACATCTTCAAAGAAAAACAAAAATATCCATTTGCCTCTTGAAAAGCACCTTTGGAACACTGTGGGGTAATTCAGACTTAAGCTTCAACCCATATCTGGTCAAACTAACTTCTCATTTTACACATCTTCTAAAAAATCAAGTATTTAGACAGGGTTGGGAAGAAGTAGAACACCTCAGGAATAATTTTGTTATGGGATCTCTTAATTTCAGAAAAATCTTAAACTGCACTTTACAAACTAGAAGCTTTTTGGAACCACCAGGGTAAACTAACTTAATTGTGCCTTCTTTCTGTGGCATTTTGTGGCATTCTGTGGCTAGTTAACCCCATTAAAAGGAAGTAGTGAAATGGATTAAATATTGCCCAGAACTATATTATGTTTTATCTTCTGTGAGATAAAGCCAGTTCTAAAATGTGGCTACCACACAATCCTATGGTAGTCATGATAGCAATAAATCCTCAAGATGATTCTGTATCCATAAAATATGAAATATGAAGTGGAGGTTAAGATAAAATATTGAAATTCTTCTTTATGAAAATAAGCTTTGGTCATATATTGACATTTTGAAGATGGGATTGACCACAAAAGGATGTTAACCGATCGATACACTGTCTGTAATTGTTTAGAATGATGATGGTTTTATGTTTTATTTTTGTTTTAAAATAAAAACTTGTTTGTTTGTTTTTTAAAAAAAGATGATTCTGTATCCAGAGAGAATAAGTTAAAATTACCCACTATAAAAAATGTGGGCACTTCATAATGCTCCCTGCAATAAACTTGGTTAAGGAACCCTGCAGCTGGGAATATTGTATAAGGAAACAACATCAGCTTGTGTTTTATTGGCTTATTCTAATTAATCTGGCATAACATCTGGTAACCAGTAGTATCTGATAAACTTGTATTGGCTAGGGCTTACTAGTCTTCTGTAGTTATAGCATATTTCCTGACCTATGGCATCTTGGTAAGGATGTCAGTCATATTTTCTATCTTGAAGTTCAAATAGATTGATTTCTCTGGAATATTTTAATGTTCTTTATTGTGCTACAGAGAACTAATTTGACTATTACTTGTTAGCTTCCATATGTAGAATCACAAATGTACAGATCCTTATTATGTTCAGCAATTATACCAGCTGATCTTGTTGCATGGATTGGTAGAGCTTGTGAACTTTCCCTCACATCACTCCATCCAATATAGACAATGGCAAAGAAAGCCAGAGCTTAAAACAAAATAAATCAGGGCTGTGGAATGAGACCCAAGGTTTAAGTATTTAAAAAACGATGGCATAGGCATATGCTGTTGAAGTGGAATCTCTTGTGAACAGCTTGCTGCAGTTATAATTTTAATGAATATTGAAAGCTTAAGTGCCATCGTTTCCCATATCACTTTTTTCTGTCAAATGATTTATTGACCACTTATACATGATACATTCTCCTGTCATGGATAGCACACTATATATTTGTTTTCATGAATAATGGGCACCATTTTAATTGATAGTTTCAGACAGAGGAATAGATTTATTTCTACAAAGAATAAAACCGCTCACGATATATAGTGGATATAAATTATTTCACCACTTATTCTAGTTTTCCTTTTACAACTCAAAATGCTGCTAAAGTCTTAACAAAAATCAATCAAACAACTCTAATACATTGCTATCCAGACATTTCTGTGAAGCACACGAAAACAATTTTTTTCCATAATGCTTTCAAAATGTGTGTTAAATGATCTTGCCAAGAGCCTTTGCTGAGCCAAGGAACTTCTGATGGATCTCTCTGTGAAGTAGCCGTGTTCTGTTGCTTTTAGTTTATTTGTCTTTCTGTGACACCCTACCTGCCTACCTCCCTAAGATTCATTTATTATAGAAGTATGTGCAAGTTACAGCCTTATCTATGAAAGTACACGGGCATTTCATCTCTCAAGAAATAAAGTTAAAATTCATTCATTGTCCTGATAACTTCGTATCAAATGCTATTGTTTGTATACACTTGAGGGAGGAAATTCTGTGATGTTGTTTCTAGTTATAGAAGAAGATTAGTGATAAAAGTGAATTATTCTTAGCTCAGGGCTCAGAATGAATTTTGTGACTTTTAAGTGTATCTTTTAAAAGTATTATAAATTTTTATAAGAATGTATTTCTTTTCCCATTTGAATTAAAAGTCTTCTACTCTAGCTCTGAGGGACTGATATTAAAGCCCAGATGTTTTTTTAGACTTTTCATGTTATTCTGGAGAAGTATAATGCAACCTGATGCTAAATTTTAGACAAAACAAAAATAATGGAATTTTATTTTCTTGTAGACTACCGTATTTTCTGGCATATAAAACGACTGGGCGTATAAGATGACCCCCGACTTTTCCTGTTAAAATATAGGGTTTGGGCTATACTCGCCGTATAAGACTACCCCTCTTCCAACGCACACCAAATAAAAATTAAAAAACATCAACTGGCTCACCCACAATGTAAAAGCAGCTGTGCTAGACCCAAAATGGCCCCTGCAACAAGCAGGAACCTCACACAGCCACAAAAAGCCCCCCCCCCAAAAAAAACAACTTTCACACTTTACATTCACAAAATTTCACATACAGCTTTGTGAGATTTTGTGTGTTTGTGTAGTTAGAGTGAAACACTACAGAAACACACTAAATCTTAGAAAGCTGCACAAATATTATTTTATTTTATTTTTATTTTTATATGAAAGCTAAATTTAAAACTTCCTAAACTTTAAATGGCTAGGTCTAAAAAAGAACAACTAAAAAACCCCCCAATTAACTTTTTTTTTTAAAGCTCCTAAAGGGGAAAAAAACTTACCCAATAGAACAGGGGTCTCCAACCTTGGCAACTTTAAGACTTGTAGACTTCAACTCCCAGAATTCCCTTTTTCTGGCTGAGGAATTCTGGGAGTTGAAGTCCACAACTCCCTGCCTGCTTGATTGCAGGCAGGAAGTGGCTTGCTGATGGAATGGATTTAGGCAAGTGAAGCAAGGCAAGCGTTGCGACTAGCAGCTAAGGTAAGCAAGCTGGAGGGGGAAAACTTTTTTTCTTCTCCATGGCTCTGGCGATCCCAGCTGAGTTGCCTGATTAGCAGATCGTCAGAGCCTGGATCGTCAGAGCCATGTGAAAGGAGAAAAGTTTTTTCCTTCTCCATGGCTCTGGTGATCCCAACTGAGTTGCCTGATTAGCAGATCGTCAGGGCTTGGATCGTCAGAGCCATTTAAGGCTTGTCAGAGCCTTTCTGGCTGGTCTGCCTGGTTACAGGAGAATGACACCTGGCGTATAAGATGACCCCCGACTTTTGAGAAGATTTTCATGTGTTAAAAAGCCGTCTTATACGCCAGAAAATACAGTATTTTCTTGCATAGTAACAATGCCAGTGACTGTGTCTTCCTTCTCCACACCACTTGCTGTGAAATGCAGGATGTGTCACTGTGTGTATGTATGTGTATATACAATATATTACAGTACTGTTATCTGAGAAGAGAAAATGATGAAACTGAGAATGACAACAATTTCTGTGATAAGGAATATAGAGTTATCATGTCATTTTCTATATATTGATTGATGAAGGTTGAAATGGAGATATAAGAGATTAATTCTCTGGTCTTTAGAGAAAATAATCAGTTGCTAGGATTAGTCATTTAGTTAATATGGAGCACAGATTATCATATGAGACATCTAAGATTCCCTAACTCACTGTGATATAATTTATTTATTTATTTTACTTGTTTGTTGGCTACCATCGTAGCAAAACTATTGAAAAGGAAGGTTTTTATACTGCCCTCCATAGGACTCTAAAGGTAGTGTATCTAACCTAGCTAGCTAGTTTTTATTAGTCTGGTTGGTTTAAAACAGTCCCTTAGAACCAATCCCACTGGGAAAATTTTAACCAGAAATTAAGGAGATAGAGCCAGTTTTCTGGCACTTACATAAACTGAACCTGTCTCTAATTATAAGAAGTCATTCTTGTTGCAATTTGGAACTGTGAGTATAGCTCTTATAAATTTTTCTTGGATAACTTCCAGCATGTTAATCTTTGTAAAAGTACAAATCTGAACACCATAAAGAAGCTGAAAAACTTTAGCAACAAAAAGACTTGCAAAGTGAGGAATAAATGGAATGGAAGAATGTGTGTGTGTGTGTGTGTTTGTGTATACCTGCTCATTTATGTAACCCACTGCTGTGTCATGCAGACACTTCTAGGGACCATCTGACTATTTATTTATTTATTTATTTATTTATTTATTTATTATTTATTTATTTGTTCAAATTTCTATACTGCCCTTCTCCTTTCAGACTCAGGGCGGTGAACAGCCAAAAATAAAAGCATTTATATACAAAAGTTAAAATAAGTTTAAAATAATTAAATAAGACTTGGCCCATAATTTAAAACATTTCCAATTTAAAATTCATATCAAAATTTTAAAAACCAGCCCTAAAATCAGGACAGCCCGGCTAACTGAAAGAAATAAGTTTTAAGGGCCCGACGAAAAGTCCGGAGGTCTGGGATCACTCGTATCTCTGGGGGTAGATTGTTCCAGAGGGTAGGTGCTACCACAGAGAAGACTCTCCCCCTGGGAGTCACCAGCTGACATTGCCTGGCCGACGGCACCCTGAGGAGACCCTCTCTGTGGGAGCGAATTGGCCGGTGGGAGGCAATTGGTGGCAGAAGGCGGTCCCGTAAGTACCCCGGCCCTAAGCCATGGAGCGCTTTAAAGGTGATCACTTGAAGTGCACCCGGAAGTCCCCCTGTCAACACAGATTGCGACTGGTCGGAGAGATAGGAGGAGAACCACTGCAAAATGATGCCCCCCACTCCCAGTCCCTCCAGCCGGCACAACATGATACCATGGTTGATGGTACTTGTAGAGTAGAAGAAGAAATCCATGAGGTCCCTAGGTGGGAAAAATTGATGTCCGTCTATCAATAAGTAAATTGGAAAAAGAATATTTTAGCAAGTTGTATTTTTTAAAAATATTACTTGAATCTCTTAACTTTATAAATACTCAATTTTGTCTAGTGTTTTGTGACCAGGGAACTACTGGATATTCACAAATGCTGGATATTACCCAGCTAAAAATTTGATCAGGAAGTGAGTAGTACACTATGGGCAAGGATGAATGCCAACACAAGCAACAGCCATGGTTCTTTTTACCAGATGATAAATGCCTCTACTATAATGATCCTAGGGACTCTATTTTTGATGGAATTTTGAATCCCATATTCAAAGAAGGTGGACAATATGAAGTTATTGCCACAGAAGAAATAGAGAAGTTGTTCGGTGAAATATACAGCATCCAAATGTAGCA
The DNA here is from genome assembly GCA_022577455.1 of Arizona elegans. Taxonomy (NCBI): domain Eukaryota; kingdom Metazoa; phylum Chordata; class Lepidosauria; order Squamata; family Colubridae; genus Arizona; species Arizona elegans. The sequence continues at coordinate 30,396,930 of JAKOOJ010000009.1, read as the reverse complement.
GAATATAATGTTGCTTACCATTTGTCTTGTCTACCACTCAGTATTTACAAGGAAGTGGACATTAATAGAATAAGCAGTATTGTTACTATATACCTTTTGCAATTCCTTGATATTCTAACAAGTAGAGCAGGAAATATTCTTGAAAATACAGTATATCTTCCACTCTTGGAATACCCTAACCAGGATCTGCATACTGGATCATTATCATCATAATTGTCATTTCATTGCCATTTTTTATCACCTTTTATGCATATATTCAGGCCTGATGTTACATTTCTGACTATTCAAGCTTTGGGCAGCCATAGACACCTTCAATTTATTAATTTGATCAATTTTATATTATCTAAAATATCATATCTGCTGCTGCTATCCATCTAGTTCTTTTTTAGCACTATGGCAGGTATTAACACATCTTGCGGGGTCAATCTTTTTTTAAAAACTCTGTTTGCTTGAGGTTTCAATATCAGCACTGTGTTATAGAGCTATAAAACTGAACCTTATTACCCCAATGTTTACTGCTCATGAGAGCAATAAGGGTTTATAAATTCTCACTCCTGCTAGTTTACACTTTAGAAAGATAAGAAAAGAAAGGCATGAAAATGCCTCCTGTCTCCCTAAATATTTATTTTCTGATTGTTGTAAGAGTTTATAAGATTTGGGCATATGATTGAGCATGAATGTCTCCAAATGAATATTACATTAAAATACTAAGTTGTAAATTGAGTTGGAGGAATGGGACCAATATTACAGTACAAAGCTGCTTACTTTTTAAAAGAATCATCTCTGTGTTTGTTTCTCCCACTTGAGCTGTTTGGTTCTCTCTCTATTTAGCCACCTGTCTGGCACCTCTCTCGACTCTGAGTGGCATTTTCTGTGATTGCTCCCCTTTGCAGTTTTGATAACTTCTGTAGAAATATAAGAATTGCAGTCTAAACTTAGAAGTTTAGTCACATAGAATAAGGTTACTTAAATAAAAGTGTTCTCAACTGGGAAATCATGTGTGTGTGTGAATGAGTGTAAGTGTGAGTGTAATGCTGTGTAGTATAGTGCATGTTTGTATGTGTGTCAGAATAATAACTAAATTACAAGACTGCATCTGATTTATTTTGGCCATGTCATGCATGCATATTCATTGGAAAAGCCAGTGATGCTAGGAATGATTATGGGAAGAAGAAGAAGAGGGGGCAAGCAAATAACTTACTGGCTTCATACTATCAAAACTGATACAAATATGAACATCCAACAACTGAAAGAAGATGTACTTGGCAGGATAGCATGGAAAGCACTTGCCTATAAAGCAGGGCTGAAATGCTCCTAGTTCGGGCCGGATCACTGGATCCGATAGTGATGGTGGTAGGTGGTTCAGAGAACCAGTAGCAAAAATCCCTGCCCCCCCCATGCCCAGCTGTGCCACGCAATCATCAGAGGCTTTTTTTAATTTTTAAAAGCATTTTTTTCTACAATCTCTTCTGCCAAAAAAATGCTTCTAAAAGTAAAAAAAAAAAAAAACATCTGATGATCACACGGCTCAGCTGGGATCATCAGAGGCTTTTAAAAGCATTTTTTCTACAACTTCTTCAGCTGAAGAGGTTGTAGAAAAAAAAGCTTTTAAAAGCCTCTGACGATCCCACTGAGTTGTCTGATCGTCAGAAGCTTTTAAAAGCAGTTTTTTCACAACCTCTTTGGGGCCGAAGAGGTTGTAGAAAAAATGTTTTTAAAAGAAAAAAAGCCTCTGCCGATCAGGCAACTCAGCTGGGATTGTCAGAGGCTTTTAAAAGCATTTTTTACAACCTCTTCCGCCAAAGAGGTTGTAGAAAAAATGGTTTTAAAAGTGTAAAAAAAAAAAAAAGTTGGCCACATCCACCCAGTCACATTACCCCCCCACCAAGCCACACCCACAGAACCAGTAGTAACAAAATTTACATTTCACCACTGCTATAAAGTTGCCATAAGTTGGACACAAACTAAATGGTTGTAACCCGTTTTTAAATTTAAAAAAAGCAAATCTTGATTCAATATGTTTTAAATCTTTTATCTTCGATTTCAAAGCAGAAAGAAGCACATGCTATTTTGATATTCTGAATTTTCAGAATGAAGTAGAGTACGATATAATCTTACTAATGTAATGCAGGTGTCTTCACCGATTGAGATGACACTCCCTTTCCTAGGCCTTTGTTTTAGTCTGATGTAATATACTGCCTTCAGCAGTCCTAACTGGAAAAGAAAAAATGATAGCATACCTTTAACAAGTATGCCCTTGTGACTCAGGACATGTAGAAACAACCGGACATGTTCTTCTGTACTGGTAGTTTTACCCAGCATCCCAAAATGTTTTAATTGCCCCACTCTTGGCTAATAAAATAGGATATAGTGACCTGCAATACAAGCAATTCTTACTTTCTGATATTAATCTTGAAATAACATTTAAGATTGCCAGGTCTGGAAAATGGCATACAAAATTAGACAAAGAATAATTAAGAGAAATTGAAGTTGTTTGAGCAGAGAATGGCTCAACTTCAGCATTATCCACTGGCCTTTTCTTTTTCTTTAATTTTAGCTACTGTATAAGCCCTTCATCGAGGCTCTATAATTGTCAGCGGCTCTATAATTCTAGATTTTAAATTAGTTTTAACGAATACGAATAATGCTTTTTAGCATATTTTAATGTATATATACTTTTTATTTATTATTGAATGTTGAACGATTTTCAAGAAACTATTTTATTCCCTTTTTCCATTCTACCGATTAATGATTGGATTAAGATTATTTGATTTGACTCCCTTTCCTGCTTTACTTGAATTTTCCCTAATACTAGACCTAATATTCTTTCTTCTAATCCACTTTTCCTCAGAGAAGACTAAAACCATACTCCATTGCTGAAACAGAGTAAGAGTAAGTATATTGGGGAGTGATAAATGGCCTTCAGACCATTTCTTTTTTCTGGGGCTATTCCAGAAAATAGCTTTGAAAATATGGCATATTTATTCCAGAATATGGTTTTGAAAATATAGTATATTTATAAGACACACACATTCATTCATTCATTCTGTCTCTGTGTGTTTATTTTGGTGTTACATGTTCTAAAGGGTCATTAATAAAAGCTCTTCATAGTTTCAAATTGACATTCTTTTTCATTGCAAGTGATCTTACTTGGCATGAAAGCTATATGTCACTGTTTCTCTTCAGAAATGCTTCTTCTGCATAATAAAGAAATGCAATAACTCACATTTCTGTACCAGTGTCAAATATATACATGGCCTGTTCTGATTAGATTTTAAATTTCAATGCCACAAGTAATAATGTAGAATATTGCCACAAAAACTAACCAAGTAATATTTGAACAATTTCCTTCCAATTCACAGATCCAGACATTACTGTAATGTTGACTTGCCATAATATTAGGCATACTGTAAATTGTTTGATATTGAATGTAAATAATGTTGGTGCATATTCAATAAAACTTTCTTGTCACCTTTGCATTTATTTACATGTCATAGCACATCTATTTTCACTCATATGGTTTCAAGTGCAGTTCTATCATTTTCCTTAAGTCATTTTTGAAACCTGTGTCATTTTCTCAACAATACTAGATAGTTTTATATCTCTGAATACTTACTCTTGTATTTGATACCAGAGGCAACTGATGAAAAGGGTATGTAATATATATCACACATTCTAAAATGCTTTAAAACAGACAACTCATATGAGTATCACAATTAATGAAAGATTTTCAGTCTCCATATTCATTGTTTCTTTTTATATGGCAAGTAGATTGAAACTGAGAAAGTCAATTTCTGATAATGACTTCTTCCTACAACATGATCTTTTTCTTTCCCTTTTCTTTTGTCTCTCCTCAGTGGGTTCCTATCACAATCAAAATTTCTATTGTGCTTCTACGTCAGGTGATATTGCAAAGTTGTATCATTATGTTGACTTTGTATAATAATTTCAGTTATGATATCCACATAAATGCAGCTCAGGATTGCACTAGGGAAATGATTGTCTTGGTATATTCAAGATATTTCTGTCCTTTCTGTTGTTCCCTATCATACCAAACTTTCTCTCTTGCAGGAAAGTTAATATAGTTACAATGATCCTGTTTTCCATAAATGGCTTCCTTAAGAGCCCAGCCCCAGCAAAGCATTTGAACCAGGAATTAGAAGATGGGAATGATGCTAGCCAATAAAAAATGAAACTGGATGAAGGTAGAATGAATGAGATAGTTAGGCTGCAACATATTGATGAATCTTTTTTCACTTCTTTTATTTTCAAGAGCTAAAGGCTAATATAGATAGATATTATTTTGAAAGATCAAATTATTGTGGATCTATGTGGTATGTAAAAGGTCCAGAGCATTTGGAGTCTATAGTTCTTAGAACCGTCAAATAAAGGCAATTTGCTAAGGGTTACAATGATTCTCCATAACATTCCTATATGGTTTTGCTTTGATTTTTCTAATTTCTAGGTTTTACTCTCAAAATAAACAATAAATGGGCATATTTTAGTTAGCCGGTCTCTCTTGATTTTATGATTTTATGTTTGGTTTTAAATTTTGATATGGATTTTAAATTGATAAATTTTAAACTATGGGAAAAATTTAATTATTTTAAATCTATTTTTAATCGTACTTTATGTATAAATGCTTTTATTTTGGCTGTTCACTGCCCTGAGTCCGAAAGGAGAAGGGCGGTATAGTAATTCAAATAATAAATAAATAAATAAATAAATAAATATTTTAATTTTGTTAAAAATTACAAATTCAGACAGCTTATAAATTTGTGGAAATGAAAATGAAGACAGGCTATTGAGGCTATCTGGTAAGAATGTACAGTATGTATGCTAAATGAATTAGAATATTAAAGAAAGTTCAGTTTACTCTGCAGAATAATAACAATAACACTGAATTCTATTCAAATATACATCTTTAGCTATGCTGTTAATGTTAATAGTTGGTAAGTGTTGTTGCAAACAATACAAGAAATAAAACTACTGCTGTCCTTTGTTACATGTACAAACATTGCAGAAGACTTCAGCATGAACTGCTAGAGCAGATTTCAAATATTTGATTTCAGATAAATTAAGACATATTTGGAAGTTTGCATACTATGTGGACTAAATAAGCAATAGAAAAAAGAACATGACTGAGATCAGTTGATCTGAAATATTTGATTGTAAAACATTAGATTTCTGGCTCTTAAGATTGTGAGATAATTCTTCTTCAGATGTCAATTTTCAGAAAGATTAACTTGCTGCAGAAAATAGCTGCTCATTTATAACTGTTTTCTGGGAAATTTTTATCAACTTTCAGCAAAAATCCAGTTACTTTTGTTGTTTGATTATGCTTAAATGTTTTAATATGTGTGTGTGTATTTGCACATATAGATACCATATATTATCTGTCTAAGATTATGATTTTCATCAGATTATGAGAAAGAACTTGCTCATATTGGAAATCACAGCCTATTAAAAGATATGTTCTAATTTTGAACAACCCTGACTTTAATAATCACTTTAGGATATAATAAATTTACAATTGAAAAGTGATCTTTGAAAAATGGAAGACAAAGAAAACTTGTCAGTGAATTAACTTTCTTTCTAGATTACAGAAAGTAAAACAAAGAATAAAATAATATTTTAAAAGATGAGTATAAAGTTAAATCCAGTACTTAAAAATTATAAAAGGAAATTTGTCAAATTATATGCCTGTTATGATAGTTTAAGGTACTGAAGGCAACACCCACATAGATAGTTAAGCAGCTTATCTGCAATAAATATTTCTAGGAGTTTGTTGGTTTGGCAAGAACAAGCCATGTAAAACTAATCTTTTCTATTTTTATGACAGACTGACTGAGTGAATGTTTTTGATATGGTGTACTCTGATCTCAGTAAAACATTTGGCAATATGGGTAAAGCACGGAAACGGCATTGGTCTCATTGGTTGATGATCTCTGGAGGGCTCGGGACAGGGGCTGTTCCTCTGTTCTGGTCCTGTTAGACTTCTCAGCGGCTTTTGATACCATTGACCATGGTATCATGCTGCGCCGGCTGGAGGGGTTGGGAGTGGGGGGCACCGTGTTATGGTGGTTCTCCTCCTATCTCTCCGACCAGTCGCAGTCCGTGTTGGCAGGGGGGCAAAGGTCGACCTCAAAGCACCTTGTTTGTGGGGTGCCGCAGGGGTCGGTTCTCTCGCCTCTCCTGTTCAACATTTATGTGAAGCTGCTGGGTGAGATCATCCATGGTTTTGGGGTGCAGTGCCATCTGTACGCTGATGACACTCAGCTGTAAATCTCCACCCCAGACCACCCCAATGATGCCCTTGAAGTGATGTCCCGGTGCCTGGAGGCCATGCGGGTCTGGATGGGGAGGAACAGGCTCCGACTCAACCCTTCCAAGACCGAGTGGCTGTGGTTGCCGGCGTCCTGATATAACCAGCTGGTGCCATCGCTGGCTATTGGGGGTGAGTCATTGGCCCCCACGGAGAGGGCTCGTAACTTGGGCATCCTCCTGGATACACAGCTGTCTTTAGAAGAGCATATGACAGCCGTGGCCAAAGGGGCTTTTTATCAGGTTCGCCTGATATGCCAGTTGCACACCTTTCTGGATTGGGACTCCTTATGCACGGTCACTCATGCCTTTGTTACTTCCTGCCTGTACATTACAGTAGTCCCGCCTGGACTACTGTAAGGCTCTCTACAAGGGGCTTCCCTTGAGGAGCACCCGGAGGCTCCAACTGATCCAGAATGCGGCCGTGCGGGTGATTATAGGGGTGGCATGGCACTCACATGTAACACCTCTCCAGCGTGAGCTGCACTGGCTTCTGGTGGTCTTCCGGGTGCGCTTCAAGGTATTGGTTTTCATCTTTAAAGCGCTCCATGGCTTAGGGCCTGGGTATCTACGAGACAACCTTCTGCCACCGTTAACCTCCCACCGACCAATACGCTCCCACAGAGAGGGTCTCCTCAGGGTGCCATCGGTCAACCAATGTTGACTGGCGACCCCCAGAGGGAGAGCCTTCTCTGTGGGGGCACCCGCCCTCTGGAATGAGCTACCCCCAGGGATATGACTGATCCCGGACCTCCGTACTTTCCGTCGGGCATTGAAGACTTTCTTATTTCAGCAAGCCGGGCTGGCTTAGAATTTTTTAATGGGTAAATTTTATGGGTAACGGGTTTTAAAGCCAAACTGATTTAATTATTTTTTAAACTATTTTAATTTTCATATTGTATGTATTTTAATCTTGGCTGTTCACTGCCCTGAGTCCTTCGGGAGAAGGGGGTATAAAAGTTTAATTAATTAATTAATTAATTAATTAATTAATAATAATAATAATAATAATAATAATAATAATAATAATAATAATAATATTTGTAATTATCTTGTGTCCTTGTGAATGTTATGGCTATAACTATGAAGTCTGGTGGATTGTTAGGGGTACTTATAAATATCATCTCTCAAAGATATAGAAGGTGAATAAATGGTATATCTATCAGGTTTATGATGGAACAAAGCAAGTGTTACTGACTAACACTTTAGAGGTTAAATAATAACTTAAGAAACCTTGGCAGAGTTGAATGCTGGGCCATATCCAATACAGGTAGTTCAATATTCAAGAGTGATGGGTTTAAGATGCTGCACTTAGGTAAGAAAAATCTAATGTTCAAGATTGGAGAATCCTGGCTGGATGAATTCCAAGGAGAACTGGAAGAATGATGAGGGATCTGGAAATCAGAAACTATATAATCTGGACATCTTCAGTCTACAATAAAGAGACTAAGTGTAGTTGTGAAAAGGGTTGGTAAATACCTAAAAGGGTTCTTAAATGCAGGTGGAAGATTAATTGTATAAATACAAGTCTGATGATAAAATTGAATAATTATTTGGCCATCAATCCATTCCAACAATGGATAAAGATAACAGTTAAAACTATTATAGATCAAGATAATATAAAATAAATATAAGGCTATTGAAATATAATAGGTCCTCATACAGAAAAACAACTTCTTTCCTAACTACTTGAACTCAGAAAGAAAAATTGGAAAATGATATCAAAAACTTGCTTTGTATGATATTAGTAAAGAATATAGAATTTTCAGACAAAAATCCTTTCATTATCATTACCCAATCATAGCTACATATTTGAATACAACTTTGAGGATTAAAAAAAATAGAAGACACACTATAAAGTGTCTATTAAAGGCTATATAAAATTACTTTAATGGAAGGATATATTCTTTCATCTTTTTTAATGAAATGAACATGAAAGCTTTGGCTTTCAAAGGCTAAAGGAACGCAATGAGGTAGAAGACATTGACATGTATGTGCTATTTCAAGTGGAAAAGTAATGGTTTCTTTCATAGAAACTAGTTTCAAGTTTATTGAAGTATATTTCCTTTTCCTTTGTCTCTTCAAAATAAACTGAATCCTATTTTTAAATAAAGCCAGAATGATAATTTTCCACAAACATTCCAAACTAACTGAGCATAAATCATCATTATCATCATCATCATGATGTAATGTAAAAAATCTATGAGACAGCAGAAAAAAACCAGCAGATTCTTTTTAAAAATGCTACTAGATTTCCACCTCATCTTGTTATTGAAATTCAGCAGAAAGTGTCATTGAAAACAGTGGTTCAGTTCATAATCTCAATTATGTTGAGATTGAAAACATGGGGGGGGGAGAGTGAGAGAGAGAGAGAGAGAGAGAGAGAGAGAGAGAGAGAGATTGATTGATTCCAATTTTCTTATTCTCCTAGGAAAATGTCCATATATTGCACAATTCTATTCATTTGATATCACTATCTCACTCTGTGATACACTTCTCCCTCCAAAAATTTTAATTGCACTTTGCTGTTGCCAAATGTTAATCCAATTTAGAATAAAATTCTAATTTATATTTTGTTTACAATTGTTACAGAAGTTTCCGATATTAGGCTTTTAAAAATAGAATATTGAGACAGAGAACTTCTTTCCTTTTATTCTTCAAACTGAAACATATGTATATATGTATCTCTTAAAAACAATAGTTTGAAATAATATAGTTTAGTATTGTAATATTTAATCATTCTGAATATGTCTCTTTTTGTCCCCCCAAATTAAACAAAAATATTACAATTATGATAGATGATGAGTAGGCACAGCAGAAGTTACCATTCTCTATTTTTATACTGTAAATATTTTGTAACATTATTTTTAGTAATTAATCTCAGTGCTTTTCTCTCAATAAAACAACTTCCAATTATTTTGAGAGGTTTTTCATAGCTGCTATTAATATACTCATTAATGAAATTCAGTATAGACTCAACATATTAAATATTACTTTGTAATTTTCATCTACTAGGCACATCAATTCTCTATGTCTATAACAATAAATTATTACAATGACATTTATCTTTCACTGTATAAAAGTTCAAATGTTGGAAATAAATTATCATATAGATATATTTTTGTATATATAGGAACATATACATATATTAAATTTTGACAAAGGAAACTAACTAATGATTTGAATGCTAGAATGAGTTAATCTGTGAAATATCATAATCCAGAACGTCTTTCATAATTTCAACATTTTTTCCTAGAAAATTGTAACCTATCTTGGAATTAATATATGGATTTGGCCTTTTTTATTAGTTATTATAGAGTAATGATATGAAATATCATGCCAACTGCAGCCTGGTCCTTAAGGTTATGGTTAATAAATACTATGAGAAAATCCAAATTCATAATCATAATCATAAATTTATTTGTCAAGCATATATAAGATAACAGGTAAAAGTATAAACATAATTTGAATACATGAAAAGAGTAAGTAAAAAGGAATATTAGGACAGGGATGGTAGGCACGCTGGTGCACTTATGCACACCCCTTACAGACCTCTTAGGAATGGGGTGAGGTCACAGTAAACAGTTTAAGGTTAAAATTTTGATGGTTTGGGGAAGAAATTACAGAGTCAGATAGTGCATTCCAGGTATTGACCACTCTGTTACTGAAGTCATATTATCTGCAATCGAGTTTGGAATGGTTTACCATAAGTTTGTATCTAAACTGAAGTAGTCATTGACAGGAAGGACATTGTGGCAGATAATTTTATGTGCTATGCTTAGGTCAGACTGAAGTCGGCATAGTTCTAAGTTGTCTAAGCCCAAAATTTGGAGTCTGGTAGCATAATATATTTTATTGCGGTTAGAGGAATGGAGGACTCTTCTCATAAAATATCTCTCTTGATTGTGTTTATGTCCGATATGCAGTGCGATTTCCAGACAGATGAGCTGTATTAAAGAATTGGTCTAGCAAATGTTTTGTATGCTCTAGTTAGTAGTACAACATTACCAGAGAAGAAGCTATGCAAGATTAGGTTAACAACTCTTAATGTCTTTTTGGCAATATTGTTACAATGGGCTCGGGCACTTAGATATTTTACAATATCTTAACTGTTATACAATATCTTAACTTTTGAGACTTAGATATGGATCAATAATTTTAAGTGCTTCTGAACTCTGTTTAGCATTTAATTTTTAATATGGTATTAACAAACTAAAATAGTTATTATAACTTTTATGAGGAATACTTAGCATATACTAAATGAAATATTCAAGAGTAAAGGGAGGTATAAAATAAGGAATTAGAATAATTTTTAGTACCTGGAATTCTAATCAAACTTGCGAACTCTGTCTATCTGTCCAATGGTTCCAACTTATAATAGTGGAATAGATTTATATATGATGAAGATCTGTCTTAATCCAGAGTGAATGTTGCTTAAAATAAAGTTCTGAAAAGATGAGTGCAATAAGAATTATTGTAGTACTAAATTTGCTGAGGAAATTGAATTTTGTATCTTAATAATTAGAGGCTACAACTAGATATTTATTAAAGATCCAGTAGTCGGCTGAGCCTTACACTCCATTAAGTGTATTTCTCAGGACGATTAATTCCTTTGGCTCTGCCCCAAAATATAAAATAAACTTCTTCAAAGTCAGGTATTTTAAATTTCCTCTTTCTCTCAAGCAAACATGAAATATTTATAATAAATTATACTTGAATTGTGTTACTCTTTTCTGAAATAATTGTGCTATCCAATTGCATTGCGACTCCATTGAGAAATACTCAGAGTTATTTGGTTGAATTAATAAAGAATCTGGTTTGGGAAGAAAAATATGTTTTTCTTCTAAAGAAACAAGCCTTAGCACATTAAGTATGATATGATATGATATGGCATGGCATGGCATGGCATGGCATGGCATGGCATGGCATGGCATAGCATAACACAGTACACTATACATAATCTGTTCAATTAATAATGCCATTTCTTTTAATATAAAAAATAAAAGTAGATAAATTAGCATATTGGGACTTTAGCCAGTGGTGGGATTCAAATAAATTAACAAACGGTTCTCTGTCCTAATGACCAGTATGGCCATAGTAGACATGGCCAGGGGTATGTGACAGGCAGCACTCGGCCTCCTGCACCTCCCTGGGAGCAAAAACAGACCGCAGGGGGCGCCACTTAAAACAAAAGTTTTTAAGACTTTTGCATTTGTGTATGCATAAGCTATAATTTCTTCAGGGAGCTTAAAGAAGGACAAATGAAGGCAGAATTGATTTGTTTTTTGTCTAGCAGACAAAGCTAAATTAAGGAGACACTGCAAGGCTTCTCGCTTAACTGGAAGATACTAATTATGGGCCTCTCGGGCTGTGGAGGGCCTGTTTTCCACCTCCCCGGGCTCTGAAGACTCTCCAGAGGCAGGAAATAGGTCAATTTTTATCTTCCATGGGCCTCTAGATGGCCCATTTTCTACCTACCTGGGCTCCAGGGCTCTCTGAAAATAGGCCTGTTTTCCAACTCCACTGGTTCCGGAATAGGGCTGCTATTCATATACCTTCACTACCAATTTGCAAATGTGAGCACATTGGAGACTATGAATTCTAGTCCTGTCTTATGCATAAAGTCAGCTGGGTAACCTTAGCCAATCACTGTTTCTCAGCCCCAGAAAGCATGCAATGGCAAAACAATGACAAAATATTCTAAAAATAACACCAAGAAAACTTGCTCAGTAGTCATCAATATTCAAAAATGACTTGAAAACAATAAACAAACAAACAAACAAAATTATGATACAACAGTACTAAGGATGGAATATAGATCGTCTAAATATATAAGAAAAACAGAATAAACAAAAAGTTTGATGCCTCTGGCCAATAAAGATAATGGTTCTTCCAATATAGCAAACATTGAACCCTACTTACTGCACTAAATTATATTCACAGCATTCATTCAAAGAGTCTCTGCCTGCCATTTAAATACATAGTATAATTCCAAAGTTGTCATTTTTAATTGGTTAGTCCAGACCACGTAAACACATTGTTGACTGTTAAGAAAAAGAAGTCAAACTAATTCATCAGAACCAGTGCTTTGGGAGATGAATGCATATTTTGGAAGAACTTCTTTATCCACTGTAGTTATCCATGCTTAATTATATTGAAGGTCTTAGTAATTTAAAAGCAGTTTTATAGTAACAAGGTTCGAACTTTGAATTTATTCATACTTCTGCATCATCACTAAACACGTGCCCATATTTTTTTTCCAAACAAGGCAAATTTCCTATTCTTTGTTATGATACAGGGAAAAGTTAGAAGAAATGTAATGGAAACAATAAAAAGTTAAGATTTATTTATTTATTTATTTATTTATTTATTTATTTAATTTGTATACTGCCCTTCTCCCAGAAGGGACTCAGGGCGGTGAACAGCCAAAATTAAAAACATACAAATGCAAAAGTTAAGATAATTAAAAGAATTAAATCACTGGCTACCCAATTTAAAGACTTATTGCTGTAATATCATTTTAGAAATTCAAACAGATTCTAAATCTGGATTATGATCTTTACATAATCGTTACACAAACCAGATTACCGTTGGTATATAGCACTAAGTTATTAATTTATAAAGCAATCAGAAACGAAATAATATAAGCAATTGCAGAATAAAAGTACAAAAGACTTATTTTTGGATAAGAGATTTACATTATGCTTGAGGCAATGAAATGGTTAGATTCACAAATATCATAAAAGCATTATGTGTGGGGGATGTATATAAATATATGCATATACATACAGTATATATATTTAAAGCAAGAATGAAACTAGAAAGAATGGGACTTTGTGCATATTTTATTAGTTTTCATTAAACAGAAACTTCAGGAAGTACATGATAGACAACAATATAGACTTTTTTATGATCAGTAGCATATAGTTGCTTGATGTACAATGATACACTAACATGGCACAGTAGAAATAATGAATGGAAATTCAATTTATTTAAAATTAACATGATACTAAGGATACACTTTATAATCTTTTATTTAGTTTGGATAATGATTTCAGTAGCAGATGGTTGGAAGTTTCAAGTTAATTGGACTCAGTAGGAAGAATAGAATTACTGTGAGGATGACTTTACTATGCTTTTCACTAGCTCTTAAATGCAGCGTAAAATGAATGACTAAATAAGAAATTGAAATTTCTGATAATGTGAGTGAATTAAAACTACATTATTAGACTACATTACATGCCAAGGGTGGAGCTACTTACTTGTAAATATATGGTTAGGGAACAAATATATAGCTATCTGAGCTAATGGTGGTAGAAAATAGAGAATCTAGTCAGCCAGCAAATGATTACTTGCTTCTAGATTAATAAAATTGTTTCCATTGTCAATAGCAAGTTGGGTAAATGCTGGTGAATTTTGCAGCACCATAGAAAGAATTGACTGCATTTATATAATATTAGGAATGAATTGTCTGTTTGGGTTATACAAATACTTGTCAACCAGCCAGGTTGGTGAGGCAAGGTGAAAGGCTGGGAGGTGAAGCAAGCAGCCGGGCAAGGCAAGATGAGGTGAGGGACTGGGCAATACAAGAAATGGCTGGGAGGGGACGGGTGCGGCGGGGCCTGGTGTGGTAGGGAGAGTCCCTCTCGATGTGAGTGATGTCTAGTTGGCCACACCAACCCAGTTACATGACTACCCTGCCATGCCTACCCAGCTGGTCATTAGGGCAGAGAACCGGTTGTTAAATTATTTGAATCCCACCACTGCGTAACCAATATATTTTCCAAGCATTTTTGATAATATAAAATACCTTTGTATGTTACTTTCAGCAACATGTACATTTTTCAATCAATTCCCCAGTATACAACTTTTGCATTTTTCGGTAAAAAGGAAGGATAATCAAATGTTGCTTTATAAATAGTTTTATGTGATGCTAACTTGGTAAGTTCTTAAAATGAAAATTGAACACGTTTCTTCCCTACTTTTATGATGCAGTTTCAGATATTATGTTCTGTTCACTGTATTTTAAAAATGAAAACAAATTAGTATTAAATCTATATTCCCCTCACCTGAAATAATTTTTAAATGGATATAACACAGCAGGTATAATCAAGTATTCAATATATAAACTTCAGATAAAAATAATTAATATAAAAACAATTACCGTATTTTTTGGTGTATAAGACACCTTTCCCCCCCAAAAAAGAGGGTGAAAATCTGGGTGTTTCTTATACTCCGAATGTAGCCCCGTCCAGCTTCTCAAAAGGAGGTTTCAGAGATTGAAAAAAACATCAGAAATGAAGCTTCAGAAAACAAGCTCCCAAACAGAAATTCAGAGGCTTTCTTTCTGAAGCTCTGTTTCAGAGGCTTTCAGAGGCAGAAAAGAAAGTTTTTTCTGAAACAGAGTTTCAGAAGTTTCAGAGGCAGGAAAAAAAAAGCAAAAAAAAAAGCAAGGCACAGAGTTCACAACCAAGGAACCTGTTGCTAAAATTCACCTCTGGGAACATCTGATTGGGGGTATTCTGGGAGGCCGATCCACCTGCCAATCAGCTTTTTTCTTATTTTTCTCCCCAAAACTAAGGTGCGTCTTATACTCTGGTGCATCTTATACTTCAAAAAAATACGGTGTATGACAAGCAAGAGAGTAATTCAAATAGAATCAGAAGCTAATTAAGATGGCTATATACTATGAGGAAGCATTAAAGGGCAAATGCTAGTTTGATATTAAATAAATAAAATAATCTAAAGTTGTCTAAAGTTTCACAATCAAGCACACCTGGAAGTAGGCCCCTGAAGATCTCAGTTGGCAAATGGAGCCATAGGTGTTTCCAGGAGTTTGAAAATTAGGTAGGAAAAATGGGTTCTGGACTCCAGACTATCCAATTATTCTAAATGAATTATTTAAATTATTCCTTTTTAAATTAACCTGCTTATGATATAAACATAAACTGTATGTGCACACATTTAATACACTTTTCTTTCTGAAATAAGGAATTATTTTATTAGTTTAGCGTGGTTCCTATTGATTAATAATTCAGGCAATGTCTTAATCTTATTTCCTTGTCTGATTACATGCATTGGATTATTAAAGCAGTCCACATTCCCAACCATGATGAGTGAGAAGATCCATATTAACAAAAAGTATCAGATTCACAATGCGGTTTTGTTTGTAGTGAATAATTGCTCGCCACTTCTAATGAAGTTACATGCAATTTCAAAAACTAATCCACAAGCCCTATCTTCTATCATAATCTAATAAGGCATTTCATGGCTTCCATGACGGCCATGGACCTGACCCAGTAATTCATGGCCCCACTCACGGGGGGGGGACACACTCTAGACTTGATTTTCGTCTCTGGCCAGTGGTTGAGTGATCTTGTTATAGGGGATATAGACATGGAACCCTTGTCATGGTCAGATCACTCACTCCTTCGTCTGGACCTTCGTACCGCTACACCCCGCTGCAGGGAGGCGGACCCAATTAGATGGGTCCGCCCCAGGTGCCTGATGGATCCTGATAGGTTCCAGACGGAGCTTGGGCCAATTCCCGATGATCTGGCACACGACTCGGCCGAGGACCTAGTAGCTGCCTGGGATCGGGCGGCTGGTGGGGCCTTGGATCGAGTCGTGCCCTTGCGGCCTCTGACCCGGTGTCGATCCCTTACGGCTCCTTGGTTCACCGAGGAGCTGAGGGAGATGAAACGCCGGAAAAGACGCCTAGAGAGCGGTTGGAGGGCCAGTTGCGCTGAATCTGACCGAACACTGGTAAGGTCGCATATTAAGACCTACCTAGTGGCGATAAAGACGGCAAAGTTTAATTACTTTTCCGCCTCTATTGCGTCATCAGGGAATCGTCCGGCAGCCCTGTTCAGGGTAACCCGCTCCCTGCTCCATCTGGGAGTGCGGGAGGATCCCTTGGAAGGCAGGGCGGAGGATTTCGGACAATACCTGTATGACAAAATCGCTCAGATCCGGGGGGACTTGGACTCTGACTGGGTAGATCGGGGCAGGGTGACGAGGAATAGTCTTGAGAATGTTATCTGGGAGGAGTTTGACACTGTGACTCCTGATGATGTGGACAGGATTTTGGGGAGACTTAGTGCGGCCACATGTTTATTGGACCCGTGTCCCTCCTGGTTGGTACTGGCCTCCCGGGAGGTTACACGAGGCTGGCTCCAGGGTGTTATCAACGCTTTGTTGAGTGAGGGTTACTTCCCCGTGGCCTTGAAAGAGGCGATGGTGAGGCCTCTCCTCAAGAAGCCGTCCCTGGATCCGGCAATATTGGCTAACTATCGTCCTGTCTCCAACCTTCGCTTTCTGGCGAAGGTTGTTGAGAGTGTGGTCGCGCGACAGTTTCCGCAATTCCTGGAGGAAACATCCTATCTGGATCCGTTCCAGTCTGGTTTCAGGCCTGGGCACAGCACGGAAACGGCATTGGTCGCGTTGGTCGATGATCTCTGGAGGGCTCAGGACAGGGGTTGTTCCTCTGTTCTGGTCCTGTTAGACCTCTCAGCGGCTTTTGATACCATCGACCATGGTATCATGCTGCACCGGTTGGAAGAGTTGGGTATGGGGGGGCACCGTGTTACGGTGGTTCTCCTCCTTTCTCTCTGACTGGTCGCAGTTCGTGTTGGCAGGGGGGCAGAGGTCGACCTCGAGGCCTCTTATATGTGGAGTGCCTCGGGGTCGGTCCTCTCGCCCCTCCTGTTCAACATTTATGTGAAGCCGCTGGGCGAGTTCATCCGTGGCTTTGGGGTGAGATACCATCAGTACGCTGATGACACTCAGCTGTACATCTCCACCCCAGGCCACCCCAACGATGCCCTTGAAGTGATGTCCCAGTGCCTGGAGGCTGTACAGATCTGGATGGGGAGGAACAGACTCAAGCTCAACCCTTCCAAGACTGAGTGGCTGTGGTTCCCGGCATCCCGATATAGTCACTTGACCCCATCACTGACTATTGGGGGCAAGTCTTTGGCCCCCACAGAGAGGGCTCGCAATCTGGGCGTCCTCCTGGATACGCAACTGTCTTTGGAGGAACATCTGACGGCTGTAACCAGGGGGACCTTTTATCAGGTTCGCCTGATCCGCCAGTTGCGGCCCTTTCTTGATCGGGATTCCTTGTGCACAGTCACTCATGCCCTCGTGACCTCTCGCCTTGATTACTGTAACGTTCTCTACATGGGGCTCCCCTTGAAGAGCACCCGGAGGCTCCAACTGGTCCAGAACGCAGCAGCGCGGATAGTGACGGGAGCAGCATGGTGCTCCCATGTAACACCGCTCCTGCGCGAGCTGCACTGGCTCCTGGTGGTCTTCCGGGTGCGCTTCAAGGTGTTGGTTATCACCTTTAAAGCGCTCCATGGCATAGGGCCTAGCTATCTTCGAGACCGCCTGCTGCCACCGACGACCTCCCATTGACCCGTGCGCTCCCACAGAGAGGGCCTCCTCGGGGTGCCATCAGCCAAACAATGTAGGCTGGTGACCCCCAGGGGGAGGGCCTTCTCTGTGGGGGCACCTACCCTCTGGAATCAGCTGCCCCTAGAGATAAGGAGAATCCAGAACCTCAGTGCCTTCCGCCGTGCCCTTAAAACCTTTTTCCAACAAGCCGGGCTGGCCTAACTCTTTTTAAGTGTTTTTAATTGTTTTTGTTTCTGTTTATTGTTTTAATTAATGGGGCCAAATTTATACATATTTTTAACTGTATTTTAATATTTGTATTTGATGTTTTTATTTGCCTGTTCACCGCCCTGAGTCCTCAGGGAGAAGGGTGGTATACAAGTTCAAAAATAAAATAAAATAAAATAAATTCTGGTGTAATTGGATGATACAGCCACTAGATGATATTAACTTTCTGAACTAGCATTCTAATCAGAGTAATGATTTATCTGGAATGAAAGTGTGGTCTTATACTCCCATTAAATATTTATATTTTGTTTCTAGTTCAATAAGATATTTACCTTTGTAAATCCTTAATTTACAAATGGAAACTAACTGCTGTCCTCTCGTTGACCAAAATCACCAATTTTTATTATGCATTTACTGAAATTTTCTTAAGGTTGAAAAGGTGGCTAATCAACAGCATTACTAACTGCTATACATCCTGGCAAATAGCATAAATGCAAAATGCTCAACAAATTAAGTGCAGAAATATAATATTCTCCCATGGAAGATATTTTGTCAGATATCCTTTCCTTATTAAAGGTTCAAGCATGAATGGCCAAATGAAGAAACCATGTACTTGATATGAAAAAATAGAAAATGAATAGCATGTGGCTTCCAACAATTCACTATGTTTGTTCTTATTCATACAATATTTTGTCTTCAGAATTAGGAGTAGCATACATTAAACAATTGTGAATATATCTCCATCATTTTCTCTCTATCAGTCTAATATCTATTATATAGATCTAACATGACTAATATGCCTAGATCAGCATTTGTTATGTCTAATATTTAGATACTCTGCTGCACACACACACAAGGCCAAAGCTGATGTGCATAGCATAGATGATTGTGCTCCCTATGTGTAGAAATCATCAATTTCCTGATGATACTGTTCCTCAAGACTTTAGCCTTAGTTTTTAGGCTATGCTGTTTTAAAAAGAGTATCTTGTCAAATGTCACACCGATTATACTGTCATATTTCAGTATTGGACAGTACTGTAGTTTCCTTATCACATAACATCCAACTCTTCCCTTGTATCTTGATTTCAGAACTGGAAAGCACGTACTTGGGTCTTGTTTGGGTTAGGCTTTAAATGGTGTATAGTATAATCACCTTCCTTCTTTAAGGTTACCATACGTTTCCCAGCTACTTCATAAAATCATGAAAATATATTTCTGTAAGAACCAGCATTTATACTTGTTTGAAATAATATCTCTATTAATATGTGTAAATTTCTACAGTAATTAAAGCAATGAATGTATAGGATTAAAAAACAAATGTATAATTCAAAATAGATTTTGTAGCTAAACTCTATGGACTATTTACTCATAGAAGTTAACTAAAACAATATGGTTTCTTAAAAGAATTGTTTTCTAGAGAATATTAAAGAAACTCAACTTCTCTAAACTCATTTAAAAAGAAAAAGTGCTACTTCCTCATGTGTTAGTATTTAATAAGTGTGCTCATAATTTTGCTTGGTAATCTGAGCAATATAAATCTTAAAGTCAATTCCTAAGGAGACAAAAATAGTGTGTTGTTTCCACAAGTAGTGACATGTTGATTGCTTAAAGATTATTGCTCTAATGCATAAAATAATCTAATAACTAACTGAAAACTCTATTCAAATAACAAGTCATTAGACAAATAGTATCATATCAAAGTAAATTAGCTGCACTGCTATCTTTAATTATCTAGCTGTTGTGCTTTGATCACAGTTGAATTGGATCATTAACTAGTTAATAGTAAGATCTTATGTAAAGGAGTATCTGCTCCTTTTTTTCTCATATAGTAGAATATACTTTAAGAAATAAGATCATACTATATCAAATAAAAAGACCTATCTGGTCCACTATTACTGTTATTTAAACTGATGAAGATTACTTACCTATACTAACCAACTGTGAATTTTCTGGAAAGACAATATATTTTTTGCCAGAATTTTAGGAGATTTTGTGTAAGATAACTATTTTTTTCTGAAAAATTCTGATAGCAAATTAAGCAAAGGAACATGTTAATAGCAAACTATCTATATATTCTGCACTCTGATATCCTTTAAAAATAACCTCCTATTTCTACTGTAAAATTAAATAATTTAATACAAACATCATGTGATCAAATCTTA
The DNA here is from genome assembly GCA_022577455.1 of Arizona elegans. Lineage (NCBI taxonomy): Eukaryota > Metazoa > Chordata > Lepidosauria > Squamata > Colubridae > Arizona > Arizona elegans. Next base: position 30,376,819 of record JAKOOJ010000009.1, on the reverse strand, counting down.
TGTGCTCACAAAAGCATAAAATTAACATTGGTTAATAAGGTTAACTCTGAACTTATCTCCTCAAACTTACAGTACTCTCCATATCTGCCTCTAATTATTCAATTAATTTGTATTTTTGTTTATTTATATGTATTTATAATCTGAACTTCAAAGGCTGCTCATTCACTTATACCTCTGTGGTGCTTACGGTGAATTAAAAGTAAGAACATCACAATAATAAAGGAATAGAAAAGTATATGCCAAGTGGAATAGACACTAATTACTGTAGATTGAGATGGTATATTTATACATCACTGTATATATCACACTGGCCCGCTGTTGGTGAAAAGAACCAAATCTTTAAGACCTTCTTAAAGGATTCTGTGGTAATATAGATCTTGGGAAGAATTCTGTTTCAAAGGACAGGTTTGATGACAGAAAAGACATGTCTCCTATATCCCATAATTGATATTAATAGATGGGACCAAATCTGTCAGATCTTAAAGGAGGAGCAGGAACAATTGAAGAAAGGTAATCCTACACTTATTCAGGTCCTTTGCAATGTAGAGCTTTGAAATGTTCAATTAGCCTAATAATCTAATGAGACAGTGGTGTTACAAGGGCATACTGAGACACACCCATAGCTGCTAGTAGTACTGCTTTCTGGACCTTCTGTAACTTCTTAGTGATCTTCAAGGACAATCCCATGTTGTACATATTGTAGTAATCCACATATGTGGGCAAGTGAATAAACTGTAACTGACAATAAGAAATTACTCCTGATTAAGCAAATGAGACAACTGGCACACAAGACAGAGTGGAAGATTTCCTGACCACAACTGTCATCTGCTTGTAGAGCTGCAAGTCTAAATAATTCCTCAATTGTGCACCATTTCCACCTGGATAAATTAAAACTTTTCCAGAACCTACAGCTATTTTGGAGTTTAGTTTAGGCCTATCAAGTCACCCACATTACTGTGACTGAGTCTTGATGGCATCATTTGCTCAGCCAAGAGTTTGAAAACTACAACTGGATAACATCAGTTTAGTTACAATCCCTGGCTTCATTCTGTTTAATGACCTTTGTCCATTATGTAAATGTTAAATAAAAGCAATGAGGACATCAAGCAGTATATCTTTTTATTTTTTTTAAAAAAAATGTTACTAAAAGTCTCTGATGAAAAAATTACAGCCTGGGGAGATTCTGTGATGTTAACATGCTTTTTGATGTTTAATGAACAGAAAAAGGTTTTCACATTGATCTGGAAAGAAGTAATTTAATAATAATAATAAAAAGAGGGACTGTTGTATGGCATATAACTTTCTTGTGAATCAAGTGATTTACCAAAATAAGCTGCAAGTTCAGTTGGCACATATTTTTCTATAATTCCAAAATAATTTCCCCAGGCAACAATTTATGTTGCTTGGTTAAAATGCAACATGAATGATTAAGAGGTGACAAAGACTAACAAGACAACATGGTTTCTCATTTGGGACTTATATGATCATGTATTATGTGAAAGCCTATTTAAAGGCAAAGCTGCTCAAGAAAATTGGGTGGAAATCAATGAAGGGAAGCTCATTAATTTAAAATCTGAATTAACTATTAATTCATATGGCACTGTTCTTCAAAGCCAGAAGAGCAAAATGCTGTCTTGTTAATGAATAATGCTAAAATGATCAGATTTAAAGCTGGCTTCATTTTGTACAACAAAAATAATTTAAATTGCTTTAACCACAGATGGTTGCATTACTTTGTTGATAATTTTATCATCTCAACTTGTTTCTAGTACTTTACTTCACATAATCAATACATTCTGACAATTTATAACTATGCTTAGCTTGATCATTTTGGCAAATTTAGGATAGTCTATACAGTAGAATATGGTTACGTACAGTAGAAATGGGTGCTTCATCACTGGAAGCTTTCAAGAAGAGACTGGATAGCTATCTGTCAGAAATGGTATAGAGCAGGGATGTCAACCCTGTGGCCGGTGGGCCAGATGCATCAGGCACTGACCCTGCCCATCCCCGGTTTAGTGAAGGGGGAAAAAGTTGCAATATATCACGTGATGATAATGTGACGCTGCAAGTTTGACACCCTTAGTATAGGGTCTCCTGCTTGAGCAAGGGGTTGGACTAAAAGACTACAAGGTCCTTTCCAACTCTGTTATTCTGGTTTGTTCTTTTCTGTTCTACTCTATATCCATGATCTAGAAACCATAATTTAATGTCTTTTTTATACTGTTAACTAAAAAAAGGAAGCATTTCTTCACATGCGTTTGCAAATTTGCAAATTCACCCACCATTTCTATTATTAATTGTTAATTTGATATTGGTGAAGCTATGGTCAATCAAATAAATGGTTTTTTAAATGTCTATTAAATCTATGGAAAGAAATCTATACATGTGACAACTAGTATATAGTGAAAATCAAATAGCCAGATTATTACCTTCTAAATAGAAAAAGAATTAAAAACTGCATTCTTCTTGTCATGAAATCAGATTTCCCAGAATTTTTTAAATAGCTTGAATATTAAATTAGAATGGGATTTATGTTTATGCAGTTCTACATATTGGTGGACCTAAAGAGACAATGAAGAGGCAATGAAATAAATCAATGTTTGCAATGACTGCATTGCAATAGGGAAAAATTGGATGTGAAGAAATGCTTGGCATGATTGCTCGCTTGTTCTCTCTCTCGCAAACAAATCCTACTGCATATAAGAAATTTATTCCTCTTGAATAAATTTCCTTAAGATTGATGTTGTAATTGTTGATTTGTAATTCTCCTCTAAATTAGTTAACTTCAAATTTGTAAGATCTAAATATAACTAGATTGTTTAGTCTGCATACAATAATATACATTGAAAAGACAAGAAGTAACTATTTTTTTTAAAAAAAATACAGGTGAAAAAACATTTTTTAATTTAAAGCGGCATTCATTCAAAAAACCTGATTAGGTATAATTCCCCTTATTAAACAATTCCAACAGAGCATTCTGCTGACAATTAATTACTTGCATTATTAATTTAGCCAATCCAATTATTTTACTTTAACATTATTTCCCCTGCTGAGCTATAAAGTAAAGGGAAGAGACAAACAACAAGTTTTCGCTCACTCACTCACTCACTTACTTACTTATTAAAATGCTATGCTGCAGAGGTGGGTTTCAGCAGGTTCTGACCAGTTCTGGAGAACTGGTAGCAGAAATTTTGAGTAGCTCGGAGAACCGGTAGTAAAAATTATGACTGGCCCTGCCCCCATCTATTCTCTGCCTCCCAAATCCCAGCTGATTGGGAGGAAATGGGGATTTTGCAATAACCTTCCCCTGTCATGCCCACAAACCCACACCCATAGAACTGGTAGTAAAAAATTTTGAAGCCCACCACTGCTATGCTGCCCTTCTCATCAAGGCAATTCTAGGCACAATCAGTGAATTTAAAAAAATCATATAAAATATTAACACAATAAATAAAGACCATACATTTAAAAGTCAATTAATATTCAATTTACCAAGATGGAGAGAAAAGGAACAAAGTGTGCATGGGGAGGAGGTGGGACTGTCTAACCTACCTAACCTGTGTACCTAGGGACCATGCTAGTACATGCTAATTTATTTCTTGCTTCTTTACTTCAATCTAAATTCATCCAAACCCCGTAAAATGAATATACTTATATCATCACATAAACAATTTGATTTTAATTTTAAAGTTAGCATTTAAACTCTGATATTATATTGTTTTTCAAAAATAATAAAAATTATTTTAAAAATCAGGATGAATCTATCAGACCAAAACCATATGGACTGTTCTGAAAATTTTCCAAAGGCATTAAATTTTGCATTTGAAAACTGATGAGCAGAGAATGTTGCTTAGCCATATTGTTAAATTTGGGGGTTTTATAATTAAGCCAATTATTTAATAATTTTAATTATTTTTAAATTTTGTTTGTCTTTGTGCTTTTAATTAGGCTGTACACTGCCCTGAGTCCTTCGGGAGAAGGGCGGTATAGAAATAAAATTAATAAATAAATAATAAATAAATAAATAAATATTGTTGAATTCATGCCAGTCTGCCAATGGGAGATGGAGATTGGACACTATTTTTTTTTATGGGAATAGGCCTGAATTTGATATTCCACATACCTTTCTTCTTTGTTGGCAGAGAAAATTGCCACCAACATCATTGGAACTGAATGATATTGAGAGCAATGAAATTACTCTTTCAAAAACTGTGGGTTGACAAATTTCATGCAAGTTATTTTTTTTCAAGCTGCTTGTTATCTAGTATTTATTTCACAGAGATTCTAACGTTCTTTTCATGTTTAAAACTTTCCATATTCTAAATCAAAATTAGCTTGTAAGTATTATGCTTTAGGGCATATGCAGAGACTTTGTTGATTGTAGAGCTAACTATGTTTGTATGTATTCAACAAGGGATTAGCAGAGATTTGCAATTCTTCTGCTACATCAGATGACAGGTCCCTTTTATGTTGTTTTCTTGATAAATTATATTTTTGGATCTGCCTCTTGGTTTCACTGAATTTAATATTAACATAGCTATACCTTCAGCATAGGTCACCACCCATGGAAATTTAATCTCCTGGAAGTGAAGAAGACACTTCGCTTCCAATGGCAAAAGCCATTGTCTTCAGTGTACATGAGGGACTAGAAAATTGCTGATATTTTCACCTAGGCAATTTAGTAAACAGTTTAAACTGGACATGCTAATGTGCTGTGCTAAGCTCCTCAGATCCTAGGAGCTTAAAATCTATTTTAATGGCTGAGATTCAAAACTTCAGTAGTCCCATTAATGAAACTATTATGGTAGATAATTCAACTTTAATACGAAACTAAACAAACATTTCTCATAGCTGATACTTTCTCAAACCTCATTGAAAAACTATTCAGTTTGAATCAAAAAGCTGAGGTGCTGACAACAGATTTTTCAAACAATATGGGCTACATCCAGGAAGATTTTTAAAAATTAATGAGATGATTTTTTAAAAAATAAATAAATTTAGGAAGACCAGTACAAGTGACACTCCAATAACACCTGCTTCATTCCAGGGCATCATCTTATAAACAGAAGGAGAGTATAAATTCTAAAAATTACCCTCCTACTAGGAAACCGTTACTGTAAATGCAATAACTGGAGTAGCAAAAATTAAGCCAATTATTATTGTGCATGAAAAATCTTAGAATTGGAAGGATCATTTACCATTTATTCTTAGCTTCTCTATTTAGGATGCCATCCTATTAAACTTCTTAAGACTGATCAAATTAAATCAATCTTCAAAGGAAATTCTGTTCCTTTTAGCACAGATAAAATTTCAAGAAGCCAACAGATTGGAAGAGATCTATTCTATATTCCAATATCAAAAAAGGAGATTTAACAGATTGTGCAAACTATTATACAATACCCTTAATTTCAGATACTAACAAAAGAACGCTTCAGATTGTCTAACACTGGTTAAACCTGTATGAAAAAATAAATGCCAGATGTTCAAACTAGTTTTAGAAAAGGGGAAGGAACATGCAAGATGATACACACTGGAGATAGTCAAAGATACCAAAAAGAAGTTGGCATGTGCTTCACTGATTATAGAGTGGCCTTTGATTTGTCAATTACATCAATCTGCATATGTACTTAGAAAAATGGGAATCCAGAACATCTCATTGTCTCCATGAGAAAGCTGAATACTGATCAGGAAGCCACAGTATGATGAAAATGGAGAAACAGACTGGTTCCAGGTTGGCAAAAGACTATACTCTCTTTTTTATTTATTCAAGTTATATATTAAATGTGTATTACATAAAGCTGGATTATAACAGTAAGAGCCAAGAAATATGCCACAGGATACCTCTTGGGAGAATCACATGAAAGGTTTTGGAAAAGGTATTCAGATTCTGTGAAGAAAGTTGCAAGACATGGTCCATATGTTATGCAAGCCTGCATTAAACTATTAAATAGTTTCTCAAAATCTTCTTAATGATTCAAACATTCTACTATTAAAAAAATAATAATAAAATTGAAATTCACCAATACACCTAAAATGCCTATAGAAAGCAACATGTTTTTTTTTTAATCAAATAACATACTACTTTAGGGTAATATTTAATATTTGGGAGGAAAATACTGCATAAGCAGAAACATATATCACAACATCAGTCTTTAGTGAAAGTACAATACCCAGTTCCTCCCCACATGCTGCTGGGACTTGAACAGATTTTCTGGTTTGAATGGTTACGGTTTCTGTAGAATACTATAATCAGGGGTCAAATGCTTCTGATTTGGACCGGATCACCCGATCTGGTAGCAATAGTGGCAGGTGGTTTGGAGAATTGGTAGCAAAAATCCCTCTCCCCACCATGCCCAGCTGAGCCGCGCAATCATCAGAGGCTTTTTTTTTATTTTTAAAAGCATTTTTTTCTACAACTTCTTCGGCTGAAAAAATGCTTTTGAAAGTAAAAAAAAAGCCTCTGATGATCAGGCAACTCAGCTGGGATTGTCAGAGGCTTTTAAAAGCATTTTTTTTGCAACCTCTTTGGCTGAAGAGGTTGTAGAAAAAATGCCTTTAAAAGCCTCTGGCAATCTCAGCTGAGTTGTCTGAATGTCAGAGGCTTTTAAAAGATTTTTTTTACAACATCTTTGGCCAAAGAGGTTGTTGAAAAAATGGCTTTAAAAGTTAAAAAAAAAGTTAGCCACACCCACTCGGTCACATTACATCTGCCCCACCACCAAGCCATGCCCACCGAACCAGTGGTAACAAATTTTACATTTCACCATGACTATAATCCATAAAAACCAGATATTGTTGAGAACCCAACCTACATGACCACAATGTGAATCCCAGGAAGTTTTTAGTCAGATTTTAAAAAGTGAACTATTCTTGTGCTAGACTACATTTTTCTTTTAAAAAAAAATCTATGCTTCTGTTAAATAATTTACAGTGAGCTTTACACATATAAAGTGTTACATAACTAAAGCCAAAGCTGAATAAGCCATCGTGGATTTTTTTACAGTTTTTGTGAATATAACCCATATAATTGAGGATAAATGGGGAGAGCCTTTAGGAATGAATGGTCTTTTTGATTAGCATATGGTCATCAAAGAGTCATATTCATTTTTGGAATTCCAAATAGAATATCATTTTTTTCTGTATTTTTTCATTTCAGTCCATACTTTCATGTCATTTAACAAGGTAATTTTTTTTTCTGCATTTGGTATTGCAAGTTATAAGCTTTCCAGAGCCTTTTGGAGTGGCTATAACAAATCAAAATCCTGTGTGTGTGTGCAAAGCACACACACATACAATGTATTAAAAACTTGAAAAGACAATGCCATTGGGATTTCTCTTTGTGTGAATAAAGGGTAAGGGGATTTTTCTTGATCTAAGAATGACAGTTTGGATGAGATTCTGACTAATTCTTGTCATGTAGATGGAAAAAAAGTATTTGTTGACTAAGATTTTTAAATTCTTTCAAAGAGATTTGGAATAATTGACAATGGAAAAAAAATCTTGGGTGGTGATATCCTAAGAATGATATATATCTGTTTCTTTAAAAATCTTCTCTTATATTATCAAGGAGATTTTTTTTAAAAAAAAATAAAGGAATATTATATTATTCCTATGTATTTTCATCTTTTCTTAAAGCTATACTAGATAGAACAGGCTTGAAACATGCATTATGGTACTGAGAGTTCCATCTGTCACATAAAATAGTTAACCCACACAAAGGTTTATCATCTCAATATAAATTAGGCCTTAGCGTACTTTGAAAATTAGAACATTGAATGAAATAAAAGAAAGATTTAACAAATCAAATTAGGGTAAACTAAATGTTTCAAAATCAGTTTGTAATTGCGTAATGTTTGATAGTGAATAGAAATTTGAAAAAAAAATGAAGTTCTTACTATTTCATCATATGCTTAATTTTGGACACAAATAACATTCTTTAAACACTTTGAACAATTTTTGAGTTGCTACATAGTCTATTTAAGTTTATGAAATTGTTTTAAAAATAATAACTGATAATAAAAACAGGATTGTGTATAGTCTGTGAATTAAAATGTGAGGTTGATGTAAAAGTACCTTGAAAGTTTTGCCAATATTTGTTTAAAAATGAAGTGTTATCAGTATGTTAATAATTATTTCTAAGGAATATTCTTTTGAGTTCATAGAATAAAACAGATAAAATATTATCAACCTACTTAGATTTAATTTTAGAAATGTTATGTGATTGTGGTGTATAATAATAAAACTTGTTGAGCATACAAAATGATACTTTGCTGCAACTGATTACATAATGTACCATTCAATTATGGCTTATATTTACTTTGTCATTATAAATGAGTTCATTATGTAAGGAATTGACTGAAATGCTGAATCAGGACAATAAAGTTCTGTATTTCTGTTTAGATTAGGCATGTTAATGTAGTTACAGGGTTCTTTTTATTAGCTTTTTTATTAACTTAGTTATATCTACTGTTGTTTCTTAATGGATATAGGACATTATTTCATATCTGAGTATCTTTGTGTTTTTCTATTCTGCAAGATCCTTTATATTGGTAGATAAAGAGCCTTGGTAGTACAGGGGTTTAAGGCACCCTGTTATTAAGCTGGTTATTAAGACCAGCTGCCTGCAATTACTGCAGGGTTCGAATCTCGCCAAGGCTCAAGGTTGACTCAGCCTTCCATCCTTTCTAAGGTAGGTGAAATGAGGACCCAGTTGTGGGGGCAATAAGCTGACTTTGTATAAATATACAAAAGGATAAAGGCTATTGCTGAGCACATTGTAAGCCGCCCTGAGTCTTCGGAGAAGGGTGGCATATAAATCAAAATTAAAAAAAAAAAAATCTCAGTATAAATTGAGATTGAGGAGAGTGGGAAGGGTGGTACATTGATGGCATAATATGAATTGGAAAGTAGGAACAGCTATATTTGAGACATGTTTTGTTGACTCCTATGTAATTTATACTGAAGGATATTTTTTTTGTGTGTGTGTTTTGTAGTTCTAAGGGGCAAGAAGCTCTTTGTTACAAAATGTAGCAATATGATCAGAATTTGTATTTGTCTCTGGGGCTTCAGGTTGATGACACTTGCTAAAAATGGTTGTAATCTGCAGTTATTATTTGTATAGATGCAACACACTTTTTTCTAATACAGTGTTGCTGATTGTGGATTTGAGTACAATCATACCATTTGGAGAAGATTCATAAATCACAATTTTAGCCTAGAATAATCATACCAATCAACAATGAATTAGTAATGAAGTAGTATTTAATTGAAGACTAAAATTATATTTTTCCTTTTTTCTTTGTTCACTTTTTACGTCATTGACAATAGGACAAATATTTCCATGGACTTTACCACAGGATAATTGCATTATTGTAATCCTTCTTATAGTTAAGAAGAATGGGGACTATTTTCTAAACTGCAGCTAATGTCATTCTTCATGAAATGTGAATCATATGCATGCAATTAATAGAGCAACTACTGCAAAACTTTTACCAGGAAGTAATGTACATTTTAGCTCTAAGCCTGAAGCCGTGATTGTGAATATAAATGTTAAATGTAGCTATAATCAGAACTCTCTACTGTCAAGAAAAAAATCTCATACTATTTAGTTCTTTCTGTCATTTGCATTTAGAACTTACTGCAGTTTAGTATCTTCAGGTTCAAAATTGCTCCAGGCTAGTCTGTGATTTAAAGCATCAGGCACCATATTAAACACTACATTTGAAATTTCTTAGGAACTGTACAAATTATAATTCATCTTGAACTAACTGGTCTAATACCATTTTAACATTCATTCAACTTCCTTGATTTCAGCAAAGTAACCACTAACTTGGTAATATGGCCTAGCTAAGAAAAGAGTTTTCTTCAGACAAAATCTCTCATAATGGAGCCCATAGCCCCTATTATCTTAATAAAGTATAAAACTAACAGGCAAAACAATTCTGCTGTTATCTTGAAACACTCCAGTTTATCCAAAATGTATGCCATGTATAATGTTGCGATGTTGGACATAAACAAAGTTGGAGAAATGTTTATTCCATATAAAGCTAAAGGTTCCCCTGCACATGCATGCTAGTCATTTCTGGCTCTAGGGGCGGCACTCATCTCAGTTTCTAAACCAAAGTGCCAGCGCTGTATGAAGACGTCTCTGTATTCATGTGGCCGGCATGACTAAATGCTAAAGGTGCACAGAGCGCTGTTACCTTCCCACCAAAGTGATCCCTATTTTTCTACTTGCATTTTTTATGTGCTTTCGAACTGCTAGGTTGGCAGAAGCTGGGACAAGTAACGGGAGCTTAATCCGTTATGCGGCACTAGGGATTCGAACCGCTGACCTTCTGATCGACAAGCTCAGCGTCTTAGCCACTAAACCATCACATCTCCTTTATTCCATATACTTACTTTTAAATATCTTACTTTCCCCTCTTATTGTTATTTAATTGTTGTTTTAAGGTTTCTCCAGTTACAAGGTTTTCTTTCTTCCCTTGTATAGCCCTCATAGAGCCTTCTCTGGCGCTTAGGAGAGTTTTTGATGTGGCATTGCAGTAGTTTTCCTCTCTTATCACAGAGTTCAGACTTCATCTTTAATAGATAGGTAGGTAGGTAGATAGGTAGGTAGATAAATAGATAGATAGATAGATAGATAGATAGATAGATAGATAGATAGATAGATAGATAGATATTGATAGATATAGATATATGTATGTGTATATGTGTGTTTTGTATGATATTTTTGTAGATATATACTTCTTTTGAGAGCAGGCAACAATATGTGCCAGTGTGCTCATCGTAAAAAAAATGACAATAAAGGTTATTTTGCCTTGCCCTGCCCTATCCTGCCTTGTATTGCCTTATTTTATCTTATCTTTAAAGCAAAAGATTCAAAAAATTGCGCTTTCAGAAAATCATCCTACGGTCTTGTCCCAAACCTTATGTCTTATTCTGTATTTCTTACCTGCATACTAAATAATTTTTTATAAGCCTGGTTTGTTTATAACCAGGAGATGAAATATAACCAAAAGCAGTAGTGTAGAAATGAAAGGATGGGTGTAATTATATTTCTAGTTCTAATGCGAGATTAAAGAAAAAGAAAGGAAACTAATGTCAAGCATATTTTAAAAAATGGAATATGGCAAAGTAGTAAGAAAGTCAGTTTCAAAGTCATATTTAAAAGTATTTTTAATTGTAAAATTTCCAGGTAAACATAAAGATCTGACTTGGCTTTTCATTACATGGAATGCAAACATATTTTTGTGTTTATGCAGGAAAGCATACATATATAAATTGTGTCAAGCATCTTCTATAAATGATATATGTTCACTTAAATACAGTTTACTTGTTGACTTTATAGGTGCTATTAGAAGAATATCTCACATGCAAAGGATACAACGTAAGTGCATAAGATAATTCTATTATTTCAAGTCATATATGGCATTATTTTGTAGATTCATTCAGGAAATGCATTATGATGATTCTAAATCAGTTTAAGATTGTTTTCTCTCAATTGAACAGCTGTTATTTTGAAAGCAAGTGCTCAACATTATAGCCTTCCAAAACTACATACTCTTGAAAACACATTTTAATATTTCTCTCCTGAGAAAAGTTATTAGCAAACAATTTAACATTTTTGGTAGGCAAAAACCTTAATGAACTGAACATGGAATAAATGTACTGAAACATGAAATAAAATTTTGTTGCTTTAAATCTCAAATAAACTTCAAATCTCAAATAATATTGCTTAACGCATTGTAGGCCACCCTGAGTCTCCGGAGAAGGGCGGCATATAAATCAAATTAAAAAAATAAATAAATAAAAATAAACTTTAAATTTATTTAAAGATTTGTAGTTGAGTTTAGTTTTTAGATTTGCAATCAATTTTATCAATCTAAAATTGATTGCAAATGTAAAAATTGGCTGTAAACTAAACTCAACTACAAATCTAAACATGCCATCTTTGAATCTCAAATCTAAATTTCACTTTGACTGAATTAAACTCATACTACCAATGGCCAAAACTACATTGATGCTTTCTTCTATAATATTTTCCTTATATGGAGATCTCTACTGTTCTTTAAACCAGTATAATATCAATTCTAATTCATTCTTGTTTAAAAGTATTTCATTTTTTGATTGATTGATATGGACTGGAATTACGGTAATCTAAATCCAATCTGCTAGAAATAATAAATCATGATTAAATGCATATTCTTTTACTTATGGACCAGAATGTGTAGCTCTTTTGGAATAAATAAGGAATTTTATCACATGGCTTCAGAATTATATTTGTTTTTTATAATGATACTTTCTTAGAAAAAGAGTTAGTATGTTTTGAATTTGCAGATAAAATTAAAAATCTAATAAGGGATAGATGTACTTTTTACACAAAAAATGATGGGATTGTCGATGCTAAAGTGTTCTAATATAACATTCTAGGAAAAAAAAGGCAGAGAATATAATTCAGTAATCTGTAAGTGACAGACTACTATCCCAAAGTCTTGGCTTGATTTATTAAATTAGTTCATTAGAGTAGAGTTTCTTTTCTATGGTTAGATTTACTCCTGGAAAAACAAAACCAGATTGGTTATATACTAGAATGGACTAGCTAAGGCCCTAGATTTCCAAAAGTCATCTATGGGATGAAGTGTGCCGGTAAAAGATGTAAGAAAAGCATCTGAAATACAAGGGAAAAACAATATGTGAGAATTTCTTGAATTCAGCAAAACAGGCCACTCATTTCTAAAAGTTACCTCTATCCTGTATTCCTTTGAAAATGTGAACCACCCACACTGATTATTCTCTGACTGCAAATTACTGTGGGCTATTTATTTAATGTGCTCAGTCAGCTATATGTGAGTCTTACATCTTCTTCTATGAGTTGAAAAATGAAAAGAGGTGCACTTTCACATAATTAAGTGATTTAGTAGAAATGTTTGAATTGCTTCTAAGGATGCTGATTGCGTATCCTGCTCTTCAGAAACTTGGAAATATTAATCTCAAAATATACAGCTGTTTGCCAATGGGCATCTTGGCTTTTCAACTGGGTATCACATGAAATACACACCTATTACACTGTGGTTGCATTTCCCAATGTTATAATATTGTCGTTTTTACAACATGGTAAGAAAACATGGGATGGCTGTATCCAAGACAGTGGTTTTGTATAATCATAGAGAATAGTTGTGTTCTTACAGTTACACAAATGGAAAGAAAACATTCAGAACATATAAAGTATTGCATTCATTTCATGGATTGCAAATATAATATAATGCTTTTGTGGGAAAACATGAATGTACAAAGTGTGTCAAGCATCCTTTATGAATGATGTCTGTTGCCCTAAATACAGTTCACTAGTTTATTTTATATGACGAATATCGTGCATGCAAAGGATGTAACATAAATTCATAGTAGAACTCTACTATTTCAATCTGTCTTTATGCCTCTATGTTTAGAGGTTCAGCAATATTCTAAGGAAAACTTAGAACCCAACCACAGGTTGACCCACTTTCTGAAAAAGGCCTTAGTACTCTTGGTTAGTAAGTAGTACTTTATATTCTTAATCCGCTTCTCCTGAGTTAATAATGATGTCTGTTCTCTATAATACACAAATAAAGACTTTTTCAAAGCAGTTCATGACCCTCAGGAATACAAATGCAAGGCTATAAAGCTGTAGAATAATCCACAAATTTCACAATGTAAACCAGAGAGTATATACACATAGAAAGACTACAGAGACACACATTTCCCTGGAGTCAATAAATGCAGATTGGAAATATACTTGCTTTTGAAATGGTATGATGGGCAAACTTACAAGCTAGAGTGAAACTACATATCATGATATACTGAAAACATTAGAACAGTATTTATCAAAATGGGGTTGTAATTCTCAAGGGGAGATCACAAGACAGTGAATGGGGAGTTACAAAAGAGTGCTTTTCAGGAAAAGTGTATCAAGCAGCATTATCAGTTCAATTCTGAAAATATGTTGAATTCAACGCAGGGCAAAATTTCAGAGCTTTTTATGATGCTGGAATGTTCATTTTGTTGTGGTTTTAGACATTAGAATAGAATAACAGAGTTGGAAGGGACCTTGGAGGTCTTCTAGTCCAAGCCCCTGCTTAGGCAGGAAACCCTACACCACTTCAGACAAATGGTTATCCAACATCTTCTTAAAAATTTCCAGTGTTGGAACATTCACAACTTCTGCAGGCAAGTTGTTCCACTGATTAATTGTTCTGTCAGGAAATTTTTCCTTAGTTCTAAGTTGCTTCTCTCCTTGATTAGTTTCTACCGATTGCTTCTTGTTCTATCCTTAGGTGCTTTGGAGAATAGTTTGACTCCTTTTTCTTTGTGACAACTCCTGAGATATTCTTTTTTTAAAATTTTTTTTTAATTATTAAAATATAAACACAAATATAAAGACAATACAATACAATACAATACAAAGACAAACAAAAAACTCACCACCTACAAACCCACCTAACATTTTACATATACGCTTTTGTCATCATCAGAATATATGTCATTGAGCTTATATAGTTTAATAAAGAGTAATTATTAAATGTCTAATTCCAATGTTATAACTTTACACTACAAATTTACATTTCTTATGGGTTCATCTCCTTATGCAAGTCTTTACCCTGATTTCTGTCCTCTACATTTTTGCTGATTTTCCTTTCCAGCCATTGATACCATTGATTCCATACAAGATAGTATTCGCTTTCTTCCTTTTCCTGGAGTTCCAGCGTCAATCTGTCCATTTCAGCACACTCGTTATCTTTGCAACGATTTTGTCTTTGGATGGGAGTTGGTCTGATTTCCAGTTTTGCGCGAACAGTAGTCTTGCTGCTGTCAAGATATGTATGATAAGGTATTTCGTTTCCTTAAGATGTTGTGCCGTTATCATGCCAAATAGAAAGAATTCTGGACTATTTTCTATTTGAATGTTCGTTATTTCTTCAATAATATTTTTTATATCTTGCCAATAGTGTTGGGCTTTCCTACATTTCCACCAAGTGTGGTAATATGTCCCCTTTTTTGATTTACATTTCCAACACAACGCCGAAGTGTTTGGGTGTATTTTGGCAAGTTGGGCTGGTGGTAAGTGCCATCTATAAAACATTTTAATGAGGTTCTCCTTGTAAGATGTGGCTCTTGTCATTTTAATGTTCTGCTTCCATAATTTCTCCCAGTCTGCCAATTGAATATTATGTCCTATGTCCCTGGTCCACATTGTCATATTATGTTTAACTGTTTCTTCTATTAATTTGTCTCTCAAAAGGTAGTTATATGTTTTAGTAATCATTTTCTGGTCTGCTCCTAATAAAATTCTGTCCAGTTTGTTCAGATCTTTTGCAATTCCATATTTGATTTTATCCGCCTTGTATCTTGAGTATATTTGAGTGTAGTGCCACCAATCAATATTTATATCGCCATTTTGGAGTTGATGTCTTGGAATAAGTTCTCCTTCATGATTTAGTAAATCTTGGTATCTCATCATCTTTCCGATTTCAAGAGTCTTTAGAAATATCAATGCCTCCATCGGGGACCACCATTTTGGTATTTTAGTATAATAAGTTTTCTTAATTCCCTGTCAAATCTTGAAGAGTGAGGCCCAAATTATGTGTCTTTGGAAGTACATGTGTTGTTTGTCTGGTCCATCCCATAGGAGCGCGTGCCATGCTCGTATGAGATCAAAGCCTTCTAGATATAAAATTCTTTTGTCATCTAATCTCATCCATTCTTTGATCCAGGTCAATCTGGCTGCTTTATAATATAGCTCCCAGTCTGGTACTGCGAGACCTCCTCTGTCTCGTGTGTCTTGTAGCGCTTTAATCTTAATTCTAGCCTTCTTTCCCTGCCATATATAGGTCATTGTAATTTTGTTGAGATTTTTGAAGAAGTCCCTTCCTGGATGTAATGGTATTACCTGGTATAGATATAGTACCCTCGGTAATATATTCATTTTAATTGAATTGATTCTGCCCATCAATGACAATTGTAGCCTGTTCCAGATTTCCAGGTCTTTTTTAATTTCTTTTAGTAATTTCGTGTAATTGTCTTCTTTGATCGTGGTTGCTTTTGCCGTCAGCCAAATACCTAAATATTTTATCTTCTTTACTAATTAGATTCCTAATTCTTC
This sequence comes from Arizona elegans, assembly GCA_022577455.1. Lineage (NCBI taxonomy): Eukaryota > Metazoa > Chordata > Lepidosauria > Squamata > Colubridae > Arizona > Arizona elegans. The sequence continues at coordinate 30,360,678 of JAKOOJ010000009.1, read as the reverse complement.
TTCTAATTCTGATCTCTGAGTCTGGGTCATATTTTTCGTCATTATTTTTGTTTTTTGTTTGTTTATTTTGAGGCCTGCGACTTCCCCGTATTGTTCTATCATCGACATCAGTCTGGGTCCAGATCGTCTTGGGTTTTCCAAGTTGAAAATTACGTCGTCTGCAAAGGCGAGCAATTTGTACTCCTTCCCTGGATCTGGAGTCCTTTGATTTCTTCCTCGTTCCTTATTTTGTTTAATAATACCTCCAATGCTATTATAAATATTAGCGGTGACATGGGACATCCTTGTCGTACTCCTTTCTGAATATCAAAAATTTGTGTCATGTCATCGTTTATTGAGATTTTTGCTGTTTGTTGGGAATAAATTTTTTTAATCAGGTTATGAAATTTCTCTCCACAGTTCATTAGTTCAAGTTGTTTTATGAAAAAAGACCAATTCAAATTGTCGAAGGCCTTCTGGGCATCAAGGGAGATTATGGCCATTTCTCTGTCTATCTTCTGATCATAATATTCCAGAATATTTATAATCATTCTCAAATTATTCTTTATTTGTCTTTTAAGTATGAAACCGTTTGGTCTGGATGTATATAGTTATGTATTATTGCTTTGAGTCTCTGAGCTAGTATTGACATGAATAGCTTATAGTCCACGTTGAGTAATGAAATTGGTCTGTAATTTTTAATTTGCGTCGGATCTGAGTCTTCTTTGTGTATTAATGTAATAATAGTTTCTGTCCAAGATTTTGGAATTTCTGCTATCAATAGTGCTTTGTTAAAAACTTGTAACAGTATTTGATCTATCGATTGTTGACAAAGTTTATAGAATTCAGTAGGAATTCCATCCAGTCCTGTAGTCTTATTGTTCTTTTGTTTTTTGCGGGCTTCCATTAGTTCCACCATTGTTATGGGCCGGTTTAACATCTGTCTGTGATCTTCTGTGAAGTGCATGAGATTGGTTTTTTGGAGGTATTTTTTGATTTGGTCTTCCGGGACCTCTTCCTGGCGATAAAGTTTTTGAAAAAAATTTTTGGCTATGTTTTTCTTCTCCAGGTGTGTGTGGTAAAGAGTTCCTGATTCGTCTTGGAGTTGGTGTATAATTCTTTTTTCTGTTTGCTTTTTTAGCTTATATGCTAACCAGCATCCAGTTTTCTTAGCATGTTCAAAATTATTTTGTTTTACCATTCTTATTTTCTGTGCCAATTCGGTTTTTGTGGTTAGATTCAGTTTATGTTTGGCCAAATTTAGCTTTTGTAGCTCAATCGTGTTGTTGGGCTGTTGTTGTAATTTAATTTCCTCTGTCTTAATTTCTTCCAATAATTCATTTCTAATTCTTTGTTTCTCCTTTTTCTTTCTTGCCACATATGCAATAGTTAGGCCTCTAATATAGCCTTTCGTGGTATCCCATAGGTTTTGTAACAATGTTGTGTCTTTTGTATTTATTTGTAGAAATATCTTGATTTCCTTTTCTATCATTTGCTGATATTCTTTTTCCTTTATTATACTTGTGTCCATTTTCCATCTCTTCTGTTTTCGGAAACCTTTCCAGACTATTTTGATAGGATTGTGATCGGCCCATATATTAGACATAATTTCTACTTTGTGTGTTTCTTTACTTAGTTGAGGTGTCATCCAAGCCATATCCAGCCTGGACCACGATTGATGTGGGCCCGAGAAATATGTATATTGTTTTGTTTTGGTATTTAGTTCTCACCAGGTGTCGTGTAGGCTCATTTCTTGTACTAAATCTTTGAATGTTTGTGGCAATGTCTTCCTTTTAATTTTATTCTTCCTAGTGCTGTGGTAATCTTCTCGTAAGTTTACTATCGCGTTAAAGTTGCCGACAATGCATACATTTTTGTAGTCCAATTCCTTTAGTTTGTCATGTAATTTTTTGTAAAAATCTAATTGGTTTCCATTTGGAGCGTAAATAGCTACTAACAATATTGTTTTTATTTACAATTTTAGTTCTACCATTAAGACTCGGCCTTCTTTATCAGTGTAAATCAGTTTAGATCTTATGTGATCTCTAATATATGTTACCACTCCCCTTTTTTTACAATCTCCTAAAGATGTGTATATTACTCCTAATTTTTATTTTCAAGTAGTTTTTTCTGTTGTTTTCTTATGTGTACTTCTTGTAATGTAATTATGTCTGCCTCTAATTTTTGCAACCTTGTAAATATCTGATGTCTTTTGCTTGGTGAGTTTAAACCATTTATATTTATGGAAATGAGCTTTTTCTCCTTCATTTCCTAGATATTGGTCCATAAAGTCTTGAGCTTTTTCTATTGTATCTATTCTGATTTTCCTTCCTTCCCATGAAATAAGTAGGCCTTCCGGTATGAGCTATCTAAATTTTATCTTGAGTTTATTCAGTTGTCTACTTAAGAAATTGTAGTCTCTTCTCTAGCCTCTGGCTCTTCTCGGTACTTGTTTCAATGTTAGAATTTCCCTCCCTTTGTACATGACTGTCTCCTCTCTCATTCTTCTATATATTTCTTCTCTCATTGTTTTTTTGTAAACCTAATATGGACTTCTTTGGGGAGTTTGTTTCTCCTTGCATAATTTGTAAAGGCTCTGTAAATTTCATCAATTCCATTTCTAATTTCGTCCTTATCTTTGTGTGTTGCCTTTGTCAGTATTTCGATCATAATCTTGCCCAGGTCTTCATCTCTCTGTTCTTCTATATTTTGGAATCTGTGGAAGAAGGATGCCTTCCCCATTTCAAGAAATGTGAGTGCATCTTCGGTGTCTTGGCTCCTCATCGTTTGTTGGTTCTCCATCCTCTCCATCCTGGAGGCTGTAGCTTCCATTTTTTCCTCCACTTTATGTATTCTCTGTTCATTTTCTATGATATTTTGCTGGATTTTCACTATCTTCTCATCTATGTTTCTAATGTCATCTTTAATTTCACCTACATCCAGTCGCAATTGTTCATGTTTTTTTTCTAGTTTCATCGTGATTTAGCATCATCTTATCTTCCATCCTTTTCATTCCCTCTTGTATCATTGCGAGGGCAGCCTGTATATTCTGCATGCCTATGATAGTATTGGTCTTTTCTTTTCCCATCTTTTGCTGTACTGGGGAGGCCACTAGTGTTTGGGTTTGGGGTACCTTTTTGGTTGTTTTAATGGTAGTTGATATACTTGAAGTAGCCATGTCTATTGTACGTGTTAGTCTTGGCCACAGTTTCATATAATTATGTATTGCCTATTTTATGTTAATGGCTTAAATGAAACGTTATTGTTGGAATTAATATTAGTGGAAATACTTCTAATCAGCAATCAGCAATATAATAATAATATATATAGAAAGAAGAGAAAAGCAGGTGGAGGGAAGGTAGAAATGGGGGAAACAGCGGGGAAAGGGCACGTTTCTAGGAATTCATAAATTACCTTATTCTTAAATTAATTGCAAGTTAAAAGATCTATTTCACTAACAGTATTTATAGTAATTCTAAAATCAATTCTATGTCAATTTATATTGCTAATTATCTTAATTGTTATAACTGTATTAAACTGTTTAAATTAATTAGCTTTCAATCAATATTTATCACATATATAGTACTCTATAGTTGTTTGAATGATCAACTTGTTATTGTTATAATCAACTTATTCTTATATAGTCACAAACAGAAAAAAGAAGAAAGAAAAAATACTAAATTCTTTTCAATTCTATTGCGTTCCAGTATGTTATAATAAGATTAAGCCAGACCATTAATAGCTATATCGTCTGTTTGTTCACCAGTTGTTTCAGTGATTCAGTAGTTAAATAGTTCAATATTTAACGATTAGATCGTTATATATCCCAGTTTTTTAGAAGAGTGCCAGTGGAAATGGTGGAAATATTGGTAGCTTCTAGAAGTCCGCTCAAAATACGTTATATCAAAGTTTGTTTCGTCTCTGTCAATGCAATGTCCACACTCTCCTTCAGTCTATTTCACACTTGGTTTTCCGATTCAGTCCAATCTGCCCAGCCGAAGCCAATAGAGTCCAATGCAATCAGTTTTTAGAAATCTGTCCAGAATCCTCCTTCCAATCTCCGGCACACCTCTCTCCTCACACTCCCTTTATTTCCTTCAATCCTCCTTCCGATCTCCGGCACACCGCTCTCCTCAGTCTATTTCACACTCGGTTTTCCAATTTAATCCAATCTGCCTGGCCGAAGCCAATAGAGTCCAATGCAATCAGTTTATAGAAATCCATCCAGAATCCTCCTTCCAATCTCCAGCACACCGGTCTCCTCACTCTCTCTTTATTTCCTTCAATCTCGCAAGATCTGTTCTTATTCTTATTCTCAATTTAGTCCTCTCGATCCAGTCCACCCCAATAAAATCCGGTTATATCGGAGTTAAATCCTCCGCAATTCTCGTCGCTCTCTCTTTTCTCTCGGCTGTTCAAAGTTTTTGCGCTGTCATATCTGTTCAAAATGGCTCCAATCCGCCCGATCCTTTTTGCCGCCGCTTGTCTAATGTCTTTTCCCGGTATCTCTGCCACCAGCATCTGCTTCTTCATCAAATGCTTTTTGGGTTTTTTTAGGTTAAAGTCCTCTGTTGATGACTTCTTTTCTTTTTTCAATCTTCGCTTCCCACTCACACAGTTGTCAGCGCCTCCGGCCAGTCTCGAAAGGCTGGTTTTTCCTCACTCTGGATTAAGGGCTTGTCTTGTACCTTCGAGGGAGTTGCGGTCTCCTCCGAGGTCCTAAGACGTTCCCCTTTAAACTATCAATCCCTCCGAGATCGATAGCGCCTATTTCGGCTCCAGATGTGGGATTGTTAGAGACTCAGGAACAGAGCGCCGTCCCTTTCGTCCCTAACGCGCTGAGGTCGCTGCCGGAAGTCCAACAACTCCTGAGATATTCAAACACTGCTATCATGTCTCCCCTAGTCCTTCTTTTCATTAAACTAGACATACCCAGTTCCTGCAAACATTCTTCATATGTTTTACTCTCCAGTCCCCTAATCATCTTTGTTGCTCTTCTCTGCACTCTTTCTAGAGTCTTGGCATCTTTTTTACATCATGGCGACCATAACTGAATGCAATATTCCAAGTGTGGCCTTACCAAGGCATTATAAAGTGGTATTAACACTTTACATGATCGTGATTCTATCCCTCTTTTCATGTAGTCAGAACTGTGTTGACTTTTTTGGCAGCTGCTGCACACTGCTGATTCATATCTAAATGGTTGTTCATTAGGACTCCAAGATCCCTCTAACAGTTACTACTATTGATCAAGGCACCACATATACTGTACCTGTGCATTTTATTTTTCTTGCCTAAATGTAGAACCTTACTTTTTTCACTGTTGAATTTCATTTTGTTAGATAGTGACCAATGTTCAAGTCTGTCAAGATCCTTCTGTATTTTGAGCCTATCTTCTAGAGTGTTGGCTATTCCTTCCACCTTGATGTCATCTGCAAATTTGATGAGTTCCCCATCTATCCCCTCATCCAAGTCATTGATGAAGATGTTGAAGAGTACTGGGCCTAAAACAGAGCCTTGGGGTATTCCATTGCATACTTCCCTCCATGTAGATGCTGTTCCATTGAGGACTATACGTTGAGTGTGATTGGTCAGCCAATTATGAATCCATTTGGTGATGATGCGGTCTAATCCACATTTTTCTACTTTATCTAGTAGTTGGTTATGGTCTACTTTATCAAATGCTTTACTGAAGTCCAAGGAATTGACAGTATTCCTCTGATCCACTAATTTTGTCACTTTGTCAAAGTGATATTAGCTCTTGAAAGGAAAGGAATAATCTTGCTCCTATGCAAACCTTTGTCCACATGATATTACCTCCCTCTCAAAGGAGAATTAGGGTAGAGGGAAAGGAAGGAAAAATATGAAATTTGAAAAAGGCAGAGAATTGCAAGCAAGGAACGGGGACAAAGTGAAAGCATCAAGCAACTAGCTGGAATCTCAGATCTCTCTGAATGTGCATTGGAGGAGAATACCACTTAAAACTGGTTGTCTTTTGGAAGTTGCAGCATTTAAAGAGGACTTTGAAATAAGCTGATGTAAGACAAGAATAGCCCTTATCATTTCTTACTTTAGAAAGGTGCAATATTACAAAGTTTGAGAAAACATGTCTCAGGCTTCCAGGCCAATGATTAGATCAGTCTTTAAGGAGTTCCTGTTTCAAAACTTGAACTGTTTCTTTGCTTGGCCTATGTGCTATTACATTTAAAAGACTCTGAATAGGTTGCAATATAAAGTTAAACATAGCAAATCTATAACATAAATATAACATGAAAGTCTTAATGTGTCACAATTTATGCAGCAAAATATTCACTTATCCCTGATTACTCCTCCAAAGATTCTTATTTGAAAAGTTAGGAAAAGAAAGCAGTCTGACTCTCTTGGGATAGGCTGACAATTCTTTACAGAATAAGTACTTTTTATTAGATCAAACTGACTAGGCAAATATGAGGAAGCCTCAGGAATACCCAGACCCTAAACCAATTTAAGGTGATAATCATCACCTTGAATTATACCTGAAAATCGGCAGAAGTAGTATTGTTACAAAAGTGAATCTAGGAACCCCTACTTGGGTTGTTATATACTGTACCAGATGAATTTTCTAATTGTCTTCAGAGGTAGATCCATGAAAAACAAGTTACCTATCTTTAGCTCAGGGGTGTCAAACTGGCAGCCCACAGGCCAGATGTGTCATGCGCAGGCCATGCCCACCTCAGCAAAGGGAAATGATAATGTGACACATAGAATTTGACACTCATACATTAGCTGAAAAGATACATACCTGTGGGATAAGAGCCTAATTTGCTATTACAGACATGGCCAAATGGCCACATTTGAGCTAAACATGTTAAGGTCTTATAGCAGGAGCTATGAGTACAGGGGAAACTCCAGATTGTGAGCTAACTGCATCTCAGAAAATAACAACACTGCTGAGAATCAAATATAGATTACCTTCGTTACTTTAATACAGATTACTGTTTACTGTAGAGATCAAATCTTGCTGCAGTTGGATACATTCTTCAACAATAGACTGATACTGGCTAATTACATGTGAAAGTCTTGCTAAAGAAGCCAATTCCTGAATAAATGGTCTGAAAAATTTAGATTACAAGTGAGCTTCATTTGAAGCCTGACAATTACGACCACTTGATTTCCAAATTAAATAAAAGTTATCATTGGCAGGAAATTGATGTTCTTGCCTAAGATCTTATTTTATGCAATAATATTCAAGTCTCATGGGCAATGTGTGAAAATGAAAAACTTTGGTGACTTTACAAGTGTTTGAATCTGTGTACTACCCACCTACTTACATCCAATAGTTTTGTAGACTCCCTATTTCCCCAGGACTATAAGATAGAATAAAGGCTGAAGTTATTGAAAATAAATACACTGTACATTTTGAAATGTGGATTTATAAAAATCTATCCTACTAAAACAAGAAACATTAAACCCTTGAACTTGTTATATGCTACTTGATTAATTCCTCTTTGCTTTTTAAGAAAGATTTTATTTTGCTACTGAAGTCACTTTACAAAATTGTAAATGGCAGTTACATATTGGTATGCTGTTTATAGAAGGTATCATGTGAAAGAAATCCAAATCAGTTCCCCCAGTTTCATTTGACAGCATTTACTCAGTAGATGTAAAAACTGCTTTTAGTAGTAGAAAAGAGATGGAAGACCATCTTACTCTATTCTTATTTTTGTTTATAGCTCACATATATCCTTGTTCCTATCTTTGTTTAGCTGATCTGCAAATGGCCATGGCATAATTCTATAAATACTTAAAGGTGGAAATAAATATCAGGAAAAAACAATTGTTTACCGAAGAATGTGCAATAGCAGTGAAGTTCAAGTTTATGCTTAATTCTTTGTGGGCAATTGAGTTTTTAGGTGTTTTTTAGCTGAACAGTACTCTTGATGACTTACTCTATTTTCCCAAGTCTTATGGCATTCACAAATTATCTTCTGAATGTGAAATAACTTTAAAAACTGTTTTCACAGTTAAGAAGGATCCAACATTTTGAAGAGTCATATTTTTACACGTTCTCAGTGAATGTTTGCAAACCTAACCATCTTGATTTAGACAAACCAGAAGTTTGGAATTTGAAAGCCCAAATGTTTATGCAAACATTTTAAAAAATTGTTCTTTATTTATTTCAAAAATACATTTATGTAAGTCAGCTGAAAATAATGATCACAGGATGACCAGACTGAATGATACTGCTAAGAGCAGGTTTTCACCATACTTGCCTGTTCCAATGAAAAAAGATTTGCTTTAAGGGACAAACTCAAGGAGCATTTGAAGGTTGCTTAATATTTCAAGTGTTAGAATATCTTGAAAAACAAATGATTTCCCCCCTCCTTTCTTTGATTATCTGTCCCACAAAAAATTTAACATTGAAGAACTGTTTGAAAATTTTATTCCAATCAGAACAATTGCCAAACAAGTGAAAGGTAACAATTCTTCACTGAAATATTTTCCTAAACGAATAATTTTGGAAAATATAATACATATTTAGTCTCTGAATTTGAATTCCAAAGCATCAAGATAGAGATTTTTTAATGGTGAAATATCTAAGTTCAAAACAAAACATGATAAAAATAAAAATTAGATTAACCCCCCCGCCCCCCAAAAAGTAAAAATATTACAACATGTGGTGAATTCATTGGTTGGACATCAAGATATGTCTGATTTTATAGATAGTTTAACAGAATTGATTATATTAAAGGAAGTTAAATGATACTGATTTGAAAACTACAATGTTACATAAAAGAGATGAAAATTTCCTGAAGTGTTTACCATATAAAGAGTTATGATACAGATCCTAGGATCTCTAAAAAGGGTAGAGTGTAATAGGACATGAGCTATAGTTTCAATAGCCCCTTCTATACAGGGGTGAAATGCTACCAGTTCGCACCAGTTAAGGCAAACCAGTAGTAATAAAAGCTACCAGTTCATTTTCGCTTTCACATCTGCTCCCAAGTCCTCAAAGTTCTTAGATGTCGACTCCTGGTTTTTAGCCATTGATTCCTGGATGGCTTGTAACATATTTTGAAGAGCCTGAATAGAGGGCGTCTTCCCCGTCGCTGACATATCTTCCGGTGTTCTTCTAGAAACTAAATACGTCGAACTTGGGGTTACAGCGGTAGGCAGAGAGATTGGGGTTACAGCGGTAGGCAGAGAGATAACACTGCCCCGAGTCCTTCGGGAGAGGGGGCGGTATAAAAATTTAATAAATAAATAAATAAATAAAATAAACTTTCTTATTTATTGTGGTAATAGTTGAAGATGTAGACATAACTGAAAACAACCACTGTTCCTCTACTCTTTGTTGAATAAATATATCAATCAAGTGTTTTAAATCAAATAAGTTAATCCATCAGCTCTTGATATATCCAAATTAGTCAATTTTCAATGTTTACTATGAGGCAGTGTATATATATCTTTCTCCCCCCTCCTTTCCTTTCTTTCTTTTCCTTTCCTTTTATTGTAATATCCAAATCCACCACTAGGTGGCATACAAGACCAACCAAGGGCAGTCTCCATCTTCAGCAATGGGGAAAAAGTCACGATGTAGCAAAAAGCTCACTTCTTCTGATAATGTGACAAAGAGAGAAGTAAAAGAGAAAATCTCACTATGTCTTCAACAAGATCAGTCAATTATTCCTCATCCAACAGACAATATATTCAAATAAAAAAAGGGAGAAGATGAAGTTTTGATAATATCAAAGTTCAAAGGGAGATCAATAACCACTTCTGAGGGGGAAATAACAGCTAGCAGCAAGAAGTTTACAAGACAGCCGTTTCTCCGTTTCAGCCGCTCCCCTAGTAAATGGCAAATCTTATATGTTTCTTAGGCAGGAGGTTCAGTCAGCTCGGAGCTAACTTAGTAAAGTAGAATTCTTACACCACGCTGGCGGGCTTCCCTCTCCAATTGGTATAGTCATGATTTTGGGGCAATCCCATGCCGCCCTCTTTCTGCGCTGGTACCCTGAGAAGAAATCTGCCAGCATGAGGGAGAGTCACCTCCTCGCATGCCCCGATGCCTCCCCTTCTTCACAAGTCTCTCCACGGCTCACAATGGCGCAGGAACAACCGCCAGACTCAGAAAAGGGAGAACTAGGATAAGCAGCTACACAATTCCTAGTCCTCCATTCAGCATGATGCAACCGGAAGCCTTAACCCCTGAGAGGGGTTAAAGAAGAAATTAAACAGATGCGAAGTGAACTGGGACATTAATACAACAAGAGGAAAAAATGAAGGAGATAGAGAAGAAGACGGAGAAATGCGAAGGACGGATGGACAGTTGGGAGAAGAGACAAATAACGATAAATAGAGACTTAGAAGAAGAAATAATTTTTCTGGAAATGGAGCGATCTTTTTTTCTTAGAATACAGAATGTGGCAGAAGAGAAAGGGGAAAAACTGGATGACATTGTAGGAGAAATAGTTGCAGAAACTTTGGAGGCAGATAGACTCATGATCCAAAGGGATATTGATGAAGCCTTTAGAGTATTCACTAGCTACGCAAAAAGGACCAATCTTCCTCGGGAAATTCATGTTCATTTTAACAAGAAAGCTTTGTTTGAAGAATTTTATAAACAAACAAGGGATCAAACTATTACATATAAAGGCCAACCTATGATAGTTTTGAAACAAATCCCACGTCTGGTAAGAAAACAGAGACGCAGATACCAATTTTTGATGACTTTCCTGAGGAAAAATGCAATTTCGTATCGTTGGTTATTACCTGAAGGTTTATTGATGACATGGAGGGATAAGAAAGTGAGGATTTGGAGTCTTCAAGAAGCAAGAGAATTCATGGAACAACAATTTAATTTGTCAGAATTAGATGTTGAAGGAGAAGGGGAAAGTAGAAGTTTGGAGGAATCGCAAGAGGAAGAAGAGGTAGAGGAGAGGAGAGAAGGAAAGGTGGGAAAGAAGGGTGGGGGAACACGAAAACTTAGGTGAGAAAAGGAAATGGGGGAATTAGTGCGTTTGATATCTGTAAATATTAACGGTTTAAATGCTCCTAATAAACGCAGTAGGATTTTGAATAAATTAAGAAAGGCTAAGTATGATATTGTCTGCATGCAGGAGACTCATATAAAAAAAGATCAAAACCATCTGTTAGAATGCCGGACGTTGGGTAAAACTTATACCTCATTAGCAGGTCAAAAAAAAAAAAAAAAAAGAGGGATAGTGGTATATGTACGACATCATTTGAAATCCCAACAGGTTTTTGCTGACCAGGAAGGCCGGGTTCTCATGCTCGAAATAGAAATTGCCCAGTGGAAGTCTTTATTGGTTTGTATTTATGCCCCAAATGACAATCAGAGAACTTTTTATCAAAACTTATATGTTAAATTGGGGAAACTGGAATATGAACATGTCTGTCTAGTGGGGGATTTCAATGCTGTAACGGATAGAATGCAGGATTATGTCCCGGGAAGCATACAAGGAAGGTTAAAGGATATTAAGAGAACATTACCAAAAATATGTAATGATTTAAGGAAGAAATTTGGATTACAGGATATATGGAGGTTGAGAAATCCCAATAAAAATCAATATACTTATTTCTCTCCCAGACACCACTTGTGGACCTGAATAAATATGATATGGATGTCTCTTGAGTTGAGGGGGCTGGTCTCGGAAGTGGAAATAGGGCCCAACCAGTGGGCGGATCATAACCCGCTAATGGTAACTTGGAAGATCCCACATTGTAGGAAAAGTAGATGGAGAATGAATATAGATATTCTGAAAGATGAAAAATTCATGAGTAAATTTAAGAGGGAGTTATATCTTTTTTTCCAGGAATATGGGGAGACTTAGTGCGGCCACATGTTTACTGGACCCGTGTCCCTCCTGGTTGGTACTGGCTTTCCGGGAGGTTACACGAGGCTGGCTCCAGGGTGTTATCAATGCTTCGTTGAGTGAGGGTTACTTCCCTACCGCCTTGAAAGAGGCGGTGGTGAGGCCTCTCCTCAAGAAGCCGTCCCTGGATCCGGCAATATTGGCCAACTATCGTCCTGTCTCCAACCTTCCCTTTATGGCGAAGGTTGTTGAGAGTGTGGTCGCATGACAGTTTCCGCAATTCCTGGAGGAAACATCTTATCTAGATCCGTTCCAGTCGGGTTTCAGGTCTGGGCACAGCACGGAAACAGCATTGGTCGCGTTGGTTGATGATCTCTGGAGGACTCGGGACAGGGGTTGCTCCTCTGTTCTGGTCCTGTTAGACCTCTCAGTGGCTTTTGATACCATCGACCATGGTATCATGCTGCACTGGCTAGAAGAGTTGGGGGTGGGAAGCACCGTGTTACAGTGGTTCTCCTCCTTTCTCTCCGACCAGTCGCAGTTTGTGTTGGCAGGGGGGCAAAGGTCGACCTCGAGGCCTCTCATTTGTGGAGTGCCGCAGGGATCGGTCCTCTCGCCCCTTCTGTTCAACATTTATGTGAAGCCGCTGGGTGAGATCATCCGTGGCTTTGGGGTGAGATACCACCAGTATGCTGATGACACCCAGCTGTACATCTCCACCCCAGGCCACCCCAACGATGCCCTTGAAGTGATGTCCCAGTCCCTTTAGGCTGTGTGGGTCTGGATGGGGAGAAACAGGCTCAAGCTCAACCCTTCCAAGACTGAGTGGCTGTGTCTCCCGGCATCCCGATATAGTCAGTTGACTCCATCACTGACTATTGGGGGCAAGTCATTGGCCCCCACAGAGAGGGCTCGCAATCTGGGAGTCCTCCTGGATATGCAGCTGTCCTTGGAGGATCATCTGATGGCTGTAACCAGGGGGACCTTTTGTCAGGTTCGCCTGATTCGCCAGTTGCGGCCCTTTCTTGATCGGGATTCCCTGTGCACAGTCACTCACGCCCTCGTCACCTCTCGCCTTGACTACTGCAACGCTCTCTACATGGGGCTTTCCTTGAGGAGCACCTGGAGGCTCCAGCTGGTCCAGAACGCAGCAGCGCGGGTAGTGACGGGAACAGCATGGCGCTCCCATGTAACACCGCTGTTTTTTCTTCTTTCATAGAGCGTACTGCAACTCTACCTCTATTATCCTTACATTTTACTCCCTTTTTCTCTCTCTTTTGGTATTAATTAAAAAGAATATCTATGTCTATGTCTGTATTTCTTTCCCTTTCTCTCCCTCTCTCTCCCTCCCTCCCTCCCTCCTTCCTTCCTTCCTTCTTTCTGTCTCTCTCTCTCTGTCCCTCTAGCTCTACTGCTACATCTATCTATCTATCTATCTATCTATCTATCTATCTATCTACCTACCTACCTATCTATCATCTATCTATCTATCTATCTATCTATCTATCTATCTATCTATCTATCTATCTCTCCTTTCAAAACTGTGCAGGTACAGTGTTGAAACCATGTTAAGTTAATGTTCTTTAGTATTTGAAGATATTTGTAGGCTGTAATTGTCTTCTTGATATGAAAAAGTGAGCTTGACTTCTCAGAAAAACATCCCCAAGTAGGGAAGATTTGTCTGTTTGGCTTCTAGGTCTTTAATATGTCATTTAAATACACTAAGTGTATATATATAAGGCAACTATTTCAGACTTCAGCAACACCACTGTCTGGTTAACAAGGGTTGCCCATAACAAAGTATGAGATCTTTTCATTTCATTTTGTCTATGGTTTACTTATTTTCTTTTGATATTTTTTCAAATAAAGATGCATATGTATGCTTGTTTTAGATAACAATAACATTCAGCTGTAGAATGTCAGATAATATCAAACTTTCATAATATTTAGGTATAGTCTGCCCACTATCTGCCTAGATTTAATTTAAATGCAGTGATTTTACAGCACACAATACCTTTAATAAGAGCAAGTCAATGAACCTCATTTGCCTTTTATAAAACATATCATAAGGCAATATAATTAAGACTAAACATATTTCCTGCAGTGAAATTAACCTACGCAAAATAAGGTTTTTATTTATTAAATAGGATATCCGGAGTTCTTGCTTATTTTTTCCCCCTACTGGGAGAGTTTTGATCTTTTGTTTCTTTTCTTTGTCCTTTGGGAACAATATTTGATTGGAAAACAGACTGCATCACCAGGCACTATTCTGTTCAATTCTCATCTTCTTCATTCTTCTCCCTGAACTATCATAAGAATTATATGTAGAGATTGTAGGTCAAGACATTTAATCTATAGTAAGTGTTATGCCATTAAATAAATAGAATCTTGCTGATTTGACATTTATTTTAGTTAATACTAAATTCTAAATAAAATTAAGGCATTTTGAACCTGCAATGTTTTTGTCATACTAATTTATTTTTCTAGATGCATGACAATAAAATAAATAATTGCTATAGTTATTGGCTGATTTTTTTGGTACAATTAGTTTACTTGCTGGTTTATTGAGTGCTTCAAGTAAAAAAGAAATGATCAAAAAGATTAAAAAATATATACTAGAAATCACAGAAAGAACCCTGTGTATAATATATGGTTAATTACCTTCTAGAGTATAGGAAAAAATCCCTGTATCTGCTTCAATGAGAAATCTTAATAAAATCATTTCTTAGATCTTATGTATGGTTTATTGGGCATATTAAAAAGTTTAATTTGCTGTCATCTGTCCTTAAACTATAATCTGGAATATAACCACAAAATCTGGAATCTCTCAATATAGAAAGATCTTTGGATATATCATGTTTGAAGGCTGCAAAAAATGGGGTTTATGGACTCTTGGAAGGTATAATTAGCTATGAGAATTATCCCAATTGCAAATGAATAGAATAGAATAGAATTTTTATTGGCCAAGTGTGATTGGACACACAAAGAATTTGTCTTGGTGCATATGCTCTCAGTGTACATGAAATAAAAGATACGTTCATCAAGAATCATAAGGTAGAACACTTAATGATAGTCATAGGTTACAATTAAGCAATCAGGAAACAATATCAATATAAATCGTAAGGATACCAGCAACAAAGTTACAGTCATACAGTCATAAGTGGGAGGAGATGTGGTATGCTACCAAAGATGTAACGGTGTTAGTATCATCAGTTTATACACATAGGACCCCAAAGGTATCACAGCTAGTTCTTGATTCATGACCACAATCAGGACTGTAATTTCCATGATAAGTCAGTATGGTTTTAAAGTGAGATGTCACATGTCTGCACTGATTTATGCTGACAAGTAATCCTGTTGCAGTTTTTTCACCTAGAATCACAGTTCATTTAGCAAGCACTCATTCTAAGCCAAGTCATGCTTGGGTTTGGTCCCTTTAATCCCAAATCAATGGTGAGATTCAAATAATTTAACAACTAGTTCTCTGCCCTAATGACCAGTTGGATAGTCATGTGACTGGGTGGGCGTGGCCAATTTGAAAACCCTTAGAAAATTTCTCCTTAGTCCAACTCACAATAAAATCACACAATAAAATAGCACTGTTTCAATATTTAAAATGGAACAGAACAGAATAGAATAGAATAACAGAGCTGGAATGGAGCTTGGTCTTCTAGTCCAACCCCCTGCTTAGGCAAAAAACCCTACACCACTTCAGACAAATGGTTATCCAATCTCTTCTTAAAAACTTCCAATGTTGGAGCTTACAACTTCTGGAGACAAATTGTTCCACTGATTAATTGTTCTGTCAGGAAATTTGAAGGGCTCCTACAAAAATGAGGGAGTCAATCTATTTTCCAAAGCACCAAAAGGCATGACAAGAAACAATAAATGGAAACTAACCAAAGAGAGAAGCAAGCTAGGACTAAGAAGAAATTTCCTAAGGGTAATACTAATCAACAATGGAACAGCTTGTTTTCAGAAGTTGTGGGAGCTTCATCACTGGAGGCTTTCATGAAGAGATTAGACTGCCATTTGTCAGAAATCCTGCATGGGCAAGGGATTGGACTAGATGACCTACAAGGTCCCTTCTAACTCAGTTAATTTGTATGATCTGTAAGGTTCTATTGTTTCTATGCTGACTGCATTCCTGTGGTTTTGTTATCGCAACTAAGTATTCACCTATTAAATGGTCCTTGGTTGTCTGCCCGGAGCTATTAATAGAGAAGAAAAAAGAACCTCTCTTTCACTTTAATCCCCTCCCCCCCCGAGTTTTAAAGAGGCTAGAATTTTTCTGCTGAGGAAATGGTTATATGGTTCTTCTTTTTCTTTTCCCTTTCTTTGGTTAATTATAAACGAGCAGGAATGTCTAAGGTGTGTGAGCTACTGGAATCAGGCAGGCAGGCAGTAGGCAGGCAGCCTTGACTATTCAGCCGGTTCGCAGAAGTCCACAAATAGTTAAAACTGGTTTTTCCAAACTGGTGAGAACCGGCTGAATCCCACTACTGTCCCAAGTTTCGGTAAGGTATCTAATTTCCACACCTGCCCATCATCCTTTCCATTTCTTTTTTCTGTGCTACTTTCCAGCTTGTGGGGTGGCAAGGAAGGTGGCAAGTAACTCCAAAACTAAAGGGCTTTGTGACTTAAGCTTACTGAAATGTAATGAGGTAAGAGCAATTGTTACTTAATTATTGTTACAATTTTTGGAGCACCTAGGTTTACAGAGAAATGGCTTATAACAGCCAAATGAAACATCAGCTCAAAATCTTTCCAATTTGTTTTTTTTTTTTTTTAAATCAAAATAAATTCTAGTATGGGAACAGGGAACAAATCACCATCACTTTGTTTTAGAAACCCCCAAGTTATATAAGCTAAAGTCCACATTCCATTCTTTAACTTCTTCTGTGCTCATAAAGGCAAAGAAAGAAGTGATACATAAAAAAGTGAACTATTAGTTTTTTCTTGTCTTTTTCCCCAAGTATACTAACTTGCAAAGTTTAATGGGAGAAGATAAAACAACAGCTGAGTTGACACCCCAGGATTGATTCTAAGCTTTTCTTTTTGATGTGGATTTTCTTTTTATTTCTCCTGACCTTTGGAGTGGAAAGAATAGACAGAAAAAATTACCAGGTTTAAGTCAAGGCCTAAGTTTTCACTCCCTAGTGAAAGTCTGCTCATTCCAACAATTTTAGTATTTTTCAAATACTTTTTCCGATTGCTGTTGCAGATGCCTTGTGGAAAGCATAATAGATGAGCAGGTAGATGTTGTAGTTTTTATAAACATTGGCATACTTGTGTGTTTGTGAAACTAGACAGGAAGAAAACTCAAACATCAGATGTTATGTTATAATAGATTTAAATGGCAGCCAAATGTTCTGCTTCTACTCAGAAAAAGAATAACTACTTCTTCAGCAGTAGCACTTGTTAGTCATAGTGTAATACACCAAGAACAGAAGTTTCAGGACATTATCTGGTCTTCATTTACATAAACAGGTGCACTTTTTTTCCTTCAAATTTTTGTAAAGATCTTGGTCTAAAACAGGGGTCTGCAACCTTACACACTCAAAGATCCATTTGGAACTGTTTCCCACAGAAAAGAAAACACCGGGACCCACAAAACCCTTCCCGTGCCTGACTATTTCTTGTGCGGCCACAAAACTAGCATATGTAGTTGAATTAAATGTTCTGTTTTCTTCTGAAAGTTCTATTTTCTTGGATTTATCCATGGGTGGCCTACCAGGGGTTGAAAAGCTCAATGCTTGCAGGACCACCTCCTACCGGCCTCCAGTGCACTCACATAGGACTGTCCTCCTCTGGGTGCCATCAGCCAGACAATGTCGGCTGGGAGCGCACAGGATGAGGGTGTTCTCTGTGGCCGCACCGACCCTCTGGAACGAGTTACCCACTGGGCTCCGGACGGCCCTTACCTCCGCTCTTTCTGCAGTGACCTGAAGACATGGCTTTTTCAGCAAATCTTCTGATCTGTTTGGGAGCTATAGTTTTAATTTGGGGATTTTAATTGGATTTTTAGCATTATTTACAGTATTGTTTTGTTTTATTTCTGTGAGCCGCCCCAAGTCCTTCGGGAGAAGGGCGGCATATAAATATTATCAAATAAAATAAATCACGTGCCAGCATTGGCAGCTGTGAGTGATTTTTGAGTAACAGGGAGCCACAGCAGATGGGTGAAAGATGTGGCTTCAGAGCTGCAGGTTGCTGACCCCTGGTCTAAAACATATCAGTACATTAAGAGCATGTCTGCTTTATGATAAAATGCATATCAAAAACTTTCCTTTAAAATGAAATACAACATTTAAGCCATTATTCAAGCTGCTTATTTTAAATATTATAGATTGATTTGAAAGAGATACTAATATATGAATGAATATATTGACTTGATATACCTTGACTTAATTTGAATATAAATTTTATTTTATTAACTAAAAAAAAGGAAATTGGCTAGTGTTAATTGTAATAGTTATCACCGTTATGGTAGGAGTAATGTGTGGCATTCATGCTAACATTGTCGATATTGTGCTTTCCGGTCATATCAAACTTAGGCCTGATTTCTATTGGTATAACAGCAACATGAGATCATGAGATGATTCCCAAATACAGTTAAAATCTGAAGTCTGAAGAGAATGGAATTGTACTGTTTCTTTCCTTTTTCCATCTTTTGTGGAAAATAATTTCTTAAGATTCTGATTAGCATAAAAACTCCTGTTTTACATTCCTGTAATCCCTTAATTTGGGGTAGAGTTGGGGTGACTGAATGAAGCTGACTATTTACTTCCTGACTCCATGTGGAGATGGAGAGGAACATCTGACACTACCTAAGATTGAGCTCTCAACCTTCTGAGTGGGAGATGTGTTTTCGCCAGCAGGCCACCATGTCACTTAATAATCTGAATAGCATAAATGTCATAAATGCAAAATGCAGGATCTCCACTCAAGTGCTACTTCACCTTCTCAAAAGCAAATGGTTGATACAGGAAATGAATCAGAGTAGAATTGGAATTTCTCCTCTAATTCTCCTTTTTACAAAATTGTGATTTTTTTAATGAAAATATATTGAATAATACTGATTTTTTTCCTGTTGTTCAGCTGCTAACTTGTGTCCAACTCTTTGGGACCCCATGGACCATAGCACGCCAGGCCCCTCTGTCCTCCACTGTTTCTCTGAGTTTGCCCATTGATGATGACACTAACTAACCATCTGATCCTCTGCCCACTTTTCTCTTTTTGCTGTCAATAATACTGATATTACTGCAATTCCTTTCAAGATTATATTTGAATATTCCTGAGAGAACCAAATAAAGGTTAACCAAGGAGAAAGGCATAAAGAGTTAATACCTTATTTTGTGAAAATAAAATTGAAATAGAGGATGGACAAGTGTAGAAGCTTTACATTCTACCGTAAAAAGCCTGGGAAAAAAGCCTTGGATTTGCTATTGCTGTGACTTGATCAAGAAGTACTTTATCTTGACCTTTATGAAGTATCAAGAGAAACCAAAAATGATAGTTAAAGCTGTCTCAGTGGAAGTTCAAAAGCTCCTTAACCTTTAAAAGTGAACAAAATACTGCTAAAGTTTCTATGGACCCAGTAGCTTCTGATTTTACTGCTTTTATAATTTGTTTTTATTTTACCATAAGGTTACAGGGGCATTGGTGTTAAAATTATGCTTAAAGTGTAGTCCTTTTCAAGAAATGTTTCTTGTTCAAGATTGTCAGTATATAAATAACAATATTTACCTATTTTGTTTTTGCTGTATTATATAATACAATCTCTTTGAAGCCAGGATAAAATTAAATAAAAACACATTAAAATAGTTTTTAAAATATTATTATATACTTCAAAATTTGATTAGCATTGAAAACAGTCGGTCATATTTAAGAATGCCTACAGTTCATTAAATCCTTCTCATTTCAGGAACAAAAACAAATAAAATATTTTATTTACACATTTTAATAGCTATCTATATATTATTCAGTGAGGTAAAATCAGATTAGACAGCAATCTTACCTCTAAATATAGTAAATTCAATTTATGTGAACAATTAAATGTCCATAATCATAATATTCACTTTCTCAGTAAGTTTCTTACTTAATTTCTGATAACTTTATTTTAAAGAAATTCAAAATTTGTGAAACTCATACTTAATTACAATTAGCAACCAGTTAACATTGCATTGTGCCCTTTAAACAGTTATTAAAATGGAAATAATTTCTAAAATAACACTGGGTAGAAAAACTAAAATTGTGAAAACAAGTAATATGTCTCTTAGCACATGAATCAGATTTTCTCTGAAGTATCAGATAAATTCATGATCTCATTTATTGCTATACAGGAGAAAATGATATAAGCTCATTGCATCCATCAGTCCCAATAAATTACTCAGTTAAGACTGAATAATAGACTTATTTTTTTTCCCTGTGGGGAAAAACATCTGAAAAAGTGCCTTTCTCGAGTTGATAAAGACTTTTACTTTATTGATTGAACACTTTCGTGCTAAGTCTTCACAAAAGAATTACTGATCAGCAAACCTCATTGGCTGAGCCTCAGGTTAATACTTTCTTTGCCTAAAGAGTTTCAAAGTTAGTTTCAAAACACCCCAACTTGCAAATATGAAAGTTTAAAGAACATTATGAATAATTCTTAGAATATAAGTACACAGTTAAACAACTGTATACTCCATATAGTTTTAGCGCAAAAAATATTTTAGCATGAAAGTTTCTTTTCTTTTTTCTTTCCTTTTCTTAATTTTTTAACTTAAACATTCAATCTTCCATTAAACAGCGTGTCGCATGGGTACAAATATCTCTGTGCAATAACAATCAAAATTTACAGCACTATTCATTACATTGATATTGATTCTCTAAAATAATAATAATAATAATAATAATAATAATAATAATAATAGCCTAATACATCTATTCATTTCTCCCTCTTAATGTATCTTCTAATTAGAAAGCATGAAAGTTTCTATTTAGTATCGCCAAATGTCAGGATACAAAAATATGGTTATTTACAAGAGGTTGTAGCGAGGAGGAAAAACAGAAACAATTATGTACAAAATTAATTTCTAATATTATGCTTATATATTTGATGGCAATTTTGATTTTTAGTTAACTGAATATTTTCTTCAAAAAAAAAATGGTCCAAGTAGGATTATCTTTATATTTGAGATTCTATGTATAATCAAAGTGTGAAAGTATGGGACTGTATCTATTTATGAAGTTGTTTAAAAAAAAAAAAACCTTGTAACCTCCATTTTGAAACTTACAATATCTGCTTAGAACATTGTTTAGAGACTGCTTTCACCACTTTAAAGATTCTGTACTTATGCAATAATTAACTAGCTTAGTACTGATCAGTTTCTGTGAAAAACAGTTTGTGAGAATATGTACTTGGGAATGAAATTTAGAAATCTAGGTACTTATTGCAGACTCTTGGGTGCATTCTGATCAGATTATAATATAAGAGCTGTTGCACTGCTGAATCCACTGATTGGTCAATCAGTGTGGGAGAAAGAATCGAAACACAATGTAGACATTCATTTGCTCCAAATTCTATGTTAAAGTACCCAATATACACATTACAGAATTTTGTTACCCCCTGAATTGTAATCCCATGAAGCTGCAATGCAGGCAGCCAGTAAATCTAATCTAGGAATGATAAACAAGATAAAAATGTGTTTGGAACAAAATAGTCTGTAATGTTTCACTGGAACAGGCTGAGTTGGTCGTATTCCACAGAACAGAAACCAGAAAAGAGTTTTTGTGTTGTCCTCAAAACAAAATTCTAAAAATATAAATGATTTTTTAAAGCATGTAATACTTAAATGTTGCATGCGTATTTGTGCGTGTGAAAAGGAGATCAAAGAAAATCTAGTAAATCCGATGAAATGTTTTGGAGGGGAAGGATGTTGCACTTTGATTTCTGTTCCTGCTATTTGTTTGTTTTAGTCTCCAGAAGGAGCATTACAGTGATAAATGCCCCTTTTAGAAAGGATGGTGCATACCATTTTGAAGGATGTAGTAAAAAAGCAAAAATAGTCAACCATTAGGTATTCTGCCTACTGACAAGAAATAGGGAATTTAGTTGGAGAGGATGAAGCATCTAAATGTCTTTCATCCCAGGACATGGGACAGAAACCACATTGGTCAGTCTTGTGAAAGGCAGAAGTAGCTCTCAGGGGTCTTTTGCATGATCAACAATGGTATTCTAGACTTGTGAGTGTGACTCACTGGGTTATAGTAGTGGTGGGATTCTGCCGGTTCTAGGAGGTTCGGCCGAACCCTTTGTTAAATTGCTGGCTCGCCCCGCCCCTTGCCCTGCCCCTCTGCACCACTATTTATTGCCAATAAATAGTGGTGGGCGAGGGGCGGGCGAGCCAGCAATTTAACAAAGGGTTCTGTGTTTTTTTGTAATTTTATTGGGCCGCAGAGCTTCAGCATAGGCTAATAAGCCCTTGCTAATTAATTAATTGGTAAATATAATTAATTGATTTGTAAGAAATTGGATTGCATGGAAATAATTGGAATACTCATGTTCATATTGATTAATATACAAAAAAGGCAGTTATATAACTAATTGAGTTATATTAAAATGTTGAATTTATATTAAACAACTGTAATATTACATAATTAACCAATGTGAGGATGGATATAAAAATAGATGACAATGGGAAGGGGTATAATATAGAATAGAAGGGAAAAATTGAATTTGATTAAGATTAGAGATGAAGATGAAGGGTAATATTGGTTTTTACAAAACTAGATGAGGAATAAATATGGCAAAAAGGAAATATAGAAATTGTAAATTTAATTGAAATGACTAAACACTGTTTAAATTTGTGAACCGGCCAAATACTCTGTTCAAAGAAAATACATTGTATGTTTGTATGTGTGTTTCTAATTATTGTTATTTATTCATATTTGTTCTCTTTTATTCTTTAAAGTTTAACAATTCATTCTTTATTTAATATCTTTATATTTGTTTGGGGTTGGCTTTCTTCCCTTTCATGTTTTTTATTGTACAGCAATCTTTCTCCTCAAACCTACCACCTCTCTCTTTTCTTTCCTTCTTACTTTCTCTTCCACCCCTCTTCTTCTCCTCCCGACTTCCTCTTCCTTTCTCCTTCTCCTCCTCTCTTCCTCCCTCTCTTACCCTCCCTCCTACTCTAATTTTCCTTCCCTTCCTTCATCCCTCTCTATTTCTGTATCCTTTTATGCATATGGACTACTCAGAGGGCTGAAAAAATTATTTCTGACTGGTCCTCGCACTTTTGACCAGTCCTCGAACTTACGACTGTCCTCACATTTTATGTTTTTGCCCTATCTTGTCACCATGGTGAAGAGAAGCAGTTGTGAAATGAGTGACACGGTTGTTAAGAAAGCTACAATGGGCATAAAGGATGACCAGTCATAAGTGCGAAGACCGGTCAAAAGTGTGAGGACCTGTCAGAAATCACTTTTTTCAGCCCTCTGGGTAGTCCTTTTGTGCATATGGACTACTCAGAGGGCTGAAAAGGTTATTTTTGACTGGTCCTCACACTTTTGACCAGTCCTCGAACTTACGAGGACAACTTACATTTTACATTTTTGCCCTATCTTGTCACCATGGTGAAGAGAAGCAGTTGTGAAATGAGTGACATGGTTGTTAAGAATGCTACAATGGGCATAAATGATGACCAGTCATAAGTGCGAAGACGGTCAAAAGTGCGAGGACCAGTCAGAAATCACTTTTTTCAGCCCTCTGGGTAGTCCTTTTGTGCATATGGACTACTCAGAGGGCTGAAAAAGTTATTTTTGACTGGTCCTCACACTTTTGACCAGTCCTCGAATTTACGACTGTCCTCACATTTTACGTTTTTGCCCTATCTTGTCACCATGGTGAAGAGAAGCAGTTGTGAAATGAGTGACACGGTTGTTAAGAATGCCGCAACGGGCATAAATGTGAGGATGGTCATAAGTGCGAGGACTGGTCAAAACTGCGAGGACCAGTCAGAAATGACTTTTTTCAGCCCTCTGTAGTCCCTATGCAGATAGCCACGCCCACCGGTCACATGACCAGCTAGCCACGCCCACCCAGTCACATGACCAGCTAGCCACGCTCACCCGGTCCCATGACCAGCTAGCCACACCCCCAACTAAGCCACACCCACAGAACCGGTTGTTAAAAAAATTGAATCCCACCACTGGGTTATAGTCATTCACCACATTCATGGTTAAATGGTTCCAGTTGGGGGTTATGAAGACTTAGAAGTAGAGCCCTTGATGACATCCTGGGTAGGATGCCATATGTCTTCATCCTTATTTTATTTACAATCTGTATAAAATCTTAGGAAATCACTGGTTCAAGATGAGATATCTCCAATGGGAGGATGTTAATCGGTTGTGGTGGATGAAGAACAATGGGTCCCTTTTTCCTTCTTTCTTTCCTTCCTATATAAATTACAATACATGTTTTATATTATAGACATTGTTGTATCTATTACAGCAGTTTATCACTTTTATCAGTAGCGATGAGTTCAAGGAATGAAAATAACATGCAACCATGTATGTATGTCATATGTATATTTATTTTATTTTATTTTATTTATTTTGTCAAGCATATATTAGATAACAGTTATACTGTAAGTATAAACATAATTATGAATACATGAAATGGATACGAATAAAAGGGAACATTAGGACAGGGACGGTAGGCATGCTGGTGTGTTTATGCATGGCCCTTAAAGATCTCTTAGGAATGGGGTGAGGTCGACAGTAGACAGTACACAGACTAAGATTAAAGTTTTTGGGGGTTTGGGGAAGAAACTACAGTTAGGTAGTGTATTCCAGGCATTGACCACTCTGTTCCTGAAATTGCATTTTCTACAATAGAGTTTGGAATGGTTTACCTTAAGTTTGTATTTATTGTTTGCTCGTGTATTGTTGTGGTTGAAACTGAAATAGTCATTGACAGGTACGACATTGTAGTAGATAATTTTATGTACTACGTTTAGGTCAGACTGAAGGTGGCGTAGTTCTAATTTGTCTAAGCCCAAAATTTCAAGTCTGATGGCAGAAGTATTCTATTGTGGTTAGAGGAACTCTTCTCGTGAAATATCTCTGGACTCTCTCAATTGTATTAAAGTCCAATATCCAGTGCAGTTCCAGACAGATGAGATGTATTTGAGAATTGGTCTAGCAAATGTTTTGTATACTTTAGTTAATAGTACAATATTACCAGAGAAGAAGCTATGCAAGATTAGGTTAACAACTTTTAATGCCTTTTTTGCAATGCTTTTACAGTGTGCTCTGGCACTTAGATTGTTTGAGATGAGTACTCCAAGGTCCTTGACAGAGTGAGGTCATCTATGAGGTCGTATCCACCCAGCTTGTATTTTGTCTTTTGATTTTTTTTGCCAATGTTAAGATAGAGCATTTGTTGGTTGAGATTTGGAGTTGCCAATTGTTTAACCATTCTGATAGATAATCAGGGTCTTTTTGTAGGGTAGCGGCATTGTCAGTGGTGTTGAATAGGTTTACATCATCAGCGAATAGAACACGGTTGCTTATAATATGATCACAAAGGTCGTTTATGTAAAGTATAAAGAGTGTTGGTCCTAAAATGCTTCCTTGGGGGACACCGTTGTTAACAGGTGCAGGGTTTGATAGAGCGTTCCCTATTTTGACTACTTGTGCCTGTTTGATAGGAATGCAGCTATCCACTTATGCAGGGATCCGGAAATGCCATAAGATTTTAGTTTTAGAAGTAGTTTGTCGTATACTATAGAATCAAAGGTTTTACAGAAGCCTATGATTGCAGGTTGCAGATTGCAAGACAATTTTTTTCTGAAGCCAACCTGTTTGTTAGAGAGTAGGTTGTTTGTCTCTAAGTAGACGGTAATATACAAATTCAAATTTGTATTTGTATTTGTATTGTGTATGTGTATGTACATGTGTAGTGATAATAGTAATTTTAAACTTTGCTACAAAATATATTGCAATTGAAAGCAGTAAAATAATGAAAACTTACTTTTCACCATGTAGCTTAAATATTTCCTTTTAAAAATGTTAAATAAAATGATACACATCCTTGAAATTGCAATTTGGCAGATCCCACAGGGTGAAAAGCAGGAGGTCCACTCCTAGAAGCATTCTGGTTCATGATACCCTAATCCTATCTCCTGCTTCTTGGAGTAGTAGCTGGATAGTTTTTGCTGACACCATTTTTATTGTAAGTAGTATCTCATCTAGCAAGCTTCCTTCCTCACCTTGGTGTCTGAGACAAATATGGTTTCCATATTCTGTGTTAAATTTATGGCCATTAATAGGTAAAAGAGGAAAAATGCTAGACTATCCTAGCTATAAAATATTAAAGTATGTGACTATTCCAATTTTATAGGGAATAGATAAAATTAGAGTTTATTAAAAAGAAAAAAGACATCTAGTTTTAATATACCAATGCAGGTAGTCAATGCTAGAAAAGATTATGATTGTATTGCTCAGTTTCAAGAATTCAGCAAGTGCCAATTAATGCGAAAGTAGGGACCAAAAAGAATTTATACAAGTAAATATACAAATTCTGGAAGACAAGGTGACACTGATCTGCTGCCAATAAGAGTACATTTGCTTTTAAGAAAGCAATAGCATGACATCCCTCCCTGATAGTTTGATTCAAATTGACAGAAAACACAACACCTTTAATTATGCAGAAACACAAATAGCTGCAGCACACATGAAACAAAAATTAAATTTAGACATTTATTTCCTTGTACCCCACTAACCATGTTTTGATATTGAATGCTGGGTTTGTCATTCTCCCTTGAGGGTGGAGACAGCAGCCAGACGTGGGTTGTGCTCATTGGTCAGAGGTTGGACTGAGCCTGAAATTCTTCTTAAATTCCGCCCCCTGTTGCTAGGGCTCCCAGCTTTTTGCTCAGTCATCAGACTGGACAGTTGTGTGGATTGTGGGCTCTAGTGTATTAGAGTTATTTCCTTTCTGCTTGATTATTTGGTTGACCATTGGACTGTTTTTTGATAATTCTATGCTAATCTGATTTGGATTCCTGTCTGCAGGGGATTCCCTTGATCTCCAAAGTTTTCCTCCTTACCTTCTCCTTCCCTCTGTCATCTTAATTACACGGTCAGTAATTTAGGCTGGTTAGTGGAGTTTAGCGCTCCCGTGGGGAGGGTGGTCCATCAGGCTATCCCCTTCTGGTGGGCCCATTTGCCTCTGATCGATCAGCGGAGTTTTGTGCTCCCTCTTTTGGCTGCGGACCGCCATTTTGTCCCCTGTTCTTCACAGTGCCGCTTGCTGCCTTTAATTAGAGCCTTGCGCTCTCTGCGGCTAGCCGCTTGTCGGCTTCAAAGGTTTCCCGGCTGTCGCTTACTCAGATTGTGCCGGAAACCTCATTAACGGCTTGACAGCCTCTGCCCCTGATTCAAGCCTCTCGCTTCTTAGTAAGCCTCTGCCAGCAGTGCAATCGCCCGGGAGCAAGTGGAGCCTCATGCTCTCCGCATTCTGCCTGCCTCGCCTGCCCTGTAATTCACCGCCTGGCGATAATTGCCCTCAGCTGTTTAGCGGATCGCCGGCGCTTCGGCAGAACTGGCTTCCTGGAGCCTTTCACCTTTCTGAAACAGGACCTTCAGGGCTACAGGACCTTCAGGGCTAATTAGAATCGGCTGAGGCGCTACAGACTTCGGAGTAAAAAGGGCCCTTGCGTTTTAACCGGGCTTTGCGCCCGCACCATTTTGAGGCACCTAAAGCCTGGAGATTCGGCCTGCCTTTGCGCCCGCGCCATTTGAGGCACCAAAACCCTTCCTTCACTGAGGGCCTCCTGTCTGTTGGGCTCTGCCCCTTATCACTCAGGCAGCAATTATACTCAAGGGCAATTTAAGGGTTTTTTTAGCCTGGAAGTCTGAAGTCTTAAGGGTCCTTACTAGTGACCTCATTCTTGTGCAGATTTGGGGCAATTTACCTTGCAGCTGATCATGCCTACGTCCATGGCAAAATCTAAACATGGCTGGAAGGCCACAGTTCAGGCACAGTCAGTGGCCTCGATCAGGGAGGAGCATGCCCAGGTGCATAATGAAGTTCCTCTATTGAGTCATTCGCACACAGGCACAAAATGCTCTGCCAAGGTCCCCAACTCGGGGATAGGTCAGGATAAGTCTGGCATGGACCAATGTACGGGCGCCCCTAGGCTTGACCTTGCTCACCCCAAAAGACTCAGGGCTGATTCCAATGTCCCTAGGCACGCAGCTTCTGTGACTTCTGATCAGGTCTCACTGCAAGATTATCAGTTGTCAGCTGAGTCAGCTGATGTCTGGGGTTCCTCTTCGGCCATGGTCATGATTCCTGCTGTGGAGTCTAGCTCTCCCTTCCTTCGGGGCTCCTGGCTCCCCCATCTTCTGCTCCGGCCCGAACCTCTATGGAGGTCGGTCCGGCTCATGACCAAACTCAGGTTAGTTGGTGGCCTGAGGATATTCAGCGAATGATCTCTGTGGCTGTGCAACAATCCTTAGCAGAGCGTGGTTTTCCTGCTAAGGCACCTCCTCCTCTCCAGCCAGCCCCATCTGTGTCTGAGGGGCCTATGGACAATTTTAATACAGAGGATGCAATTTCTCTGGCGGGGTCAGATTCTCTGGCAATTTCCTGTGTCAATGATCATTCCATCCATGCTGACACAGAGGCTCCAGAACCAGAGTTATCGGAGGATGAGGACTTGCCTCCTGATCAGCCTACTTTTACAGGACTATTCTCACAGGCCCTCTTTAAGTCTCTGTTGTTTAAGGCGGTAAATGCGGCCCAGTTGGGTCCATCTCCCACTCCAGAGCCTGCAACTGCGGCAGGCTCTTTAAATCCGTTGTTTGCTGAACAACCTAAACCGATAACTGCAATCCCTACGCCTCAGCTGTTTTTAGAGGTCATACGTAAGCAATGGTCTGCACCATCCTCAATCACTGTACCGTCCTCTACGGACAAAAAGAATTTCATTGTGTCCCCGGACCTTGACTCCCTGCTGCAGGTGCCTTCTGTTGACACCCCTGTGGCAGCCTTACTCTCGTCTTCATCTCTGCCAGGGGATCTGGAGGAAGGTCTAAGGCCGGAAGAACACAGGGCTGAACAGGTCCTGCAGAGGGCCCATCTAGGGGCAGCTTGGGCCATTAAATCGGCAGCCATGGCCTCTTTCTTCAATAGAACTACCCTTCTCTGGCTTCGCCAGCTGCAAGAAAAGATGGCCTCAGAGGACTCGACAAGATTGTTGCTGCAGTGCCATTTTCTGCTGATACCACTTTAAACGCTATGAGGTTTTCAGAAAAGTCCATGGCCTCCTCGATTGGTCTGGCTTCGTCACTGGCAGGCGGATGCCAGGCACAAGTGGTGCCTTGCCTCTGTTCCTTTCTCGGGCACGAAGCTGTTTGGTGATGCCTTGGACAAGTTTCTTGTCGAAACCAAGGACAAACGAAAGATCTTACCTGCAGTTTTTCGTAGAGGGGAACCCCATTTCTCTCCTTATGGTCCTCACCCTCAATGAGGTCTTCGGAGGGCGGTTTGGGCCCCTCCCGTTCCACGGGTAACTTCCATACGGGATATCTAGGCCCTAGACAGAGGAATTTCCAGGACAGACCTCCCAGGGGGAGGGCTTTCGGTTCCCGGCGGCCCTTTCGAGGGGCAGGGGGTCGCTCCATCCATCGCCGTCGTTAGTAGTACCTGTGGTCCTCCCATTGGCGGAAGATTGGGCCTCTTTGCCAAAACTTGGGAGAGTACTGCTTCGGATTGCTGGGTCCGGGCCTCTATTTCATCGGGATTGGCTATTGAATTTGTTTCCACCCCCCCCTTTGTCTTTTATTCGCTGTCCTCTGTCCCAGATAGCCGGACGTAGATCCCTCATGGAGGCGGCTATCAACCATCTGCTAGCCATCAAGGCTATTCAACGTGTGTCTTTTGATCAGGCGGGACAAGGGTTTTACTCTCGGGTCTTCTTAGTCCCGAAGTCATCGGGTGGGTGGAGACCTATTCTGGACCTTAAACATTTGAACCAGTTTGTTATCTATAGAAGGTTCAAAATGCAATCCTTGCGTTCGATCCTAGACAGTGTACGGAGGGGTGATCTCCTCTGCTCAATAGATCTTATGGAGGCCTATCTCCATATCCCCATTTGCCCTTCCCATAGGAAGTTCCTCCGTTTTTGTTATGCTGGGGTTCACTACCAGTACATGGCCCTACCCTTTGGCCTTTCTTCTGCTCCCCGTAACTTCACTAAGATTTTGGCGGCCTTGGTGGCTCACCTCAGGCTTCAAGCCGTTCGTCTCCAGTGCTACCTGGATGACATCCTCCTTATGTCATCTTCCCATCAGCAGGCCATGTCTGATCTCCGTCTTACAATTCAGACACTGGCGTCGCACGGCTTCTCTGTTAATGTAGAGAAAAGCCACCTGGAACCCTCAACTAGAATCCTTCATTTGGGGGCTATTATTGATTCGGCCCAAGGTAGAGTTTTTCTCTCCCCGGATCGACAGGCCGGGTTGAGATCCATGTTAGCTAACGTCCTGAGAGATAAGAGGGCTTTCCCTTTATTTCTTTCCAAACTCCTGGGCAAGATGGTCTCGACCATCTCTATTGTTCCCTGGGCCAGGTTACACCTTAGAGACCTCCAATGGTTTCTCTTGCCTTTTCAGAGAATGGGCAGGGGATCCTCTCTCACCAAGGTGGCAGTTCCAAGGGAGGTGCTCTCATCCCTTCGTTGGTGGCTATCTCCGACGCTCTCCAAGGGCTGTCTGTTCCTGGACCCTCAGTGGGTAACAGTGACCACCGATGCCAGCAAATTCGGCTGGGGAGCTCACTGTGGGGCTCAGATCACTCAGGGTACATGGTCCAACGTGGAAGCTACCTGCAGCATCAATTGGCTGGAGCTGCGAGCAATTTACCTGGCGCTTTGAGCATTCCAACTTCTGGTTTCCGGTGAGCACGTGTTGATTCTCACCAACAACACCTCTGCCAAGGGTCACTTCAATCACCAAGGCGGCACCAGATCCCTTTCGCTGATGCGGGAAGCAAAAAGACTAGGCCTTTGGGCGGAGAGGCATCTGGCCTCCTTAAAG
Source organism: Arizona elegans (assembly GCA_022577455.1). NCBI lineage: Eukaryota > Metazoa > Chordata > Lepidosauria > Squamata > Colubridae > Arizona > Arizona elegans. Next base: position 30,329,788 of record JAKOOJ010000009.1, on the reverse strand, counting down.
GCGGACCATATCTCGGGCGTCTCGAACGTGACAGCGGACTGGTTGAGCCGCCAACAGATAGACCATGGAGAGTGGAGCCTTCATCCTCTCCTTTTCCAGAGAATAACTGCATGTTTCGGGAGTCCGCAGCTAGATCTGTTTGCCTCCCATCAGAACAGCAAGTTACCTCACTTCTTTTCCTGTTTTCCTTCCAATCAGGTGGAAGCGGTAGATGCCCTGTGATCCCCTTGGCCACAGGGCCTACTGTACGCCTTTCCGCCATTTCCCCTCATTCCAAGGGTAATTTGGAAACTATTGCTGGAACAGGCAGAGATCATTCTGGTGGCGTCACACTGGCCGAAGAGGTCATGGTTTGCAGACCTCATGCATCTCTCTGTGTCCCCTCCTTGGAGGATTCCATATATTCCAGATTGCCTCAGCCAAGGGGCAATTCTACATCCGGAACCTCAGTGGCTTCAGATGACCGCCTGGCGGTTGAGTGGGAAGCTCTTCAGCGGAACCGCATCCCTTCTGACATAATTCGTACCATCCAGGCATCCCGGCGGTCATCTACACAACGGATTTATTCCGCTACTTGGCGATCCTTTTCTTCTTGTTGTGCAGCTCAAGGGTTTTCCCCTCTTCAGGTTTCCATTGTACAGGTCCTCTGTTTTCTACAGTCTGGTTTGGACAAGGGGCTGTCTCCAAACACCCTCCGGAGGCATGTGGCAGCTATTTCTTCTATCTTGACATATAATTCTGTTCATTCGTTGTCTCAGCAAACACTGATCCGACGGTTTCTCCGGGGTGCGACTAACCTATGTCCACCTGTACTACATCGGTATCCCTCCTGGGATCTCTCCCTGGTGCTGGATTCCTTTATGGGATCCCCTTACGAACCTCTTGCTTCAGTCAGCTTACGTCTGTTATCCGGCAAAGTGGCCTTTTTGGTAGCGATCACTTCGGCACGCAGAATTTCCAAACTAGCAGTGCTATCCATTAGAGATGATTTATGTGTGTTTCATGGGGATCGGGTGGTCCTCAGATTGGATCCTACATTTGTGACTAAGATTAACTCTCCCTTTCATCGTTTACAGGAACTGGTCCTACCAGATTTCTATCCCTGTCCTTCCAACTCATTGGAGAGCCAGTTACACACCCTGGATGTCCGCCGGGCGCTTAAACTCTACATCCAGAGGACTGCTGCTATTCGGCGAACAGAATCACTGTTTGTTTCCTTTCTACCGCCTTCCTTAGGACAACGAGTGACTTCTTCCATGGTGGGGCGTTGGATCAGAACGACGATTACAACTGCATATGAACTTCGGTCGTTGCCTCCTCCTTCTACTGTCACAGCTCATTCTACCAGAAGTGCTGCGACCACGGCGGCTTGGGCTTCGAAGGCTTCTTTGGGCGAGATCTGCAGGGCGGCGACTTGGACATCTCCTTCCCCCTTTATTAGACACTATAAACTAGATAAGTTCGCCTCTGCGGAGGCTGACTTTGGGAGGAGAGTGTTACACGGTGTTGAAGCTCGGGAGGGGTCTTCTGCCCAGACTGTTCCCGCCCGTGAAATGGGACAGTGATCTTTGGTATGTCCCATGTCTGGCTGCTGTCTCCACCCTCAAGGGAGAAGGGGCATTGGTCCTACCTGATATGCCCCTTCTTGTTGAGTGGAGACAGCAGCCAGCCCCACCCTGATCTTTCAGTCTGGTCATTCATGTCATTGTATTATCGCATTGTTGTTTACTGTTTTTTCTTTCCACACACCGAGTCTGGATTCTCCTTCGACAAAAGCTGGGAGCCCTAGCAACAGGGGCGGAATTTAAGAAGAATTGCAGGCTCAGTCCAACCTCTGACCAATGAGCACAACCCACGTCTGACTACTGTCTCCACTCAACTAGAAGGGGCGTATCAGGTAGGACCAACGCCCCTTCTGATAAAAGCAGTGAGAACCTGAAAATGTTGCTGTTGCTGCTTTATTCTTTTTCTTTCTACCCCAGCATGCCGTTTCTTGCTTATTTCCTTTCCCCTCTAGAAAATGCCTACAGCTTTCCAAAACTTCATCTACCTAAAGGGGGGAGGGGAGTGGCGGAGTTGCCTTTTGCTTACATGCCAAAATGAACTTCTGAAAGAAATTGTGTTTTGTGTAGATTTAAGCCTTTATGACTTAAGGAGTTGAAAGTAGGAGGAGTTCAGAGTGAGTTATTCTATATATTCACATGTGTTGCTTTTCACAAACTATGCACTCCTGGTAAATTGCTTCATGGTTATTTCTGAGACTAATGCCACTTAGCTTAGATGTGCCTAGCCAAACGTTGCCTAAAGAGTATGCCCAGAAAAAGAAAGGAAAAAAAAAAACTTTTCCTCCAAATAGAGACCCAACATCTTTGAGATAAAATGTCACCAGATTGAAATCCTGAGCACTAATAGTAACAGCTATTTATCTCAGTTTCCCCTTGTCCAGCAAGTCAAAATTATTAGAGCTAATCTGTTTAGAATATTTGTATCACATCTCCTTTCTTTTTGACCATTTCAGTTTCAGCAGCTTAGAATTTCTCTAGACACATCAGTTATATCCAAATTTATTTGTGAAAAAATTCCCAAAGAATTTATAGATTCGTAGAAAGGGAGATTACACGTGTCTTAATTGACATTATGTTTCATCAACAAAACCAGTGGTGGTATTCAGCTGGTTTTATCCGGTTCGTGCAAACCAGTAGTGGCAGCTGCAGGAGGCTCCACCCACCCGGACCTCAACACGTCCCATTTTTGATATTCTGCACATGCATGGAAGGCCCTGTGCATGCACGGAGGTTGGCATCACATCATCACGTATGGTCATTTTTGCGAACCGGTAGCGAAGGTAAGTGAATACCACTCCTGATCAAAACATTCTTTGTTTTATCTCCTTAATTCTTTTTTGAAACTATGACCTTAGGATTTAATATTTTAAAGTGTGACACAACAAAATTCTTCAGGTATTCCCATGCCGGCTGTTTATAAAAATTCAAGTTTAAATCTTTCTCATTTTCTGTTTCTTCCTCAAGTTTAAGTTCCTTAACATGCCACTTTAATCTTAGCTATTGATGTTTGGTTTGCTGGCTTTCCTAGACAGGTTTGTGTAAATGGCTGTTTGGGATATGAATCTGAAGACAGAATATTTTATAGTTTAATGCAGTGAGAAATTGTGTTTTCTTTCATCAGCTTTGAATTTCCCACATTTAATTTTAATGGGAAGCTCTGCATATTATGAATTTTTTTTTGCTTACAATAGAAAAAAAAATGTTCAAGTAATTGATAATTCCCTTGAATATATTCCAAGGATAAGTAGGTAGGTATACAGGCACACACACATATTAACAAATATCACAGTAATGTATCAAAAAGGTCTGTAGGAGCAAGGAGGTTATGGTAATTGATGTTTGTGTTCTTTGTCAATAATAATTTCAGTGGCTTAGCTCAGAGGTAATTTTGTTGCCAACAACACTGTCTTAATTAAATCATTTTGTCTAAATAACATGTTTTGAAATAAGGCTTACCTTCCTTCTGGAAAAATTGAATTTAGGAGCAGGTTCCATATTCATGTTTTATTTAAAATTGTAAATGCACATTTTTCATCAATATTTTCTGACAGGTATGTATTGAATTCAAGCCCAGAAGGCTTTTTACAGATGCAAGGTTTCCAAAACCTATTGTTTTAGTGATTTTTTTTCCCACAGTTTATTAAAAAGCTTGTTTTTACACTGATTTCTCTTCATTTCTTTCCATCTGAAGACTTTATTTCTTTCTATTTTCAGGTTAATATATTCTAACTGGGTTAGTCTGAGTTAGTTTAGGCTTTACTAAACTGTTTACTAAAGTGTTCTTACTTTTAATGTTTTGATAACTCTGGTTTTGCAAACCTTCGGTCTGGAAGTTAAAATTTATAATGGACATTGTCTTCCATCACAGTCTGGATATAAAAACATACCATGCTTTCTCTTGCAATAAATAACTTTTAGGTGAAAGCATTTCATTTCAATCTTCTGTCATCAGTTTCCTACCAGCAATACTTAAGCATTAAGTTTTAACTGATCATTTCAATTATTTTAAGAGGTATGGGTATTAGTTATGTTCTTAATCTGATGCATTCCTGATTTAATCTAATTTATAAATAGCTGTGTTGTGAAGGTATCACAATTCACTTTGTCCATGCAAAGAGAAATAATATAACTATTATTGCCTTGCAGTGCCTCTCAATTTGCAAAAACCTGTAAAATATTTTTGTGCATGTGGAGGACTGTACTTTTGTAAGAGTATGTGGTCACAAAAAGTGATGATGGAGGAGGCCATTGCCTCACTGTTTTTTTTTTTAGTCTTTCTGGCAATTGCTGGAAAAGGCTTTACAAAGCAATTTTGAGAACATACTTATACAAAGTCAATACCCCTTTGAAACTTTAAACCACCCAATTTTGAAATGTCTGCCGTGCTAATTTTAAAATTCATTGACCCATTTAAAATTGCTTGGTAGTTTAATGATGAATTGAAATTTTAAAGAAAAGATGATGTCTTATATCTTAATCCCTACTTTATAACTGCACAGTCTCCTAAAGGCATAAATTTGGTTTAATGTCCTAAGTAAGTCAACTTGGGGAATAAAGCAGGGGTGAAATCTAAAATTTTCTCCTACCGGTTCTGCGGGCATGGCTTGGTGGGGGGGGTTTTCCTGTGACTGAGTGGGCATGGTCAACTCGATGTCACTCACAGCCACGCCCACTCAGTCACAAGACCCCCCTCCCACCAAGCCACGCCCACAGAACCTGGTAGGAAAACTTTTTAAATTTCTATTCTGCCACCCACTCGCCACCCGCTCTCTCTTTGCTTTGGGTCGGGGCCCAGGGCCCAGGGCCCAGGGCCCAGGAATGTACCATTCCCTGGGGCCCTGGAGCCGTCGCCTGCTTGCCGCCTGCCTCAACCAGGTCAGGGAATGCACCATTCCCTGATACCAGTCTTGCCCTGGAGCCGCTGCCACTCTCTCATCATCAAGTGGCATGTCCTTACCTTTCTCCTGAGGCTGGCTGTCAGGGAAGGCAAGCGCCCAAAAGTTACCGGACTCACTCACTCTCCTTAAATGAGCTGCCACCATCGCTGCCCTGGTCCATGCGCTGGCTGCGCAAGCGCACACCCAACCTGCCGCTGATGAATGAATTAAATAAATGGTGTGCGCTTGTGCAGCCGGCACATGGGCCAGAGTGGCGATGGTGGCGACTCATTCAAGAAGAGTGAGTGACTCCAAAAACTTTTGGGTGCTTGCCTTTCCTGACAGCCAGCCGTGGGAGAAAGGTGAGCAGTAGGATACACTGTGTGGTGAAGGGCGAGTAGGCAGCAGCTCCGTGGCAAGGCTGGAGTCAGGGAATTTTGCATTCCCTGACTCTGCGGAATGGGGTGGGTGTGCAGAGCTTCCAGCTGCCATTGCTACTGGTTCTCTGAACTACCGGCCATCATCGCTACCAGATCAGCTGGTCCGATCCGGTAACATTTCACCCCTGGACTAAAGTATTTTTACAACCACTAAAAGTGCCAGGAGAGTAACACTAAGTTCAAAATGAAATCTGAGTTAAATGGCCTCTGCAGCTTGCCTAACTGTACTGTTAATACCAGTATCAGATCTCATTTAACTACCGTATTTTTCACACTATAAGACACACTCCCCTCCAAATAAATGGGTGGAAATGACTGTGCATCTTATAGAGCGAATATTGTGGTGGGAGGAAGGGGGTTAGTGTGGCGATGCCTGTCACTGCCACCACCTATCATCGCTGCCACATTCGCCGCTGCTGAGGAATGCTGGAGCCTTTGCTGATGAGCAGCTGATTGGCAGTTGGATCGGCCTCCAAGAATACCATCTATCAGCTGTTGTAGGTGGTGGGGATTGGAAGCAGTGGCAAATGGCAATCCCTGCCACCTAGAACAACTGATCAGCGGTATTCCAGGAAGGCAATCCAACTGCTAATCAGCTGTTTGGCAGCAAAGGCTCCAGCATTGTCTGGCAGCAGTGAATGGTGGCAGCAGTGACAGTCGGCGGTGGTGGTGGCAGGCAGCACCAACCCCGTCCCCCCGCCACAATATTCATTCTATAAAATGCACAGACATTTCCACCCACTTTTCTGATGGAAAAAGTGTGACTTTATGCCTATAATTAATATTTTACTTTCATTCTCACAGCCATATTTAACAGCTTACTTTCCCCAAACACATACCACTTCTTTATCAATAGCCAAAATAAAAATGAAAAATGCTGTATAATTTATAGTACATCCTGACAGAGACTCTGGTACCAGATTCTCAGTGGTAATAATATAACTTCAGTCTCTAAACACAGGTAGAAGTGATACAACCTCTCTTCTAGTTTTTCCTTTTTCCTTTTCTATCTCTTTGGACAAATAGGAAAAAAAAAGAAAGTGCAGTTTTTTAAAGTGTTAAAAAAAAAGAAGTGCAGTTTCTTTCTTTCCACTGGGGATGGGGTATAAATGGAATTACTACTGATTGTGAGGGAATAGCCATGACAAAAGAGAAAGTGCAGCATTGTGACTGGTTTTCTGGACCCAGACAATATGGCTTTAAAGTGGCACTATTTGTTTGTCAGCCCTAGATCAGGAAAAAGCCAAGTTTATTATCTTCTTAAACATATTTTTGGAAAAATTAGTAATAGGTATAAATAACTTGTGCCAGTTCCTTTATTCCCAGGGCAGAAGGTTAGAAAGGTAATCTCTATATCATCCTTTTGTCAATTGGTGCTACTAGCATTAATATGAACTTATACCATTATTATTATTATTATTATTATTATTATTATTATTATTATTATTACAAGGTGAAGATATCAGTAAGAAAACTTTAGCCAAAAATAATGGAATAATAAATTGGTTTTCTTCATAAGTCCACATCTTTTGCATAATATAGGCAGGATAGGAAGTATAAATTATTGATTGTAGTTTGACATTGATGTTTTTTTCTCATGTAATTTATGAACAAGAGAAAAAAGCTTTATAGTAATGAAAAACTGCAGGTGGGATGTATAACCTATTATCTATATTCAAGGATATTTTTGAATAATTGTTTGAACTCCTGAAATACAAATCAAATTTACTTGAACATTTTGATTGCTGATTGAGTTGAGAGCAAGTCACTCTACTTTTTCTGTATTGTATATTCCAACAAGGCAACAATGACAAAAAACGGTCATCACTATCATCAAAGGAAGACCCAAGTTGTCATCAAAGTATAGACATAACATTTTAATTAGGTAGTAGGCATTAAAATGTGATTTTAACTGATAGCAGATAGCATGTTTCATACTTCTTTTAATTAAACAGTCAATATATATTTGTAATAATTGAATAAATTTGTAAAAGGAAAAAAGAAAAATGGTGGAAAATAAATAGTAGGCAGAAAGACATAATAAACCCCTTCATTTTCACTATGTGTCATTACAAATAATAGATCTGTTAAATATTTTGCCCAGGTTTCATAAAATTTTGGTTCTTGCCCCGATGTTTCATTATTTTGACTTCATCTGTAAGCTTTTATAGCAGTTGAAGACTTATTGTTATACAACTCAATTGTTAAGGGTGTTTAAGATTTTCCTTTATTTGAATTATTTCCATAGTTGAACAACTATTATTCAGCTGCTAAAATTAAATAAATAATAAGTTACTTATTTTTCAGCTTAAGGTCTGATGTCTAAATAAATAGATATCTCACTATTTATTTAGATTTTTATTTAATTCTTTATTTGTACATCAGTGAAAATTTTATACTGGAAGCATATAATTTTCTTTATTACATGCCTACCATATTAAGTATGAAAATATCATTGTGATATATGTACCCTAATATAACCAATATCAAATGCCAGCTGTGTACAATCTTTCACCAAATTCTTGCATAGAAGCTGAAGTGCATCCACTTCAGTATAGATCAATATGATATGTGACTTGTGAAAAATGACTGGTATTCCAGACAGCTTTGTAAATCCCTCCAATGAAGAGAAAACTTTTTCTAATTTGCAAGGCCTGCACCAAATAGTCTCAAATAGATTAATTAGAACAATAGTTTATAAAAAAGAAGCTATTGAGTTGTTATTGTTGTTTTGCTTCAAATATTTGATAGAGAAAAATGCCTAATTACATAGCTGTAATTAAAACATTTATATCTTTAATGGAACAAAGCAAGTAAAGTATTAAAATTGATCAAATGCAAGCATTAGACATTTCAAGAAACAATAAATCCACAAATCTTGAAAATTTAATTTTGGTAGCTGGTAGCCATGGCTCCATCTAATATGATTACTCTCTGAAACACTTTGTTCAAAAAGACATTTAATTGCAAAGGCGCAAGAAAATGTAAAAATATGCTGTAACATAAGTGCATTAAAATGGCAACAGGTGACAGAATAAAAAATAGAAGCAAGTATGTGGACATTAAATATTGTAATATAAGAGAAGCCATCAAATGTAAATTAATTTGCTTGCTTCATTGTTCTTCAGAGGACAATCTGGCAGACATAATGACCAAGCCATTGGGTGGAATGTACCATGGGAAGAATATTAAGTTATTCAGTTTTATGTCCGTTCCAGTTATGAAGGAGGAGTGTCAGTATATTTATGAACTGGAATAGGGCATAGCAACAGGTCAGCCAATGAAGGCTGTTTGATAACTGAAACATAGTATTTGTTTATGGGGCCATAAGAGACAGTTTGGAGACTGGGTGTGGCTAAACTCTTCTGTATATAAGCTTGAAGGCACTAGCTTCTCACTCCTCCATTTTTGCCTTCTCCATTTTGTGCTCCCATTTTGTGCTGTGTTTGTACTTGCTATTTGTGTTCTCTACAACATGGAAAAACCTACAAGGATATTGTATGCCTTATGTGTTGTTATGTATATAAAGACGTTTTGAATCCTGCTGAATTGTCTGATTGTGTGTGCTGCAACAAACTGACAGTTGCTACTATCTGAAATGTATGCATTAATTTCTACAGGATGCATTGTGTAGATATCTATTCTTTTATTCATGCTCTTGATGTAATAGATAAGAAAATTCTTACTATAAGAACTCAATGCAAATTCATTCAAATAAAAAAAGAATTTCTAGATTAGGATGCAAGTGTTTTCACCAATATAGATGTTTACCAATTTCAGACAAAGGGTTTCAATTTTAACACACAAATCCTCAGACTATGTGAAATTCAATTTCCATAGTTCACCCATTATACACTGATACTGGTATTATAATTTAGCTGAATTGCTTCTTTGGCCAGGATGGTTAGGATGCCAAAAATCTATAAAACAGTTTTCTTTTTTAGAATATTCTGGTGGCTAATCTGTATCTCTTACTCCTGTAGGTAGTATACATTATACATCACCAGTTTGATGTAAGCAAAGTCTTGAAGTTGTCAGTTTGCTCTAATGATTCTTCCTTGATTTTCTGTTAAAAGAAAAACCCAAACAACAATAATAACAAAACTACCCTTTAATGTAAACAAACAATGCATACCAATAAGCAGTTGCTGAAAATATAGTATAGATTTTTTTCCTGGCACTGTTGAATAATTCTTTTAGCCCCCACCCTAATCTTCACTTTATGATATTTTGATAAATTATAACTTCTGTACACAAAGTAAAGAACAACACATTATTTTCTTTCATATAGAGATTGATTCAGGGTCATAACAACAGTCATAACCAAACCATATACTGTAAGGTCTGATTACTTAATATATAAATATAGTAAATAATTTCATACTAGGTCACTTTCTTTTCCACGGCCCTTGTCATATCTCTGTAAATCAGGGAGACATTTGACTGAATTCCTTCTGAATATTATCTTGTTTTCCAGGCCTTAAAAATATTTTACTCCTTTTTGCCTAGATAATGATTCTAGAGAATTTATGCTAAAGTCATCTTTCCCAGTCTCTACACTAAGTGAAAATTTGTACACTTTTTAGTTGAGGGGTCCTTGGTGCTCTGAGCTTGCTTGTTTTCTTGCAGACCCAAACTAGGTACCATTACCCAAACTAGGTAACATCATTAGTGCTCCCTTTTAGTTGTTTATTCTAGTGTAATAGAAGAGCGGCGTGATGGCCTAGAGGTGGAGTTCTCACCTCCCAATCATAAGGCTTTGAGTTCAATCCTAGGTAGCAGCAGTTATTTTTCTCTCTGGGTACAAAGAGAAAATATCTGCTGTGAGCTCCGTGTAGGTGTCAGGAATGGCATCAGGCCAATAAATGCTCAACTCCATTCAGTTGTTCCAACTCACCCCGATTCAATGGATTACAAAGTCATTAAAAGAATATATATATATATATACAACCAAACCAAATTAAACACTTTCCTTTCTGGTTATCAGTTAAATAAAATTCCAGATATAGTGGAATAATTTAACATAGTAAGCCGTTATATAATTAAACATATTTATAGTTTTCTACTATTATACGTTAAATTTGCATATTCCATGAATCAACATTTAGCATATTTAAGGCAATTTAGCACCTTATCTGCCTTCTGTGGAGAGTAATATAACTGTAAGAATGATGTGAGTTCTTTCTCTGGAGACTATTCCTTTCACTGTGCTATGGCTCATTAACTTTTAGGAGATGCTGTCACTGATTACGATAGTACAAGGTGACAACTATTAGTGCTTATGATGTTGAGATAAAGGGATTTCAACAAGATAGCATGCATTTTCTGTTAGCTGAAACTATTTAAATAGCCTCTTTAACTATGCTATTAATTGTTCCCAATATCACACATATGTTAAATAAACTATAAAAATCACTTCTGGTGAGTTACTAAAGACACTGAAAAGCACTGATTTGTGTTTTCTTCTTGCTTCAAATAAAAACAACAGAGCTGAATATTTTATTTTGGTCTCACTGCTAACAAATCAAGCAAAGTTCCAGGTTTGTCAGTTTTATAAAACTAGGGCTAAGAAATCTGGACTACAAAAATCCACTAGTAGTTTCTATTAGTCAATTGTTTATATTTTGAAAGAGAATATTTAGCTCAATTGGACAGTAAAAGAATAGATAAAAGTTATATTTATTAAATATGAGCATCTGCTGCTTTTGACAAAGTAAAAAAAATATATTGCCATAATCTCCATCCCTCTGGATATTCATGCAATGTTACAACAAGAATACAAAAGGGACAGAGTTTGTATTGCTATGACATAATTCTGCTTTCATTAGACTGACCCCTTTGACTTCCACTGCAGATGTTGCTCTTGTGAAAAGCTAAATGTTTGTGGATTAATGGATATTGAAAATATGTACTTTTAGCAAATGCTGTCCTAAAATATTTATTATTTTTGTAAATCTTGGAACATGCAGATTTTAGATATTTTAGCATATTTTAGCTGAAAATGTTACACACAAATTGGAATTTAGAATTTTCTAATTCTAAAATTAGCCTAATAATGTCAAGATAAAATGATGACAAAATCCTAATATATCATCAAATATAGTAAGGTTCCTATGGTATCTTGTGTTATTTATAAGATTTATTGGTGTGTCTAACTGCTAATGTTTGTTATTACCATAATGGTTTGTTGAATTTGTTTCTGATAAATATAAATACATATTGAAATAAAGAGCAATCTTGATTAATGGACAAACTTAACTCAATTTTTACCTTAGAGACCTAGACATCTTTGAAACAAAGATTGGCATAATTCAGACATAGAAATAATCAAGCATTTTCTATATTTCTACCTGAGTCTCTATCTTTGGGTTTTTTGAAGAAAGGAAAGCACTGGATCATATTATTCATGAAAATTTACAAATTATCAATATGTTAACATGGCCAACATTCATTTCCAATATAGCAAATTTGAATTTCTTTGTAAGTAAGGGCAAATTCTGCTGTTTTAAGAAATTCTTTTCTGAGTCAGAGTAAGTATATTAAAGACATGAATAACTCAAATCTTATTATTTTAGTTTTTGTTTTTAAAAATTGATAAAGTTATGATAGTGGCTAAATAAATAAGAAAGCCTATGCAAAAGCAATTTACAAAGAGGTCTATAGAGAAAATATAAATGGAAGAAAATAGCTCTCTTCACTGAATTCTAGTTTAATCTGTGACTGAAGTTAGGATCAAAATAATTCTTTACAACAACAAGTCAAAAATATTCAAATTGTATCATGTTATGGATTGTAACTAAATAGTAGGCCTCTACACATTTCAAATAGTATTTGGGGATAGTGTTCTTACCTTGCACCAGTAGAAACATAACATCCCTCTGTTATTCCCTAAAGCAGCTAATTTTTCCATGGTTTCACTTTGGAGAGCTCACCAATTAAAGTTAATGCAATTCTGAAAGCATCCACACTGTTTTTTTCAGTGGCATGGACTGCTGAAAATATAGAGGCTGCTTTAATTAACATCAGACAAGATCTATGCTCACACTGGCATGAAGTCTAAAGGACATTTTCTGAATAATTTTCAAAGTCTGCACAGCTTTTCTAAATAGCGATTAGTGTGAATCAAAATAGTGTCCCAATATTGAAAGGGAACAGAAATCTTCAATTCTTCTCTGGTACTACCGATAAATCATTGTCCATTATGCATATGATATACAGGTGCTGCACCATGAGTGACTTTGCTTTCTCTCTACTTCTGAATACTAACTTCACTCCCTAAAATTAGAGTTCTACAAGAAGTTTCACGCATAGAGCTAAGTCCTCTTCTCTCTTACAATAGGTTGAAGGGAGGTGACCGCTAAATTTATTTCAATATACATTTTTGAATACCTAATAGAATTCAGATAATAGCCCTTTGGGATCATCATTCTGCTTTTTACATCTTTTTAGCATTGCTCATGAATGTCTATAACAAGAACTGTTGGAGCATGATTGGTTCTTCTTAGAAATTTATCCTTATTTGTTATATCTTAAACATGTTCTGTTTTATATGATGTTTTCTAAATGAATAAATCAACGAATGTAGTAGGAGAAACAATGCATAGAAATAAAATTTGTCGAACAAATTCATATCCAGGCATTTCAAGATGAGCTCAGTGAAGAGAATGGTTGGATACAAATATATTCTTATAATAATGATAGTGGCAGTTAGACATTAAATAGAGAAAAGATCACTGAGAGTCATGAATAAGCTCAATAACATAATCTAATGCATGTGTAGAGGGAAAGGATATTCAGTCTCATGCCAGAACTTTCCCACCAACTTTTTCAATCTAGGAAGGAGTGATATTTATGTTTCAGTGTAATATTAAAGATAGTAAATAAAAATGTCACTAAATCTGTTTTGACTAGCAGGAATATGGATAGTCTAGGTGAAAAGATAAGCTTTTCATCAGTAAGCTCCTTTTTCTACATAAAATCACCACTGGGATTGATCTGAACTATCAGATCAGTCAACTATTTTGACTATCCACAAGTCAATAGAGCAACTGAGCATTTGCATTTCTTGCCAGTAGAGAGACTTACCATACACTCATTGCTTAGCTATTGGCCTGCAGCTGATGCCTCTTCTTTTATGCTTACATTTCACATCTAAATATGTATCCTTTTCCTTTAAAAATATACTAGTATTTATTGTCAACAAAATGGGAAAGTTCTACTGTCTTCAAGGCTCATTAACCTGGCATGATGGTTAGTCATTGTGCAGCAAGGTATCATCTCTAGTAACAGCACACATTACTTTTTGGAATTCAAGACAACTGAACACTTCTGATAGTGGCTTATCTTGTTAATGTGCAATTCAGTTACTGTCATTTTTATATAGTGGCCAGTCTGCTTGTCAGTTCTGTAGTTCTTCTTAAAAGAATCTTTACGACTCCCTAATTCTATGATTCCACTTTATTCAGTTTTGTGCAGGGTGAAACATGTCAGCTTTGGATGAAATTGCCTGTGACGTGTTATTATAATAAAATTGCTAGTGCAAGAAAATGTTGTCCTATGGGAGATGAAGTTGACTACTCTGGGGAATACAATGATCACTTTTTTGATATTGAAAATAGATGTTAAAATAATGTGGCCCAGAAAGTTTCTTAGCAAAGCTGGGAAAGTTTTGTCCCACTATTCATGAAAATAAAATTGTAAAGAAATTAAATGCTATAGGCAGCTACAATTGAAAGTAATTTCCATTTTATGTACAATATACATAAACCTACAAATATACATACAGGATAAATAATTCCAGATCACCATAAAGAATCTGCAAAATCCTGGATAGCCTTTAATAATGAGAAACAAGAGACATACAAAAAGAAAGGAGATCATATATGCAGGTCAGAAAGCCACAGTATGTAAAGAACACAGTGAAACAGACTAGCTCCAATCTGGCAAAGGAATACAACAAGGCTTCATATTTTATCTTCATTTATTCAATTTATATGCAGAATATATATTAAGGAAGCTGAATTGGAAGAAGATGAATGAAAGGAACAAACATCTGTAACCTCTGCTATGTTGGTACACTATCCTAATAGAAAAAAATGCAAAGGATCTGCAAGCTCAGCTACTAAAGGTCAAGGACCATAATGAAACACATGAGATTAACATTAAATATAAAGATGATCAAATTAATGACAATAGGTAGAACAACCAACCTTAGAATTGACAATAAAGATATCAAGTGGTCAATAGATTCTGATTTTAGGAAGAATTATCAACAATAAATGAACAAGCAGTAAAGAAACAGCACTCAATAGAGCAGCCATAAAGGCCTTGGCGAAGACATTTAAATATGGTGTCTATATCTAGAAAGATCAGAATTGTGCAAGCCATGGCATTTCCTATGACACAATGACTCAATGACTCCACAATGTGAATCCTGGACTTTAAAATGCAGGATAGAAAGACAATTGATGAATGAAAGCAAATATATGTGCCCAAGGATAATGATGCGAGATCAAATTTGAGTCGGTCACCAGGACCAGAGATATACTAATCTAAGCTTTCGGACTCATGCTGGAATCCATCTTCAGGGAACATGTCTCTACTGGAATACATGTTTTGGATGTTCTGAATCATGTTTATGTGGTGCCTTCCTATTGGCTGATTGGTATGCTATTGGCTGTCATTTCATTGTGCTGCCAAGCTCTTGGGTCCTAGTATTTGATAAGCTTATGGTAAATCAGCACACCTGTTAACTGACAAGGAGCCGTTTCACAGGCTTCAATCATTTCCCTGGATATCTTTGCAGCTGCACGGTCAACGATCTTAGTAGCTGTGAAATTAAATGTGTGTCCTTGTTCATTGCAATGTGAGGCTACCAATGAGTTCTGGTTTTCAGACAATTGATGATCTGAAGCTGGCACTGGAGAAAACATTGAGAGTAACATGAATAGCATAGAAAACAAATCAATTTATCATTGAACAAATCCATTCACAATTGTCACTTGAGGCACAAATGACCAGGTTAAAATTATCCTACCATAGACACATTATATGAATATTCAGTTCTCTGAAACAAGCTGTAGTGCTGAAAAAGATAGAAGCGAAGAACAAGACTAATAGCAAGGTGAACAGAATCAGTTACAATGGCAATAAGTGCACCATTGGGTGACTTGAAATAGCAGGTTTGGGAGATTGCCATTGAGGAAATCTATTTGGTGGCTAGGAGTTGAAAAAGATAGTGACATATAATCAACGACAAAGGATATGATTATAGAGAGAGAAATCTTACTGGAGAAATTAACTTTTAAATGTGTATTAAGGCTGAAGGAAAGGCTGATAGCAATAAAGGAAATAATGCGTAGAAAGGAAACAATACAAAATATTATAGCCCTAGAAAATCTTGACTATAGATATAGTAATAAAAGCAATGACTTTTAAAGTAGTACTAGACTAATGTTTTGTCATGCATATTATTATCATAGCTTTCAGTCTTGAAAATATGAAACTATCTTTACAATAATTTCCTATATATGTCAGAATTGGTTAGCCCAGATAGCTGCTGCAGCAAAAACTTCTGGGCCTTGAAAAGCCAACATATGCATAGTTGAATAAGTGTCTGTAGCACCTGTTATTTAAGACATTTTGGCTAGTTGGAAGTGCAATTAACCCCATAGCAATAATGAATGTGGATCAGTCATTCTGCTCAAAATAGTAAGTTGTTAATTTAAATATTGCTAGATACGTTTCTATGACAAAGTTTTTTGGCCACAGGAGACATTACTATGCTCAAATCTTTCTCCTTTGTACTTATAAGCTGTAATCATGGAATTGAATATGGCTATCTTTTCCTTTGTCGAGACACACTATAGTAGCTGACATTATGCAATATACTGACACAGGCATAGTTCCTATTTTGCCAACAAAGCTTAGACATTAAATGCTCATTTGAACTGAATATGATGCAGTCCATATGGTAATTTCAAAAGTATGAGTACTATCAGTTCATTTCAAGAGGCCTATAACAGAAGCTGCAGATGATAATGAGTTCTAGCTGCTGCAAACTTACTGGATTTTCAGTGTTGACCTGAGGTGAAAGGTTTTTGCCTCTAATTACTAATCTCTTATGGCTTTGGCTTCCTATCCCTCCCCAATGACCTCTGTTCCATTCAGTAACTTCGGCTGTTGTGAAATGGCATATGACAAGAATTACTTAACTGAACAGTCACCTTTTAAACTCAACCGATTTCCCCATATGTTCCAGCACTGATAGAAAAAAGCTTAATGTATCATATCACCCTACACAGTGCAGCTTTATGCATTTTTATTCTGTCATAGATAAATTACGAATGCTTTAAATTAAACCAGATTGGTCCTCTGAATATAAAAATGTATAGATAAGCTTTCTAAAACTGACTCAAGAAATGTTCAAAAGATGCTATTTTTTAAAAGAAATTTAATCAAACTATTGCTTTATCTCATCCTTACCTCAATTGAAATTGACATTATTTTTCTGTTGATACTTTTCCATCTAAGAATATATTCCTGTTTTTTTTCTCCACCCTGCAATCTTTCTGATGTGTGTGGATGTTATATTGGAGTATCATTGTAGAGTTTACACTGTGAGAAACAAGATCACATGGTTATTTTACTGCTCTTTCTTTAAGATGCAAAACCAAAGAGAATAATTACAGATGAGTAAAAGAAGTTGGAATACACCTTTCTTGGGATTTTATTTTCTTTTGTAGAGAGAAGTTCACTGAAGATGGGATCTAGCATGAATCTGAAAGTTTGTCCAGGTAATCAACCCAGATTCAATCTTGCAACATTATCCTGGACACATATATTTGCCTTCATTCGTGAACTGTCTTTTGTTTAAACCTATTTTTATTTCACATTCATGCTTCTCATTCATAAGTACACACTCCATTCAATGGCTTTGTATGGCTGTGAATAATGTTATTTTTAGTGTAAATTTAGTGTGTAAAACTAAATCTGTGAAGTATTTTTCTTTTAACAGACTATATTCTAAATATAGTCTGTTAAAATAAATAATTAAATAACTAAATAAACTAAATAAAGCTAAATAAATAAACTAAATAAAGTGTTCTGTGCACCTTTGGCGTTTAATCATGCCGGCCACATGAGCACAGAGACATCTTTGGACAGTGCTGGCTTTTTGGTTTTGAAACAGAGATGAACACCGCTCCTAGAGTTAGGAATGACTAGCACATATGTGCCAGGGGAACCTTTACCTTTATGTTTTTATTCTAAATAGAATTTGCTTTTAACTTTTCTTTTTAATAAAAGTAGTTAAAAATAAGAGAATTTCAATGAAAATTTTATGGTTTATGGGTTTATGGTTTTATATTTATTTAAGTAGAAGATAGGCAAGGGATGTATATGATCATCCTGTCTTTCATTTTTCTTCAGTGATTTGCAGCATTTCTCCTTTTCTTTCTTCGGTGAATACCAGGAAAAAGTATCCTATAGAAACTGTTTCCATTTGGCTCCAGATTTAGAAATGTGTAGACAAGGAGGCTTCAGAGTGATAGAAAGAAAATAATAGTACCAGCCATAAGCATCCTTTCCTACATCCAGCAGTAAAGTTATCTCAAGTATATCTTTAAGAGAGTTTGAAAAAAAGACGTCAAATATCCTGAGGTAGAAAAGGAGAAGCTTCTCCCACAGTGAAATAAAACTTTTAAAAATGGCAAGTGTATTTAAATACAGACGTAATTTTTTTTCATTATGACTATTCCTTAATATGTTGGCTAAGTTTATATAAAATAGAAATTCTTTGTCTTCCTATTACTAACAGTATTCCAACAGGATTAATCTATTGGATGCTATATTGTTTGCCAATGGATTATTATTCTCTCTTTCTCATTCACTCTGATAGTATGTTTGATTTTCTCGCCCTCTTCTAGCATTCAATTTTTCTCTCCCTCTTCCTTTTCATAAAGCATGCTGGAAAGGAAAAAGCAGATTAACAAAGAGCTTTTTACCAAAGGCTGCAAAAAATTACACCTAGGGTTTTGTATGGTGCTCTGTAGCTCATCCTGAGGTATATTAACAAAACTACACCTTGATTTATGTGTTTCTTTCCTACTCTTAATGAAAAAAACAGAGATTAAAACAAAATAGTTAAAGCAAACCAAAAACAAAATATATTTCAGCAACAAAACAGGAATTGTAGTCCTTATTTAAATTGCATTTAAAAATCAGAACTCAGATATGTCTAATACTGCCTCAGAACTCTAGAACTCAGTTCTGTTAATCTAGTTTTTCTCATTTCAGAAAAAGCCAGAAAGTATTTTCTTCAGAATATCTTTTTATTCTTCCATTGCTATATTAGTTTTTCTGGGAATGATTGATGCTGCTACAAAATAGAAAACAAGGTAATAGCAATAGCTAGAAACATTCTAGAAAATAATAATATCTAGAAAATACTAAGCAACTACTTCCTCCTAATATTATACTATGACTATAGAAACTGAATTGCTATATCAGTAAATTTAAAATAATGATTTTAAAAATGCATTAAGGCCATTTGTAAATAACTGGTCATTTTGAGACAACTACAGTTGAGAGCTAATGAAAATAACATAAACACTCCCTCATACCAAAAGAATACAGTTTTAATTTGAGAAATTTGCTGAAGTGGACTTCAAACTGGAGGTAGTACCACAGATCGATAATATGAACTGGTGATAAAATCCCAAGTTCAATAAAATATCTTGTAATGCAGTACTTCATGCAGAGTGTATTTGTACATTGACCTATTTGCAAATATGCTAGAAATGAAGACTAGTAAGCAAAGCTTGCAGAAAAAGCTTGTGGTATAATATTTGTATTACTCCAATCCACTCCACTCCACTCTCCAGTCTACTCCAGTCCACTCCAGTCCATTCCATTCCATTCTATCCTTCCTATGGGACTAGCCTGCTCCCCTCGTGCTAGTAGAAAAGGCCTGCTAGCAGTGGTGGGACTCCACTTCGGGAGAACCGGTTGTCAACTTTCTCAGCAGTTTGGTAAACTGGTTGTTGGAAGAAATCATTAGGGCAGAGAACCAAGTAATTGTTAAATTAGTTGAATCCTACCACTGCCTGCTAGGGATCCCATCTGTATGGAATTCCAGGAGGCAAGGATCAAGGAGAAGAGTCTTTTCTACTGTGACCTTGTCCCTGGGGAACACTCTACCACTTGAGGTGAGAATGCTTTTAGTCTTTTGGCCATCTGGGAAGGTATTAAAACTTGGTTCTGCTGGTTGGCTTGGAGTCCCTAGGGAGGCACTCACTATTGGAGATGATTGATGCGGTAAGAAGACCTCATCTCTGTGTTGTCTGTCTTTTAGCCCTGGTTTTTTGTATAGTCTTCACATTTTAATATGCATAGTTTTAATATTTTAATTATTTTATATTTATTTTTTATTATCTGTAAACCATCCAGAGTTGCCTTATAGTAGAGATGGCATAAAAATGTAATAAATAAATAAATAAAATAAACTTTTATTCTTGGTTGCAAGGAAGTTAAGGAATGAGTTTAATTTGATCTAACATAAAAGTATTAAAGGCTTATGTAACAATGAAGGTTTTTTTTTTCATATATTACAAACTTTAAAAATGTTCAACATACTATAAGAAGTTGTGCATTTTCCCTTCGGGGAACATTACTTTTCAGTTATGCTTTTATATGCCGCTCAAAGGCACTTGATGATTAGATGGGTGGCATAAAAATTAATAAATAAATAAAAACGCTAATGTTATCCAAATTAATTTTATAATTTTGTTAATTTGTATATGTAATTCTTGAGGTACAGGAGACACTCCATTGTAAAGATTAAAGTATCGTATAAAGATCAGTACAAACTGAGGTTGACTGCTATTCTCAGCCCTTGAAAGCTCATGACCTGCTTTTGTGTCAGCCATTATCTCTCAACCAAGTCTTGTGTTTAAGGGAATGCTAGATATACTATTTCAATCTCCAGGACAAAAGGTGGGGTCATAAAACTAACCTGTGTGTATGTTAGTGAAAAAAAAACCTTTCTATAACATATATGAGACTTATTTGTAACTATGGTTGAAAAATGTATAATTCATGCAGCATTTATACCTTTGAGAACTGTCTCAGAATATTTAAAAAATAGGGCAGAGGCTTTCATAAACTCAGTCCTTGAAAATATAACTTTCTTTGCTTAGTTTTTTTTTTTAATTTTACTAAATAGAATCTCTGATTGCTCAATTAAGTAATTAAGTATGCAATAAATATCATTTAGTCATATTTATTATACTAGTATAGTACTTTGATTTGTAGGGATTTCTTTTAGTTTAGTTTGGTCATACAGCAGTATAAACCTATGTATAAACATAACAAGCACACTAAAACAGAAATAAAGATAAAAATCATATTGATTGAATAAAGTAAAGTAAAAATAAAATTATTAATGTTTTACACTATTTTACTAATACTTTCAGAATACTTATATGTATCTAAAAATACATTTAAAAATATCTTCAGTGATAAATAATGTGTATGGAAAAATTCTACTTTACAAAGTAATATGGATATATTGTATAGCTACTAACAGCAGTTTAAATATATACACAGTGGGGAACTAAAGCAAGCAGAATGGCATTGTAAAATAAGGATTTTAAAGCTTTTCTCTAAAGACTTGCTAAAGTGTAATTATGATGAATTCTTTTTAGCACAGTAGGACCTGGCACTGACATATAGTAGGCCATTATCATAATGGTTTTTTTTTTAAATTTCCTTCACCAAAGAACATACTAGAATAGATACTGGTAAGTTTTTGAAAGGCTGAAACCATTGGACATAGTATGTTCAAATCTGGACAGAAATCTAATTTAAATTTCACAGTCTTTTCAATTTTTTAGCTCAAAACATTTGACCATATTTAGTTTAGATTCTTATTTGTAGTACCTTTCTAATGTTCAGGACAGGTTCATTTAATAAAACTTTGGCACTACATATTATGATAGTATAAAATAGATAGAAGATAGAATTCTTTTTTTGGCCAACTGTGATTGGCCAAAAGGAATTAGTGTTGGTGCATAATCTGTCAGTATACATACAAACAAATTGTGTCTAATTGTTTTGGCATGCAATACTCTACTCCCAGAGGGGAGAAGCTGAAACAGTTTATGTCCAGGATGTGAGGGGTTTATAATTATTTTCTCAGCCCTCTTTCTGATTCATGCAGTGGACAGATCCTCAATGGAAGGCAGGCTGGTTGCAATTGTTTTTTCTGCAGTTCTAACTATCTGTTGAAGTCTGTGTCTGCCCTGTTTGGATGTTGTGTCAGACAGTTATTAAGGTACAATTAACAAACTCAATTATTCCTCTCTAGGACTATATCAGGAGAACCTTGGGCAATCTCAGCTTTCTGAGTTTCTTTCTGAGCAGGAAGAACATTCTTTGTTGTGCTTTTTTTTAATGATGGTTCTATTGTTAGGTGTCCATTTCAAGTCCTTGGAGATAATAGAACCTAGAAATTTGAAGTAATCTACTGTTGATACTGTGATATCTACTATTGTAAGAAGGAAAGCTTCTTCTAAAATCTACTATCATCTCTACAGTTTTAAGAGTGTTCAGCTCAAGATTGTTCCAGCTGGACGTCAGGGCCAGTTGATCTACCTCCTGATGTCTCTATATGCAGACACCATCATTTTGAATAAAACTAATGACTGTTATATCATCTGCAAATTTCAGTACTTTAACAGAAGGATCCTTTGAGATGTAGTCATTGGTATATAGAGAAAAGAGTGATGAAGAGAGCACTCAGCCCTGGGGGAGGGGGGTTCTTGTGCTAATTGAACAGGTATTCAATATTCAGGTATTTTATCTATCTTCACCTGCTGCTTCCTATCTGTAGAAAGCTTATAATTCATCTGCAAGTGTGCTCAGCCACAGCTAGCTGAGTCAGTTTAGAGAGGAGGATTTCTGGAATGTTGGTGCTGAATGCCAAACTGAAGTCTACAAAAAAGACCTTTCATAGGTCTTTGGGGATTCAAGATGTTATAAGATGTAATGTAGTGCAATACTGACAGCATCATGTACTGATCTATTTTTATGGTTTTCAGGTGGGCCAGCACTAACCTGAACTAACTAATGTTATAATAACTAACTAACGTCACAGGCTATCATCTCATTTTTTTGCAACTGAATACTAAATGTCTACATTTTCAATAACAAATATTTTTTTCCTATTTGACAAAAATCTATCTCTAAACCAGTTTTTATGTTCAAAAATACATCAACACATAATCTAATATGTTTGTGTTCCTAACATGTAAGCATTACTCATATTAATTTACTATAAGTGGTCCTATGTATATATATAGGTTTAAAGAAAAGTCTTGCAAAGTTAATAACATTTCTACCATTTAGTTTCTGTCTGAACTGACAAGTGACTGGCTGGTCATCCTAAGGCAGGCAGATCTTTGATCTTGTATTCTTCCATCAATCTTTTGACTTATGGCCTTCAAGAAGATTGTCTCTAAAGCCCTTTTCCTTTTCAGAACTTTATTTCCATGTATTGTGACCTTAAACATTCTGGAAAGTTTTGTCCTGGTCAGAATCAATCTTACGTAAGTCCATATTAGGTTATCAGACAACCTTACTGTGGATAAAGTCAATGGAATTATATTTCAAAGTTAATAACATCCATGTTATATGACACTGATTGTAAACTACAATATTCTACAATGAAAAAAAATCTTATCTCTTTTTAAACTCTTTCAGGATTGAATAAATCCTGCATTACAGTATATTTATCTTATGACTTTTATGCCAAGGTTGGAATGAAATTATGAAGCAAAGGTTATTTGAGTTTAATTTATATTGGCAGTTGCTTCAAAACTCACGTTTACTTGATATCTATGAGAGGAACCCTTTCGAAACCACAGAACAAGTGCAAAAAAATACAAGTAGATTGTGTGCTTTGAAGTGGAAAAGTAACTGGAAACATTTAATTTTTTTTTAATACAAAGATCGATATAGAATGCATGAAGCTGAAGTTTGAAGGAAAAGAAACTAACACTGATTGGTTTGCATCGTCTGCATCTGCACTCAGTTATTTGGTACTCTGTGTAAAAATGTGATTGGTTAAAAGTGCTGCCAACAGACTCTAGATTTGCAAGCAGATAGACCACATTATAAAAGCAAGACTGGGACAAGAGTGAAAAATAAGAGTGAAGAATTCAGTAATGTAAATCTATGCTATATTCTATCTTTGCACAAATGTATTTGTGACTTGTTACATGTTAAAACAATTATTTGGTTAAGGCAATTATTTAAGAAACTGACACATATATTCTTTTTACAAACGTTCAATATCCTTAAATGGAAAGAACTCTATTTTCTCAGGAGTTGCCACAAAGAAGAGGGAGTTGAGCTATTCTCCAAAGCATCTGAGGGCAGGACAAGAAGCAAATGGATGGAAACTAATTAAGGAGAGTAGCAACCTAGAACTAGGCAGAACAATTAACCAGCGGAACAACTTGCCTCTAGAAGCTGTGAATGCTCCAACACTGAAAGTTTTTTTAAAAAGATTTGACAACCATTTGTCTGAAATGGTATAGAGTTTCCTGCTTAAGCAGGGGGTTTGACTAGATAAACTTCAAGGTCACTTCCTTCTCTTCTCTTCTCTTCTCTTCTCTTCTCTTCTCTTCTCTTCTCTTCTCTTCTCTTCTCTTCTCTTCTCTTTTCTTTTCTTTTCTTTTCTTTTCTTTTCTTCCCTTCCCTTCCCTTCCCTTCCCTTCCCTTCCCTTCCCTTCCCTTCTCAAGAAATATAAGATGTTTGTGACATTTGTGAGATTGTTGTTTCAATCTGAGATAGAAAGACCACTGACCTTCTTTCGTATGTATCTACAAAGTAAGTGCTACACTGGCATATGATTTATTTGTATAATAATACAATAAGTCATAATAATTCATATAAGATAAAATATTCATATACATATTTTACTCAATGTAATATTTCCTTCTGCAAAATCGTTTGCAGTTACTACAAGCTAATTTAGATAACATTCCAATGTTCATTAATTCAAGTCACCAGATTTCTGATTTCTGTGCAAAATCAAGGACACTACCATGTGAAATCTTAGAAGATTTGAGGGGGGAGGGAGAGAGAGGGAGAGAATGAACTATACTGTGGTTTGAATGGGTTTCCCACTTCATCATATGTGGAAACTATACGGAGGCTTTAGCCCTGATTTAAACCATCTATTATAGTCCCCTTAAATTTGACATACATCAAGTAGGCAATAAATACCCTTACCAGTATAGTTGCAGACCATATCTAAATAAAAGTGAGATGAAACATTGATGTTTTAAAATATATTTCAAAGTATATTGGTTATTATAACTTCCTTTTTAGGATGTGGGAGTGGTAATATTTCATCTTTGTGTAAGAGTGCCTTTAAATGCTTTAAAAATGTAGCTGAGGGGCTAAATAAATTCTATATTTCCTCAAGTTATGAGCTTTTGACATCCCCATTTTAAGAAAAATACAGTGATGACAAGACTTCATAATGCAGGTCAAGTACAAATTTAAAGTCAGAAATCAAATCTACTTTTGTCTGGTTTTATATTTGAAAAGCAGAAAATGGTGGGTTAATCTCTCCTGATCCACAGAAAAAAGAAGGAAAAGGTCATTGATGATCAATAGCTGATAACAGACAAGAAGTCCCCTGTGTCCCCAAGCTTTTAAAATATTTTTCATTGCATACTCTCATTGTAGAATATGGGGTAAGAGACAAAGAGTTACATAATTCATATACAGATCTATCATATTATAAAGCTCCTTATACTATTTTCTAATGCAAGAAAAAGAAGAGATATTATGCACAAAAGAGATATTCTTTACTCTGCCAATACAGCAAAGTAACTCTGATCCAAATGTAAAGGATGTATTTTTTTAAGGGAAGAAATGATTATGGATTTCACCATTTGCATTCCCCTTCAAAAAGTATTTAAGGATGGACCTAGAGTAAAATTATTACATTTTGCATAAAATTCCAAATTAATTCCAAGTGTTTTAAAATGATATTGAAGATGTCAAGTTCAGATAAAAATGTGGACTTATGCTAACTTTGAGCTTTCCACATATTCAAACATGAATGTGTCTCAAAGATTTCCCAGTTTTGTTGATATGATTATTCAGGAGTAAATAATCTGTGAGAACAATTTCTGAACAGACTGAATTTATCAAATAAACTCTGCTTGTTGAATGTCATTATTTCCCCTTTTACAATTCAATGTTAAGCTAAAAGAAATCCCAAGCCAAACTAT
Source organism: Arizona elegans (assembly GCA_022577455.1). Lineage (NCBI taxonomy): Eukaryota > Metazoa > Chordata > Lepidosauria > Squamata > Colubridae > Arizona > Arizona elegans. The sequence goes on along the minus strand of JAKOOJ010000009.1, from coordinate 30,304,096 downwards.
GAGTAAGTAGAGTAAGTAGATTATAGAACTAGCTGTATATCAGTTCAAACATTTCTATCAAGTTTACAAAGCATGAATTTGAATGAGAAACAATGTTAGTATCTTTTTGTGTGTGTTCAGTTCATAAAAGAAAAAGTGCAAATTATTATGTGTATGTTTGAATTATTGTACATTGAGAGAGAGATATTTTGTTTACAGAAGTCATTCACAATGACTTCAAAATGCAATTACAAGTACGATAAGCTTAAAGTATAAAGGTACTGTATAAATCAATAGAAAAAAAACAGTAAATAATTTTTAATCATCAGACAGACATTAATTTTTTTACCATAATTTAGGTAAGGTTGTACACTAGGAATGAATAATATAACAAAGATGAATAGAAGAACATACCCCTGATATTTGACATTGCAAGAAGCTTGAGTGACTGTGTACTCTTAAATATGCTGTAGTCTCCAGGCAGCAAAGCTAATAGGAACTTTGGATGAGGAAAACTTCTTGCTTGGGTCTCCTGATAGATTGATAAGAGTATTACTTCTGACAGAAGATTCAGCTAAGAGTAACAGACAATAACATGGCTGATTACAAAGCAGAAAATGCAAATTCAACCACATTTCTATGCATTAAACAGTTTAGAATTTCCTGAAATTTAATATAAAATACAATGAAGTGTTTCAAATAAGATTCTCCTATCTTGCTCGGTATTAACAAATCACAATATGAAGGAGAAGGGAGAAAATAACATCAAAGAAAAACTTGCCTTTGGATATTATGCAGTCGTTAAAATCCACAAAAGTATGCATCTCACATCTTTTGTCTATGTAGTAAGGTCACTTGTCATTTCACTGATCTATATTTCTATATGCAAATAGCCCTTGCAATGTACTTTTAGCAGTAGAATGAGTATTTATTTTCACAGGAAAGTGAAGCCATTACTTAATTTTATTTTATTTCAATACAATTTAATTTTTATATCCAGGTTGTCACAGTCTTCTCCTTTTCAATAAAAATGTTTGACAATGTCATTTTATGATGACATCTTTACAAGTCGTGCTATTTTTTTGTTTTATATAGCACATTCCTAAAATACATGTTCCAAATGTAGTTCAGTAATGTATAACCTAGTAAAAAACATCAGTACATGGCTATTTGAGCTATATCCTTATTTATTTTACTTTTTAATCACATTCTTCATTCAAAGAATTCAATTTAGTAATCAAGACAAGACACATAGTAGACTTCTTAAAACAAAGGTGAATCAAAGCTAGTTATTTGTTAATCTTGGTTTAAGAGTTTGCTTATCACAGTCTACCTATGATTAGCCTATTTCTCTTTTTTTTAAATAGATCAATGGGTGGAATTAGAAAAGTGGTCAGTGATATTTTGCTAGCAGTTTAGGAAGCAGCAGAATGGCAATTCTTCCACTTGTGGTGACTTGTGTCCTCTTAAGGATTGGGTGACCCTTCTGATTAGAGTAAGTCATGATATGCCACCTAGAAAAAATAGCTATCTTGAAAGCCATTCTGCCAGATTTTTACCTTTCGAAAAGAGTCTGACCTACCTTTAATTTAATAATTTAATTTAATATTTGAATTTATATACTGCCCTTCTCCCAAAGGACTCAGGACAGTGAACAGCCAGAAGTAAAAAAGATCAAATACAAAATTAAAAAACAATTTAAAAATAAATTAAACATTTTGGCCTGACAGTTAAAATCCCCCATTAAAAATCCAAATTAAAATACACAATTGGAGAGATTAGGCCAGCCGACTTGATGAAATAAAAAGGTTTTGAAGGCCCGACGGAAAGTATGTAAGTCCGGAATCGTCCGTATCTCCGGGGGGAGCTCGTTCCAGAGGGCAGGTGCTCCCACAGAGAAAGCTCTGTGCTCCCACAGAGAAAGCTCTCCCCCTGGGGGCCGCCAGTCGTCATTGTTCCCAGCCCTGTGGAATTAACTGCCCCTGGAAATACGTAAGATCTCCGACCTCCAGGTGTTTCGCTGCGCATTGAAGACCCTGTTGTTCTGCCAGGCTGGGCTATCAACATAATAATTTTAAATTGGGGTATTTTAAATTTTTGGGGTTTTAAATCGGCCAAATCTATTTAATTATTTTAATTTTTAATCATTGTTGTGTCTTGTGTTTTTAAATTGGCTGTACACCGCCCTGAGTCCTTCGGGAGAAGGGCGGTATAGAAATAAAATTATTATTATTATTATTATTATTATTATTATTATTATTATTATTGTTGTTGTTGTTGTTGTTGTTGTTGTTGTTGTTTGGCCGACAGCACCCAGAGGAGCCCCTCTCTGTGGGAGGGGACTGGCCAGTGGGAGGCTTTTGGTGGCAGAAGGCGGTCCCATAAATATCTAGGCCCTAACCTTGCTGTTCCAAAGTTTCATGTAAACCAGTTTAGGATTGAATTGCAAAATATAAATGCTTTCTATATTGTGTGTTAATCTATAAAGAGTGTTTATGGAATTTAGTGACATTCCAGAGTTAGTCACTGAACCAGAAACATTGCACTGGCAACGTTCTTATTTTCTTTTTTAAGAATCAGAGGGGAATAACAGCACCTTTCAGCTTAACACATTTTAAAAGACATAAACTTCCTTGAGCTTCAGCTAACTTCATGACATGCATATAAGATTTAAATTGGGGTAAAGCAAGGGGAAGACTAGCTGGTTAGGCAAACACTGATACAAATTACAAATACCTCATAAAATAATAATTGTACTGTGTTAAAAAACATATTAGGGCTTATTTTCTGGTTAAGTCTTATTTTGGGGGAATACGGTACTAAATGCATCCATCTGGCTGACAATCTTAACTGGGGCTTATTTTGGGAGTAGGGCTTATATTACGAGCATCCTGAAAAATCATGCTTGGACTTATTTTCTGTTTGGGTCCTATTTTCAGGGAAACAGGATAGCATTTGTTTGCTATTGCCTCACTTGGAGTGTTTGTTCATATTTTCAGAGATAGTGTGAAACCTTTTGATATATGTGGGGTTCAGCAATATCTCACTCAGTAAATTTTATTCCAAAGATGTGCACTCTGTGATCTGGAATGGAGTGCCCTGAAAAAGTGAAATGATTTGATATTACTTTGTTCTAGCTTTGAATGAAAACCTAACCAGTTTCTTTTAAAAAAAATTGCCCCAAACTTGGTCCAGTTGCCATGATTAGATCCAGAGATATATTACTGCAAATGGTGGTATATATATATATATATATATATATATATATATATATATATATATATATATATATATATATATATATTTTCTCAGGTTTTTGCGGGTGTTTGTATGTAGGTCTTTGGTTATTCGGGTCTACTCCCACGTAAAATTGGAAGTGTTTTTGCGACGTTTCGACGAAGTCTCATTCGTCATCTTCAGGCTGGTGTTCTCAGCTTCGTGCTTCCAGGAGCAATGTGAGATCGCAGCTGTCTCTTCCTTTTAACTGCTAGTGGGGGTGTGAGCTGATTGGGTGGGAACTTGGCTGTGTTTTGATTGGGTGGAGGTGTGTTCTGATTGGTTAGGGGCTCGGCTGTGCTCTGATTGGATGGGGGGTTGGTTGTGCTCTGATTGGCTGGGGGTGTGTTCTGTTTGGGTGGGGGCTTGGTTGTGCTCAGCTTAGTCTGAGTTGCAGGGGGATTTGAGCTGGTGAGCTGCGTTGTTGTTGTTTGGCTTCGTGTTTGTGGCCGTGCGAGCTCTTCATGGTGGGTGTCAGTCTGCTTCATGTATGGATTGGAGAGGTTTAAAGTGGCTAATGATGCAGCTGCAGTCTGGCTTCTGGTCCTTGGTCGTGGCTCATTATCAGTGTGGGTTTGAGTCTGCTTTCTGCGTGGATGTGTGGTGGTGACATCCTGTGTGGCTCTCGTGAGTGTGGGTCTGGTGTCATTCGTCATGTTAGGGACCCGTTTGTCAATAAGGGCGGGTTTCCAAATGGCTGGTAGGCGGGAGGTATCGTCTCGTTTGTTCATGCTGTGTGGGCGTTTTTCTATCTCGATGGCTTCTCTGATTATTCTGTTGTTAAAGTGTTCAGCTTTGGCGATAGTTCTGGTCTTTTTAAAGTCAATATCATGTCCTGTGGCTTTAAGGTGTTGGACCAGGGAAGAAGTTGGTTCTTCTTTTCTGACTGAGTTCTTGTGTTCTTCTATGCGTGCACTTATTCGTCTGTTGGTTTGTCCGATGTATGTGGTGGGGCAGGCGGTGCATGGGATTTCATATACTCCTTGATTTTCTAACTCAATTTTGTCTTTGGGGTTCCTTAGGATGGTGGATATTTTTCGGTTTGTGCAGAATGCAGCAGACAAGGGCAATGCCACGGTGGTTATGAACTCATCTGACTACCAAACCAAATTAAACAACCTACTCCAAGACTCCATATACAAACCCCTAAACACAGACCCCACCACCTACCTGGAAAAAACCACCAGATCCAAAATAAAAGCCTCCCCCATCAGCGAAGAGATTCAGCAAAGAATCATACCCAGAGAGAAATCATCCAGATGCCCTAAGCTTTATGGTCTCCCCAAGATACACAAAGAAGGAACCCCACTTAGACCCATAGTCAGCTCCATAGGCTCACCTCTACAAAACCTAGCCAAATTTCTCGCCAAACAACTACAGCCCTATGCAGAATCCATCACCTCATACGTAAAAAACTCATTCCAGTTCATAGACATCATAAAGCAACAAAACTTACAGCCCAGTGACCTACTCGTGAGCTTTGATGTCATATCCCTCTTCACCCAAGTACCAATCAAAGAAGCCTTGACAGTTATCCAAAACAAATATAACCCCCCCAAGCACGTCTTAGATCTGACCAACCACTGCCTATCCAACACATACTTCATCTATAATGGACAGAAATACAAACAAACAGAAGGAGCACCCATGGGATCACCCCTCTCACCTGTCATTGCCAACCTCTATATGGAATACTTTGAAACCCAAGCTCTAGAAAAATCTGATCATAAACCCAAACTCTGGCTCAGATATGTGGACGACACCTTCATAATCTGGCCACATGGGAAAGAAAAACTGGACAACTTCCTCACACACCTCAACAGCCACACCCCAAAATACAGTTCACCATGGAAACAGAAGCGAACAACCAACTTCCCTTCCTGGATGTCTTAGTCTACAGAAAATCCAATGGCTCCCTAGGACACACTATCTACCAGAAGAAAACACACACAAACCGCTATCTGCACGCACTCTCACACCACCACCCTGCCCAGATCAACTCTGTAGCCAAGACACTCATTTCCAGAACAAAACGCTTAGCTGACGAACAACACCTAAAAACCGAACTACACACCCTCACTAACGTACTAACATCCAATGGATTTCAAAGAAATAAGATCACCAACCTAATCCAAAAAGAAACCCCCACTAAAATCCAAGACACAGAACAAGAAAACGGCAAAGCCCTCCTCCCATACATAAAAGGCACCACAGACAGAATAAGCAAAATCCTCCACAAACATAACATAAGACAGCATTCTGCACAAACCGAAAAATATCCACCATCCTAAGGAACCCCAAAGACAAATTGAGTTAGAAAATCAAGGAGTATATGAAATCCCATGCACCGCCTGCCCCACCACATACATCGGACAAACCAACAGACGAATAAGTGCACGCATAGAAGAACACAAGAACTCAGTCAGAAAAGAAGAACCAACTTCTTCCCTGGTCCAACACCTTAAAGCCACAGGACATGATATTGACTTTAAAAAGACCAGAACTATCGCCAAAACTGAACACTTTAACAACAGAATAATCAGAGAAGCCATCGAGATAGAAAAACGCCCACACAGCATGAACAAACGAGACGATACCTCCCGCCTACCAGCCATTTGGAAACCCGCCCTTATTACAAACGGGTCCCTAACACAACGAATGACACCAGACCCACACTCACGAGAGCCACACAGGATGTCACCACCACACATCCACGCAGAAAGCAGACTCAAACCCACACTGATAATGAGCCACGACCAAGGACCAGAAGCCAGACTGCAGCTGCATCATTAGCCACTTTAAACCTCTCCAATCCATACATGAAGCAGACTGACACCCACCATGAAGAGCTCGCACGGCCACAAACACGAAGCCAAACAACAACAACGCAGCTCACCAGCTCAAATCCCCCTGCAACTCAGACTAAGCTGAGCACAACCAAGCCCCCACCCAAACAGAACACACCCCCAGCCAATCAGAGCACAACCAACCCCCCATCCAATCAGAGCACAGCCGAGCCCCTAACCAATCAGAACACACCTCCACCCAATCAGAACACAGCCAAGTTCCCACCCAATCAGCTCACACCCCCACTAGCAGTTAAAAGGAAGAGACAGCTGCGATCTCACATTGCTCCTGGAAGCACGAAGCTGAGAACACCAGCCTGAAGATGACGAATGAGACTTCGTCGAAACGTCGCCAAGACAGTTCCAATTTTACGTGGGAGAAGACCCGAATAACCAAAGACATATATATATATATATATATATATATATATATATATATATATATATATATATATATAATTAGAGAAAGTGTATATGTACACTTGAATATACTGTATTCAGTTGCTAGGACTGGTAAAATATTGTTGGTGTAAATGTGAAAGGAAAGTGATCTTTGTGTTTCATTTCCCTTATTTGTCCTCTCCTCCTCTACAGATATTCTTATGGCACATATACAAATCCTGTTTTAATCCAACTGAATTTTGATACAAATTAGAGCTGTAAAATAAGTCAGATTCATTCTTATTGTTTATGCTAATCCAAACAATTATTTCTCCTATTTTTTTTTAATATTTAAGAAATTTAATGGAAATTCTTTCCATTAGTAAGAAAAATGCCCCAAAAATAAGACCCTGTCTTATATGTTTTTGAATCTGAAATAAGCGCTTGGCCTTATTGCCATGCACTCAAAAGCCCAATTTGGCTTATTATCAGGGGATGTCTTATTTTGGGAAAAACATTGTCTGAAATGGTATAGGGTCTCCTGCTCACGCATGGGGTTGACCTAGAAGACTTCCAAGGTCCCTTCCAAATCTATTACTCTATCTTCTATGTTTTAAAGTGGACCATAGTTTCAGTGACCATGATGATCATGAGAAGATGAATACACAACCTTTGAATTCTTCCTTCAGTTGAAACACATTAACATTTCTAAAGATTAGATTTTCTTTCTAAAAATAAAATTATGCTCACTGGTGTAAGTAGCATGATTCGCTTTCAGTGAGAACATTGATACATATGCAAAAGTAAATTATATTGAATACAATTACTAGAATTGCATCTTTAATGTCAGTAGTTATTCTCTGTGCATTTGATATTCTATATATCAAATAGAGAATACTGAATCACATACTTCAAGTATGTATTGTGGATGAATAGGTAGACAGACATGCAACAGTTCCATTCAATCCTTTTTCAAAGACCAAGAACAGAGCTCCAAAACCAATAGATGGCAGCATAACTCTTCTCATTAACTCTCCAAATTATTTGCAGGTTGGCAGAAGTTGTTATCAGAATAAATACTACTAAACTAGATTTTCCTGAGTTCTCAATTTATTTGTCTGTCTTATTCTTTTGTTTTGATTTATTATTTTTACTCCCATTTTTCTTTCGGGGACACTCAAAGCAGTTTACAAGATTAAAACAGTAAAAGATTAAAGCATAGATAACAAACAGCCATCATACAAACAAATAGTTCAAGACAGCAGCAGTTAAAGGTAACCGAAACCAGATTAAAAAGAGCCAAGCACAAGAAATCACAAGGAACTACACTAAAGAATTGCTAAAGCTAAATAGTTCTGAGTAAATGTCTTAATGTTAAAAGATACTTTTGCTACTTCTTGTGTAGTATATGAAAAGGCAAGCATCAAAGAGACAATAACAACGGAAATTAATTTCCACAATAAAAGTGGGAACTAAAATCTGTGTGAAAACAAGTCTTTGATGTAGATACCCTTTCTTAGTGTTTGATGTGTGTTTGACAATTTACTCTATGATGGTGGATGGATTCTGAATCCATTAGGAACATTATTATCTGCTCTAATGGCATATATTCCAGAATAAAACCATGTTTTAATCCAAGTGAGTTTTGATACAAATTAGAGCTATAAAATAAATCTATTGTAATAAGAGAAGATGACTCTTATTTACAAAAATAAAATTTTAAGCTATTTCTGATTAAAACATCCAACACACATGTAAACATAGCTTAACAATTCATAATTTTGTGAATGCATGAATATTGCCATTCCATAACTATTAATGAGATTAATTTTGATCATAATTAGCAAGATTTACTATTGTACCTGAACTTAGAAAATAGAAATATTGAGTTATTTTCTTTCTCTGTTGCCTTATAAATGGAAGTGTCAGCGTTCCAAATTGTGATCTCTTTCAACACTGACAATAAAGTCACAGGAAGACTTGCTTAGTGCTGGAATGAACTTTCACCTAGTGCCTGGCTCTTCAGCAGATAGAGTTACCCGGGCAACAGAGGTGGGGGGAATTCTTGTGAAGAGAAAGGGAATGGGACGAAGATATGGATTTGCATAGTGGCCAATGAGACATTGGGGTTGAAGAACGGAAAAGAAGGGGTGTGGAAGGAGGTGCCAATCTTGGCTGCAACTGAAGTCAGGCATGTCGTTCTTTCTATTCTTAAATAAAAAAAAAAGGATTCATTAGAAACTTTGCGTTTGAAAATGAAGTTTATTTAAGATAGCAGCGAAACCTGACAGGAAGAAGATATATTTATCTCTTGCAATAAGTACCTATTTCCATTGACTGGACTAATCTGCTCATTGATTTGAGGATACATAAATTTAACCAGGGCCAGATTTCTTATGAGAATGTTAAGCAGCAATGATAGTACAAAGAATAATTGCGTCTTTTGATGGATATTGGTGCCTAAACAGAACTTGTATAAAAATGTAGGGGATAAATCCATTAAAACAAAGCAAATCATAGCAAGTGGGAACACTTAGATTACTGTGGCTATTTTAGGGGGAAAAAACAACTAAGCAATGTTTTCATCTGCAGGTATTGTAAGGTGACCAATCATCCTGCTTTAGGGAGGACAGTACTTCTTTTGTAAGTTTTGTCCTCTCTCAAAAAAGTGTCCTCCTACATGTCCTCCTTTTCGATATTTGAAGACTAATTTGTAAATCTCTGTATTTGATAGATGCTGATCCGATCCATTGCATGTGATGACACATATTTGTATTTGACATGACAATTCATCAAGGCTCGGTACGGTGCGGTGAGACGCGATTATGAGATGCATGCGTTCCGCGCAGAAGAATTGTTTTGAGAGAGTGCGCCGTGCGCAAGAGTGCTCTGCCCGCAAGTGGCTTTGTTTACTTCTTACTGAAACATGACACGGCACACACACACGCAATGAATAAAATGTTTCTTTTATTTACGATATTTTTTTTCTTCAATTTATTTGTGTCCTCCTCATTGTAAAAAAGTTGGTCACCCTAGGTATTGGCATGTGATAATTTGGAAATCTAGGATTAAATTAGATTATGAAGTTTTAAAGAATCCCTGAGGAAAGGAATGACAAACCGTTTTCCATATTTTTGCAATAATTTTGTTGACATCGCTACCAGAGTCAAACTTGACTATGTAACATGGTACTTTTTTACATTCCTGTCACTCCTGTTTCCAAATATGTAAAAATAGTAACAGAGGACACACAATTCATTTAGATTTCCTTCATTGCTCAATTATTACAGTATTTAAAACTATTTGTAGTTAAGCAGTTTTTTTGGCTTTTACAATAACAGACTTCAGTGCTATTTGACATATTTTGTATTCTGTTACCACATCAGACTAGCAATTGGATATACTGTAGTACAGTGGATGTTAAAAATGAACTTAAATTCTGTCAGATCCAAATCAAATTCTACATCCATATTTCACCCAGTTATCATGATCAATCATTATTTTCATTTATTTATTAAACAAATTTATATAGTTGCCCAACTCACACATAGGTGATTTTATGCAGCTTACAAAATGTATACTGAATATAATATATTCAAGTGTGCATATACACTTTCTCTAATGTAAATGTCACAATGTTTATTCTTATCCTTTTCTTCCAGTTGCCACTTGCCTTACAAGAGGCCTTTGGATTGAAAACACTGGAAAACAGGAAATTTCATATTATATCCTCTACCAAAAGATGTATGAAGTGTACAATGGTCTCTTCTGATCATTAACTTAAAGAAAATGAAACTAAAAAAAAAAAAATACATTGTTTGTTTTTGCTATATTTATCAGCAAGTCAAACCTAACCCACCAATCCTAGTTTTTTAAAAAACTGAATTTATAGCAAGACTTCTGCTTTCTCTTATCTTCCTTTAATTTGATTACTTCTTTGCCTTCAACAATTTAAAAAACCCTAAGAAACAATTTGGACTCTTGTTGATGGGGAAGATATATAGGAACAATGTGGTCAACTATTCGGGCTAGTTTTCTTACTGAAGGTTTCTCTAAGATAACTAAGAACTTATTTAGAGACAGTCTCAGAAAAGCCTATGAACCATCCAATCAATCAATCATTCAAAAGGGAGCCTATTTTAATGTTCATCAAACCCCTGAAGGCTATAAAATCTCATTTTTATTCATTGTATAATTATTTGTCCATTACTTGAAAGGTATAACTTATTTATCCAATTATTCTTATTAAACTGTTCCATATCAGTCAAACACAATATTATGTTTATTAAACCTGATACATATTGGGATAATTTTATGGTTGTCATAGAAGTCATGAATCTTGAGCCATATGTGACAGCCTCAGTATACATTTTCCAAGTTTTAACTGAATGAAAGAAAACCTGTTAGAGAAAAAATTGTTCAATCCGGTCTTTTCTCTTTAGGCCCCTAAATGTGCCACAGTAATTATTAATAGGACAATAGTTTCTTGCAAATAAATTTTGCTTTTGGGTACATTAGGTTTTTTTTAATTCCAAAGAATTAATTAGTACCATTCCAATTTATGAAATTATTTTGCCATCCAGACTATGAATCAAAATATATTTCTAAATATATATTTTTTTAAAAAAAAAATCTTTAATATTTCCTCCTAATATTCTCAGAATATTCTTTTTTAAAGAGACAACATTACAGTGTTATGCTAAGTTTTACTTATGTCTATTACAGCTAATGTTAAAAGCATCACTTCAAAAAATAAAACTATTTTAAAAATACTAATAATGTAATTAATAATGTAAGGTTGTAAGAAAATTGATTAATCTTCCTAGTGACATTAGAGGATTAAATAACTAAGAAGATAATAATTTAAGCTTTAATAAGGAAAAAGTCTACATAATTAACTGTCAATAACAATTACAATTATACAAAATTTGTCTACATTTCTAGATATGTTAACAGGCATATTAGCCAATAGGATATGAGTGCTTCCACATGAAACTTTCTTGGACAGTTTAGGGATTTAATAGGGATTTTTCAGGCTGAGGATGAACTCTCTGTCTCTGAATGTTACACTTTTGTTTCTAGTAGTAGTAGTAAATAGTATTGAATTATTCCAATTACAAAAGTTTATGGTACAACATGCATAAGATGGTAATTAGTTAGCTGGAGTAAACAATTTTCTGGCCAGACAACCCCCTCACCCCGCTGTTAGGGTGGTATTGTGCTTCAGTGACTTGGAAGATTGGTGTCAGGGACACATCCTTTCTATTCTGAATTGGCTCCCTTGAACCTGAATGAAATTAAATCCTAGGTTATGAAACCAGAGTTCCTAAGATTCAAATCAATATACCACCCCCAAAGTTTCAAAGAGACCACTGTAAAATTCAATTTTAATCAAGAATCCATTTTAACCAAAATCTCAGATGACAAAACTTCACACTGCATGGTCTAAAGAAGCTAATCAAAATTCGAAATATGACAAGAAGTTGAAAACATTCTAAAAATCATGGAGTAGAGATCTTAAGCATTGGAATCTTCACGAAGTCTTAAAACTTCATAAATTTAAATCAGTGAATCACAACATTAACCATTTAAACTTTATAGAACCTTATAAATTAGGCACTATACTATTCAGAAAATACAGAATTGCATTTGGGGTTCTATATTAATAACTGTGAGAGGAAGCTTGGAATGCTAATGGAAAATCAGCTAAGTATGAGCCAATGATCTGCTGCAGCCACCAAAAACGTCAAATGAATCCTAAACTGTATTAACAGAGGGATAGAATCAAGATCACATGAAGTGTTAATAACCCTTTATAATGCCTTAATAAGACCACACTTGGAGTATTGCATCCAATGTTGGTCACCACAATATAAAACAGATGTTGACACTCTAGAAAGAGTCAGAGAAGAGAAACAAAGATGGATTGGAGGTTAAAACATATGAAGAATGGTTGCAGAATTAGGCATGTCTAGTTTAATGAAAAGGACTAGGAGTGACATGATAATAGTGTTCCAATATCTGCTCTTTAGAAATGTTAATTTTCCAAGGGGAGCCTTTTGGTAAGGACCACTATATTTATCCAAGAATAATACATGCAAGTGTTTCTTTTTCACAATATATGATAGATTTGAAGACTTCATTTTAAATAAACTTGTTTTGTAGACAGGATAAGTGTGTCACTAGTATAAAGGAGGAATGAAATGAATTAATTAGCCAATTTAGAGAATAAAATTCAATATTTCTCAGAGTTTAGGTTATTGTATTAATGTAGACATTAAAAAGGAGATGAGACAATATACAATCTTTTTTTTAAAAAAAAAGTAAGTATAGAGAGGTGTATCTAGGACCCATACAATTTTTAATTGAAGGAGTTTCTCTGAGATTTCATAATCAAAAGTAAAAACTTTGATCCAATCCTATACTTGGAAATTGCATTAAAGGTATATAAACATACGGTAGCAATACACATTTTTAAAAGCATTATCATTATATATCTTATTTTGGCCCCTTTCTTGAAGATATGTGTTCTGATCTTTCCTGGTGAGGATAAAAAAATTATTTTGTTTATATTGAAGTTCATGTCTAGATGAAATTGAACCTTAGAGATAGAATTGTGTGGTATGTAGCATCGCCTGTAGTATTTCCATTAAACTCCCTTTCCACATCCCAAAGAAAAAGAGTAGGGGACTCTTGTCAGTTTTAAGTAACTGTCACTAAGATTAAGACTGAATAGTAAGTCTGAAAAACTGAATAAAATTTCAAATTCATTTGGATATTTGAATTTGAACAGAATTGAATTACATAGCAATTAAATAAAAACAACACAATTATTTCTATATTGGTCTGACTATGCACATACATATATTTATTCCCTAGTCAACTCTGTATTAGATTACTATAATGGCCAAAGGCTGCAATTGAAGACTATTCAGAAGCATCAACTAGGTTAGAATGCAGCAGAGTGGGCAGTGATTTATGCTCCAAAATAGCACATATTACAGCTCTATTCCACAAGCTGCATAGGTTAATAACAGTAACAGAATTGAGGGGGCGGAGCTTCAAGAATTGGAAGAGACCTTGGAGGTCATCTAGTCCAACCCCCTGCTCCCACAGGAGACCTATAATAGGGATTCGAACCACCGAACCGCCGACCTTTCTGATCAACAAGCTCAGTGTCTTAGCCACTGAGCCACCTAGCCAGGCTGCCTGATGCTTCTAGGTCAAATTCAAGGTGCTAGCTTTAAAATTCTTATTGGCATAGGACTTGGTTGTCCGACAGACTGCCTGTCCCTGATTATATCAGCCTATCCCATTAACAACAGGAAAGACAATACAAAAAGGGAGCTAAGAGTACTGTACAAGAGATTGAAGCCATGGGGGGAGCAAAACCGAAGATTTTGGAAGATATTCGGTTATTCTGCTCGTTGCTTCAAAAAGATAAAGATGACAATTAAGTGCTTATCTTGGAACGTGAATGGGTTGAATTCATTACAGAAAAGGAAGAAGTTATTTGCATATTTGAGACAATTTAATAATGATATAATTTGTTTACAAGAAACTCATATTAGAACTCAAGATCAAAAATACTTGATAAATTCTAAATTAGGAACACATTTTGTAGCTTCAACTTTGCAAAAAAAGAATGGTGTGGTTATCTATGTAAATAAAAGACTGACAGCTAAAATTATAGAAGCAGATGAAGATGGCAGGTTTATAGCAATTGAATTGTTTACAGTAAACGGCCAAATTCTTTTGATTGGAATTTATGCTCCCAACCAACAACAGGATCATTTTTATAAAACGCTACACACTAAAATATTGCAATGGGACTATAGATCTATTTTAATTATGGGAGATTGGAATGGAGTAATTGATTCTAAATTAGATAAAAAGAGCTCGGCGAAATCTAGGATTAGATTACCACAGACTTACCATGAGGAAACGGAGATAGAGCAGGCTGGGGTGGGTTGAGTCCTCTGCCTAATCCCAAAAGTTTTTTTTTTACTTTTGGGACGGAGTGGAAGAGACTCCCCGTATCCCCAGCCGATGCTCCGGGCTCTGGGAGATCTCTGCTACATGCAGAGCTAAGGGTCAAAAGCAAGCCTGTAAATTTGTTAAATTAACTCAAGAAGACGTCAGTTGGACCTCTGATCCTGAAGCGCAAGTATTCTTTTTATTGGAAAAGTTATTGAAGTTGTTTAAGAAGTGAAAGGAAAAAAGATTTTTAAAATGGCGATCGCTGCTGCGACTGCTGCGGCTTGAAGAGAGGCTGAAAGGGAAACTCCTTCCGTTTTCTATTACAAAGTAGCGGAATGAATACTTCTGGCCATAATTGAGGCAAAACCTCACTCTCACTCTTGCTTTTTTTTCCTTTTTTTTTCTTGGGGATCTGATATTAATCTTGGTTGGAAACAAGCTTTTTTTTCCTCTCTTTTACACTAAATCTTGTCTGTGTGGGAAATGGCACCGGGACTCACACAGCTAGACAAACGGGGGGGGGGGGAATCTCCCCCATTAATAAATTACACCAACAAGTTTTAACTCTCCAGTGTCAGAAACCTGATTTTAATATAATAGAATTTCTTCTTGAAGAGATTGTAAGAAGGGATGAGATTGTGAACCAGCAACTCGAAAAATTTAAGCAGGAAATTAAAGAAATTGGTGAACTGGTGAAATCAAAGTTTGACTTTTTGAATCGAAAGATTTTAAAAACAGCTAATGGTTTATCAGACTTTCTGATTCGGGTGGATGCAAAGACTAAATTATTAGAGTCTAAAATGAAGGAAACTGAGGAGAATTTGGATGACAAGATTCAAAAAATTAAAAAGGATTTGGTAAACATTCAGGATAATAGCTCGGAAGACAAACCTAAATTGGAGGTTGACCAAAAGACTGGTAATGAAGAAAATGTGCAACAGAGGATTGAAAGAAAAGTTTTAATGATTCAATATAATTTTACAGAATATGCAATTAGACTGAGAGGTTTGCAGGAAAATAATAGAGATGACTTAAGGAAAATATCTTCTGAAATTCTGGCTGGGATTTTAAAGGTTCAACCTGATGAAGTGTATTGCAGGATTGATAGAATTTACAGAATTAACTCCTGGTTGGCAAAGCAAAGGCAATTGCCTAGAGATGTGGTGATCTATTTTACAGATAAAGAAATTAGGAATAATATTGTACAGAACTCTTTTAATTCTACTTTGCAATTTCATGGAAGAAAGATTTGGATTTTTAAGGAGCTCCCGACTAAGATGTTAATGGAGAGGAAGAAATTTGGCTTTCTAGTGACTGAGTTAAAAAAAAGAAATATCCTATTTAGGTGGAATGCCCCAGTTGGTTTTATATTGAGACACCAAGGAGTACGATATCAACTGAACACTGTTGAAAAAGCGGAAGAATTTTATCAAAAAATTTTAAAAATGAATTTAACATCTTTAGGCATAATACAGGATAAGCAAAAGGAGTTGGAAACAAAAAGAAAATATCAAATTACAGAGGCTGTGGTGGATAAGTTGTCTTTGGACTCTCTGGATACCCCAGCTGGACTGTCTATAAATAAGAGAGCAGTGTCATCCGACTCCAATGTGATGAACCATCAAGTCACAGACAAGTGCGCAAATCAACCAGTTGATATACAAGTGATGGAGAAGAAAGATGAGATGATAAAACTAACCCAACAAGATCAACTCACAAAGCAGAATGAAAATCGATCAGCCGATACACAATTGGTAGGCACGAAACGAGGATGGAAATTCAACCCGCAAAAGAAAAAGAAAAGAAATAGATCTCATAGAAACAGCAATTTCTAAACCAAGCAACAGTGAAGCCAGGGACTTTAAAAAATGAATGAACATCTGAAAAGATAGTGGAGGCGAACAATTGTTTAATACTATCCTGAGGATTGTGGCAGATCTCTGTAATGCCGTGATTTTGGGATGTGAAAAGAGCCTTACCTTGTTGGATTTGAATTATCTACTCTGGATTTCTTTTACTGGTGAATATATTATGATTATTTTGAGTTACAAGGCAAGAGAGTCACGCTGGGGCATGCAGAAGATCTGGTTGTTACCCATTAGGATGATGGGAATCAACAATCCTGATGAATACCACAACTATAACTATATGGATATAATTATAATGTCACTCGGGTGGTTGTTTTTACTTTTATATATATACGAGGATATCTACTACTGATGGGGGCAGAAGATGATTGAAGATTTTGAACAAACTGTTGCAGCAGCATGTTATTTTACCCTATTATGGGTGATGGATTTAACGATCCAGTGGAAAGACATCAAAGAAGATATTATATGGATTATAAATTTAAAGTTATTGTCTTTTTTTTTTTTATAAAATGGAATGCATATATAGATATGTGTATATTTTAGTAAAGTGGGCAGTGGGTTATATTTAGAATTGTATTGCATGATTTTGTAGGAATTGAAGGGTTGAAATAGGTTAGTTTACTGATTGATTAGTCTAAGAAAAAGGATCCTTAAGTCATATATTTAGGGGAATGGAGGAATTGGATAGAACTGAATAAACGTTAAATCTGGATGTAGGGAGAAGGCTGCTTTAAAATGTTATATTAATATATATAAAAGATTAAATGTTAAATTGTAATAATACACTATAAGTTTAGGGGAGGAGAAAAAGGGCAGATTATCATAAAAATGGGAGTTATAAGAATAATATGCTAAGGGTCAGTATTCTGAGGAGGGAGTAAGAGAAAGGAAAGATATTATGTATGTAATTAGTTATGAAATAGCCTATTGTTGTGAAGAAGTCACAGGGGGGGATGGGTGGTGAGGGGGGGTTAGGGAAGAGGGGGGGAAGGGGGAAAAACTTGTATTTGAAAACTTTTTCAATAAAAAAAAAAAGATTACCACAGACTTTTTTCGATATGAAAGAGGACTTGAAATTAAAAGATATTTGGAGAATACATAATCCAAAAGAATTGGACTATACTTTTTTTCCCGATAGACACAGATCCTTCTCTAGGATTGATTTTATTTTGTTGTCAGATGATCTACTTGTTAAGACAAAAAGAACAAAGATTTTTCCAAGAACTTTGACCGACCATAGCCCAGTATGGATAGAATTTGAGACAGGTAAAATTGAAAGACGATCATGGAGATTAAATGAAAACTTGTTCAGATATGAAAAAAATATAACAGAACTTAAGAAGCACTTGAAAGAATTTTTTGAAATGAACTTGAATAAGGGTACCCTACTTGAAATTGTGTGGGATGCGAGCAAAGCTTATATGACAGGGGTACTCATTTACATGAGCTCTAAACATAGACTGAATCGACAAAAGAAGAGATCTGAATTGGAAGCAGAAATAAAGAATAAAGAACAGCTACTTATTAAAAATCCAACAGATGAAAAAATACGTGGTGCTATAAAACTTTTGAAAGATCAATTTCAAATGCTTATGGCGGAACAAGTTGCAACAAACTTACAATATGCGAGGCACAATACATTTTGTAATGCCAATGAACCGGGCAGATGGTTGGCTTATACATTAAGGAAGAAGCAGAGTATACGGACTATTGATAGTATTGATATTGGAGGGAAAGAAATCTTTCAACAAAAATTAATTAAAGAAGCTTTTGTAGACTATTATACTAAACTATATGCTAAAGATGATGTGCAGAATGGACTTATAGAAAAATACTTAGATAATAAAAGAGTCACTAAAATTACTAATCAACAAAAGGAAAGAATGAATTATCCTATAACAGAGGAGGAGATAATAGTAGCAATTAAACAATTAAAAACAGCTAAAGCTCCTGGAACGGATGGTTTGACAGCTGTGTATTATAAAACTTTGCAAGCAGAAATGGTGGAACAACTTAGAGATTTATTTTGTAATATTCAACAAGGGGGTAAAATACCCCCATCATGGACAACAGCTTATATTTCTTTGATACCAAAAGAGCAAGTAGGTCCTAAAAAACCGGAGAATTATCGACCAATATCTCTTCTGAATACTGATTATAAAATTTATGCAAAAGTATTAGCCAACAGACTGATGCCAGTAATCCAAGAGGTGATTCATGATGATCAAGCAGGATTTATCGAGGGCAGATATATGAAGGACAATGTAAGGCAAGTAATAGACTTATTGGAATATCTTGAGACGAATAAACAGATACCTGCAGTGCTGGTTTTTTTGGATGCGGAAAAGGCCTTCGATAGAGTGGATTGGAATTTTCTATTAAAGACTTTAAAAAAGATGGACTTTGGGGACCTATTTATACAGGCGGTCTCAGCAATCTACCAAGAGCAAAAGGCACAGATTATTATTAATGGAAGTTTGACAACAGAGTTTAAAATTGAAAAAGGAACAAGACAGGGATGTCCGTTATCCCCATTGTTATTTATTTTAACACTAGAAGTCTTGTTAAATACAATTCGGGACTCTAATATTTTGAAAGGTATAACGATAAGGTAAGAGGACTACAGAATAAAGGCATTTGCAAATTATCTGGTTGTTACCCTAACACAGCCAATGGAATCAGTAATCCAGATGAAAGACATTATACAAGACTATGATAAAGTTTCAGGTTTTAGATTGAACCAGAAAAAAACAAAGATGATAGTTAAAAATATGACACAAGATCGTAAACATGAGCTTGAAAGGAGGGCAGGTTTTGAGATTGTACCAAAGGTAAAATATTTAGGAGTTCAGGTTACAGAATCAAACATGAAACTGTTTCAAAATAATTATGAGGTGTTGTGATGAGATGTGCAGAAAGATATGGAGACTTGGAAAAAACTGCAGCTGTCTTTACTTGGAAGAATAGCAGCAGTTAAGATGAACATTTTGCCAAAATTTCTTTTCTTGTTTCAAATGATTCCGGTGCTCAAAAGTGATAAACAATTGAAAGAGTGGCAAAGTGGAGTGAATAGGTTTGTCTGGAACGAGAAAAAACTGAGAGTGAAATTGAAAATTATGCAAGATGTTCCAGAAAGGGGAGGTCTTAAACTTCCAAACCTACAATTATATTATGAAGCAGCAGCTTTGACTCAAGCAAGCGACTGGTTTGGAAGGAAAAAGACTGGAATATTGAATATAGAAAGTTTTGACCTCGAATTTGGATAGCATGCCTACTTATTTTATGAGAACAAAGTGGATAAAGTATTTAAAAGCCATATACTTAGAGACTCTTTGATGAGGGTCTGGAAGAAGCACCAATTTAAATGGGATTACAAAATACCGCTATGGTTGGTTCTTGGTCATATCATGTGGAATACAAATATAATGTCACTCGGGGGGTTTTTATATAAAGAGGTTCTTTTTACAGATGCGGGCAGATGGCAGTTGAAGTCATTCGAGACACTGTTGGACAAAGGGATTAACTTAACTTGGTAACAATACAATCAACTTCAACTTAGATGGAAAGAGGACCAAAAACCTGGTATTATGTTGCATGAGGAAGAATTGGTTAGACATATAAAAGAGAAAGGTCCAATGCATATTAAAAGGTTATACAATGTTTTGTTAGAAAGGGATTCAGAAACTGAATTGGTTAAAGATTGTATGATTAAATGGGCACAAAATTTTGCAGAACCAGTGATGTTGGAAACATGGGAAAAAAATTGGGTTCAGAATGTTAAATTCACACAGTCGCAGAATTTGAGGGAAAATTTCTATAAAATGTTTTATAGATGGCATTTAGACCCAAAAAAATTGTCGTGTATGTACCCTAATGTTCAGCCAAAATGTTGGAGATGTGATAGTTTAGATGCTACATATTATCATGTTTGGTGGACTTGCAAGAAAGTTAAGGCTTTTTGGATAAAAATTTGGTGGGTTATGCAGAATGTTTTGAAGAAAAAAATTCAATTTTCTCCACAATTGTTTTTATTGGGTATAGTTAAGGGTTTTACATTGGGTGAAACAAAACTGATATTGTACATGATAACAGCAGCGAGATTATTGATAGGTAAATACTGGAAAAATGAAGCTTTGCCCACTATCGAGGATTGGACTTTGAAGATGGCCAGTTTTGCAGAGATGGCGAAGATTTCAGCATATTTAAAAGACTGTTCACAAGAGACTTATGAATGGGAATGGAAAAAGTGGATAGATTATGTTCAGAACAAATATCAAACCAGGAAGTATCAAATAGCCTTTATCTGAAAATGTTATATTAAGATAGAAATATTTTAATCTAATGAAGATGAATTTACAAGGGGGAGGGAGGGATTCAAGTTTTATATAAAGGCGGGTTTTTTTTTTTCTTGATATTGTGTGGAAGTCCGGGGGTTAGGGAGGGTTAGGGAGGGCTAGGGAAGATGGGGTTGGGAGGTTTGGGGTGGGTTGAGGGGGGGGGAAGGGGTGAAAATGTAATTGTAAAACTTTTGCAATAAAAAAAAAAGAATTGGAAGAGACCTTGGAGGTCATCTAGTCCAACCCCCTGCTCCCACAGGAGACCTATAATAGGGATTTGAACCGCCGAACCGCCGACCTTTCTGATCGACAAGCCACTGAGCCACCTAGCCAGGCTTCCTGATGCTTCTAGGTCAAATTCAAGGTGCTAGCTTTAAAATTCTTATTGGCATGGGACCTGGTTGTCCGACAGACTGCCTGTCCCTGATTATATCAGCCAATCCCATTAATCTGCCAGTGAGTTACATTTGATGGGCCTCAGCAGGAAGGTCTTCTCTGCCATGGTGCTTGCCCTCTCCTCAAGTCATGTTAGCTCTACCCCTGCTATAATTCCAGAAACCTTTCAAGGCCTTTTTGTGTTACCAGGCCTGGGAACTCCAAACAGGCCTGTAGCAATTTTCCAATTGGTCCCATTTTTAGATGACTCCATTGTGATTGATGTTTCAGTCTCTTGATGTGATTTGTATGTTTTATTTTATTTTTTTAGTATTTTTTATTCTATATTTCTATATAGACATTCTATATTTTATGATTGTTTTTATAAATTTATTTTTATTGTATATTAATATTCCTGTAAATTCTGGCAAATTACACTGATATTTCTTAGCAGTTTGTACACTGAAATTCAGAGATTTCTGAGGTCCTGGAGTCTTCAGAACAGTGGTGGGTTGCCCCTGGTTTGGACCAGTTCACAAGAACCAGTAGTAAAACCGTTGGGAGGCCCTGCACACTGTCCCGGATGTCATCATCGGCCATCTGTGCATGAGCAGAAGCAAGGCACGTGCGTAAGCGAAGCAAGTGCGTATGCGATCCCATTGCGTAGCAGTAGTAAAGGTAAGTAGAACCCACCCCTTCTTCAGAAGGTTCAGTTCCAAATAGCCAAGGAACTGTGACTTGTGAGAACAACTGCAATTGTCCTTCACTCTTTTTCAGAGGGCTCCAACTTTAAATGACAACATCTCCAAATACCCATCTGCCCCTTTATGAATTACCCATGTAAAGCTAGATCATTGGCAGAAGTTCTCACCCTGTCTGGACAATCTAACCACTCAGGAATCTAGAGGCCAAACAGAATAACAACTCAACAACTATGCAGCACACTTTCATTGCTTTGACAAAAGAGCAAGATTCTGTGAAAATATTCGTAGCCTATTGCTGCTGAAAAGGAATTCATTTGTTTTATTCATATGGTGGATTTATCATTTGAGATTTGGTGGTCATCACATACACACATGCACACACACACACACACACACACACACACACAAACACACGATAGATCCTGATAAACTCCCTTTAAATGAAGAACTAGATTTCTTGTTAAAGTCTTGCTATTTTGTTCCTCTATATTTTCTCACAATTAGGATAAAACATATTACTTATAAAAGTAAAAATATAGTGAGATGAAGAAAATACAAATTATGACATATATTTAAGATAAAGTTTTGTAGGGAATCCATATTGGAAATAACTAAAGTAGACTAGGATTCTATATTTATAGCAGTAGTTGTTGTTAAGTGTCTTTTTTATCCTCTTTTTTATATACAAGAAATAAGAAAAATTGCAAGTTACCATATAGTTTAAACCCATGAAGATTCTTTTCTTCCTTAAAAGGATAAAATTATCTATGTCTTCAGCCTTAAGTAGTATCTTGGAAATTGTGACATTAATTATCTGTTTTCAGCCTTACCTTTCATACTGGGTTCTGTAGTCTCACTTAAAATAATAAAGCAAAGTGAGTTTGGAGATTTAAAAAAGTTCAGAGTGAATAAAAGGTAATAACTTCATCTCTTGCTACACTTCTAATAATATGCTATTTTAACAAAAATCTAGAGAAGAATTCAGGCTTAAATTGGTCATTCATTTCTGTCCAGTGTTGTATTTCTGGGTATACTGAGTTTAATCTCTGTCTAGCATTCGATTTAAAGGTAATACAGGTATAAGTAAAATAATATAACCATGATTTGTTGCAGAACCTCAGCCTGCCAAAGTCTAGATATAGTTTCATAGCTATACTTTACTCTGCATACACTCCTTTCATGCATACTTTTTATTATCTTTAATTTTTATCCTTTTGAGTCTAATTTTCAATGCTTTTTTTTTTTTTAATTAGAACTGTTTATTACTAGAACAAGGGAAATGACTTATTGGTTCTTGTTTCAGCAGAGTAAAATCTTCTGTCAACTTGAAATGTTTCCTTGGAGGCCAAATCTTAGCCTTACAGCCACTTGATGAATTTATATAAATGCATAATATAAATTAATTTTATGCATATTTAGGAACTGAACTCTTGCCCTTCCTTTAGCCGTCTGAGGATTTTTTCAAAGCTGGAGGTGAATTAAAAGTGGAAACAGAGACAGGACCAGATGGAATATGATGTGTTTACTCAAATATAATTAAATATGATTTTGTAAATTTTAAAAGTGCTAGACATGCCTTGGAAAATGATTTTGCAGTGGCAATGCATTTTTAGTATCTCCTCATTTTTACATAATATTAAAAGTTTTCAAATATTTACAAATATCTCTCTACAACCTTTTTAAAATTCATATGTGTAGTCATATTTTAGAGTGGGGGGATTGCTTGAAAGTGGTAAATATAATGGAGGTGTTGAAGCCTTGCCTGACATAGTGCTTTTCTGTTTTTTTCTTTAAAGTATATAGAATTATATTACTGAAAAATGGTTCTTTTGCTGCATTTTATGTTTGCTTTGTAAATGCTTGGGTGGATCACATATATACTATTGGTCATAATTCCCATTATCTTGATATGTGAGATATGTGGAGGTCAAGCAGGCCAAAGTTACAAAATGGGCATCAAAATGCAACAAAACACAATCCCATCGCACATTGACACATAATCATATAAGTGTGGAATTTGTGTCATGTACATGACCTACTTTTGCATAATCTTGCATTGCTGGAATTCAGTGACTATTTGCTCATATTTGGAATTCAGTGACTATATCATCTACTCTTACTCCATATTTCCACACACAATTTTTTCACTATCCTTAACCCTATTGAACTGGAGATAATATAAATTAAATCTTGGAAACTTCTGCATTTAGTTAAAATGGCTACTTGAAGAATGCCATCTTCCTTATTTTACCTGTATTTGGGTGATCTTCTAAAATAGGCTCCAAAGGATAAGAAGAATTGCTGAAATAGCACAGAAGGTTGGTACAGGAAACAGTATGGCTAAATTGACTAAAAATCAATTTAAAAACCATACATCTTAAACAGATATTTAAATCATTAAAACCAACCCTTGCTCAGTGGCAATTCTATTTTACAAATGCCCATTCTGATGTAGTAGAAGCCTTCACAAAAAATAAAGTGAACTCTTCCAGCAATATAAAATGTTAAATGTATCAAAGTCATGACAAATATACTTTTAAGATTTTCAAGGATCCCATTTTTGTGGAACATGGAGAAATGTATTAAATGTTCAAGCAAAACCTAATTTACATCTGATTCTCACCAATAACCACTTACCCTTGGCAGACAACAATGTTCCTATGTAATGGCAATGAGGGTTAATTTGTAGTGGCAAATTGCAAGAAGTTTTGTTATATTTAGCAACATATCAAAAAAGATGTTCAACAGAACCTCCATGGTTAATTATTGGAATCAATATGTTTTCCCTTGTGATATACATGCCTAAAATATATTAAATTATTTCTTGATTTTTCATTAACTTGTTGCATATGGCAACATTTGTATATCTGAGATACTATACTAATATGATTGGAAAATAAGGTTTCCTTTTTCCAGACTAATAATCTGGAATAATAATCCATGGATTGGGGAGGGAGGCATCTTGCATGTGCTAGATAGCATAAAATATGGTCTTGAAAAGAAATAAATAGGTATATGGCTCTAAACATTGCTGCCATAAAATATAGAAATGTTTGAAGATTAGCTGAAGCTTAGAATGGCTGCTTGTCTGCAGAAGTTTTACAGTTTTTTTCAACACCTAAATAGTAGGATTGTGCAAAGCTTTGAAAGAGTTTTTTTTTTTTTTTTACTTCAAAGAGGCTTCAAATAAAATAGCCTCTCAAACTTGTTGTGTGAAACAACAGAGGTCCTATCACTTCTAAGATCAAAGTGAAGCGGCCATGTTTCTTTAAGCCATGTTCTGGAGCCCTCTTAACTTTATCCTGTAAAGCTAATCCTATGGTAGATAGCTGAAATGAGCCTTTATCTACAGTACTGGTGAAAGTTTCTCAAATTTCAGTGAAGATTGCAAGGAATCTTCCTCTGTACTTCTTAACTTATTAAGAAAGAAAAAAAAATGCAGAAGCTCTTTTTATGTTCTGGTGTGTCCAATTTCTGCCTAGGTAACCAGTGATTTAAGAGGATCAGTGGTGGACATGTGTCCTTTCAGGTGGCTTTGATTCTCCTAATCCTACCAGTAGATGAAAGAAACCAATGACACAGAAAGCTTCCTTTCTGCCACTAGGCTCTCTCAGCTGCTCCAAAAGGCCAGCAGTTTGGAAAGACCAAAGGGAAAGACATCATCCTGCTGGTTTCCATATGCAGTATCAGAAGAAAATTAGTACACCGAAAAATCTTCAAGACATTTTGAAAACTGAGAAGAACATTGTTCTGTACTATTGTTCAAGAGATTCAAGGCCACCTAAATTACTTTGTAAGCATAATTTTGGTAGTCTGTTTATCTTTGGCAAGCCAAATAAGCTCAGCTCCATAGTCTGAATTCACTAAAATAAAATTCCATTGCTTCAAGTAAGCCTGCTAAACACATTTCCCCCCTATTTTTCTTTCTTGTGCAGCTTGAGTCATCTTCAGTCAGTTTCTTTATCTTTTGTTTTGTTTTGTTTTTATTTCTCTTCTAGGAAATCTAATCCTTCCCATATTTCCTACTTTTACCCTTTTATTTTGTTGTTTCTATTAGAAGAAGAAAGCAGATGTATACTGTGGCACCTGCAGGATTTTGATTCATCAAAATGACAAAACCAGCATTGCAATGGTTACAACACAGGTTATGTTCTTCCTATACATGACTGTGATGGCATGAAACATGTACATTTTCTTTACTGACATAGATCCATAAAACAGTAATCTTTCTTGCTGATTGTATCTTCCTGTTCAGCAGTCATATTTTATGAAGTTTATGTGGCAATTTTAAACTTTTCCTTTGCTTTCACAATTAATTTAGGTTCTGTTTGTTAAAGGATATATTCCATTACAGTATGGAAGCATGCCGTGTTTCAAACATTTAAGTTGCATTATTTGCTCTGCTTTTAAATGGATTACATCTTTTTGCTTTCAGGCTGGATCACAGATTGATTTTGAATTTGCTTAAATAAAAAATGTCAGATATGGTGAAAATATCTAAGATTTATCCAGATCATGCTCTGATATTGCTTTCTGTATTTTCATTCCTTGCAACAAAAGTTCAAAAATTGTAAAACTGGTCTGCTTCACAACATACTTTTTTTCTTTTCTCTTTAAGTGCAGCAATTTTTTAATTTAATAATTGGAGGAATGCCTAGGGATCTATGAAGAAGAGCAACAACATCAAAATTTCGGCACCACTGGTGGATCAAAATACGGTTGCTTTTTACCATTAGTATCATACATGACATGTGGGTAAAAAGCTGTGGGGCTTACTTTGCTTGATTGGGCTTCCCATGCTGGCATTGTAGACCATGCTCTAGAGCAGTAATGGCTAACCTTTTCTGGACTGAGTGCCCAAAGC
The DNA here is from genome assembly GCA_022577455.1 of Arizona elegans. Taxonomy (NCBI): domain Eukaryota; kingdom Metazoa; phylum Chordata; class Lepidosauria; order Squamata; family Colubridae; genus Arizona; species Arizona elegans. The sequence goes on along the minus strand of JAKOOJ010000009.1, from coordinate 30,277,483 downwards.
GTGTGTGTGCATGTGAATGTGTGTGTGCATGCCCGATCCCCCCAAATGCAATGCGTGCATGGCCCCGTGCATGCATTGCACATCCTGCACATGCGTGTGTGATCTTCCCTGCACACCCCTCCCTGCACATCCATGTGTGCCCCCCCCGCACACACCCCACTCCACACATGTGCGGCAGAGACCAGCTGGCTGGCAGGAGGCGCGCGCATGCGTGGCAGAGCTGAACTGTGGTGATGGCTCACATGCCCAAAGAGAAGATGCTGTGTGCCATCTCTGGCACATGTGCTAGAGTCTAGACGCATGGCATTATACATACTTGCTTGTACACATATAACATTATACATGTTTTCATTTTTTTCATTGAATTTTAATTATTTTGTTTTAAATTACTTTGATTTTTTTTCTTTGTTCCATGACTAAGTATACTACTCAGAATCACAATGTAGGATGAACAGCTACATCAATTTAATAATAAATAAATAAATAAATTGAAATAAGATCTGTTTTCTATGTTTTGGGGCTGCAGAAATGGGCAATTCAGTATGCAGTGTTTGATATGAAGACAATGAATTTGAAAGGTTTCTCTCCTTCTCATTGTATTAGAACCTGAGTTCTAATAAGTAAAGGAGTTATTCTTTCAGTTGCTCCCTAATAAAGCTATAGAATTACTACTACAAGATGTAATGAAGGCTGCCAAACTGCTATAATAGAAAGTGGTAGCATTATAGAAATTTCTGAAGGATTATAATAGCCATTGATAGCTAAGAGCATTAGATGTAGACTCAAAGGAAGCTTGGCTCTTAAAATTGTGAAAAAAATTCTCATATTCTATTTGTGAGTATCCCTGAGTGTATGTTGTTAGAAACAGGGCATGCAGTGGCATATAATCTTGATCCAGCAGGATTCTTCTTATATGCTTATATTTAATTATGTACTGAATGTCTATTCCACCGCAAATGTACATTTGGCCACATGTTTAATAATATACTTGCTACATTAACATGCCAACTTTCTGTCTTGTATTCTAGGCAGCCCACAATTTAAAATAATGGCTAATAACATAATCTCAATATAGCAAGAGAAAGGGATAGGGAGAAACAAAAGAAAGATGTGAATTCAAAAAGAACAAAGAGTATTATGGCACTTTAAAGCTTAACCAGTGCATGATTACATAAGCTTTCCTGATCACAGCTCCCTATGTTGGATACATGGAGTTCAATCCTCTGAAATAGCTGTTGCTGAGAGAAGAGAGAACACACAAGGGAGAATGATGGATAAAATGTGAGTTAACAAATGTAAAATGATGAAAAAGCTTGACCTTTGTTTAATATTTGAAAAATGGTATTAAGTTTTTTAAGGAATCCCTGTTCATTCTAGGCATTCCCCCCGCCCCTCCCAGGGATGACCTCCTTGAGGTCAGTCACAGAGGGTTCTGGGGAGCTCACATAGTCATGCCAGCTACATGTGCTCAGGGCTTTCCTGTTGAAATAGGAAGAAATAACATTTTGTTTAGTGTAAGCAGTGGGTCCACAAGTCTAATTCCAGTCCTACTTGCTCTATGAAGAACACCTTAACAGATACAAAGGATAATAAGGGAATACCGAAAACCACAGATCTACAGAGTGAGATGTTTTGTTTTCAGGTTCTAAGCATGCAACAAAGGCAGGACATGTGGGTACCAAAAAATTCTTTTGACCTTGTTACTACCCTTTCTGCTGATTTTCCTAGGAGAAACAAGTTGAAAAAGAAATAGGATCACAAATATTTTCTCCTCCAGAGCTTCATTAATCCATACAGATTGTTTCAGTAAAACAAGATATTTCTGAGAAAGGGATAGAGCCAGTGGTGGGATTCAGCCAGTTCGCACCACTTCGGGAGAACCGGTTGTTAACTTTCTGAGCAGTTTGGTGAACTGGTTGTTGGAAGAAATCATTAGGGCAGAGAACCGGTTGTTAAATTATTTGAATCCCACCACTGGATAGACCTCGGGGTGGGGAAGTAGGTGGGAGAGGAAGAAAAGGTGTAGGGGGGGAGAGAAGGTGGGGGGGAGAGAAGATGTATGCAGAAATGAAGGCCAAAATTAAAGAGTTTTAGGAATAATGAACCAACATTTTAATTCCGTTAAGTACAGTCACTGTACTTCTAGCTAGGTATAAAATAAACTTTTTTTTTAAACAAATATGCTTTGTCTTCACATTATCCTTACCAGCTATTTCTCTCTAGATTTCTTTCTTCCCAGTTATATTTTTTAGTAGCTTATCTCTATTTTTTTTAAAAAAGCAAAATCTTTTCAGGATTTTTTAAAAAGAAAACTATTGGATGAATTGCATGTTGTTAGTATTCAGCATAGCATGCAGCAAACTGGCACCTGCATTCTTTAGTACATCACTTTGGATGGAAGTAATACACAATTTAATTGAATTTCCTTTACACTTCAACCTGTAATCATAGGTTCAGGTTGTGTAGGATTAGACCTGCTGTGGAAAACGTGCCTCTGTCTTTTTGTTGTCTGTGTTTAGGGTTTTATGCAATCTCCATTTTAAAATGGACTGCATCATGAAATGGAAGGTTCTGCATTCTGCCTGTACTAATGGCTTCAATGTCTCCTGGTTTGCATCACTCTAAATTGAATTCCAGTAATTGCATACATAGCACACTATCGCTGTTAATACTTTGGTTATAGCTGCCTATTATGAGAATAGAGTAAAAGAACTTCCAGTGTATTTTGGTTGAAAAGATAACCACTGTCTATTCAAATTACTTCACTCTCCATACTCTAATTGCTAATATAGAATTACCATCCTCTAATTTGTAATGTCTAACTGAAGAGATAGAGAGATAGGGAGACAGATAGATTCAAGGACTTTTCAAGCTGATTGATGAGAATTACATATTAACCAGAATTTTTGCTACCATAAATCAGGGATCGGTGATGTCACCGGAACCACAGAATGCCCACTGAATTATTCTGTTTCTTCTGATTTTTTTTTTAAATGAAAAAAGATTAAAGAATGAAACTGTACTGAATCTTCTGAATATTTCAAAACCAGATTGCTCCTTAGCATAACGTGTCATGCTTTTACAACATGCTTCTATACATGATGGTGTGGCTGAAAATCATGAGCAAGAATAGTCTTGAGAATAGCAAAGAAAGAAAAAGTGGCTTCTGTTATAAATTGCATTAATTGAGTTAATCTTGTGCCATCAATTAACCTCAATTTCATTTTGTTTAATAGAAAGAGAAATGACATTGGTATCTAACAATCCTGGGATGCAACACTGTCTCTGTATGCATATGGTTATTGATGCATTGTACATGTTGTGCATTTTTCCAGGATTTGGGGGAAAGTTGAGGGTTTTTTCAATCTTTGGGGCTACAGTATAGTGTAGAGTATAGATTGGAGTGAGGGGATGAGTTTAGTATCTTTATACTAAAATTACTATGGAAGTAATTTTCCTAATTTTGTTTTATTTATATATGGGTGTCAGGGAAGAATGGGAAAGAACTAACAGTAAGATTGTTTAAATTTTGCTATCTGCTTGATGAATTATGCAAATTTTAGGGACAATTTCTTTTATCTAGTTCCTGTACTTGAAAACTACAAAGTGCATTTTACTAATTTTAGTCCATTTTTGGATTTTTCACAATCATTATGCTTTTATTCATATTTTCTGAAATGTCAGGATACATATTTGTTAGGGATTAAATATGAATAACTATTAATATCCAATGTGGAACACTAGTTAAGTGTTAACCAAGACAGGGAGAAGAAGTGGAAAGTGTGATCTTGGGTAATCTATTTCTGAGGAAAGTTGTTTGAGGAAAATGAGAAAGAGAAGGCTATGTATACAACTTTTTTATTCTGTGGAAAAAATGGACTATAATATTAATAAATTAAGAATTGTCTACATTACCTCATGTTTAGTGTTATACAACAGAAGGTACTTTTCCAAAGTTTTCCAAACTTTATAAAAGAATGGTGATTTTAAATACAACAGACTAGAAAATTATTATATTCATGGGTAAGTGATCTTATTAGCTGTGTTATATTAATTTGATTTACATTAAATTAAATTGAAATTTAAATGAAATCAAATTTAATCTTTATGCATAACAGATGTCTTTGTTCTGATCCTACCTATTTTTAAATATGGCCCTATCCACATATTAAAAATAAGTACATATTTCAGTTAAAAACTGATTTCCTGATCTAAGACATTAATTAAAATGTTAAAAAGTCTTACTCAGGTTATAGTCCTGCAACATGCCATTCAAAGCATTTTTCCAATTTAAAATGAAATCACTGATGAGCACTACTTAAGAATTGCTTTCTTTTGCAGACATTATAATTATATATTCCCTCCCTAATTTAATTGCTTTTAAAGAGAAATCTCTGTTGGTATTAATTTAGCTCCTCTTCTTTTCACATTTAAGTTTTTTGCCACACTTCTGTGCTTAATTAAAATACTGTATGTATGTGTGTTGAATATAACCATATAATTATATGTTAAAGTTCCCATTGAGAGATGAGCAGTTTTATTTATTTATTTTTAGAAGTTGATACCTTTGTTGATTATCCCAGTTCTTATAGTAGAACAGTGCATACACTGGAATGCATACAACACTTATACCTTTCTCACTTCCTGATTGGATTACTACGCTGTATAAAAGCTGCCCTTGAAGACCATCCATAAATTACAATGGGTTCAAAATGCAGTGGCACATAAAGTTTCAGGTGCCTTTGTTTGCCTTTATCAAGGGTGTCATTAGATTTCATTGAGGCTGCATCAGGATTGTGCTTGACCTTGGGGGTGGGTGGGCGTGGCCAGTGTGGGTGGCCAGGATGGCATGGGCAGCCCAACATTCACTTTCAGCTGCAACAGCTTCTGCCAAAGAAAATGGAGCTCAGGAGGCTATGTGTGGCCCCACAGAGCTCTGTTTTCAACCACAACAGCCTCCTGCAGCCCTCTGCCAGTGAAACCGGAACCTGCAACGACTGCACATAGCCCTTCTGAGCTCCATTTTCATTGGCAGAGGAACCATAGACTAGTCCTTCGCTGTTTTCAGGGTGGCCCCGTGGCCCAGATCTAAGCACCCCATGAGCTGGATGGCCCTTGGGTCTTGAGTTTGACACCTATGGCCTATATTATACTACAGGTGTGCTAATTACGCTGACTTCCAGGGTTTTTTTCAGGATATAATTCAAGGTACTTGTAATCCCTTTAAATCCCCTTGCATAGTATGGGGAAAGATTACTGCCTCCTGAAGTTTATGTGTCCATTTCACCAAATCACCCAGGCCTTGCAGATTGTTATTGGGGGGGGGGGGCGGTGTGCTAAGAAAATGTGTCAGTAGTGGCCCCAGCCCTGTGGAACATCCTCCCCTCTGATAGAAGATCTGTGACCTTTTAGTTTTCTGGAAGGTCTTAAGAAATTGGGTTTTCTTCTAAGGATGAAACTGGAGTCCATTGTTCATTGTTGTTGTTGTTTTGGGGAGATCTGATTTAGATGCTGTTTTTAACTGTTTCGTCTATATTATTGCTTATGTTTTTATTCTTGAGCTCTGCACTGCCTGGGTTTATAGTATATAAAATGGATAACTATTTGGGTTTCTCAAATAAATAAATAATCTCTTTCATTCCCACAGTCTTTTTGCCAGAAAAAGGGTTAGGGAAATTATCTTTCTAATTGGACCTAAACTACCATTTCCAGCAACTGCAGCTAGGTAAACCTATGATGAAAAAACATGCTGGAGCATCATTTGGCAGTACTGGAGAGCCATGGTACCCTAGTTCCAATATATATATGTCAACAAGGGTACTTCTAACTTGGGTTTATAAATGAGAAAATGAATAGTTTAAAAACTGAATGAAAATGTTGTAACATTATGAATACAATATACCGTATTTTCCGGCGTATAAGACGACTGGGCGTATAAGACGACCCCCAACTTTTCCTGTTAAAATATAGGGTTTGGGTTATACTCGCCATATAAGACTACCCCTCTTCCAACACACACCAAATAAAAATTAAAAAACATCAACTGGCTCAACACAATGTAAAAGCAGCTGTGCTAGACCCAAAATGGCCCCTGCAACTAGCAGGAACCTCACACAGCCACAAAAAGCCCAAAAAAACAACTTTCACACTTTACACACACACACACACAACACAACACAACTGGCTCACCCACAATGTAAAAGCAGCTGTGCTAGACCCAAAATGGCCCCTGCAACAAGCAGGAACCTCACACAGCCACAAAAAGCGCAAAAAACAACTTTCACACTTTACACACACACAACACAACACAACACAACTGGCTCATCCACAATGTAAAAGCAGCTGTGCTAGACCCAAAATGGCCCCTGCAACAAGCAGGAACCTCACACAGCCACAAAAAGCGCAAAAAACAACTTTCACACTTTACACACACACAACACAACACAACACAACTGGCTCATCCACAATGTAAAAGCAGCTGTGCTAGACCCAAAATGGGCCCTGCAACAAGCAGGAACCTCACACAGCCACAAAAAGCCCAAAAAAATCAACCTTCACACTTTACACACACAAAATTCCACATACAGCTTTGTGAGATTTTGTGTGTTTGTGTAGTTAGAGTGAAACACTACAGAAAGACACCACATCTCAGAAAGCTGCACAAATATTATTTTATTTTTATTTTTATATGAAAACTAAATTTAAAACTTCCTAAACTTTAAATGGCTAGGTCTAAAAAAGAACAACTAAAAAAACCCCAATTAACTATTTTTTTAAAGCTCCCAAAGGGTTAAAAAACTTACCCAATAGAACAGGGGTCTCCAACCTTGGCAACTTTAAGACGTGTAGACTTCAACTCCCAGAATTCCTCAGCCAGCTTTGTTTTTACTGGCTGAGGAATTCTGGGAGTTGAAGTCCACAACTCCTGCCTGCATGATTGCAGGCAGAAAGTGGCTTGCTGATGGAATGGATTCAGGCAAGCGAAGCAAGGCAAGCGTGGCGATTACCAGCTAAGGTAAGCAAGCTGGAGGGGGAAAACTTTTTTCTTTTTACAGGGCTCTGGGCTCTGGCATCCCAGCTGAGTTGCCTGATTAGCAGGCAAAGCTGGGATCGTCAGAGCTTCGATCGCCAGAGCCATTTAAGGCTCGTTAGAGTCTTTTGGGCTGGTCTGCCTGGTTACAGGAGAACGACACCCGGCGTATAAGACGACCCCCGACTTTTGAGATGATTTTCATGTGTTAAAAAGTCGTCTTATACGCCGGAAAATACGGGTAATTATATATTTATCCTGTTAATGAAGTGACTAAAATTCCTAGTAAGTAAGCAGAGACTTAAAGAAGCATGAAAACTGCAAAACAGAACTATTTAATTATGAAAGGAGAGCACTCATTTCTATAGCCTGAGATTATGGAAGTTATAATCAAATTCTATGGCAAGCGGGAGTGCTATTGTGTGGAGCATATTAGAGTTTTCAGAATGATCATTTTAAACACTGAAACCTGTTAAATATATTTCTCAGAAGTTATAGGTTAAAGGCAAATTTCAATGTTCTTCTATTTTTAAAGGAAAAGTGTATGAAAGCAAAAACCACAGACCTCATCTTCTGGCTCTAATTATACTTAGACTTAAATAAGCATTAAGGGTTTAGAATGCTTTTATGGAACACTAGAAAAAGGAAGAGTTTCTTTGCTTCTCTTTTTCCAGCGGCACACATGATTCAGCTGCTTAAAATTCTTCGTGCAACAATATAGACTTGATTACAGCAGAGTAGATTATGATTTTCTGTTTGAAAGAATATTTAAGTTCATTATGTAGAGATTTTTGTATGCTTCTGATTGTCTCCAGTGGTTATGCATTTGAAACTCCTGGATTGCTGCTACTATAATCCAGTCCTAATAAAAATGTAGCATATGCAGCACTCAGTTAGATTTGAGGCAGTTGCAAGCTATTCATATTATAACCTTGGGAGAACCCTGGCAATTTCTACATTTTAAATAAAGTGTAATCCTCCATATAATAACCAGAATGTCCTTTTTTCTTTTCTTTTTCTTTTTTCTTTTAAAAAAAGATACTTTACTAAACTTGAACATGTTGCAAAGTACAAACTCTTCAGGTATTTATTATGAGCAATTAATTTCCATTCTTTTAAAAATATTTTAAAGGATTTGAATATATATTGATAATTGCTATAATAGAGAAATGAAATAGGGAAATTATTCATATTTCTATGCAGTTCTGATGAGAAACATTCTTATTGCTCTACACACACACAAACACATACACACACACACTTTTAAGAATCAAAAGGATTGTGGGAATGACATATATATACATTTTATGTGTACAAGCTGAAATCACATTCAAAATATGTAGAATCTAAAAAAATAACATATTGTAGTTATTAATTCATTTTAAGAGAAATTGCCAAATTCTCTGAAAACTTGCAGTTACAATCTGATATCAGTTGTGAGACACAAAGTGCAAAATCCTTTTCCTATATTACACTGTATACTCTTTAAGGGGAATTCAAATTTCTCTAGAAGCAACTTAAGAAAACTTCATTACTTTCATGAAAAGTCTTTTAACCTTTGTGTGAGGCTCTGTTCTCATTTAAAATGTATGTTAATAAACATTCAGTAAAAAAGAAAAGAAGAATAAAATGAAGGATGACAATCCATATGCAAACAAACATTAATAATATCGTTTCTATTCTCTTTCATAGGAGAACAAGAACATGTGTTCACATATTTGGCATACAATGTGTTATATTTATATTTAATCAATCTAGGGAAATTATCAGAAATATATATATGGATAAGAAAGATTTATAGCAATAGTTAATTACTAATGATCAACTATTAACTAATAATTACTAACAGTAGATTAATGTGCTTCAAATGTCATTTGTAGATATTGTATTGGTTTCCACAGGTTCTTTTTATATATGTTTTTCAAACAGGATTCTTCACCTCATGAAAAGTCAAGTTTCTGACCATTCATAGTAGCTTTTAAGGTAAAGGTAAAGGTTCCCCTCACACATACTTGCTAGTCGTTCCCAATTCTAGAGAGCGGTGCTCATCTCCGTTCCTAAGCGAATGAACCAGCACTGTCTGATGATGATTCCGTGGTCATGTGGCCGGCATGACTAAACGCTGAAGGTGCACAGAACACTGTTACCAAACTGCTGACCTTTCTGATCAACAAGCTCAGCGTCTTAGCCACTGAGCCACTGCGTCCCCTTTTACACAGCTTTTACACAGCTTTTACAAAAGTGTAAAGATGTTCCCCTGATTGGGTAGGAAAATGAATTAATTCCTTGGCTACTATTCTGAAAGGACTGGTTGAGAACTTCAGTGTGTAGAGAAAGAATTTGCCTAATTATATTATTATTTGAAATATTTATTACCTCTTCTGGATAAATTGATAAGGGATGGATGTATTTAAAATTATATGTATACAGAAGCTGGTTTTAGCTTAGTTTCTTGATAAAGATTCATCAGGAAGAAGCATTGAATCATAGAATCATAGACTTGGAAGTCTACTATTCCTGCAGCTCTAAAACTTGGGAATTCTGAGATTTGTGCATTCCTAGAATTCCCCAGAGAATATGCCCTAAGATTGAGAAACAGTGCACATGTGCCTATAATTTCATTGTTATCCAACCAAATTCAGACTTTCCAAATGCTAATCTTCAAAGGAAGATGGTGTCTATCATATATACATAGAATTAGATTAAACTTTTTCTTCCCATTTCAATGAATAAACAATAACTTTGATCATTTTAAATCTTTAAGGCAAAATTAAGAAAAGTAGATCAAGTAGATCTACTTGACTGTAGATCAAGGCTTGGCATTTTCAGGAGAAAAAGGTAAGTTCAGCTAAAATGAAACAAGAGTTTATTTAAAATAAAACACCATAAAAAACCCCACACAAAATGCACTACTCCCAGATGTTATGTTCTGGACTATTGTGAAGCCCACATGGTAGTTTCATTCTTTTGTTTCATCTGCATATAGAGTATGAATCTATGCAAAGGAGCGCTTCTCTAACCATGGAGATTTTTATATTAAGTTCTTAGCTTCTTAAAGTTCTTAGCGAAATGGCAGATGGTCTGCTTTTAGGTAGAGTATTTTGCTTTTTTAAAAATATTGTTTGCTATAGCTTGTAGTCATTTAGGTTTTTGTAATCAAAATTAATAGTTTTGCTAATAGCATGTATGTATGTATGTAATATATGTATGGGGTATATTTATATTCATAACTCATAATCATAAATCAAAAACATAATGCACAAAATCTGGAGTCAACAAAAACTGCTTAAAGAGAAATGCAGTAAATGGGTCAAGTACATATAAATATGTAGGTTTGTTAAATGTTCTTAAATATAAATGAATCAAAGCTAATAAAAATATGTTTTGAAACTGATACACCTAGGTACGCTAATCAGGACTTCTAATTAAATCTGCACACATTTGGGTATATATGTTATACCTGAAATTTAACATTTTACAGAGGATATTGGCTTTATCATCTGAAATAATGACAAGAAACTAAAAAGATAGTTTAGTATAACTATCAAAGTTAGGGGAATAAGGTATTAATTCTAAGATCTTAATGTAGGTGCATATTTCTCTAGATTTTGATAGACAATTTTGAAATAGGGATATCATATAAATGTTGTTAGTAGTAAAAACTAATTGATGTAAAAATAGCAAATAAGATTGTTGTTACTTAATTCTGAAAAGGGTTGAATATGATAAGAATCTATTATAAGTATAAAACAATAAAATTTAAAAATAAGATAAATTATCATGAAAAGTATTTTTAAAATATACCAAGAGATGTACAAAGCAGGAATGAAAGTGGACAGAAACAAAAATGTATCTATAGAATAACCAACTATAGGGAATGAGTTTGGTATAGTAGTTAAGGCACTGAGCTAGAAACTGTGCCACCATGAGTTCTAGTCTCATTTGAAGCAGAAAGCTAGATGGATGACCTTGGGCTAGTAATTGCTTCTTAGCCCTGGGAAGCAGGCAATGACCACTTCCTAAGTCTTGCCAAGAAAACTTCAGGAGTATACAGTCAACTATTTGAGCTTGGAGTCAACACTAACTTGATGGTCCAAAAAATAAACAAAGCCAATGATATCACACCTTACTAACTGTTATTTGTCATTTTTCAAAGCTTGCCCTAATGTCATTCAGTACTAAGTGCAAGTTAAAAAGATAACATTTGCAGCCTTTCTGGATAATAAAGACTATGAATTAGTATAGTATAGATTCTCCTGCTTGAATAGTATAGCTTTTCCTGTTTGAGCAGGAGTTTGGACTAAAAGACCTCCAAGGTCTGTTCCAGCTCTATTCTATTCATAGTAAGTATGACTGAGGCCAATATTTTGCATAGTACCTAAACCATACTCTTGCACAACAGGGCTCTGAAGGAAATTGGACAAATCTCATTGCAGCTCTTGAAAGAGTAAATATTCTCTTATATATATATATATATATATATATATATATATATATATATATATATATATATATATATATATATATATATATATATATATATATATATATACATACATACACACACACACACACACACACACACACACACACACACACACTCATGGAGAGAGGGAGGGAGATGGAGGGCGGGAGAGAGAGGGGGAAGGGAGAGGGAGGGAGAGAAACAGTCCATATTCTGTGAGTAATCTCTATTTTTGAGTTAAAGCAATGAGCTAGGTTATCTGAACTAAAGACTAAAGAAATTGAAAGACTGTGACATACTAGGAATTGGAACTGAGTATATTTGACCTAATTCTGAAATAATCTCATACTTTGAGTTGAAAAGCAACACTTTATTCCCCTGTAACTAATTCCCTTAATAAGTCTTATTTGTATTCATATAGTAATATTCTTTCTCATAACAGTGTCAGTATTTTGGCTATACCAGAGGTGCCCAGCATATACAGTATGTATCTGCAAGATACAGAGCTTTTTATGAAAACAGTTAATAACAGTATATCCTCTTTGGGAGAATTTTTGTGAACATTTTGGCAGACAGTTAACGTCTTTTTTAAAAAATAAGGCAATGCAGACAGATTACCTATATTACATTCAACTGTATGCCATTTAACATACAGGAAATGCTGACTATAGGAATATTGTCTGAGTTTTAAAGCAATAGTGATATTTTAAGGAAAGTATTGTTATTTTCTTATAAAATGAAATATTTTGTTTCATACTAATATCACATTTCCTATTATTTATTTACTACTAGTAGTACTACTGCTTTGGTAGCATTTTTTTCTTTTTAAAATTCATGTACTTTTGTATTAATTGTAACTGATGTATAAGAAATACATTTATCAAATAAATACCAGATTGCTTCTTTAGATTGGAATCATCACTGAATTTGACTATTTTTTAACTGACAACTTTGTCATCCAAAAGATACTCGTACGTTCTTGGTATTTTGGGAGAAAGAGTGATCACGTCCAATTGGAATTCATACTTTTAAGAAAAGACTAAACAGCCACTTGTCTAGAACGGTATAGGATCTCCTGCTTGAGCAGGGGTTTGGACTAGAAGACCTCCAAGGTCCCTTCCAACTCTGTTATTTTAAATATCTTTGCAAATCCTGACATTCCTCAAGTGGTTAGATGGTTTTACAAAAAATAAAAGGATCCTGCAAGAACAAAGAATCAGAATATGTTTATTATTCCATATTCATAGGTTGTATATCATAAACACTAGTTTTTTGAAAACAACATCATACAAAGGCTATACCCTCCAATAAGACCGTGTCTCCCTGAAAATAAGACCCCGTCTTATATTTTCTTCCCACCAAAAAAGGCACCATGTCTTATTTTTGGGGTGGGAGATGTCGTCCACTAACTCACCTTATTTGCGTGCATCATCCCCGGCCTCTTTTTCGCTATCAGAAGCTTTCTTCATTCAGCAAGGCCAGCAAGCCTTTCCTGAAGGCCTTTCTAGCCAATAACAGACCTCCAGGTCAATCCAGAGCTCTGTTATTGGCTACAGAGGCCTTCAGGAAAGCCTTGTCGGCTGCAGAAGAAATGGGTCAAGGTGTGTGAGGCCTGGCTGCAACTGTCCAAAGATAAGTAGTAGGGCAGTTCCACCTCATCCCCACCCTAACTTAATTTTTACCTGTGTACCATGGAGTGGGCGTGGTCTTAATTAGGGTTTATTTTGGCACATGTAAAAATTAAGTTAGGACTTACTTTCTGAGTAGGTTGTGTTTTTGGGGAAACACGGAATTTGTAAACTTCCTAAATGCATCCTGTTGGCTGTTGAATTATTCTGTATGGACTGAACAGGCTCATAATCTCATTCAGCAGGGTTAATCATGTGCACTTAAATACTCTTAGAATTTATAAAAGCAAATTACACAAACATTGACCTCTTTATCAATAGCACCAAGTAAATAATTATAATACTTTTGTTAAAATAAGAAGACTTACACACATACTGAGGAGTATATTAGCAATTACAAAAATTTGAAAACACTTATCTTTATTTTTCTTACATTCTACCTCTGTTTGTATGCATTTGTATTTGCATGTTTGTGTGTGTGCATTTTTAATATTCAGTTGATAGGAAGTGATCAAGGTATCTCCCCTGCCAGGTAAGTATAGGAAAGAAACACTACCCTTTCCAAGACAGCATTCATCATTGAGTGATTGACAGGTTTTCTCTCAGACATAGACTGAGGCCAGCAATAACAATAAATATAACTACTTTCCTTTTATCTTAAATCCATTCAAGCTTTTATACTCCCTGAAGCTTCCTCCTTCTCCATTCCTGGGAAAAGAGAAATCTGATAGAAAGAACAAATCAAATTCTAATCTTGATGGAATACAGTATGTTGCCAATAATAAGGACCACACTGAAATAATTATTTATTATCTGTTTTAGCCAAAATCTAGAATTAATCAAAGCGATCATGTTCACAGACATTTCTTTGATGTGCATTCAAAGGTGTCTGATAGTCTAACTAAATTCTATTTTCTCATCTCCCCCATTTTCCTTCCTAAACTACCCCATAGTATTTTAGCCATTTTATGTTAGGCTTCCATTTGAAAAGATAAAATGAGTGGTCAAGGTTTTTTTTTTTTTTTAACAGTTTCACTTATTTAATCCAGCTGCATATATTAAAACTGTTACAGTCATATAGGTCCATTGGAATGATGGAAATTTCACAAAATACTAATGCAACTTTATTGAGTCCAATCAATACAAAATACAAAAGCTTCTATACTCTTTTTAAAACATAATGGAGAATATATAATTAAAATAAGGATATGGGAAGAAAGAAAATGTCTCCTCCCACTTGTTTTCACAATATTGTAACCTTCTTGCCAACCTTTCTTGACAGATAGTCTTTGCAATGGAATCTTAACAGGGAGAAATGTTCCTTATAGCATGTACACACAGAAGATTTCCACCAACGCCTGTTCTCCTGGATATAGAAACAGCTTTTTTGTAAGATAAATGCATAAATTAGGAACTGATACTAATGAAAGTTGTATTATTCTTTCATCAGCTTCAAAATTAACTGATTTAAAAGTCCAGAGATCTGTAGATGATGTGAAGAAAAATATGATGGATGGAAATCTGTTTCAGGAAAATACAGTAGTTGTTGATGAAATGATATTATTCAGAATAAGATTTAATGAATAGATTGTCTCTTCAATAGTTGACACATACCTCTTTCTAATACAGATTGAAATAATTGTATTCCCTTGGAGTCTTTTCCCCCATGAAATTTATATTTATATAATACAATTTATATTACATTCATCTTCTTCTGAAATACAATGAATCTGAATAGCTAAATATATCATGTAACTAAGATATAATTAAGTAAGATACTTATAAAGCTACAACATCAATATTGGTGTATATTGGAGGGTGAAGAAGATAACTAAAATATCTGAGTAAAGTTTCATTCAATCACATTAACACAAATCCTTTGTGTATATAAATTTATAATTGTTTATTTTGTATGCAGACAAGAAATATGAAATGGATTTTTTTATAATATGAGGTTATTATGAATATTATGATATGAAATTTGAGATCTCTGCCTTTTTAACTTCATAATAAATATGAGGAGAGAATATAAGCAATCCTTATATCAAGATTAATCATTATATGCTTATGTGATTCCACCAGCTGACTAATATTTTTCCAGGTTGCTTTAATTTCAGTTGTTCTTCTTGGTCACCTTGATGCCACAATGTTAAACTGTAATTGGTCTATCTCAAGTTATGAGAACAGTTTACTCTTCACTATGTGGAAGTGTTGGGTCTTGATCTCTTTCTAGGTTAATATACTGTAGATGAGATCTTCTGTCCATCTCTAACATCTTCATACATTTCATATATCTTCTTTCATTATGTCCAGTATTGTAGTAGCATTCCATAAATTCCAAATTTTCTTGTCTCTTTCATGTATGGTTTGTTCCTATTAGCTCATTTATCAGATTGTCCTGGTTACCAAACATCTGGCAGAGGAAACTTGTTAATTCATGTATGATGACCCAGGGCATGGCACGAAGGCAACACAGGCAGAGAACTGGCATGAGTCCCTTTATTGGCACCAACTTTGCCCCCAATGTCCCATTTACTCTCCGGCCTAGAGAAAAGCTTTCCCACAAACCTGCAGCAGTTTCTGGCTACAGATACTCCAGTCCAAACACTGTAAGCAGAATGACTGCAATCAATCACTCTAGCAGGGCAAGATAATGAGTCACAGAAGCGAAGAATAATTCCAGTAAGACAAAATAAACACACAGTAGCATGGCACTAATTCAAACAGTCAAGAGGAATACCAGGAATGCAGGACACAACTCTCAACATTAGATTAATTCAGTGTTTGTTCCCGACAAATGCCCCTCCCGACTGCTCCTCCTTTCAATTCCATCCCCAGGTATGCCTTGTGAAGGGAATCAAGGCTCTTTCCTTTCTCGTAAACCACACAACCCACGTTGCTCTCTTCTGCATTCTTCCTTGCTCGCCCTAGGATGAGGACAGGGTAGGTCTTTGTCTTCATCTGAACTCCCTTGTTCTACCTCTCCCCTGCTCTGACCAGCCTGACTTTGCCCTTCCCCAGGTTCTTCAACAGCCAAAACAGAGCCACTCTCCTGCTCTTTGTCAGCTGTTCATCTTCCATCTCAGATTCAGATTCTGATGGAGGCATGATACCATGCAACATCTGAGCTAACACCACTGTCTTTGTTTGTGCCTCATAACCATGGTAAACAGGTGAAATTTTATGGGGTCATTGCTCAGGGAACCCTACTGGTAATGTAGATGTCAGTTGGGATTCAAGGCTCTGACTTCCATGTCAAAGATTGGCATTCTAAGTACTACACTATCTAGCCATAGGACTCAGCACTGACTTACATTTTACGAAAAAGGCTATACGATGATTTAAACATCAAATGCTTATAACATAATATTGCTGACTTGTACTATATATAGACTGTGTGTATACTATACTATCACACATACACCTAAACCTACACATGCAGAGGTTAAAAATGCAAAAATGTGAACAATAAATAAACGAACTTGATTCTTAGGTTAAAACAAGAGGATTAGCTTCATTAGAATGTGATTTGCATCGTTGTAAAATGTATGGATTCTGTATTGATTTGATGCTTGTCGTTCCTTTTTGGGTGAGAGTTCCATAATCATAGTAGCAATAGCAATGGCAGTTTGTTTGTGTTGTTTAAATGGCTTTCTGAGAAGCAAGATTGTGAAAGTAAACTCTGTCTTCAAGCACTATGTGCTTATTTTAAGAACTGAAAAGAAACTATGTGTTCATCTACATTTCTAATATACATTAGAAATGTATAGGGTTTCACATATACAATTTGTATGCCTTAAAGTCCTTCATAGAACTTTATGAACACTAGTCCTATTATGTTTAGGTTTAGGCAGCTGTCAAGTTCCAGAAAACAGGCTTGCTACTGGTTCCCATCTTTGGGTTTCCATTGTGATAGCAATGATCACAGTCAATTTTCTGTAGTGCTTTCCAAACAGCATTGCTTGAAGGCATTGTGGAAAATTAAAATGGCTATTAGTTGATAAAATAGGCAGCTAGACCTAATACTGATAATTCTTCAAAATAATATACCAAGTCTTTCAAACCTGGATATTTTGATGTCTTATTCCACAAAACATAATTAGAGCTGGAAGAGGCTACTTCTCAGTGTAGAATCCAAATTAAAGTAGTCCAGAAAATATCTCCTCCGTTTCTTTTTTTAATTAAACCAGTGGAAAAGGATACAACTTTCTGGGAACTGGTAGAACTGCTGACTATTCCCATTATTTTTTATGCCCTAAAATGCAACTGGAATCTCCTGCATCTCATGCAAAATAAGTGTTATTCCATGTTGTTCATGTTGAGACAATAGAGAACAGGTAAATAGCCTTCTTTCTTATGATAGCTTTTTTGGGTTTTAAATACCACATCTGCATGTGGTTTTTAGACCATAGCACTCAATAGCCAAATTTTAAAACTTTGGCCATGACCTATTTCTGGAATTTAGGATGGCATTAAACATATGAATGAAATCAGTTGTCTCTGAGAGACCTTCTGTCCCCATCCTTGATATGCCCTCCGTGAAAAGGCCAAAAATGCTTGAAAAAGTCAACCTTGCCATTGTAAAGTTAGCAGCTGGCCTCTTGCCCTCGAAAATTTATTACCCTTGAAGAATGCTATCACTTTCCCTGTCTTTCCTTAATGCTAAACATCCATCTTTCTCACTGTATTTGGTTTCTTATACCATGATCATTTTCACTTTCTTTCTTCTCTCCTGCTCCAGTTAGTCTTAACCTTTGTAAAAGTAGGATAATCAGAATTAATACACTAGTTGAGGTAGGCTATGAGCAATGCAGAATAAAGTAAAGCTATTATTTTCTAATATTTGGAAATAGATGAAACATAAATTATATATCTTTTTTTTGGAGCAACATCCCAATGCTAACTCATATCTATCTTACAATAATTTTACAATTCCAAAATTGATATTACACAAAACTATGACAAAGAAAGGTATAATCTGTCCAACATCAGTGTATTAATTTTGATTTCTTCCTTCTATAACCTATAAAGAGAACATTTCTTAATTTTGTATCAACTGCAAATCACAACATTTTCTTTTGTACAGCTAAGTGGTTGTATGTATCTGTATGTATAAGTTAGGTACTTTCAGAGAGTATGGTGGTTTATACTTAATGTGGTTATAAGAAAGGTAACATTCGTTTGGGGACCATTTTTAAGAAAGCAAGACAAAACTAAATCTTTCAAAAGTGTTTTACAATTATGCACATTTGGGTTTCCACAAAATCCCACGTGCATACTTTTCATGATTACTATAAATAGTTAAAATATTTGAGTTTATATTTATTACCAGCATGGAGTAATCACACTAATTTAAAGAAATGCTCACACGTGATAAACTTTGTTTTTAACTTTTAATATTTTCCTTAAATTATTTGTTATTATGCTCTTGATAGCTGCTCACAAACCAATTTATGTTGTGTAGACAATTCAGAAAACAGTGGGGAATCTGCTTTGCTTTTTTAGCACATAATTAATAGGTCAGTTATCCTTACATATGCTTTGTTTGAGTGCCTTTGAATTTTTTTGGATTGGCAGCTGATTCACTGCTGTCTTAGATCTCTTAACCATTCTTTGCTTGATATTCTAATGTCAAATCTCCATCTAATGTAAGTTCTTGTTGAAATAATTCCAAGGAGATATTACCTTCCCGTTTCCTCTCCCCTTCCCTTCCCCATGAATTGCAAAGTAGAATTTGACACTTTACTTTTAAAATTGCATAACAAACATGTAGAAATAATAGGAAATAAAAACTTTACATACCCACATATTTAAAGTGATATTGGTGAATTTATATATGGGCTACTATCAATGAAATCATTGTTATGCAATATTATGTAAAAGAAAATCATTTGTTAAAAATTAACAAACAATCCCCTGGTGCAACCATTCAGTTTATCAAATTATGTTTTTATCATACCATGAAAGGTAATGTGATCCCTCTCCCTCTGCTTTAAATATATAACGATTAAAAAAAATCTGAGAATATTCATGCCATCATGATAAGAAATATGAATATTGACATCATAAGGGAAAGGCCTACATCAAGAAAGGAAATACACCTGTGCAGTGAAGATGGATGGTTTTCATCAGAAAATTCCTTTCCATTCTTCAGCTAAATAGAGGATTGGGACAGTTATCAATTAGATACCTGAAAAGCTTCCATCAGATGTTTAGACACACAGTCAGTTATTGAACCTAATGCAAGTAGTCTTCAACTTACAGCCACAAATGGGATCAGAATTTCCATTGCTAAGAAAGATGGTTGTTAAGTGAGTCATGCCTGATTTTGCCATGTTCGTTAAATGAATCACTGCAATTGCTAAGTTCATCTTGCAGTTGTTAAGTGAATCCACCTTTCCCCATTGACTTTTCTTGTCAGAAGTCAGCTGGAAAATGTCACAAATGGTAATCATATGACCCCAGGATGCTTCAATTCTTGTAAATAAATACTGGTTATCAAGCGCCCAAATTTTGATCACAGGACCATGGGGATGCTTAATAGCCGTAAGTGCGACACTCAATTGTAAGTCACATTTTTCAATGCCGTGAAGAATTGTGCTAGATGTTGGTGTGCACAAGTAAACAATTGTGTTTGTTTGTCTGTTTGTCTGCCACGTGTCTTACCACAAGGGGACTATGAGTGGTTACAATGTTAAAAATAATGAAACAATACAACATGTATACAATAAAAGGAAAACACTGTAAAATTGTGTAATATTTATTTGCATTATTCTACCAGGATTGGATTTGCTGCGAATTCTTCTGTTAATATTCTTCTTCTGTTCAGGCAACCATATATCACTGTGAACTAGCCCATCCTATCCTTGGCACACCATTGTTTTATAATCCTTTTTTTAAAAAGTACAAAATGAATAAAACACACATTTAAAATGCCCAATGTTGTTTGAAAACAAAAAGCATCCAAAAACAGGGCTATGCAGTTTTTCACCCTCATGAATTTAGAGATGAAATAGAGAACTGCAGGTACTGTTTTAAGTATGAACCAACTTACGTGGAACACAAGCTCTGTTTTGTTATAGACATGGATGACTTTTTTAAAACAAAAGAATTACTTTATCCATATTACAGCAAACTCAATGGTGGTATTCAGCTGGTTCTATCTGGTTCGGGCGAACCGGTAGTGGCGGCTGAGGGAGGCTCCTCCCACCCACCTGGATATCATCACATGACATTCTATGCATGTGCAGAAGGTCCTGTGCCTGCGTGGAGGTGTTACGTGCACACTTACATTTGTGAACCGGTAGCGAAGGTAAGTGAATACCACCCCTGAGCAAACTCCACCATCCACATCCAGCCACATATATACTGCGGTGCCATTTTCTACAGTAATAGAAAATGGGCACTATTAGAATTTATGAAAATTATTTCATATTTGCCATTGAGTTGATTGGATCCCAATAAAACTGGCATTCCTAACAGGAGATTGACAAAAGCTTACATAGCAGATAGAAATGGTGCATCTACAGTTAAAAAGGCATGAAAAGCTTCCAAATTTATATTGTCAATAAAGTAATCATACAAATTGAAGATGGTGTCATAATCTTGTTTCACTTCTTTTAAACTACTGCTTGCCTGATATTTTTATCCCTTTTTATCTGACTTCAGCTCAGTGGTGGGTTGCTACCGGTTTGCTCCAGATTGGGCGAAACGGTAGTAGTGGCGGCGAGAGGCACCATCCACCCACCCGGACATCTCTGTGCATGTGCAGAAGTGTGCGCGCCACGAGCAAACTGGTAGCAATGGGATTTGAATCCCACTATTGCTTCAGCTCCCTTGTTCAGGATCACTTTAGTCTAAGTTACAGTATCAGAAGATATCTTGACTTCCAACTATTATCTTACTTCTATGTAATATTCTGCTGAATATTACAGCAGAGAAAACATGAGTTAAACATTAAAATCATAGTCTTAACTAACTTCCCCTATTTATTTATTTTTTTACTTTTAATCTCTACGGTGTGAAAGAGTTATGAACAAGCACACAGCTGATGCCATTTTTGTCTTACTTCCCCAAATCCCAGCCATATTAATGATGATCATGGCTCAATGAGCTGGCACAGAAACAGTAACGGTATTCAAACTCTGGATGCCAAATCCTGCTTTAGAAAATGCTTGAGGAAAGCAAAGAATCAATGTCTCAGAACCAGGAGATAGATCCTGAAAGAAGAAAAAGATACAAATAGTGAATAGAAAGAACTACAGTTCTTTCTTCAGATTGAGAGAGCTGCTCCCTTTCATATCTGTACGATCTCTTCTAGATCATTTTTTTTGGTTTGAGATCCTTCTTGATTGCAGATTGGTCATCCATAATCCTCCTGTAATATATTTCTGTTAAATCTGTATTATTAGCTTTCTTACATTGACCTTCAATGTATATATTTATTTTTATAAGAAATGTTATTTTTTAAAAAAATAAAATCACTTGAATTAACATCTATGATTTTCACTGTTTTTTTTGGCTACATAGCCCCCGCAAAATGAATCAGGACTGAGAAAAGCTATGTTTGTTTGCAGGTGTAAATGTGAGCTTGAGAGTAAAATTAGATAGACTTGTCAACTTCCGTTAACAGCATAGGAAAATTAATTGAATATAATAAGCCTGAAGGACAAAAAGAATTGTTTGTTTTTCCCATGCTCTAAGTTTTGTATGCATATAGTAGGCAATCAGGATAAATTATTTTGAGTGCCTTATTACAGTTATCTTGACCCCAGAGTGAAGATTACTTTGCTGCCATGAGCATTTCTGGTAACTAATTATAAACTTTACCAATGACACTGAAAGAGCAATTGGAAATAATAAGCTAGACTGGACAAGCACTAAGGTTCAGTGTTCTGAAATCTGACATGCTACTACAAAATGTCTGTATATGTGTAATCAACCAGGCTCTACAGCACAGTAACCCTGGAGAAGAAATTAACCTGTTGGTTTGACTTTTCTAATGGCAAATTATATTGCAAGCACCACATAATAAACAAGCCTTTATTTATTGGTCATTCATTAAGGTCAGATCTGAATGACTGGAAATGCTGGCATTGGAAGAATTTGCTAGTCTCTAATAATGATCATTGATAGTCTCTAGATTTTGAAATCCAGGCTTTGGTATATTGCTGCTGATTTGTAGACAGGTCTGATTTAGAATTTCCAATATATTAAGTACAAAATATATTCTCTTGGTAGAATTTTTGCAAGAGTTATATGATTATATAGTGAAAGATATCCAGGGATACAAGCATTCACAAATCTCTGTACCTTTTATAAAAGATTCCTCTTTGTATATATGATGTAGCTCCCTGCCAATATCATAACTAATGTCATCCCTTTTTATAGTGTGACATAAAACAAAATCAAATAAAATAAAACAGTCTCCAATTTAGTAGACAATGTTCAGAGTGATAAATAATTTCAGAATACTCTTAAATCATAAACTTCATAGACATACAGCTCAGTTAAGATGACAATTCTGTACTATTAACATCAACTGCTGCCACTGATCTCTGCAGGTATGAATATGCCGTACAATATGATGAAGAATTAAAACAGTTTTGAGATGTCAGTTTTATTTTATCTCAACTCTATTTTATCTTAGGACTGGATGTTTTAATAATAAAGTAGAGAATTTCTCAAACATTATTAAAATGCATAGATTCTCTCTATATGGAAAAACAGTAGTCTAGCTCCTGTATTTCTATTGTTGTCCTCTTCAGGTGCAGGCTGATTATATTAAAGACTCTCTTATAGCACTGATGATGTTACCTAGTTTGGGTAATGAAATATCAGAAAATAACTAAGATCAGAGAGTACCCCTCAAACTTTCTTTCCATGGAGATTTTGTATGTAGTTGTTAAAATCCCGTGTTTCATAAAGGATTCCAAGGAGTAATCTCTTGCTCAAAAACTCTCTTCAGATTTGGACAGTGATGAAGTCATAGGATTGGAAGGAATGAAAATATTGCCTCTGTGCAGGTGCAGGGGTTATGCACTTTAATAAGACATGGAAAGCAGGGGTAGGCTTAAATTTTTTTAGCAAGGGGTTCTCTGCCCAGTTGCTGGGTGGGTGTTGCCATGGTAGACTTGGCCTAGTCGGCCTCCTGCACCATGGTCTGTGTGTGTGTGGGGGTGTTTTTGCCCTCCCCTGGCTCCAGAGGCTTTCCTTAAGGCTTTGGGAGGGTGAAAACGGCCTCTTTAGGCTCCTGAGGCCCTCTGGAGCCAGAAACAGGATTTCCCGAACTTCCAGTAGGCCCACTTTTTTCTGTCTCCGAGCCTCCATGTGTGCCCTGCACTTACCTGCATCCAAAATCGGCCACGTGGGGACTCCTGGGAGGGGCGGAGTGGGGTGGGCAGGGACAGCCATGAGTGGGATTTGGGGGTTCTCTGACCTGCACAGAATCTTAGCTAGATTCTCCCAAACCCTGTGACCCCCAGCACCCACCCTTGATGAAAAGGGTTCTAAAGAAACAATCAGTTCCAAAAACCTAATGTATTTCTGTCATAGTTATTTTGTTGATTCAAAGATGAAAACATGAGAAATTTGCATTGTAGATGCTCTGAGTCTTAACAGCTAGACATCACAAGATGACCTGTATTGGAGAAGAGTCAATGCACATCTCATATGTGAGGCAAAATATTAACATGTAGTCCCAAATATTGATTTGAAGACTGATAAAGTGCTATAGCTTCAGGTGAGCCTTTAGTTATTCAAATGAATAACTTTCTTTTGGTTTCTTTTGGTTGCCTGAGATACTAATTCTCAGCTCAAAAGATTGTCTCATACTTTACTAGTTTGGAACCTTAGTATAATCATCTAGTGCAAACTTTTTCTGTGCTTCAGAGATAGACTTCAGGGAACAGAGCAGTCATAAAAGATAAAGAAAGCTATAAAAGGCCACAGCTGGTTTCATCATAATAGCTACTGTTTTCTTTAGATTTCAGACATAGTTTTGCAAATTTTATTTTAAGCATTATTCAAGGTGAGTATAGATAAGGCGTCTTAGGAATAGATAATTTTCTCTCCTTCCCCTTGAGGCAATTTCATGAGTCCTTTCAAGGTTAGACACAGTTTTAGAGATGTGATGCATTTCTGTTCTAACTTACTAACAATTAAATAAGGTTGAATTAAACCAGCTTTCAAGGGAGAAATAGGCAACGCTGCATCTCTATCTGAAGTTTATGCATACATAAATAATTTTATACAACATCTTATTGTATTGATTTCCCACTAAATAAATGTAAAATTAATGCTCTATATCAGCTTAAAAAGTCACATTAAAATATTCAAGAATGTTATTGCTTGTTGTTATATTTTTCCATGTGTTATGATTGTGGTAAAAAATACCACCTATTTTGTAGTACAGAAGAATAAAGGGAATAGTGCATGTTTGAGTTACATATCATAACACAGACTGGCTTCCCTTTAATTGTGAATTTTATTTAATAAAAAGAAATCATTTGTAGAGTGATGAAAGAATGAAAACATTATTTAACGATGTTGAGCATTTCTCTGAAATCTAAGCAGGCTTAGAAATCAGGAGCTTTGGAATAAAGAAGTAATATAATTCATTTTTTTTACAACTACAGATTTATGATTGTACTTATGACTATTTTATTTTTCCCCCTCTAATTCTAGGGCTCTTGCTTGTTCTTATTCTGTGATGAATGGCCAAAATGTATGTAAAAAGCTGGAAAACCTGTCTTCATTATAGTAAAAAGCTTTAAGTGAAAAGCACAGGATGGGGGCACATGAATTTTGCATGCAATCAATCATAAGCTTTTTCTTACCTTTTTTCAAACCAGTCTGTAATTTTAGGGTGGGCACAGGGAAAAAACTGTATAGAAACTCATATGTGCTATTTCTTCAAGCATACACATACATATTGATATAATTTTAAACCTTCTGTAATATATAAACAATGTATCCTCTGTTTATTTTTCACAGTTCATTAAACAACATCCCAGATATTGAAGAAGTACACAACTGAAGAATAATGACATTCAGATACCCCTTTTAAAAAGCAGAAAACAGGTTTTATTTTAAAAGCATACAATAATCTACCATTTTTATATTATCAGAGCGTATAATCCTTAGTAGTTTTTCAGTAATGTGGATAGGCATAGTAAATGAAAACAAAAACTAATACTGTGGGATTTTTTATATTTGGATTTTTCTTCAAAATAACTATTATTGTTTCAAATTTGAAAGAAAATAACCTAGAATGGATCAGAATTTCAAGATCATTTGAACTGGCATTGAGTAGCATACATTTTAGGACTTATTAAAACTTAAGGGAAATATTTTCTGATGAAAACATTTCTTAAAAGACAGAATTGATGTCTGGGGATTTAATCTAGTTTTTAATTTACTATTGGTTTCTTAATTACAAAGTAATTCTAAATTACTTTAACACCATGAACTTGACAAAATTATTTTGTATTTTGAAGTGCTAAAAACACTTTTGGTTTTCTCATAGATTAAATAACAAATGTTATATAATTGGATGAAAACATATTCTATTAATTGAGTCCATATGATTAATGAAGCAATACATTTTCATGCACTTTCTTTCAGTGACCAAAAATATAAAGGATTGGTGAACAACAAGTGAAAAAATGTTAAAAGAGCAGATAGTTGTGTGAAAAACAGAACATGTTACCAGAAAGTGCACTAGATTAAATACATTTCCATAGCAAGGATTTCATAATTGTTTGTATAATTTATCAAAGTAACATTTCTAATACACACTACATTTCGTCTCTAATTATCATTATATCTGGATCCTAATAGTCTCACTATAAGTTTGACTTTAAAAAGAAAGAAAAAATAACATAGGCACCACTATTAATGCGAAGAAGGCATCTTATTTGCAAGTTAAGTTATTTCATTATAAAGTAATGAAGCTTAGTTAAAAACTGTCAACTACATTATAGCTGTGGGATTTACCGAGGAGTTCAGGAAATTAAGGACATTTTTTCAATTGCTTACAAAAGCCGATAATGCAATTGGAAATAGTTCTCTGCTGCTGGTTGAAGATAACATGAATAGAAGTAATGCTAATAACAATATTGAGAAACTATGTAGGTGTTCGTCAACTTGCAACCATTCATTTAGTGACTGTTCAAAGTTACAATGGCACTGGAAAAAAATGATACTGATTTATGAGTAGTTTTCACACTTATGGCCATTGCAGCATCCTTGTGGTCACATGATCAAAATTCATATGCTTGGCAGCTGGCATGTATTTTTGATGCTTGCAGGTATCCCAGGGTCATAGGATCACCTTTTTCAATCTTCTGATAAGCAAAATCAATGGGGAAGCCAGATTCACTTAACAACCATGTTACTAACTTAACAATTGCAGTGGCTCCATTAACAATTGTAGCAAAAAAGGTCAATAAAATAGAGCAAAACTCACTGACCTGTCTTGCTTAGCAACAGAACTTTTGGGCTCAATTGTGGTCATAAGTCAAGGTCTCCATGTACTTTCTTTTGAAATTGTATAAGTGACTAATGGTGAATATATATTTGTTTTTATGACCAAGTTCTGTCCCCAAAAATACACCCAACTACATCAAGGCATAGCAATGATTCAACTTCTTACCCACTACATTTAAAAAAAAGAAAATCTTAAAATTCAATATAAAGCTAATGCACATCTTTAATGCTGGTAGATAAATTTTGAAGGTTCTTACATTTTTATATTTCAGGTGGCAGAAAGTATACGGCCTCTTCTTATAGGCCGTTATTGATGTTTAAATGTTGCCATTTTTAATGTAACTTTTAAGATTATCACTCTTTTTGCCAGCTTTTAAAATGTTATCTTTCTTCTTTATTGCTTTTATCTTATAATTTCATATTATGCTACCTTCAGAAGCATTGAGAGAAGTAAATCTCAACAGCCTGAAAGAGCATGTTTAACTCTATATTTTATTGAACAAAAGACATGGGTGACATAATTGGTGTTCATTTATTATCAAAAACGAAACACAGGACACTGAAGGTCTCTAAAAATCTCTCAGGAATGGCATTACAAGATTGAGTATCTGGGTAAGTTCAATGCATTTGTATGGGAAATGAGATATAAATCTGTAAGTCAAGGAGATGTTTTAACTAAAGGCTCTATTTCAATAAAGTAATGCATCTTTCAAGGTTCAGTGAAAATCTATAAGGAAAAGTAATTTCACATGTAAATTTATAAATTATATCCCTAGGTTAATTTATGGGTGGTAAACAGGAATCATGCTGCATTGAGTAGAATGAAATATTCATGACAGAGAATCTTTTTATCAAATTAAAATTTTTCTATTCTGCTCCAAGCACTTATCTTAAATGAAAACTTTTATTAACAAGAATTGGCAATGTGGTAGAAGACCTAAGGGTTTGCACGGGGAGTCCAGTGGCCCTACATAAACGTGATATAAATAAATCTGCAATCAGTTCATAGTGTATTAATGAAATATTTCACATGGTGCTTTTCCCTTGAAGCAATATATGAGTCACCACTATGCTACATAAAGCAAGATATCATTATATTTAAAAAAATCCTTTGTATTGTGGCAAGTGTTGCTTGGAACATAGTATACTGCATCTACATAAGGCTAAAACCTATTATTGGGTCATTTAATATTTCATACCTAAGTATATTTCAGACAATTGTTGGCAACTACTACGAAAAATATAAGTAAGAATAAAATTCCTATGACTGAATAACTTTATTTGCAATAACTTCTGAGTTTATTTTCTCATTTCCCTGATGTGATTAGCTGGGCAATATCACATTTCATCGCTCATATTTTCTTATTGAACGTAAGGTTGAGCATCACCTTGAATGTAATGAAATTTTAATTATTTTTAACAGACTGATAATGAATTGGTTTGGATGAACTGAAAATCACAGCAACTATAATTTGGGTTGATTTTAATGATGAAAATATTGTATACACATTATATATAAAATTGAAATAATGAAACAATAATGAAATAATGAAATTATAAAGTTTAAAACAAGTAAAATATTTAAAAAAATAAAATTAATGATAGAATAGAATAGAAATTTTATTGTCACTTTAAATGTACACTATTCAGCAAATTTGGTTGCATTCAGCTCTCAAAAGATAACCATTATGCATATTCCCACATATATGATACTTAGAAACGCTATAGTCTAGTTCAAATGTATACATATACATGATGAAAAAAGAGAATTCTGGGGAGTTTACAAGACAGGTGACATAAGGATCAAACCTGCTACAAAATCTAGTAGTCCTGCTATAGATATTTCGAAACCTATTCCAAGAGGGGAGCAACAGAAACAGACTGTGAAGTGGGTGTGTGGGGTCTCTAAACATGCTTCTAGCTCTAAGCACATAGCACTTATGAGCAGTGTCTTGAATAACAGGAAGCGAGCTTCCTATAATATTCTCAGCTGTCCTTACTACTCTCTGTATGGACCTTCTACCTGAGGCACCACCAAAGCAAACAGTGATGCAGTTTGTTAAAATGCTCTCAATCATGATTCTGTAAAAAGTGGTCAGGACAGAAGGAGAAAGATGTGCTCTCCTCATCCAACACAGGAAATGCAAACACTGGTTTGTACACTTCACTAAAGATAACATATGAAGAGACAAATCAGATTGATAGTTATCTGTGCCCCCAGATATTTAATACTATTGACCACTTCCATAGGTGCAGTCTTGATACAAAGTGGAGTATGACTATGCCGGCTCTTTCTAAAATGAACAATGATCTCCTTTGTTTTGTTAACATTCGAAACCAGTTATTTAATTTAATTTAATTTAATATTTAAATTTATATACCGCCCTTCTCCCGAAGGACTCAGGGCGGTGAACAGCCATAGATAAAAAACATAGAATACAAAATTTAAAAACAATTTAAAAATATATTAAGCAATTTGGCCCAACAGTTAAAATTCCCCATTTAAAATTCAAATTTAAATTTATTTTTATTGTACCGGTCTACTAGAGCCCTCACGTTCTCCTTAGAAGAATCTTCATTGTTGTCTCTTATAAAACCCACCACTACCATGTAATCCGCATACTTTACAATATGATTCAGAGCAGCCTTGGCACAGCAGTCATGGGTCATCAAGGTGAAGAATAACAGACTCATGACACAGACCTTTGGGGAACTTGTACTCAAGGAGATGGAATTGGAAACTTTTCTTCCAACTTGCACAAACTGGGGTTTATCAATAAGGAAATCAAGTATCCAGGTACATAAGGAAGTGTTAAAACCTAATAGACTCAGTTTGTTCACCAAAATGCTGAGGAATGATTGTGTGTGGACGCCAAACTAAAATTGACAAACAGCATTCGCACAAGAGCATTCTTCTCTTCCAGATGCGCTCAACTAAGATGAAGCACACAAGAAAGTGCAACATTGATAGAATGGTTCTTCCAATAAGCAAACTGTAATGCGTCAAATGTAGGGAAAGGCATGAAACAATATAGTCCTTTACTAATCTCTCAAAACACTTCATCATAATAGAAGTGAGAGCAATAATAAGGACCTTGAACACGTAATCACACACTGCATTTATATATTACAATTATTCAGTTGTACAGCTTGTGCACAGACGTTTCATACCACACACAAACCTCTGCCCTTTACTGTCTCCTCCCTTTCCAGATATTAACAATTGTTGAGAGACTGAGGAATCCATAATCCTGTACTACAAGCCTCTTTGAATTAAGATTTCAGGGACGAGTTTAAAGGGAGAGAAACATCATTCTTTGTTTTTGTCTCAATGAACTATCTTCAGATCTACAAAGAGAAGGATGATGGCATCCAATTTCTCCTGTCCTTTAATGGTTTCTAACAGAGTAATGTAGGGCAACAGGTAAAGCAGTTTTCTCTTTTCTTTCTGGTAATTATATTTAAAATTGAAGTTTATTCTGTAGAAGAATCAGATGTAAAAAAGAAGTAAACTAACACTCTGATTCTTAATGGATGCTAATTGTAGCCCATGGCCTGTGACCTGCTTATCTATGATGTCTTAGTAGGTAGAAAAAAGACGAATAAGATTCCGAGAGGTTAAAGGAAATGAAAAGACAAAATGAGTGGAAGTTCATGTTTATGAGTTTTTTTATTTTTAATTTCAAATAAGAAAAACAAAATGTCAGGGGTTTCTTATAGTAGGCATATAAATAATTTAATCTGTTCTCTACTAATTTCGTGAAAGTTTTCCCTCTTTTTCCCATATTGTAAGAAACTATTCTAATTTCTCCACCCCACCCAAGATCAGCTCTTTAGCACTGGGAAGAGCAATTACAGTTTAAAATAATATGTTGATTTTGGGGCAATGAGGAACACTAAGTATTCTTTATTTGGCTTTCATGCAAAGTATGCTAAGAAAAAAAATAAGGTGGCAGAAATGTACAAAGACATTTGGTAAGAAATATCAAAGCAGTCTGTCAAATTTGAAGAGTTGTCTGCGGTCACTTTTCCAGTGGGTGACCGAGCAGCAAATTAATATTTACCAGTTGTTGCTGGTTGCAGTGATCCCACAATTTCAGAACATTCCCTTGAAGAAAAAATGGCTTTAACCAAAAGTATTTCCCCCACCAAGTGTGGTTAGAGTTTAAATTCCAAGAGAGATGAATTTAATTTAAATATTTATATAGTATATTTATCTTTATACGGATGTTCACAGGCAACAACTATTATGCATTCCCCAATTTGAATTTCATGAAGGAAACTTAAAGCAAATGTTTTGCTTCTTCTCACCACCCACAGAGTAGAGCATGGCAATTAATTTCTTCAAAGTTTCATTTGCAAGTCCTAGACCTATTTTGAAAGGTTAAATCTAAAAACGATGGCCACATTTAGCTATGTAATCCTGTGATAGAAATTGAAACAAAACATACTCAGAACTGGCATAAAGAAAAACATAGTGTAGAAATAAAAGATTTAGTAACTAGCAATAATTATTTATATTACAAATGTTAGAAAAATTCAGCAAAACTATGCATCTCTGAATATCTCATCATAATCATCATCATCATCTTAATTTTGCTGTAATTACCCATTCTAGTACACATTGAGTAGCTTACAGAATCCAAAAACAATAACCATAACTAAAGACATAGCTTGAGTCAGGCAACCTGACTAAAGCAACTGTAACAATCACAAAACAAACCAGGAACTTCAAAACCACATTAACATTAGGCCTGAGACCAAATTCCTGGAACTGGGCATTTTCTTCCAAAAAATATCTCTCCAATATGATTTTATTTTTATTTGGAATTCTGGTTTTTTTTCCCTCCCTCCCTCCCTCCCTCCCTTCCTGTTATCTTATTAAAAACATCCCTACGTGCTAGCTTGGGTAGCCATATCATGTGTTTCAGAATAGATATTTAATTTGTTAATTTCTGTATTTTAGGGAGGAAAGAATATTCTATTTTTCCTAGGTTAAGTTAAAGAAAGAAGCCGTTGACAGAAAAGCTAAAAACATCTGAAGAGGTTTGTCAGTTTGTCACTGTCATAAGGTTTAGCCTGACTGGTGGCAGCCTATTGTAATTATCTTTTACTGGGCATCTATTGGAAGAAGGGTTTTGCCAATGAAGATTTCAATTACCACCCCTCCAGTTTTTAACAGTAGTCATCATAGCTAGTTTGGTTCACTGATCAAGACTGGATTTCTATGCCAAATATGAAAGATCTATCATTTTCTATTACTGCTTTAATTATGATTCACATCCCAGAAGATTTGGAGGATTGGCATTTTCAATTATCTGAGTCACACCAAAAGCTTTCTGTCTTTGTTATATTCTTCATTGCCTTCAATACTTATGTCATGTATGCAGTTGATCTCACTAGGTGTTAGCTTTAGCATTATGGCTTTTGCATCTTCGATGCATGTAAAAGTATGAAAATGGTATATTATCAGTCCTAGTGAACTAGAGTTGTTGCTGTTGTTTTTAATGTTTTTGAATTAGTCTTAACTCTTGACCACTGCCTGGACAAGTTCCTACAGTTTTCTTGGCAAGACTTTTGGAACTGGATTGTCTTCCTAAGGCTGAGACAGAGAGTAACTGGCCCAAGGTCTCTCAGCAGGGTTAATACCTGAGGGAGGCCTACAACTCACTGAATCCTGGTTTCTAGCCACTACATCACACTGGCTCCCCGAGTGGATGTTAGCAATGAGAAAACTTTAAGCCATGTACTGCACTAATAGTTATAAAAAGTTAGCATATTTAAATGAATAGATTCAGATAAGTAACTTCTCTTCATTAAGGAATTTCAATATGACCTGTGTTATCGAGACATGGCAATCATATTTATTTTATTATTTATTATTTATTAGATTTCTAAACTGCTGCAATAAACCCAGAGTTCTCAGTTGAGGCACAGATAAACAGGCTCAAATTATCCTAATTTGGGTACATTGTGTGAAGATCTCATTTGCTGGAAAACTTCTAACGATGGGAAAAGTAAAAGGAAAGAGAAGAAGAAGAGGATAACCAACAGCAAGATGGACTCGGTTACATTGGTAATCAGTGCACTGTTGGACCGGATATAATTTGCTGATGAATAAACAGTGCCATATATTTCTTGTCTCATATCACAAGATACAGGCATTTCCCCCCCAGAATCTAAAAAGACTGACCAAGTTGTCACTTGAGCACATCTCCCTAATGGAAGAAAATTAAATATTTTAAAGTTTAAAAATTTTGGTTTTCTGATGGATTAAGTATAGAATTGTTTTCCAAAAGTTGAGGAACTGACAGTTTAAATTTGGTGGGGAACAAGATTAGACCTTGTGGAAGGATGAACTGCTCTGAAACTATCAAGATCACATTTTTTTTCATTTGCAGTGGTCTGTTAGCTACTCAACTTAGCCACATAGGCACTTGCAGAGAAAGGATGGAGGGGAGGGAAGGACATTAAAACTCTGAGATGCACCTGCACCTAGGGTTCAAGAGACAAGTAGAAAAGAGCCATAACAGGTAGTCAGAAGGAGTGTATTTTCTTCCAGGTTTGGCAGATACTGCTGAAGTAAGAGGCAACTCAAGAAAGCATGGGTAGAAGAACCAACAGCTGGGAAAGCTGGAGGTCAGAGGACTCACAACCAGGGAGAAGATTCAAAAAGGTATCTGAGGCAACTGAAATTAAAGAGGCTACATAAATATACATAACATACATAAACATAAAAGTGATATATCCCTGGACTTTAAGTGATGGTAGAGCATATTTCACATGGTTACTGGGTATTAAGGGAGCAGCTATTAGCCAGGAATTCAATTGACTGCAGTCTGAAATTGGCTGGGAGAAAAAAGAAACTAGCATCACAATAAATTGTATTATAAACAAATTGTTAGAAATTTAAATTACTTGGTTAAGTGATTAAGTTCCAAGTATTAAGTTAAATAGATACTATTTATTGAAAGCCACTATAGATAAATGCACATAAAAACACATGGCATTTAAATCTTATACATAGCTTTACACTACATTTATATAGTAGTAAATAGTATTATCTTTATTCATCATCTCTCTGTGTGTGAGAGATATCGTTCCTATTCATTCTCACTTCCCAACACAGTTAATATAGAGATCCTTCAAATATTGCATGAGATTACAATAATTTGGAAAACCATATTTGGGTACTTCTGATCATAAAATTATCAGCTGTTGAACTGTTCTGTTGAGTCCCTACATGAACAAGCTTCTTTCCTCTCCATTCCCACTCTCCCATCACAGAGACTAAGAAGAAACATTGCAGTTACAAACAATTTTGGTGGTGTCAGTGCAAGTGAGAAAATAAATCACAATAACACCTGTACTAATAAAGATAAAATAACAAAATTTATTTTCAATATAAATAGTAAAATAAAGGCTTAGAATTACTTGCTGTTACAAAGCTAAAAAATAATTTATCCCATTGTTTGTCATATCTCTCATTAATTGTATCAATTTAATGATAAGAACTGGAGGAAGGGAGGGAGGGAGGGAGGGAGGGAGGGAGGGAGGAAGGAAGGAAGGAAGGAAGGAAGGAAGGAAGGAAGGAAGGACGACTCTATTAGAAAACAGACATATTCTAATAGAAATATTTCCAGGACTACTTTTGTTACTTTCTGATTCAAGACAGTAAATGCTAGTAAAATAGTTATAAGTGAATGTAAAGCAAAATAATCCATAATCTGTTGACCATTAATTGTCTAGTTTCAATAGCTGCTTCATCCTTGCAGCTGTAGTTCATAAAGCTAATGTATTTCAGGCATAAAATCAAGATTTGTTTAAAGGTTGAATTAATATATAAAAGCCAGAAGATGAGTCTGGGAATACCCATGTTTTTTTCATCTTTTTCTACTAAAGGCATTTGTTCCAGATAATCAGCATTAAGTTATAGAAAAACTACAAGCAATTATCTAGGCAGGAATGAAAAATGAAACATTAATTAAAGGAAGGAGGGGGGGATAAACTATAAGAAATAGTGCCAAAGCCATAATTCACTGTATTGCTTTAATTAGAAGTAGGACCATAATATCTTTTGCAAGTATCTTGCTAAATGTACTTGGAAAGATTTGAGCACTGCATAAAAATTGTCTGAACTTCAACATCAAATCTAATCTACATTGAACCTCAGTTCCATTACACTAGGAACTCTAAACCCAGAGCTCTAATAGCATGATATGTAATTTGGCCAAATCATACTTTTTCAAGCCCAGTAACCTTTCATTGAAACTTAATTGAAAATTATAGTTTTACTTATTTTTGTATGTGCACTCAATGGAAACCTACCAGTATATGAGTTTGCCATTAACAACACAAGAGAACAATTTCTATTATCATCTCTTATAATGTATCTTATTAAGAGTACCCCTAGCTGTATCCATAGCCTACTTCTTAGGTGTTTATTCAATGACATTCACTCTTTTAAAAGTTCTAATTATAACTTTTAAAAGGACTTCATCAAAACATCCGAGAATTAAAAGTTTGAAGTTGGGATTTGATGATTTTTTTTTAAATTAACCAAGCTATGCTTATTTTTCTAACTTATTTAGCCAATTTCTTGAAATAATTTTTTGTGACAAATGCCAGCAATACTGCATCCCATGCTAATGACGCTCATTTTAATAATTAAAAACAAAATGCAGAAGTAGATTGACAGCACTGAAGGGGAGCCATTTCTATAAAATTTTAATAAAATAATATGATGTGATGTTGGTATCTTTTTCCTTCATGACAAAGAACTGCATCATTTACATTTTTAACTGATTAAAATCAACGCAGTGATCTAAATATTTATGATTGCTCCAGGAATGTTCCTGCCACTACATAACCATAAAACCAGACATTTCAAAATGCAGGATGTTTATTAAGCTATCTTTGGCATGCAAATAATAATGCTTCACTGATGAAGATGTCATCCTTTGGGGAATTCCAATGATTTGATAAGCCAGAACCCTTACAAAGAGACAAAAATTTCTCAATTAGTTTAAGCATTCTTTATTATGCACTGCTGACCTTTATTTCTGGCAAAGAACAAATCAACAAACGCATGGCAATGTTTAAGGTTTCTTTTGAAAGCAAATGAGGAAGGAGTCCATTCTCAGTTTTGACTAACCATTCAATTCAGATATACTTTGTTTAAGAACAAAGAGATCTGCCTGAAGTACATGGTTCTTGGAAAAACTTTGGAAACAGCACCTTAGCAGTATCTTACAGATTTATTCTCAAGAAATATTTTTTAAATACAATTTTTATTATATATTAATACTCACATTTATATTTGACTTGCCAGAATGCCAAATATGCCAGAATGAGCATTCTTTAAGTCCAATATGTGTATTAATATATGTGTTTATTCTTCTAAGGATTCTTCATAATTAACAAAAGGCTATGGAAACAATTGAACTGTAGAAAGGGTTCAGAATCAGAAAAAAGAAGTGAGGGTATCCTGTACCCTTATATTTATTTCATTGTTTCCAAGAACAAAAGCATTTCAAATAAATTAACAAGAGTACATATAGTATGAGATGGCAAAGGGCAGCATGTTATTGTATAGTATGAATATTGTACAGGCCTGTTTTGAATTTTTGTTTCTTTTAGAAGATCAATCTCAGCCCTGGCCTCTTTGCGAAGGGATTGTCTAGGGTCCCTGCCCCCAGTTGAAACCAAGCCTGGCTTGGCCCTGGGCCAGGTGACAGAGGGCCAAAAGATAGGGAAGATAGATGGGGGAAGGATAGGAAGGTAAGGGGAAGCACCCATGCAGTCTTAAGTATGCACAAGCCCCATTAGGGCTGCCTAATGCCCAAATTTTGATCACATGATCACAGGGATGTTGCAAAAGCATGTCATAAGTTCCTTCATTCACCACCAACGTAACTTTGAACACTTACTGAATGAATGGTTAGAAGTCAAGGAGTACCTGTAGTCAATATTTATATATATTTATGGTTTCTTGTTTTCCATCTTAAGTTAGTTATCTAATTTTGTCTGTGCATTTTTGTAAAAACTTCCTGTATGTTTCTGTAAGATTATATTCTTCTTTGCCAGAACTGGTACAAAACATTGCTTACATGACAAATTAGTACAAATGGTACATAAGACGTTTTTCATGTTACATTAGCATTTTTGTTTCCCAAAGTGATCAGCCAAAATGCTCCTGTGATGCCCTGTAAATATGCCTCTTCCCATCTTGTTCTTTTGCAAGAGCATTATACAGGCAGACCTCTCTCAATCTAGAGATAATGTTGTTTTAAGGCAAATTGTTCTTAATTGAACTCTCCTCCATGAATTTATTAAATCTGTTTTTAAAACCATCCCTGTTAGCAGCTTTCACTGCTTCTTGTGGGAATGAATTCTACAGGTTAATTATGCAAGGTTGGAAGGTATTTTATTTTATTTATTATCTTATTTTACCCTGTTTTAAGTCAATCAGTTTCACTGAATAAGCAAGTAAACATGTGTACCCGTACTTAAGGATAATTATTAAAGTTAGATAAATGAAAAAAAAAAGTTTCATGTTCAACAGGCAATCAAGTTGCAGAAAAAGCAATAGGGCACAAGAGAATAATAACAGAGATTGGCAGTTGCAGAAATTCTTAGACCATCTAGAATTTTCCTAGCAAATAACTAATATTAAATTGTCCCAGGTCCTACAATTGCCTATTTTCTTTTAACATTACTGTTTCTCGGAGAATGAAAATTGAGCATTTCTGCATTGTGTTATTTCAGAGTTTACTCCAAAATACTATGATGGTAAGTTTCAGTATTCATCTGAATCGGATGTACATCTCTCATTCTTACTTATTCTTCTGGAGCTTAGGTGTAATCCATAGGATCAGGTAAGAAGCAAAGGCGGAAGATGTTGAGAGTTCCTGTCAGCATCTGGGAATTAGAAGAATAATGACTTGTATTAGAAAGGATTCTTTTTACAATATTAAAAATATGTTCTTTGATCTTCCTCTACATCACCAGAATGAATATGAATTAACCAATGAAAAATTAAGGATTTGCCTTCTTTTTTGTTTATCTTTTAAACAAAAAGAATAATGTTTAAGAAAGAAAGAAAAACATTTCCATTTTAGACCCAATATCTCAATGAACACAAAACTTTTTGATTGTCTATTTAATACGATGCTACAAAAATAATGCTTTTATAGTTATATTGTAGCAAAATAGAAAATAAATCAACACATACACATTTAATATAATAAAGAGTATTGTATAAAACTAACCCATATATTTTATTTCACATAGGGACTCATTTTTGTATCTATATTTAAAAATGAAGTTATACTTTGGAAATTCTTTTGATACTGAAGTTTGACAACATTTAAATATATCTTATTTCAAAAATATATGAAATATATGAAATATATGAAAACAAGGAGAGCTTTATTCTCCCATTTTGAGAGTAATGTTGCTTAGGGAAAAAATGGCAAACTGAACATGTTTCTGCAAAAAGCAGGCCCAAGATATGCAGTGGAATGAAGAACTGGCAGACAAAGGAAGGAAACTGAGACCCCCACAAGTGCTCCAAATAGTTGCTCCTTGTGAGGAGATGAGGGAATAGCCATGTTGCTCACACCAGGATCCACACCTTGAAAAGGCTTTGGCCTACTTCCTTTTCTAATCAATTTTCAAAATTGCTTGTTAATTGCTTTTGTCAGCTATTAGAAACCTTTGGCTTCATAAGTTTTGCAGCACTGGGTGAATTTCCTTCCATCCTTAATGAAAGAATTTTAAAATTAAGAACCTTGGTGGCACAGCAGACTAAAGTGCTGTTAAATAGCACCAATTGCCTGCAATTACTGCAAGTTCAAATCTCACCAGGCTCAAGGTTGACACAGCCTTCCATCCTTTTGAGGTAGGTTAAATGAGAACCCGGATTGTGGGGGCAATAAACTGACTTTGTATAAAAAAGAACACTGCTTGGGGGGGCCGAAAGCCCTACTAAGCAGGTATATACAAAAGTATGAAGGCTATTGCTTAACGCATTGTAAGCCGCCCTGAGTTTATAAATAAATAAATACAAATTTACGGAATTATTATTTTTTCCTTATAAGGGTGGTTAAACTTTGATTTTTATAAAGTTGCAAAAGGACTACGGGTCCATATAAATTTTAAATAAAATTCGGAATTAATTATAAAGAAGGCTTTTGTTTTAAATATTTTTTTAAAAAAACAAACAAACATAAGACTTTCAAAATTGGACTCGATAGCAAACTGTAAGGAATTAAAGATTACAATTAAAGGAGAAGAATACTGAAACTCAATTTACTAATTCAGAATGAAGCAAAATATTTTAACTTTGCACATACTGAAGGATATTTTTGAATAATGTTTCCAAAAGTTAAGTTTAATAGTGCCTGCCTCTATAGATAGACTGTTTGAAATATGCTCTGGCAGAGGGACAATTATTACCTGACATGATTGAGACTGATTTGAAAGTGGATTTAAAAATGACAGACTACAAGAGTTACATAACCTTAACCCTAACCCCTGACCCATATTACACAATCAGTGGTGGGTTGCTACTGGTTCACACCAATTCAGGAGAACCGGAAGTAAAATATTTTAGTCGCTTGCAGAACTGGTAATAATGGCTGGCTGGCCATGCCCCCGAACCAGTCGCCCGGTCGCCATTCGCTTGCCCTGGCCACCATGTTCATCGCTGCCATGTTCTTCATGCATGCATGAACATTGCCTTGCAAGTCCAATGGGATATGCATATGTGAAGAACAAGGCGGAGATGGCAGCAGCTTGCTTTCAATAAAAGGTTTCCAGCAGCAGCGGTTGGCTGGGGGCCACTGAAAACTCTAGTCAGCTTTGCTTCCTGAGTCTGGACCAGCTGCCGCGAAGGTAAGCAGCCGAACAAAGAAGCTGTGGTGAGGGAGGAAGGCAGGCAAGTGGACCTGGCCACAGGATCACTGGGAAGGGCATATGGAAGGCAGGCAAGCATGTCAGGGCTGCCCAGCCATAGGGAAGGGAGCTAGCAGCCTACTACTTTCTCTCTGACCGGTCACAGTCTGTGTTGACAGGGGGACAGAGGTTTACCCCGAGGCCCCTCATATGTGGGGTGCCGCAAGGGTCGGTCCTCTCGCCTCTCCTGTTCAACATTTATGTGAAGCCGCTGGGCGAGATCATCCGTGGTTTCGGGGTGGAGTACCATCAGTACGCTGACGACACTCAGCTGTACATCTCCACCCCGGATCACCCCAACGATGCCCTTGAAGTGATGTCCCGGTGCCTGGAGGCCGTACAGATCTGGATGGGGAGGAACAGGCTCAGGCTCAACCCATCCAAGACCGA
Organism: Arizona elegans; assembly: GCA_022577455.1. Taxonomy (NCBI): domain Eukaryota; kingdom Metazoa; phylum Chordata; class Lepidosauria; order Squamata; family Colubridae; genus Arizona; species Arizona elegans. The sequence continues at coordinate 30,237,525 of JAKOOJ010000009.1, read as the reverse complement.
GTGGCTGTGGTTTCCGACGTCCCGATATAGTCAGTTGACACCATCACTGACTATTGGGGGCGAATCATTGGCCCCTACGGAGAGGGCTCGCAACTTGGGCGTCCTCCTGGATTCACGGCTGTCTTTAGAAGAGCACTTGACGGCCGTGACCGGGAGGATTTTTCATCAGGTTCGCCTGATTCGCCAGTTGCGTCCCTTTCTGGATCGGGACTCGTTACACACGGTCACTCATGCCCTCATCACCTCCCGCCTGGACTATTGCAATGCTCTCTACATGGGGCTCCCCTTGAGGAGCACCCGGAGGCTCCAACTGGCGCAGAGTGTGGCCGCGCGGGTGGTAATGGGAGCGACATGGCACTCCCATGTAACACCTCTCCTGCGCGAGCTGCACTGGCTCCCGGTGGTCTTTCGGGTGCGCTTCAAGGTTTTGGTTACCACCTTTAAAGCGCTCCATGGCTTAGGACCTGGTTATCTACGGGACCGCCTACTACAACCAATAGCCTCCCACCGGCCAGTACGCTCTCATAGAGAGGGACTCCTCCGGGTGCCGTCAGCCAAACAGTGTAGGCTGGCGACCCCTAGGGGGAGAGCCTTCTCTGTGGGGGCACCTACCATCTGGAATGAGCTCCCCCCCGGAGATACGGAGGATCCCGGATCTGTGCACCTTCCGCCGCGCTGTGAAGACCTTTTTATTCCATCAGGCGGGCCTGGCCTAATCTCTTCCCTTTTTTAAATATGTAAATTTTAATCTGTTTTTAAATTATTGGGCTGTTTTAATTCTGTCTGGGCCAAAATGATTTAATTTGATTTTATCTGGTTTTTTAAATTTTTGTATCTATGTTATTTTATTGTTTGGCTGTTCACCACCCTGAGTTCTTCGGGAGTAGGGCGGTATACAAATCAAATAAACTAAACTAAACTAAACTACTCCTTCCCTGCGGCCTGGCATGCTTGCCTGCCTTTCACGCGGCCTTCCTGGCAGTCCCCCACACCTTTACCTTCCGAAGTCGGGTCACACATGTCTGGCCCGGCCCAGCCAGTTGGTGGGTGGGTGGCCCTTCGGGGAAACGGAGCCACTGCACTGGGGTTGAGAGGGGCGGTGGCAGTAGTGGTGCTGTGGGAGGGCGAGCGGATTTCCCAGGTCTGCCGGACATGTGCACCACATGTGAAGGGAGTCAGACACCGCAAAAGCCATGTAGGAAAACTCCTGGGGAGTTCCGGGACATCCTGCAACCGCCACTGCTGCCACCGCTGCCTGCTGTGGCAAAAGCCATTCAGGAAACCTCCCCAGGAGTTCTGGGATGCCCCATCACCGCCACAGCTGATGCCTGCTGCAGCAAAAGCCATGCAGAAAAACTCCTGGGGAGTTCCAGGATGCCCAATCACTGCCGCCTGAAGCTCCCATTTCAGCCCCCGCCTGCCACAGCCTGAAGTTCCCATTTTGGGTGCCATTGCTGCTGATGGTGCTGCCGCTGCCGCTGCCAGGTACTTTCTCTTGGGCCTCCTGGTCTCAGTCTCCTAGATTTTGAAGGAGGGAGGGAGAGAGAGAGAGAGAGAGAGAGAAAGAGAAAGAAAGAAAGTGACAAAGAAAATGAAAGAGAAAAAAAGAAAGAGGAAGGGAGAGACAAGAAAGAAAGAGAAAGAGACAAAGAAAGAGAACAAAAGAAGGAAAAGAAGGGAGAGAGAGAGAGAAAAGAAAGAATGAAAGAAAAAGACAATGAAAAAACAAAAGAAGAGAAAGGAAGAGAAAAGAAGGAAGGGAGGGAGAGAGAAAGAAAGAAGGAAGGAAGGAAGGAAAGAAAGAGGAAGAAAGAGAGAGAAAAGAAAGAATGAAAGAAACAGAGACAAAGAGAAAGAGAAAGAAATAAAGAGGAAAGGAGAGACAAGAAAGAGAGAAAGAAAGAAGGAAGAGGGAGGGAGGGAGGGAGGGAGGGGGAGAGAGAGAGAGAGAGAGAGAGAGAGAGAGAGAGAGAGAGAGAGAGAGAGAGAGAGAGAGAGAGAGAGAGAGAAGAGGAAGGAAGGACCACAAACCCTGGCACTAGATGTGGCTTCAGAAGACGCTTTGAAGCAGGACAGCAATCTAGGGCTGGAAAGGACCTTAGAGGTCATCTCAATGTAACTCTCTTACATTGCCTGGATTATTCTGGTGCCTCTAACAGAGAGGAAAATTGCCAGAAAGGAGAAGGAGTTTACTAGGACAAGGCTGCCATGCAGAGGAAGGCAGAGATAGTCCTTGACTTACGACCAGAATTGAGCCCAAAATTTTGGTTGCTAAGCAAGTGCATTGTTAAGTGATTTTCACCACATTTTACTCAATCCATGATCTCTCCTTGCTCCTAACAGACATGTGCAAGTTAGGGAAGAACATTTGAAGGTGTGTGTAATGTTCTAAATGTACATAAATTATAGTTATAGAACATGGCAGAGATGAACATGGCAGCCGGGGCAAGCGAGTGGTGACCGGACGACCAGTTCGGGGGCATGGCCAGCCAGCCATTACTACCAGTTCTGCAAGTGACTAAATTTTTTTACTACCGGTTCTCCCGAACTGGTGCGAACTGGTAGCAACCCACCACTGGTTGTGTAATATAGGTTAGGGGTTAGGGTTAAGGTTAAGGTCACTCTTGTAGTCTGTCATTTTTAAATCCACTTTCAAATCAGTCTCAGTCATGTCAGGTAATAATTGTCCCTCTGCCAGCGGTACCCTTCTCTGTGGGGGCACCTACCCTCTGGAACGAGCTGCCCCTGGAGATACGGAGGATCCCGGATCTGCGCACTTTCTGCCATGCCCTAAAGACGTTTCTGTTTCATCAAGCCGGGCTGACCTGGCCTAACTTTTTAAAATTGTTTTAATTTTAAATTATTAAATTATGGGTTTTAATATAGGGGTGTTTTAACTGTGGGCCAAATTAATTTAATTGGATTTTAATATTGTTTTAAATTTTGTATTTTTTGTATTTTATCTGCTGGTCGTTCACCGCCCCGAGTCCTTCGGGAGAAGGGTGGAATACAAATATAATAAACATAACATAACAAACACAAACAGTTAAATGTGTGGCAGAAAGTGGACTCTGGGTGTGTTTCTCCAAATGTAGTAAGTGGAGCCACCAGGCACCAAGGGCCTGGTGGCTCAGCAGACTAAAAGCATTGTGATTAACACCAGTGTCTGCAATTACTGTAAGTTCAAATCTCACCAGGCTCAAGGACTGAATTGTGTTTGGTAATCACTACTTGGGCCTTGGTCACTGTCACTGCGTTATTTTATTTACCAGCTGAGCTCATCATTTCTGGACTGTCTGACTTTCCATAGCTTGCCAACTTCTTATCAGTAAGCTACGTGTTTCCGCATTCTTTCACATTCTTTCACACCACTCTTTCCTTTGTTCTCTTGCCAGAAAGGTCCGGCTGAGAAATAGCCGGCAAGAACTATTTCAAAATGTAGCAATTACTGTTCTTAGTTAGTGAGGTGTGTTATTTTCTTTATAACAAATAAATGAGTTTTATTAGAGAACTTTTCTTCACGTTTCTTTTCAGAATATTGCAACTTGGAGAGGCCTCGATCCATCCTCTAATTAAATCAGGGTGATTTGTCCCAGAGCCAAACATGGGATTAATCAATGCCCTGACAGTCACAACACACAGAGGGATTAAGCCTTCAAAACAAATGCGTATACAATAAAATAATATTTGCAAAAAAGCTGAAGAAACAGTGGGCCATCTAGTTAGCTGCTGCAAAAGATTGTACAGATTGATTTCAGCAATGGCATGATAAATTAGCAACAATTGTGCATTGGAATATCTGCAACAAATGCCACTTGCTTGCAAGCACAACTATGAAATGTGAAAAGTAATAGAAAATGAAATAGCTAAAATACTCTGGTACTTTAGAATTCAAACAGGTTGGCATGTTATGTTACATCTGACACATAGCATCCCAAATTGAACAATTATTGATAAGAAAGACAAAAAGGTTGGTGAGAAAGACAAGAAAAAGACTGGATAGTGAACACTAAAATATCTGGACATAGCAAAGAAGAAAAAAAACTGCAAAAATCACAAAATATAAAGGTCTGTAAATAGAAGTAGAACTGTGGCAAAAGAAAGCAAAGATAGTACAATAGTCATAGGTGCCTTGGATGCAATCCCAAAACATTTAGAGCACCATTAGATCACCATCAGCATTGACAAAATCATCATCCATTAATTGCAAAGGACAGCTTTCCTTAGAATAGATTACATTCTGCGACAATACCTTTAATATTATTAAATAACAACATTTGCCTATCCCCAGGTCATTGGGAAGGGTCACTGGTGGATAAAAATGCAAAATTTTGTCTAAATAGTTAGCTGACAGTGCAACCAATGACAAAATACCAGCAAAACAAAGCAACAGTGCCTTGGGGTAGATTTATTATATCGGATCACATAGCAGCAGATTTCCCATCATCACTAATATATTTCCAAAGCTGTCTAGATAAACCAGCCAATAGGGTGGGAGCCTAATTTTACTTTAATCTAATTTTAAGAGGATTGCTATTTTCAAAGAAGCGTGTCTATAATTGAGAAGGCTCATTAATGTGTTCTATGAATATAATATTCATTAAGAGATGGAAGTTACTTTTCCCAATCTTATTTGTTAAAGCAAAAACCACTGAGAGAAAACAGTGGCTTTTGATAAAGATAATTATTTCTTAAATCATATAGGGCTTTAAAGGTAACAATAGCATCAAGGAAACTTTAAAAGAATCATGGAATACACATTTTACATGTAGCATATGTTAATTTCAGTTCTCGTGTTTAGAGGTAGCACTGGGAAAATCTCTGAATTGAAATTCTGGAAAGTCATTGCTAACCGGTGCAGATATTACTGAGATAGATGGATCTAAATTGTCTGAACAAAGCATTTATGAAAAATAAGATACATCGTTATTCCTAGATCTTTCAAATATTATGCAAGATCAGTTGACAAAGTATTAATATTAGTTTAATATATGGATAGGCATTCCTGGAATGTATTAGACATTAGCTGCTTCCTTTTGCAGTTCCTGTAAACTGCTTTGGCTTACTCTATATCAGTACACTTTTTTCAAGTATGTGTTCCAGCTCAGAGAATATCAAATTATCTGTGTGACAGTGCGGTACTCTTCAAAGTTAAAAATATGAAAAACTTGTAGAATTTGATAAAGACCTGTTGAAGATTTATTACTGATATTTAATGTCTCTCAACATAGTATGTTCACTAAAATGTTTCCAGCTGAATGGATTTTAGGTTATGAATAAAAAATATGCAATTATTATGTTCTTCATTCCTTCTCTAATAAGAGAAAGGATTGAAGAAACAATAAGAATATATAGGAGGATTACAAATGAAAGTTGATGCATTATTTTCCACCCTAATCCCTACCACAGCATGGTAAAATTCTATGAATTACATAGAGTAAAAGTACAACAAAAGCATCAAGTTAAAAAAAAAACAATAACTTTTGTTCTTGATAATCAGTATTTCTGTAAATAAATGGTAAATCATTCATAAACCTGAATTTCCACCTACAAGATTGTCACTGGTATTATCAGAGACTTCATAAATAAGAATTAACAGGGATACGTTCTGGTTTTGTCTGTACCATTTCTTTTAGCATTCACCAGATAATGCAGTCTGTAATAAGTGTATTCAAATGTCTTGTGAGACTAGCCCAAAATGAAGGGGACATGTGTAATAGTATATATAAATCTGTGAAAAATGACCCTCTATTTTTATTGTTTGGGCTAGCAGATATTAACATGGCGAGGAGCCAGAATCCTAATTATCAGGTAATCTAGTGGCTAGCTAATATTATTATCGCAGCCTGTTACTTTGCTAATGTACTGGTGCTATCTTTAATGCCCCTGAGTTTTACTATGCTGGCACAGCCTACGCCTTGCAGCAGCCAAGAAAATAAGAAATTGTTGGTCATTATGACAAAATGAATTCTCAAATTTGGTAACACAGCCAAGCTTACGTGCTGTTATGACATTACTTTAAATATGTTTTAAGTTGTTTGCCGTGAAAATCGATAGGACATTAAAGCGTTTAACTTGCTTTTGCTTGATAATTTTACAAGAAGATTATTTTGTTGCTTTACTAACTATGTGGATTACAAAAATCCACTGGCAGAACAATCCTATTAATTATTTCAAGTGCTCCGAAACTGGAATACTGTGAGATACCTGATGTAAGGGTACGTGGGAGTGACTTTGGGAGACCAAGTAAAGAAATGCTGTTTAAGGAATGTTTAGATAAGAGAGAGCATAGCCTGCAGCTACACAGTAAATAGAGCAAGAAGCTCAGAAGGAATCCTCCTTAAGTTCTTACTTTATTTACTCATTAAATTTATACACCACTCCTCTCACTGATAACTCTTGATAATTATTGGTGAGAGTGGTGGTATATAAATTGGGTTATAAAGATGAGAGCTGGATAAATGTGTTTTCAGATAAGAAAAATTATATTAATGTAGCTCTACAATAAAAAAAAGTATTAACTTATCTGGTCATGTTTCCTATCTGATCTACCTGGTAAGGTTGACACTAATGATATGTTATTTGTAACTTGGAAAGTTGAAAATAAAGACAGCAAGTAAAGATAAATGATTTACTTTAGCAAAATATCTAATTTAAATTTCCTCAATAAAAAGAGCCTTGGTGGTGCAGCAGACTAAAGTGCTGTTAAGTAGCACTTAACTGCCAGCTGCCTGCAATTACTGTGAGTTCAAATCTCACCAGGCTCAAGGTTGACTCAGCCTTCCATCCTTTCTAAGGTAGGTAAAATGAGGACCCAGTTTGTGGGGGCAATAAGCTGACTTTGTATAAATATACAAAAGTATGAAGGCTATTGCTTAACGTATTGTAAGCCGCTCTGAGTCTCCAGAGGAGGGCGGCATATAAATCAAATAAAAAAAAATGTGAGGTTGAATGTGTATAGTTTTAGAAGAGATGTTTGTGTGTGTATATGTATATACTGATACAGTATATATAGTAAATAATGTATCTTTTTATGTGCCTATACATACTCTATACTCTGTAATATGTATGTACACATATGATATATGTACATAGGATTAAATAGGAGGCTTGGTGGTGCAGTGGACTAAAGTGCTGTTAAGTAGCGCTTAGCTGCCAGCTGCCTGCAATTACTGCAAATTCAAATCTCACCAGGCTCAAGGTTGACTCAGCCTTCCATCCTTCCGAGGTAGGTAAAATGGGGACCCAGATTGTGGGGGCAATAAGCTGACTTTGTATAAAAAAGAACACCGCTTAGGGCGGGCCGAAAGCCCTGTTAAGCGGGTATATACAAAAGTATGAAGGCTATTGCTTAACGCATTGTAAACCACCCTGAGTCTCCCGAGAAGGGCGGCATTTAAATTGAACAAATAAACAAACAAACAAACAAACAAACAAACAAACAAACAAACAAATAAATAGTATATTTTGGATGTTCAGTAATAGTAAATAAATAGACAGGGAAATTGTATCTTGTTGAGGCCTTTGAGGCGAGGAGAGGCCAGGCACCCTAACCATAACCTTTGACATGAGTGACATCAAGTTGGCCACGCCCACCCAGTCACATGACCACCAAGCCATGCCCACCCAGTCACATGACCATCAAGCTACACCCACAGTCACGTGACCACCAAGCCATGCCTACATAGTCACGTAAGCACCAAGCACACCCACCAAACAAGCAACGCCCACAGAACCAATAGTAAAATATTTTGAAACCCACCACTGTGCACAACATATAAAATAAACCAGCTAATGTTTTATTAATTAAAAGGGATATACAAATAACAAGCCAAGAGACGTATTTGGATATTTCTCCTATGCTGGATGAACCAAAGAGCTTTGAAGCTTTGAAGAATGTTATGAGAACAAAGAAAAGGTTCTTTATACTGCAATCCCTACTCTAAATGTGAGTGATATAGGAGGCTTGCTACATAAAAATAAAGTATGTGATGAAGATAATGTATATGTGTACAGACACACACAGAAAGACACACAGACGCACACACATCCAGCAAAACGTACTAACTGGTACAAAATCATGAGCAATAGGTCAAAACGAGGAGATTATTTCCTAGATGAATCATCAGACATTATTTATAGAAAATATATATAAAAAATTAGGGTTAGGGTTTTTTCATTTTTTTTTAAATTCTCCTTTTCAGTTACTTCCTTGACTACCTATTTTTCTCTTGTGCATTTTAATCTGTTCCTTCTCTATTGGGTTTTAAACAAACATCTCTTCATTAGTTGTGCTAACTGTATGGTAGTCTGGCTTTTCATTATAGCTTTTGGCTGTTCATTTTTAGTATTTCTGGTACTTACAGGAAAGTTTATAGTTCCATGCCCTCCACAGAAGTACTGTATTATCTAAAAGAATATTGCAATGTTTTAATGTATTTTAGGTTTTTACATCAAAGCTGTAGATATTTATCTTGTTTGGTTTTTTTTGTTTGTTTCATATCATAAATATTTAATACAATATTTTTTAAAAAAACAAGAGATGTGTACATTCTAACTCTTGTGAAATGGGTGGACAGACAAATATTATAAAGAAATAAGTTGTACTGTTGCTTATTTAACATATTTTGGACAAAGGGTATATGATAATGTATATAGTTTTATGTATAAAAATTGAAGACCAAAGTTATTTAAAAATGTTTATGTGTCATAATAACTTTTACTAGTCAGTCTAATGGATTATCATCACACATTTGTTTGTATTTAATTTATTGTCTTATTTTTATTATATCTGTATAATAGTTTTGTGACTATTTTGTGATTATTTGTGATATTCCAGTTTTGTGATTATTTGTAATATTCACAAATAATTTGTATTTGTATTACAATATTACAAATTCAACAAAATTTGAAATCGATATCCTTTTCTAATAAAAATGCATGAAACTCATGCAGTGTACACATAGGAATGTTGGACTTGGACCAGCAAAAGCTATGTGCAAGTTTCCACCCAATGGAATAGAATATCTTTAGTCAGTCATTTGCTCTTTATTACACTGCTTCATAAATTGTTAGAGGAGAAAGACAGAAAATAGGCAACCATGTACACCATCGTGAACTTATTAGGCCTTTTCTGACTTAGATATAACCACAGTATAAATATTCTGTGGCAATATTGTTTAACTATTCCAATTTTAATGTATTATTTTCCCGATTGAATTTTTAACAAAGCATGGTAGTGTCATGGTATGTAAAACCTGATATAAGTCTGTAGAGATTTTCAGTGGTTGTCCCAAAGGTGCTTTTTCAGGAGGCAACTGGACTTTCTTATTTTTTCTTTGACGACTTCCATCCTTTCATTCCCCATTATCCTGTCAGAGCTGAAGAAGCTTCTTGAATGAGAAGTGAAATGTCTTCAAAGAAAAATGCCCCTGTTTTGGGGCTGTTTTCAGGCCATTTTCTGGGCCATTTTCAGGTTGTTTTTTGGGCCATTTTTGGACTGAAAAATGACTCAAAAACAGCCCGAAAAATGATCTGAAAATGGACTGGAAAATAGCCTGTTTTTTGGCTGCTTTTTGAGTCCGATTCAGGTCAAAAATGACCTGAAAAACAGCCTGAAAACAACCCGAAAAAGGCCTGAAAATGGCCCCAAAAATGGCCTGAAAACAGCCTGAAAATGCCTGAAAATGTCCAAAAACACCAGGTCAAAAAATTGGCAGAGCTGGCGCCAGCCAGTGGTGGAATTAGCCCCAACTGGCTGAATCTTTCCTCTGCCTTTGAGGTGAGTGGCTGGGAGATGAGGCTGGGTGTGATGAGTGGCATCACCCACCCAGTCACATTACTAACCGATCACACCTACCCAGCCAGAGAACTGGTTGTTAAGTTATTCAAGTCAAACCACTGTATGTGTTTGTGTATGTTTGTATGTATGTATGTACATATGTGTGTGTGTGTGTGTGTGTGTATCTTTGATTAGTGTGCTGCAATCCCATAACACTCACTAACTCACTCATTCCCTCTATGTATTTCAGCACACACACACACTCTACATTGTGCAAGATAAAAAAAAAGTTGTACTTTAATTGTCAATCTTATATTTTTCATGCAAAAAAAATATATCCCAGGTTTAATTCCTATCAACTTGAAGCAAGAGTTGGAAAGTTTCTGACTGAGATGTTGACAAGTTATTATTATTGAGCAGTGGCAGTACTGGGCAAATTGGAACAAATTTTTTATTAAACATGGTTATAGAGCTTCTTCTATGTTTCCTCTCACTTTGTGAATGAAAGAATCTCTTATCAACTTGTTACTGCAGCAGTTTTTCCACATCTAAGTCAGCTGTGGAGCAATTTGTATACCACAGAAATCCATAAAACATAGAAGCACATTTTTATCTCATTTAAATTTTCTGAAAGTTCTGTTCATATCTTCTATAAAAGAAGTTCATAATATCCCAAATTCTATTGCACATCCAAAAAGAGTAGTGTATACTGATTAAACAAAAATATAATAAATTAATGAGAACTTGAACCAAAAATATAGACATTTCTACAAGTTAGAATTTCAACAGTTTCCTTTTAAAGACAGAGCAGGGTGCAAATTAATCTGTTCTTTGGACAACTGATCCAAAAGCCATTAAATTCAACCAGTATGTGCTCCCGGCACTTGACTGAAAAGAGAAGGCAATATAAAGATTCAATAACATCAGGAACAAAAAGGTTAAAAATAATGAGAGTGGAGTTCTTGGAAAATACAGTTTGCCAAAGAAGCAAGACAGAATGTAATAGCTTGTCAACAGATTTCCATCAGACGTTTCATTTTCTCCATGCAAAATTTGCATTTTTCTTGTTTATACATGTTGCATATAACTAAGTGATGAAAACTCATATTAAAACCTGATGCAGCTCAATTAGTTGCTTCTTCCACATGTTTGAACATAAACCTGAAGTCATAAACCCAATTTATCAGACCTCTGAGAACTATCTTTAAGTCATTAAAATGTAGTAAATATTCATTGCTTGACATTTTTCAAAAGGATGTTACTTGCTTTATCAAAATAGTGTAAGTCATAAAAAAACTTATTATAATATGACATGAAATATATTATAAACACCTCAATAAAATAAATACTTGCCTGTAATGATGTTTTGTCTTCTATAACTAATGAAATAAAATGAACCCAAGATTAAACTAATTTGCACATATACTCATTAAATAGTAATAAAAACGTAAATGCATATTTGTTCTTTTATTATTTTTATACAAATATTTTATACTGTCTTTGAGTGACTGCCATCTTAAAGTACTAGAAATTTAACTAAATTAAGGTCCATGCCTGCAACCCGATCAGTTTCTTATCAACATTATGTGTATCTCCATTTATGCATTCTAATAAATATACGTACATACATATATCCCTATACATAAAATCTGAAGTCTTTGAAATCAGTATCTACAGAAATAATTGTAATGCTATATGCCAAGTATTTCTTCCAGGGAATCTAATTCTCTTACTACTCAGAGAAGGCAAAAAGTGGTATTGGCTTTATTCCCACTTTCTGATTTACATTTTTATGTCCTTATTTTTGAAAAATTGGAGATAAAGTGGAGAAATTATAAGTAGGAGGGGCAGTTTAGTGTACTATGTAGCTGTCTGCCTATATATTCACTTGCTTTGCTATATGTAGAAAACAGCTTTCTCACAGGATCAGACCTTTGACTCTGTGCTTTCACTGGAGGTATTTATATAGACATTTGTCAGTTTGCTATGTTTGGGCCATATTATAAATTCTTAATATAGAACGGTTGACTCCAAGGAATCATTTGGAATCCATTTAGGGGCATCCGTGTGTGTGTGTGTGTGTGTGTGTGTGTGTGTGTGTGTGTGTGTGTGTTTGTCTGTGTATGCATTCATATACAATAGCTATCAGAACAAAGTGGCATTTTTAATGGGAAAGAAATTTGGTTGGAAACTTGGCTGCTAGTCATATCAATATAAATAAATAAATTGCATTAATTTAAAATACAATTTTCTAGATGTTTATAGATAATAAGTGATCATAAGTATTATAAAATTACATATCTTTAGTATTAAAATATTAGTACAAAATATCCTAGAAGAAGATTATTATCTGGACTCTTTTAGTCCGAGTTCAGACTTGAGCAAGATTTAAAATCTATATTTGCATGAATCATAGACTTATTCTGGAACCTAGATATGGAGAAATGCAATTCTCCTGCGCTCGCTCCCCCCCCTCTCTCTCTCTCTCTGACATCCTCATGGGCCACCTGTACATGTTATGAATTAGATAACATTTAATGGCTAGAATGGCTTCCCTGCTTCCTGGGTTTATAACCAGATTGGTTATTCCAGTCTGTAATGCCACATCTTTCTTTATTTTGAATCATGACATTATGACCTGTGTTTTAATATTTTGCTTCTACTTGCACTTCCTTTACATACTCGGACAGTGATACTAAGAAAATCTTGACTCCTGCATCTAGAGTCTATAAGTATATAAATGAGAAGAAGGAACAAGAAGCTGAAGCCAACACCTGACTAGATGGCTCAGTGCCTAAGACACTGAGCTTGTCGATCAGAAAGGTCGGCAGTTCGGCAGTTCGAATCCCTAATACAGGTCTCCTGCATGAGCAGGAGGTTGGACTAGATGTCCTCCAAGGTGCCTTCCAACTCTGTTACTGTTGCTGATACTTAGCTATTCAGTTTGCTCCATTGGTGACTCCATAATGGCTTGGTTTGCCCTCTCTGTCATTCTATCAAAACTCTAGCACACAAACCAATAAAATACTTCCAAAAGATCTTAAGTAATCCTAAAGACTCATTAATTAAGATGTTTAATTGTATATTTGAATTGTATATATTCATATTCAAAAGAAAGGAAAGAGCCTCCCTTGTTCATTCAAGAAAGGAAGTAGCCCAGAGCAATTCTTGTGTAATAGCCACATCCAGCACCAGGTAAATAATCAAAGAAGAAACAATACCATAATCAAGGAATTATCAAGAAAGAACCCACATATCAAGCAAGATTGGCAGGGTGAGCAACTATGTATAAACAGCCTTTAAATTGCACAATGTCTAAAATTTGCTGTTTGTAAACAAAATGTCTGTAAAAAACTAGCATGCTCATAGAACATCATGAACCTGAGCAACCACATTTCCTACTGTTAAAATATGTGTATAATTAAAGGTTTTATTCGTATATTTGTCACTTCAGTAAAATAAACAGCCATACTGCAGCATAAAAAAAACAAAAAAACAAAAAAACCAGCCAGCTCAATATTAGAACATCAAATAAAATAACCTACTAGAAGATATATGGGACTAGAAGAACTGAAACACATTGTCTAATTTTCTTACCTAGTAGGTCAGACCTATAGGAGAACAAGTTCTGTGTTGTACAAGCACAATTTTTAGTCAAAGTTACCAGGAAGAGGAAGTCAATGTTAAAATTCTACATTCTTAAAAGTCACAACAATTTAAAAGAAAATTATCAGTGAATGTTAAAAATAGATTTCAAGCTACTCTGTAATCTGCTAATACAGGGTCCTCAAACTATGGCTCGTGGACTGGATATGGCCCGCTGAAGCCATTAATCTGGCCCCTGTGGGACCACAAGGCTGACCTGCTCATATCATCCTGCCCACACACTGCCTACCTTTGGCTGAGCACAAGACTTACCTTCGCGAGCACCACGGGCTGCAACTGGAAGATAAGGTCAACATTTTTGGCTGGCAGACTGCTTCTGGAGGCTGGGGACGCCAAAAGCAGGGCATGTGGAGGCCCCGGGTAGCCAAAAATGAGTTTGGTTTTGGCCAGCAGAGTGGTTCTGGAGGCTGGGGAGGCAAAAAAGAGAGCACACGGAGGCCTCCCAGGGCCTCCGTGCAGCCAGCCGAGTGCTGAAGGAGAACTGGATTGGAGGAGGAAGGTCGCCCACTCGTCCACCCGCCGGTCGGACTAGTCTTCAAATTTCAAATGAGAGATGTGCTACTTTTGGGGAGACCACAGGATTGCCCCACCCCTGCCAGCCAGCTGGTCTTTGGCGTCAGGCTCCGGATATCAATTTTCCACCATCCAGCACCTGTTCAGGGGTTTCTGAACCCAGTGAGAGAGAGGGGGTAGGAAAAGAGAGAGAGAGAAAAGAGACACAGAAGCAGGAAGAAAAGAGAGACGGGGGAAGAGAGAGAAAGGGAAAGGGAGAGGAAGAGAGAGAGATGTTGATTGCAAGTTCCTGGGGCTGACAAGAATTGCTTCAAAAGTGAGTTTCCTGAAGTGGACCACTAGACTCCTAAACAACTTAAAAAATGATCTAGTAAAAAGAAAAGTCAATAAAAACAGCAACATGCAAACAAAAGCAAATTAAACACCCCCAGGAGCAAAACAAATTAAAGTTTAATTTAATGTGTATTGTTTAATGGACTGCTAAATTGACCATGTCCACCCAGTCACATAAATACCTAGCCATGACGACCCAGCTGCCCCCAATAATCTGGGGAACCATGAATTGGTGCCCTGTTTAAAACGTTTAAGGATCCCTGTGCTAGTATATCAGATTCCACAATCCAAATAATGTACAGGATTATTTACTTACGCTTGACTGTCTTCAGCATGATGCAATCCATTGTAAAAAAAAATTAGTCTTGAAAACTATGTTAATCATCTTTTATTAACATTATTAAGCTACTTATACTTGTTATTCTAAATTAGGATGCTATTCATTCTTTGCCACAGTGTTGGTTTGCTGTATAATTTCAGATAAGAAAAGTCATTACAGAACTGACAGCAGCTTTTGACCCTGACACTCTGTATGTCACCTCCAGTTTCCAATAGGAAGTTAGTATTTAAATAACCCTCTTTATTTTATGAGGTGTACACATAGCACATTGTATCCAGTGGTGAACTCCCTCAAAGCTTGAATAAGATTATGTTAGAATGAAACTAAACTAGAAATTAGGAACTGGTTCAGTTTATTTCTGAATCATGACGAATTTAGCTTTTTAACTTCTCCCGCTATTTATTTTATTCAGAGGTGGGATTCAGCCTGTTTGGACTGGTTCAGGCGAACCGGTTGCACAGTTCGGCGAACTGCCAAATCCCACCACTGGCTGGGCCATCTCCCTGCCCTGCCCCCCCCCTGCCCAGTCACTCCTCATCTCGCCCGCTCACCTGGCATAGCTGCTCCTGCTCTCTGTCTGGGTCCCTCGCTTGCCTCGACCGCATGGTTTCTGCTAACCAGCCAGCTTGTTTGCCTTCGTCACCATGGCTGCATCCCATGCAGTGCTGTCCCCAAGGCCCAGCTGATCTTCCTGGGTGAATCTGTGAGCAAGGCCTGAATCCTGGCCTAGCTTCCTCCCTTCTGCCAAAACTGTATCCCATGCAGCACTCTCCCCACGGCCCAGCTGAGCAACTCTGATCTGCCTGGGTGAGCCAGGATGCAAATTAAGTGAGGTCAGAGTTGGATTCATTTGGTCCATGCAGACATGAAGCTCCTAATACAAAACTGGATTTCTTTTGAAGTTTGTCTTGAAGCTCATGAATTAAGGCATCAGTCAGAACCCTGACAATTGGGTCTTCAGGGTAAGGAGACATGAAGAACTTTCAACTGCAGGTTTCTAAAAATCTTATTAAAATGAATGTCTAGAGGCAGCTCTTTAACTCATTAGTCCAGAGGGAGCAAAAGAGATAGGATCCCAATGACTGTCTTAGCTATTTAGCTCAGGAAGGGGAATTTGGAGGTCTTCTAGTCCAACTCAGGCAGGAAAACTGAGGATGCCAAAATCTGAATGGAGGGCCTGGGAAAGGTGTCAAAATAACAGAATAACATTTAGAAGGGATCTTGGTGGTGGTGGGGTATCCTATACTATTTCAGAGAAATGGCTGTTCAGTCTTTTCTTAAAAACTTCCAGTGATTGAGCATCCAGAACTTCTGGAGACAAGCAGTTCCACTGATTAGTTGTTCTCACTGTCAGGAAGTTTCTCCTCCCATTCATGACTGTAACCAGGTTGCTTATATTTTTACAGTTTATATTGTTTTGTTTGTTTCCTAGTATGATTTGATTGCTTATGTTGTATCTTATGATGAATGTATTTGTTTTCTTTTTTCTTTGTATCCTTTTATGTACACTGAGAGCGTATGCACCAAAGACAAATTCCTTGTGTGTCCAATCACACTTGGCCAATAAATAATATTCTATTCTATTCTGTTCTGTTCTGTTTTGTTCTGTTCTGTTCTGTTCTGTTCTGTTCTGTTCGTTTTAGTTTGATTCTCTCTTTGTTCAGTTTCCATCCATTGTTTCTTGTTTTGCCTTCTGCTTCTTTGGAAAATACATTGCCCACCCTTCTTTGTGGCAACCCCTCAAAAGCCTGTTTTGTGACCTGCCTATCACACTCTTGGGCATAGCATGTGAGCCATTTCTTCCTTTCAGTGGTCCAAGAAAGTACATCTATAGTATGTAGATACAGATAATAAAGCTGAAAAAAGGTGAACAATATTTCTACAGAACTATAGATATGTTGAGGCCGGGCGTGACAAGTTATGGCTGGGAGGGGAGGGGCCTGGTGAGGCACCCTTTGACATGAGTGAGGTTGAGTTGGCCACACCCACCCAGTCAATGACCATCCAGCCATGCCCACCCAGTCACATGACCACCCGGCTACACCCTTGGTCACGCCTCCAGCCACATCCACCCAGCCAGGGCAGAGGACAGAGAACCGGCTGTTAAAAAATTTGAAACCCACCACTGATTTTATTATTTAATTAATGTTAGCCTATTTTTTATTTAAAACAATCACAAAAGGGACATACTTAAATTATTTGCATTTGGAAGCTTCATAGCTCTAGCTGCTCGAGTAAAGATTTCATTATAGAATCACTTCTCAGATGATGAACATTTATGAAGAACTTCCATGAGTATAATTTGCATCATGGATAACAGATATAGGACAAGGTAATTTCATAAAGATCATTATTCTGTATGGTCAGTACTTAGAACTTAAATTTCATATTAATCTCATGAAGGAATTGAGAATCTGGGGTTAAGTTTCATAAATAGTTTCATAAATAGAATAAAGACCTTTATCTGAAATAAAGTGAAATGCAAATCTGTCACTTCTTGAAAAAAGAAGAGGAATGTAGGTCGTGAGCAGCATTCTTGATTTATTTTCATGGATGTATTTTTTTTCAATCAAACTGGCAACAGAAATTGGAATTGGAAATTGTAATGTCACAATCAACAACTCTTTCCTCTTTGGCCTATATATATAAAAAGCTGGATGCAGACAGAGAACAAATAACATGTACAGGTGTCCCTAATGCTGGTGTCAGAGAAGTTTTTGTATTCCAGTCGTGTTTTTAGACATGGATTTTCTTGAAATGTCAAGAGTTGTCAGAACTTTCCAAGAAGAGATTAGGCTCTTCTACACTCTGATTATCATGCATTCCCAAGCATCCTTTTAATGAGATTATTTCATTAAAGATATTATGAGATTATGATTATCTAAATTATGAAAGATAAATGCATAATACAGATTAATATTTGCTTTTACAGCAAATATATATTTTAGAAGTTTTTATTGTTTTTGTAATTCAAATTTTAGAGGATTAACAGTATTTTAGGAAACTGAATATGGTATCAATTCAATAATCCCAAAAGCAGGAAATTGACATTTCTAGCATTTAATTCTTTCTATGTTTTAATATACTTAATTATTTCTCTAAATATTTCTTCTGTAGCTCAAAGATCTTATCAAGGTAATTTACAAATAATTTAAAACCAAACAATCAATTTCCAAAAACAATAAAATATTAAAATCAGCATTAAACACACACTCACACAAACACAAATGGACCACCCTATTCCCTAGCAATATTTTCTGTTTAACATTTTAGGCATTTAAAATACTTCATGAAGAATAAATAATCATATCTTCACTTACGTAAGCAACAGACATTCTATTTCCGGGACAAGAGTTACACTAATATCAAAGAAGTGGTGGAATAGAATCATTAAAGAAAGGATGCAAAAGGAGGGATGGAATGAAATGTGAATGGCAAAAAAATATTTTTTAAAAAATAATCAAATTGGATTTTTAAATTTGTCTCTCAGCAAGTTGTCCTGTGTGAACTGGCCATGCTGAGTTGGCTGCAGCCACAGCAAGTTGGCTGTGGCAAGTTCAGTGACCACAGGCGGAGAGGCAGAATGATCATGAATAAAATACCCAATAGGTGAAGAGAAGGAGCATACATGCACTAATTAGAAGTGGCAAATTGAACCAAACTGATTTTATTTCTAGAGGTCACCTGACAGAAACACCAATGGAATGGTTAATTAAGCACATCAGATTTCACTCATGAAAAACACTGCCATGGCTTAAAAGGAAAATAATACTTTAAAATGGAACCACTATGGATAATGTTAAACTTCCTTGGTAAATGCTGGGGAAGAGAGGAAAATATATATATAATGATGAGTGAAAGACTAAAGATATCACCTGGGATGTCCATGCAGTGATTAAATGCAAGTAAGATAAGGCCTTTAAGATTGCCTAACTATTGGTTAGATTTAGGGTGTTATAAATCTAAAATTATACATATTTCAGAAATGAAGTCTGTTTGATATGAAGGAAGAGGTAAATTTGTCTATTGCTTATCATTTCTTGAATGTACAAATAGAAATATTAAAACACATATTCATTTATTTTTGTAATTTACATTTGCTCAGATTTTTGTTAATATATCAGAGAAATATTTAACTAAATTAATAGCTAATAATCCTTTAAAACAATACCTGCATTGATGCATTTGATTTATGCATAAATAGGAGATTTGATTTCCTGAACTAGTTTATGTTATTATAGGTCTCTGATTGAATAAACTACTGTTCAATGTCAAGGCTTTTGACATTGGTAGTAAGCCAAACCTGAGAGCCTTGGTAGTACAGTGGTCTAAAGCACCCTGTTATTAAGACCAGCTGCCTGCAATTACTGCAGGTTCGAATCTCACCAGGCTCAAGGTTGACTCAGCCTTCCATCCTTTCTAAGGTAGGTAAATTGAGGACCCAGTTATGGGGGCAATAAGCTGACTTTGTATAAATATAGAAAAGGATGAAGGCTATTGCTTAGCACATTGTAAGTCGCCCTGAGTCTCCGGAGAAGGGCGGCATATAAATCAATTTAAAAAAAAAAAAAAGGCTTTTAAGCTTCTTAACCATTATAAATTCTCAGGTGATTGTTTTTTTATACTTCCTTGTTTTTTTCCAACCCCTAATTTACTATGTCCATTACTGATGATTAATTTTAGTTTCCTCATAGTGCCAGATCTTTAATCCACTACTTCTGGGAACATTGGGAAACTGTTCATTCATTTTTATCACAATTCTAGACTGACAATCAAGTTATTCTTTTTACAATATTCCCAAGGATAAACTCCCTTAATCTCCAATTTTTCAGGTACTTGGGAAAAAAGGTTTTAATTAGATTCATCTCTTGTGCAATTTATTTCCATATTCTGTTTCTGCTTTTGTTATCTTGCTTAATTCTATTCTGCTATCTTTATATTCTTCATATTCCATTCTAGCTTTACCACTTTTATATAGAACTTCATCTTTTCCTTTATTTATACTTGATTATATTATGCAAGTCCATTTTATTCACAATGGTTTTCTTTTTTTCCTTTAGCAAACGTTGCAAACTTTCCAAAATAGAGGGAAATAGACATAATATGACATTTTAGTGAATTCATTTAACATTTAAAACATCATTTGGAACAATTAATTAGAGTCACATAATATATCTTTTATACTGGTAAAATAATATTTGGGTTCTTATTAATTGTTTAGTATTGTTTTCAATTTGGGTAGAGTTTTGGCGCACTTCATTTTACAATTGCTTTGTAGATATCATACTGGTTATATGAACAATGGTTAGTAAAATCAATTTCTCCATTTTACTAGCACAGTTATTACAATTAGCTTGAATGCTATATTTATTGTGTTTTATTAATATTAACTTTACTGCCAGTTATTTGTGACATTTTTACACTTGTGCATTTGTTAATAGTTATTTATTAGAAATAATCCAACAAGGCTGAAAGCAGATTAAAAACTAACAACATTAAAATATCATCATCATCTCAACAACAGCGACAACATCAAATATTCAGTCAAAATAAGATTAGTAGTGGATATATCATATGAGTGAAGATCTTAAAGTCCAAGTTCAAACCCAGTGGAGAAAATTCCAAGACGATAAACTCTTGTGCAATCCAGTTATTAAATATATCTAAAATAGTAGACTAGACACAAGCTGAAGTATAAACTCTGGATAGGAAGACAAGAAAAATAATGAAAATGAATCATGACCTTCATCCAAGAGCAGTGTTAACAGACTTTATTTACAAAGCAGCATACCTAACCATGAAATATTGTATGTACATCATAAATTTGAAGAAGAAAAAATGGCATTGGAAGAATATCAGAAATAAAATTAAGAGCAAGAAATAATACTAGGATGCTGTTAAGACTTCCTGAAAACCAGAGAGACCAAACTGATCTAAAAGAAAGACCAAATGAAAAATATAAAAGAGATATGGCAAGGCAAAGTATTACGTGGCCAGCACATAAAAAAGCTAGATGGCAAAGTAGATAACAATACTTAAAAATGCATAAGAGCAGAAAACTCAAGAAAGACACAGTGATGTGGTCTGCCAACAGCCTGCGTACCTGGCAGTGGAGTTGGACAGTGAGGAGGCTGGGGAGGGCAATGGGCCAGTCCTGGAATCAGGGAAGGCCCGGATGAGGGCTCTGCATCGAAGGCAGAGATGGGGCCAGGGCCATCTGGGAGCAATGCGTGAACTCCGGAACCTCCAGAGGCAGAGGAAAAGGAGGAGACTATTCCTAGTGCACGCATATAAAGAGCTGCCAGAAGGCAGAGCAGCTGAAGAAAAAAAAGGACAACTTGGGAATAAGGCCAGAAGATGATTGGCCACTCCCATAATGGCTTAAAAGAGCAGCAATAAGCCATTGGGTTCTTTGTAAACTGTTGATTCTCATGCTTCTTGTCAGTGTCTCTTGAACTTTGTGGGTTTTTTGCCAAGAAAAGCCTTTGGCAGGTTGCCAAAGATATCAAAGTTTGGCGATAAGGCTGACAGACTGGTTATTAAGAATTTTGTTTTAGACTAAGTTGAGAATGAATTAATTCTCAGCTGTTTTAATAAAATAAGTTTGTTGAGGACTGAATTGTGTTTGGTAATCACTAGTTGAGCCTTGATCACAACACACAGAGGGATTAAGCCTTCAGAACAAATGCATATACAATAAAATAATATTTGCAAAGAAGCTGAAGAAACAGTGGGCCATCTAGTTAGCTGCTGCAAAAGATTGTACAGATTGATTTCAGCAATGGCATGATAAATTAGCAACAATTGTGCATTGGAATATCTGCAACAAATGCCACTTGCTTGCAAGCACAACTATGAAATGTGAAAAGTAATAGAAAATGAAATAGCTAAAATACTCTGGTACTTTAGAATTCAAACAGATTGGCATGTTATGATACATCTGACACATAGCATCCCAAATTGAACAATTATTGATAAGAAAGACAAAAAGGTTGATGAGAAAGACAAGAAAAAGACTGGATAGTGAACACTAAAATATCTGGACATAGCAAAGAAGAAAAAAACTGCAAAAATCACAAAATATAAAGGTCTGTAAAATAAAAGTAGAACTGCGGCAAAAGAAAGCAAAGATAGTACAATAGTCATAGGTGCCTTGGATGCAATCCCAAAACATTTAGATCACCATTAGATCACCATCAGCATTGACAAAATCATCATCCATTAATTGCAAAGGACAGCTTTCCTTAGAATAGATTACATTCTGCGACAATACCTTTAATATTATTAAATAACAACATTTGCCTATCCCCAGGTCATTGGGAAGGTCACTGGTGGATAAAAATGCAAAATTTTGTCTAAATAGTTAGCTGACAGTGCAACCAATGACAAAATACCAGCAAAACAAAGCAACAGTGCCTTGGGGTAGATTTATTATATCGGATCACATAGCAGCAGATTTCCCATCATCACTAATATATTTCCAAAGCTGTCTAGATAAACCAGCCAATAGGGTGGGAGCCTAATTTTACTTTAATCTAATTTTAAGAGGATTGCTATTTTCAAAGAAGCGTGTCTATAATTGAGAAGGCTCATTAGTGTGGTCTATGAATATAATATTCAATAAGAGATGGAAGTTACTTTTCCCAATCTTATTTGTTAAAGCAAAAACCACTGAGAGAAAACAGTGGTTTTTGATAAAGATAATTATTTCTTAAATCATATAGGGCTTTAAAGGTAACAATAGCATCAAGGAAACTTTAAAGAAATCATGGAATACACATTTTATATGTAGCATATGTTAATTTCAGTTCTCCTGTTTAGAGGTAGCACTGGGAAAATCTCTGAATTGAAATTCTGGAAAGTCATTGCTAACCGGTGCAGATATTACTGAAATAGATGGATCTAAATTGTCTGAACAAAGCATTTATGAAAAATAAGATACATCGTTATTCCTAGATCTTTCAAATCTTATGCAAGATCAGTTGACAAAGTATTAATATTAGTTTAATATATGGATAGGCATCCCTGAAATGTATTAGACATTAGCTGCTTCCTTTTGCAGTTCCTGTAAACTGCTTTGGCTTACTCTATATCAGTACACTTTTTTCAAGTATGTGTTCCAGCTCAGAGAATATCAAATTATCTGTGTGACAGTGCGGTACTCTTCAAAGTTAAAAATATGAAAAACTTGTAGAATTTGATAAGGACCTGTTGAAGATTTAGTAGTGATATTTAATGTCTCTCAACATAGTATGTTTCCAGTTGAATGGATTTTAGGTTATGAATAAAAAATATGCAATTATTATGTTCTTCATTCCTTCTCTAATAAGAGAAAGGATTGAAGAAACAATAAGAATATATAGGAGGATTACAAATGAAAGTTGATGCATTATTTTCCACCCTAATCCCTACCACAGCATGGTAAAATTCTATGAATTTTATAGAGTAAAAGTACAACAAAAGCGTCAAGTTAAAAAAAAAAAATAACTTTTGTTCTTGATAATCAGTATTTCTGTAAATAAATGGTAAAGCATTCATAAACCTGAATTTCCACCTACAAGATTGTCACTGGTATTATCAGAGACTTCATAAATAAGAATTAACAGGGATACGTTCTGGTTTTGTCTGTACCATTTCTTTTAGCATTCACCAGATAATGCAGTCTGTAATAAGTACATTCAAATGTCTTGTGAGACTAGCCCAAAATGAAGGGGACATGTGTAATAGTATATATAAATCTGTGAAAAATGACCCTCTATTTTTATTGTTTGGGCTAGCAGATATTAACATGGCGAGGAGCCAGAATCCTAATTATCAGGTAATCTAGTGGCTAGCTAATATTATTATCGCAGCCTGTTACTTTGCTAATGTACTGGTGCTATCTTTAATGCCCCTGAGTTTTACTATGCTGGCACAGCCTATGCCTTGCAGCAGCCAAGAAAATAAGAAATTGTTGGTCATTATGACAAAATGAATTCTCAAATTTGGTAACACAGCCACGTGCTGTTCTGACATTACTTTAAATATGTTTTAAGTTGTTTGCCGTGAAAATCGATAGGACATTAAAGCGCTTAACTTGCTTTTGCTTGATAATTTTACAAGAAGATTATTTTGTTGCTTTACTAACTATGTGGATTACAAAAATCCACTGGCAGAACAATCCTATTAATTATTTCAAGTGCTCCGAAACTGGAATACTGTGAGATACCTGATGTAAGGGTACGTGGGAGTGACTTTGGGAGACCAAGTAAAGAAATGCTGTTTAAGGAATGTTTAGATAAGAGAGAGCATAGCCTGCAGCTACACAGTAAATAGAGCAAGAAGCTCAGAAGGAATCCTCCTTAAGTTCTTACTTTATTTACTCATTAAATTTATACACCACTCCTCTCACTGATAACTCTTGATAATTATTGATGAGAGTGGTGGTATATAAATTGGGTTATAAAGATGAGAGCTGGATAAATGTGATTTCAGATAAGAAAAATTATATTAATGTAGCTCTACAATAAAAAAAAAGTATTAACTTATCTGGTCATGTTTCCTATCTGATCTACCTGGTAAGGTTGACACTAATGATATGTTATTTGTAATTTGGAAAGTTGAAAATAAAGACAGCAAGTAAAGATAAATGATTTACTTTAGCAAAATATCTAATTTAAATTTCCTCAATAAAAAGAGCCTTGGTGGTGCAGCAGACTAAAGTGCTGTTAAGTAGCACTTAACTGCCAGCTGCCTGCAATTACTTTGAGTTCAAATCTCACCAGGCTCAAGGTTGACTCAGCCTTCTATCCTTCTGAGGTAGGTAAAATGAGGACCTGGATTGTGGGGGCAATAAGCTGACTTTGTATAAAAAAGAACACTGCTTAGGGGAGGCTGAAAGCCCTACTAAGCAGGTATATACAAAAGTATGAAGGCTATTGCTTAACGCATTGTTAGCCACCCCAAGTCTCCGGAGAAGGGTGGCATATAAATTGAACCAATAAATAAATAAATAAATAAATCTAAAGGGCTGTAGCTTAAGGAATCTTTTTTTTTTTAGCTTCTGTACCTATACCTAGCCTGAAAAAATAAACTAAAAAAATAGAAATAAATTAATTTGATGTTGCGTTTCTTGCTTGCTTGACAAGAGAACCATCTCTACAGTTTTTTTAGGTTTGAAGATAAAAATCCCCTTTATTCCTTGTATTAAAAGATCAAAGTCAGATTGTTTTAGACATACTGCAGTAGGCAACATGCTGGCATTGATTAGAAATTCAGAAATGACAGACCATTATTTTTGCCTTTAAGTCCAATAACTTAACCTGTGGTCTCCGGGTTGCATATAGACCTGAATAAAAGCCTTGAGTAAACTATTTTAAGCTTCCCCCCCAAAGTGTACTAAACTATTAGTTTTTGAAATGTGATAAAAGAAGAATTAATTCTATATTAATTCTATAGGAAACAATCCTACTAATTGTACTTAATTAATATAATGCAGCATAAATTAAATTAATTTAAATCCATTTAGATTGTTTTTCCTTACAGTTTGTATTCATTTATTTTCTTACATTAATTCTAAATGAATTCTAAATTCCACTAATCAAACTATCTTTTTCTTTGCAGAAAATATTTTTTTTCTGTCTTCTGGGTGGAGAAAGGCAATCCTTTTTTCCCTACAAAAGAGATAGTGGGAAGCAATGTCCCTAGGCATTAAAAAGGTAGGTTTCTCTCTATGGAACATATTTTCTCCAATCAGTTACTGTCGGAGATAAGAATCTAGGGTTCTCAGAAATTCTTTATTTGTGGAGTGTAAGAAGAAAACATGGCAACTCATTGGGACATAATAAGCTCAATGCATAACATCTAATTTCAGAAGCTAATTAGAAGAGGTCAGGGCAAGTACGTGGAGAGAGAGAGCAGTTATGGTGGTTTAGATGGGACCTTCATTAACCATAATAGGCTGGGACCAGGGGTTTCAATTTTACTTATTTGTAAGTCCATAACCTCAATGGAACAAACTTTGGTATAAACATGTACAAAAATATATTGCATTTCATTTAAAGTATAGCTTGTACTTTAACTTTGAAGTAAGTATCTAACTGTCAAAGTGATTTTTCCAACTGTTTCCATTTAGAAATTTAGAAAAAATGGGGGAAAATTTCCAATTCTTTCCAACCAAGCATTTTAAAGTGATTAGATTGTTTATTTCTTTATTTATCAGCTTGGTTGTTGCCTTGGTAGTGAAGTTTAGTCTTTAAGATTTAGAATCATATTCAGGTTTTGTTACATGTCACGATCTTCAAAAAGTTACTAAATTCAGGTAATTAGGCATTTGAATAACTTTAAAAAAGACAATATTCTTTTCAGGACCAATTAAACCAGCTGTTTAAAGTTCAGGAGTCATTTTAATCAGTTTATTGTGACAGTGAAAAGGTCACCATGGCACATAAGAAACAGGCCAACTTTAATTTTATATCAGAATTTTATATATTATTTTCCTCCATTTATAATCCTTCTAAAATGGTTAATTACCAATAACATGGCTTAAATGTAATAAAAATACACAATTGTTTTGTGTCTATTTTTTAATATTTAGGGTTATATTACAAATTTCAATATTCTAGAAACAAATTATATAATTCTCTAGGAAATATCAGTACTGAATTTACAATGAAAAACAGACTAATTGGGGAAGTTTATAGTGTTTGTCTAATGATGTCATCATGAAAAATATACAATGATGTTTAATGTTATTTTATATTATGCTCCATAATGACAACATTTGTATAAATTGTATCATTTGTGTTATTTTTTAATGAAGTCATTGTGCAAATGATATAACTGCACTGAAAATTTGGTTTATTGTGCATAAAGCCTCTTGGATCCAATAAAATGACATTTCATCGAATAACCTTTGGAAAATTATATATTACATGCTAAAAAGAAAGAAAAGCTCAGGAATATGGTAACAATACTATTTAAATTGTAAATAACATAATTTGGTTGGTAAGGAATAATAGTAACTTTATTTCTTCTGGCAACTGAGTCTCACATAGAAAGAGGCATATTGTTGGAAAATGTGTATGCAAAATTTCCAGTTAGCTTGTCCCAGATCATTACATGTCAGTTTCTATATCCAGATCAAACTAAGCACAGAGTTTAGTGGCAAAAAATAGCTTGATTTTTTAAAATTAAACATCAGCAAATTTGAAAACAATTAACTGGTAAAATGAGGAAAATGTAGGGAGATAGAGAGACATATACTGTACCAGGGGTAGGAGGTCCAAGATTATTTGATTTAACATTAAAAATCCAAGTTAGGTCTATAAGTATACATTGTGGGTAATTAGCATGGACCATTCTTAAGGAAACTTGCTTAGGTTTATTCTAATATTAACCATTTCATTTACATTATAATAGCAGAAAAGAGATGGAAATGAGGAAAACAATTCACCTCTTCTGAACCAGGAAGAAAACAACTCGGAGGATGGGGAAAATGTACCCAGGCATTACAAGGCACTTCTTGGAGATGGGATTTTGTTTTATTTTGTTTGTTATACTTGAACATTTCTTAATGGTTTGGGTGTGTTGTTTTAGATACTCAGACATGTAATTTCCATAAATTGCCATGTTTATGGTTTTGTTTTTGAAAGATATTTAATATTTAAATTTTGTATTGTTTTTAAACTATTTATTTAAATTATGGTAGGCTTTATTATTACACATGCACCTTTTTTTAGATATGTTGGAAAAGAGAAATATTGTCTGTTGGAAAAGAGAAATATTATCATAAAAGTTTAAAAATCACTGGCCTGACCTTGAATTTTTATCTGAGAAATTTTTCAACAGAGTATTAGAATCTAGCAACTGATAACATAAGAATCTGTGACCGGTTAGCTGGCCATAGACAACTTAAATATATAATGGCCTCTAAAAAGGGCAATCATAAAACTGTATTATTTGGGCTATATGCCAACTTAGCACTCTAAAGAATATTGCTTTTTAAAAAGTTTGATGTATTTTAATTAATAAATTTATTAGGTTTGCTAAAAGGCAGAGAGGTTTATGATTTGATGGGATTAATTTCATCTTTGTGGGTATTCGGTTAAAAAAAATATTTTCAATGTTCAATTAAGCTGGTAATTAATAGATGTCAGTATCCTTTATAGCATGACAATTAATGAAAGCAGATAATAGTAGAGGAAGCAAACTAATGAACAATATTGATGAAAAATATTTGTCATTTTTCATTTCTTTTTATAGGGCTAAAATTTAACGCTTAAATATCTAGACCAGGGGTGTCAAATTCATGTCATCATGGCGGCATCATGTGACATTGGGACTATTTTCTCCTTCACTAAACTGGGCATTGGCATGCACAGCACATGACACATTTGACAGTCCTAATATAGGCAGTTTAGAAATTTATCAAATTCTTAGTGTATCCTAGCTTTTATTGTTTTCTACATTTTTGGCGTGAACATATGAAATTGTTTTAGATTTTATCAAAGACAATGTCCTACTATTGTCATTTAATACATAAATGCAATCTGTCACTTTGGAATGGGAGGAGTTATTACAGAACATTCATATTGTTTACAACATGAAGTTTAACTATCCATTCTATAAAATAAATATTGTACTTCTGCTGGAAAAATCACATAACATTTTTGAACAAGTAACAAATTTTCTGTTTATATTTTTATAGATATTTATATCCTTAGAACCATGACTATTGTCAGGTTATATTATTTAATTTGGAAAGCATGGAATGAGTGGTAATAGTTGCATTCAAAATAAAGTTATCTAAGGTTCAGTTCCTTTCAGAATATTCCTGAACAGACTATTGACATAATAATTAGTATAACTGTTTTCACTGTTGGGATGAAATAGTATGAAAATATTAATCTCTTGAAATCTGTGAAGCATATGCTATTCAGGAAAGTCATGACTCGCTGTGACAAAATCTTTTTTTATTTTTGTATGGCACAACTGTGTCTCCAAATCATCTGATACTTGACTGCATACTGAGTGGACTGGAAAAAAATTTATATTTTGTATCAAACAAACAAACAAAGCAAAGCAAAAACAAAAACACACCTCTTTTCAGTATCAGAACTGTGAAAATTAGACTATATATTTCTATTTCTACTAAGAAATGTAGTTTTAATCATAAATTGTCTCCAGAGGAAAACTTTGTTTTAATTTTATTTTGTATTCTATTAGACCAAGGGTACCCAACTCCCAGGCTGCAGCCACAACTGGGCCATGGTCTATTCAGAATTGGACCATGTGAATGGCCCAATTCTGAATAATTAGACAATAATTAGAAAAACAAAAACAAAATGAGAGTTTGCATATGATCTTCTAAGCAGGTGAAGCAGACAATCTATCTCTAATCATTCAATGCTGAATGCCAGGAGGTGAGAATCTTTGACTGTCAGTGAGATAGGAAACTTGTCTGTCAAGTGTGTATGAAGTCTGGCCCTAGCAGGCTGAGTGGAAGAGACTTATTAATAGTCCAGTAGTCAAGAAGACAGGATTTTCAGGTGTTCACGTTTTAAGACCATGGCAAGACATTTTAATGTCCGGATCATTCACTGCACAAGACAGATCTCTAGCTGTAATGGTTCTACATGCCACTGGATTAAGATCTCTTCTGATAAGAGAGTGCGACTGCCTCTGTCCAATGGCTATTCCATTTAAAACTCTATTGTGCACAGTTTTCTGACATGCAATTCATCTTCACCTACAACTCATCTGAAAATCATATCAGTCTAAAATGAATTTGTTGAGTCCTGTAATTATGGGGGAGTGTTGAAGCGACAGATAAAGACAATCAAGTTGTAGTCACAAACCTGTATATAGCCAGCCCTTGGACCAGTGGTGGTTCATCTCAGGTCCTAGAGAAGCAGAGATGTCCATACTCCAGCAGTATCCTGGGTGATTGGGCAGCCCTTTTAGGATAGCATTTCCCATCCTTACATCATTGGAATGAATGACTACTATATCTCACCAGTAAGACTAGAGTCTGGGAAAAAATGTTGAGGCTGACCATATATTGTAAGTACTACAAAGATACAGTGAAAGAAATCTTATGCCATCATGACATCCAGCCAAGGGAATTAAAGTACTGACAAAACCTGCTACTGACCCTTGTGCTATGAAGCCTCCACTAGCTTTGAAGACAGGCATCACCAAAAACTGGGAAAAAACCATGAGTGCTATGTCAAAATAACACCCACAGTTACTACAACAATAGACAACCTATGCTTCCATTGCGCTTGCTTCATGCTTTCAGACTGGGACTACAAAGCTATATCCATCTCTACAGATGATCTGCAAAACAGTATGTCTTCTTTAAAGCCAAAGGACTCTCAGATACATAAAACTCAATGATATTGAAGCAGATGAAACATTGTGATCAAACCATTGTGAAATAGTACAGTTTTGTTTTTAAGAAAAATTGAAGGTGAATTTAATCAAATATGATTCTTGCAGTTCAGGAAAGCTGGTTTTAATAAATTTATACCAATGTTCGGAAGGAATTCATAGTTGAAGAAATTAATGAGAAAAAAATATAAGACAGTTCTTTATAGGGATATAATAAAAGCAAAACTGAAATTAATTCAAGTGAGAAGAAAATGAGGCAGCAGAGCCCAATGAGTTTTCATATATAGATTAATGATCTAGACATTTTTTAAAATGACACATAGCTAAAAGGGAAGCAGCTGATCAAGAAAGAGTTTAGAGTTATAGACCGAAAAACTAACATTCAAAATAGTCTAAGGTAAGCAAATGCTTTACAGAGTTTCTGAGGCAGTTGTAAAGGCAAAAAGGCTTAACATATAATTTTTGATTATTTTTACAATAATCACATGTTATCGAGAGAGAGAGAAAGGAGAGAGAGAGGAGAGAAAGAGAGGAGGGGCGGGCAGGGGAAACTTATACTACATCACTTATTACTGGCTATTGGGAACTCCTTTTTAATAATGTTGTATCCTATTATTGCTGGCTGACAACAGGAGAAGACCTCTCCTAGACAGTTCACAATGCGGAAGGCCAAATCTATCCAAAAACAAACTTTACTGTCTTGTTCTAACTTTGTGAATTTATCTAAAAACTGGAGAACATTTCTATTTTGTGATCATATTCACCCTAACTAGAGATGAGCAAGACATCCTAACACCCTGCCCAGGTGAAATCTCTAACCATTCTATAAAGATATAACTTTGTTAGAAGTTGACACAGAATAAACACAATTACTAAGGTAAATACAGTCTACTTCAGTAAATTACCTGGGGTAGCTCACTCCCAGAATCACTTAGTTCCAACCGAAATACCACTTATCACTATTAATATATAATCAATAATACTTTAAGCAGAGGTCCTTGGTTAGCTAACCTATAGTCTCTTACAATCCTTGGAATTACAAAGTCTTCAAGTAGTTGCTTTCTGCTTCAGCAAAGAATAAAAATAGTATCCTTGGATGAGTAAGAGAAGGAGGAAGAGATGACAGGAAGAAAAGACAATTGTTCAGCCAAGATAGTAGAAAGTCAAAAGGCTGAATAGTTCAACATTTGACAAGAATTATGTTTTCAATTAGTTATGTTTAAAGAATAAATAGAAAAGCACAATTAATATAAACATGATAAAACATGATACTTATTTACTTTAATGAAATGTACATCACCAGGACAAATACATTTCATCTTGTGGTATTTACCACTGGGACCACTTAGCCCTACTGTCCATGTCAACCAGTTGCATAACTAGTTGGATAAAGTAGGATACAGTAGGAACTAGAACACCACCGTTGATGCTGGAGAACAGGGTTTGAATTTGGGCTGCTAGCTGCCTTATCAGTAGAGGTTTTAGGCAAAGAACCCTAATGTTTCACCTGACTACCTCAAATATGAGATGTTACAAACGAGGAAAGTCATGACTGTTTGGGCATTGCCTAGGGTGACATCAGATCTTGTGGAACCAAGATAATGTGATGATAAGTGGACTATTGGAACAAAACATATATTGACAATTTATCTGAAATTCATTCATTCATTCATTCATTCATTCATTCATTCAGCCTTCAAATCAGTGTTGACTTCTGGCAACTGCCTGAATTAATCACTGCAGTTTTTTTGGCAAGATATTTTTTGGCCAACACAGAGTGACTAGCCTAGTATCACCCAGTTGGCTTTATAGACTGGAACTCACAATCTCTCCATTTTTAGATAGCTACTTATCAACCAAATGGCATTATGTATGATAATATGATTAGTTTTAAACTTTTTATTTATTTTAAATTGCTTCAATGATATAAATTGCAAGCCTTGATAAAAACATTTTGAAAACCAGTATATATATATATATATATATATATATATATATATATATATATATATATATATGAATAACAATAAGATGAGTGAAAGAAATTCACTGAAACATACTAATCAGCAGGATAAATAATTTCCCTGCTAGCATATACATTACATTTTCTTCCATTGTATTTCATGTGTAGTAAAACAAACTTGCAATCTTCACACCTTCAGAACTATTTAGCTGACTCAGAAATTTTGTCAGAAAATATTACACTATTAGCTTTTTTTTTTTTTTAAAGAACAACCAGATTTTGAGAAATCCAAATACGGCATAGAATGCACAAGTCAACAAAGTATTACTCTAGGAAATACAAATCTTGGATTAAACTGGTAATAATACTTTTCCAAAATATATATACACATTTTGTTGAATCCATAAGTAAATTAAGTTACTATCCAGAGGTTAAATCCACTTACCTTTGCTACCGGTTTGGTAACAGGAACATGCTATGTGTGTGCTATGCGTGCACTATGCGTGCACATGCCTCTTCTGCACATGCGCAGAGCCAGTAGTGTAAGCCGGATAGATCCTCCCGGATTTCACCGCTTTTATTATATCTATCTCAAATCAGACATTGGATTAGAGTATTTGGAAAATGGGCACTCCAAAAAACTTTCAACTTGGGGAATAAGGGTGTTTTTTCATGGTTTCATACATTAATTTTTCATTGTGATTTATGAGAAAATGTATCTTAAATACAATAGTTCATCCACTAATGATACAAATGTCTTTTCTATTTTCAAGCTGAAAGACTGAAGAGATCTTACATCAGAATGTACATGGATATTATCAGAGTATCATATCAAATTCTAAAAGTTCCAAATCAAGCTTGCAAAAGGAAATTTGTTTACCTAGTTGCTACATCTGAAAAATGCTGCCAGCTTGGAGATTAACACCTCAAAAACCAAAATCATGGTCGTCAGCAAACAACCTATTAATTTACCACTGATAAATTCAGAATTATAATTCTAATTTCTGAATTAGAAAAAGTTGAAAGGATCACGTACCTCAGTTTTAATTTACATGAAAGCTGGGACATGATCTCTGAAGTAAAGACAAAGATAGAGAAAACTCAAACAGCATTCTTCAGAATGAAAAAGATCTTTTGCAGTCATGACATAAGCCTAAGACTGAAAATCAGGCTTGTCAGATGTTACATCTTTTCTATCCTGCTCTATGAGTAGAGAATTGGTCTCTGGCAGAAAACCACTTGAAGAAACTAGAAGCATTTGAAATGTGGATTTACAGACGACTGTTATGTATAAACTGGGTTGACAAAATCACAAATGAGGAGGTAATAAGCCACCTGGGAAAGCAAAGGGAAATCATTAAAGCCATTAAAAAGCAAAAGTTAGAATATTTTGGACATGTGATGTGATATCCAAAAAAATACCACATCCTTTACTTTATCCTCCAGGGAAAGATGAAGGCAAACGAGGTCCAGGCAGAAGAAGAACATCATGGCTTCAAAACCTAAGGGACTGGTTTGGACAAAACTCAGCAGCACTTTTTCATATGGCTGTTGACAAAAATAGGATTGCCAACATGATCGCCAACATCTGATGACGGATATGGCACAAGAAGAAGAAGTTGATACATACATATATACATACATACATACATACATACATACATACATACATACATAGGATTGCCTGTGTAGAACAAGGGAGGAAGGGGTTACAAAGTATAAGATGTTGACACTTTTTATGACCTGTTGATATTTCTAGCAGTGGATTTATCACTACAAGAGCTGCACTTCTAAAACCACAAAATATCCGTTTCAGGATGCCTTCACTAAACAGTTTTAATAGCTTTAAGGGAATTGTTTCCAAACTAAGGATTTAGAAAACTTAAAGTTCTCCAATTTTAATTAAAAATGGGCAGTGCTAAAATAAAATTTACCTATTGGAAAACAGCAGGACATCGTATAAAACAGTGCACATTTCTGCTTATAGTAATTGGTTCATTTTCCTTAATGCTATGAGAATAGTATGACTTGTTCTGTTTTGTTTTTGTATATCCCTTTCATGCTGAATTATATACAGAATTTCAGGATAATGTCATTATTACATTATATGGTGCTTTCTTTATATTATTAAACTAATTAAGATTGAAATGTGGGAATTGTGGGAAAAATATACAAGTCTAAAACATTGACAGACCCCATTAAAAACATTTAATTTATAGCAGTGGTAAAATCTGAACTGGTTTGCTACCGATTCGTTGGCCACGCTTGCGCGCTGCATGCCAAGTGCATGTTGTGTGTGTGCATGCACAGTGTGCACCAAAAGGAGACTTGGGAAGATAAGTAGAATGACGGGGAGGGAAGGGAATCAGCTGTGGCACGCAATCTTGGAAACCTTTTTTAAAAAACTTTTTAAAGCATTTTTTACTACCTGTTTGGATGAATAGGTAGTTAAAAAATGCTTTAAAAAAGTTTAAAAAAGGATCGGACGATCACAGCCGTGCTGCGCGGTTATCCAAGCATTTTTTTCCCCTACTTTTTTAAAGCATTTTTTATACTACCTATTCACCTGAGCCGATAGTAAAAAAAATGCTTAAAAAGTTAAAAAAAAAGTTCCAACTATCAGCTGAGGACGTGTGATTGTCAGAACTTTTTTTTTATTGAAAAAGTTTTCAAATACAAATTTTTCTCCCATTTTTCTCCCCCCCTCCCTAACCCCCCTCACCACCCATCCCCCCCTGTGACTTCTTCACAACAAAAAAAACCTAATTCATAACAGATTATATAATATTTTACCATCCCCTTACTCCCTCCTCTAAATACTGACCCTTACATGCTAATATTATTAATATTATTATTTCCCCCTTTTACCATACCTTTCAAAATAACATTATATAATAAACATTATAAAATTATATAATAACTTCTAATTTAGCATAATAATATTAATATAACTCCCAATCTAGCAACAGTCTACCTTTTTTTTCTCCTCCCCCATACTTATATATATAACATTTCAAAGCAGCCTTCCCCATAGATCTTAATTTAACATTTATTCAACTCTATTCATTTCCTCCACTCCCCTAAATATATCACTTAAACATCCCTTTTCTTAAACTAAACAATCAGTAAACTAACCTATTTCCACCCACTTTCCTACAAAATTGCCATGCACAACAATTCTTAATATCTTTAATCTACTGCCCGCGCTGCTAAAAAAAATATATTCCGTTATATAGAAAAAAAAAATCAATGACTTTAAATTTATAATCCATATAATGTCTTCTTTGATATCTTTCCACTGGATTGTTAAGTCCATCATCCATATTAGGGTAACATAGCATCCTGGTTGCAACAGTTTGTTCAAAATCCTCAGTCATCATCTGCCCCCATCAGTGATGAATATCCTCATATATATATATAAAAAAAAGAAAACAACCACCCGACTGACATTATAATTATATTCCATATAGTTGTAATTGTGGCTTTCATCAAGATTATTTTTTTTTTACATTTTTTTACTACCGGTTCAGTGTACCAGTATCATTTTTTACTACTGGTTCGGAGGGAACCGGCCCGAACCAGTAGAATTTCACCTCTGATTTATAGGCTTTTCTTTATTTAATCTTCTCAGTACTTTTCACTATTATTCATATCTTTTTCTTCCTACTCCAAAGTGAGGATCAATTGACTATATATGCAGTAAGACATAGCCCACATCTGTCCTTTTAAAAAACAACACCAAATCTACATTTCTCCACCTATTTTATCCTATTTTCTAATAACACTTACCTGCAGCATTTCCTAGTATACAAGAATACCCGTATTTATTTATGTTCTGAAAATAGTAACTCATTACCAACCTTCCCAAGAAAAGTGGCTTCTTAAAATGCAACTGTTCAGTTATCATGGTAACGGAACAAAGCAAATGCAATGTGAGCCCCAATGTGTGCAAAATGGCACTGTAATTTTGTACTTCAGAGGCATCAAATACTATTATGATGAATGAATGTGCATTTTAAGAAGGTAAATGCCTTGTAGAACAGTTCAAATTGGAAAAGCAGGCAACATTTTAAGAAAGATCCTTATCAATGCACACAAATATTTAATTATCCATTCATTCAAAAGTAAAAATTGAATAAACATCACACTTGTGTTTCAGGATATTCCTTATTATTGTAGCTTGATAAAATGTCCAATAATCAAATGAAACATACATAACTGATTTTTAACTTAATACCTTAATATCTCCAAAAAGCATACTTTGTAATACCGGTATGTGTATCTTCATGACACTTGTACCCTTTAGTTGTTTGATTTAGATCACATTTTTCCTCTAAGAACTGCAGGTAGCTTATATGAACATTATCCTTCATTTTATATTCACAACAGTAAATTTTTAGGATAAATTGAACAACAAATAGTGATTAATTCCATACCTACGGTAACTGTAGAGTAAACTCACAGGGACTTCCACTGATTTTGATAAGCAAAAGGAAGAAAAGAGAGTATAGAACTAATACAATGTTTTTTCCTTGTCAAAGATATCTGACTTGATGTTTCTTGCCTTCTGCTATAATTACATGATTTTGGATTAACTCTTCCAGAGAAATCTGAAATACTTTGTTGAAACAACTCATCTCACAGATGATTAGAAAGTCCCCCTTTTAATTG
Organism: Arizona elegans; assembly: GCA_022577455.1. Taxonomy (NCBI): domain Eukaryota; kingdom Metazoa; phylum Chordata; class Lepidosauria; order Squamata; family Colubridae; genus Arizona; species Arizona elegans. The sequence continues at coordinate 30,200,886 of JAKOOJ010000009.1, read as the reverse complement.
CTAACCGAAAGTGGGTTCCTTAAAATCCATAACCCAATAAAGAGTTGGATGGGGGTTTTTTTAGATATGCATGCCAATTCATACCACAAATTCTGTGGTGCAACTTGTGAATTTCACAGTCTGTTGATGTTTTCTGAACAGAGAAATCAAAGACATAGGCACTGTTTCGGGCACTGCCCCTCCTTTGCATCAGCATACCAAGCTCCATTGACAGTGTCAGCATTGCGGAGGTCAGTTGTCACACCTCCATCACATATCCATCCCACCAGCATCTGCAGAATGTCCGGTATCATCGGCATAGCAGCAACCACCCCCCGTTTTCTATCCCTGACACACCGCGACCCCAGAACCGATCAATTATACCCAGTGCCATCACCACCACCACTGTGAACAACTGCTTTTTCCAGCACGTCATGTCGTTCCGTATCCTCCACTGTTCCTCCTTCCCGTTCCTGCATTGTTGAGCAATATGTCGGGCTCAACACCAAAAACACTGCAGCAGCCCATAGTAACTGGACTCGTCCCTTCAGTAAAATCACAGGCTGACTGCTAGAATTAAGTACGTAATCTGGGCATATGATTTTTCATGGTGCAAGTCTACTTGGTTCTTAAACTGTACATTTCAATGTGTTATGCACTGTAAAAAGGTAAAGGTTTCCTTTGCACATATGTGCTAGTTGTTCCCATCTCCATTTCAAAGCCAAAAAGCCAGCGCTGAACGAAGATGCCTCCATGGTCATGTAGCCGGCATGACTAAATGCCAAAGGCATGCGGAACGCTGTTACCTTCCCACCAAAGGTGGTCCTTACTTTTTCTACTTGCATTTTTTACGTGCTTTAGAATTGTCATGATTGTGTCTAAGAACTGGAGATAAGGTTCAAGTAGACTTGTAGAGAGAGCTGTTTGGAATTATAGAAAACTTCCTAGTATCCAGTAACCCAAATTTATAGTATTTACTATAAGGAATAATAATGTTATAAGATTTTCAAATTCACCATTTTTATATTGACAGTTTGTGGTGCCAAAACTCTTGTTATTTTTTCCTCTTTTTTTTCTAATATGAAGGCTGGTAACATGTTGCTTTAGTACAAGTGAGTTAGTTTGTTCCTGTTCATTGTTTTTATAACTGTTAGTATTTTTATCAATCTCATTTCAAGTTTCAAGTTTATTAGATTTCTATACCGCCCTTCTCCCGAAGGACTCAGGACAGTGTATAGTCATATTAAAACACATAGATTTATAAAATTTAAAGCCAAATTAAATCAATATATAAAATTGGCCCTCAGATTTAAAACACACATACACCCATAATAAAATTCATATTAGGCCAGTCTGGCTTGCTGGAACAGGAGGGTCTTAAGGGCTCAGTGAAAAGTACACAGGTCAGGGCTAAGACGGAGCTCTAGGGGCAGCTCATTCCAGAGGGCTGGTGCCCCCACAGAGAAGGCTCTCCCCCTGGGTGTCGCCAGTCGACATTGTTTGGCCGACAGAACCCTGAGGTGGGAGCGTATTGGCCGGTGTGAGGTTATTGATGGCAGAAGGCGGTCTCGTATATACCCCGGTCCTAAGCCATGGAGCACTTAAAGGTGGTAGCCAACACCTTGAATAGCACCCAGAAGACCACTGGGAGCCAGTGCAGTTCGCGCAGGAGGGGTGTTATGTGGGCGCACTGATTCGCACCCTTAAGCACCTGCGTGGCTGCATTCTGGACCAGTTGGAGCCTCCAAGTGCTCTTCAAAGGAAGCCCCATGTAGAGAGCATTGCAGTAGTCCAGATGGGACGTGACTAGGGCATGAGTGACTGTGTGCAGGCCATCCCGGTCCAGAAAGTGATGCAACTGGTCCATCAGGCGAACCCGATAGAAAGCTCCCCTGGCCACGGCCATCATATGATCTTCCAAAGACAGCTGTGCATCCAGGAGAACACCCAAGTTGCGAGCCCTCTCTGTGGGGGCCAGGATCTCGCCCTCAATAGTCAGCGATGGAGCCAGCTGACTATACCAGGATGCCGGAAGCCACAGCCATTCGGTCTTGGAAGGGTTGAGCTTGAGCTTGTTTCTCCCCATCCAGATCCACACAGCCTCCAGGCACTGGGACATCACATCGAGGGCATCATTGGGGTGGTTCGGGGTGGAGATGTACAGTTGTGTATCATCAGCGTACTGATGGAACCTCACCCCGAAACCACGGATGATCTCGCCCAGCGGCTTCACATAAATGTTGAACAAAAGAGGCTAGAGGACTGACCCTTGTGGCACCCCACATACAAAGCGCCTCGAGGTCAACCTCTGCCCCCTTGCCAACACAAACTGCATACTGTCAGAGAGGAAGGAGGAGAACCACCGCAACACGGTGCCCCCCACTCCCAACCCCTCCAATCGTCGCAGCATGATACCATAGTCAATGGTATCAAAAGCCACATGGAAGGTAGTTTCATAGTGGAGCATGGCTACCTGCCTCACCTGCCACTTTATCTTAGTCAGACAACACTGCTGAATGACTCATGCAGTAATTCCCACATCTGAGACTTGTTCAATAAACAGGATGCAACCATTTTGTGTGGAAATGATATATTATATGTACAGTTTCATTATAAGAGGAGAGAAACAGTGAGAGAGAGACTAGCATTGCAACAAGGCACAAAGTAGAAATGATAGAGATAGAGAGACTGTGCTATACTCCCTTGTGATTTGGAAATTTGATACATTCCCCTGAATTTCAAGACAAGTTAAAAAAAAAAAAACTTGGACTAAATCGTGTATGCATTAATTTCACATTTCTCTTGAAATATGATGACTTACAGGTCTAACCCTGCACATCCTATAAAAGTATTCTTCCTTTCCCTTTACTTTCCTGGCAAGAAGCAGCTGTGTTAAGTGGAATGCACTATTGGAAACATAGCTTTCTTGAGAGCTGCTATAATTGTCTCAGACTAAAAGAAGTCTTAAATGTGAAAAATGACTTCATTTTGATCCTATAAGCTCAAAAATGTTTGAAAGTTTATCCAAGAAGAATAGGCAAAGCTTATGTAATATATATGCTAAACTACAAAAGTGTCCATCTTAAAAATTAAATACTAATAGCAACCTAAAAATTGTATTTGGTACAAATATTGTCTTATTTGCTACTGGGTAGAAATGTGTTTTTGGGTGGCTAAAAAAATACATAGTTCATCCACTCCATACCTGATCATATTAAAATAAATAAATAAACTTGCTTTAAAACGATCATGATTGCTTTCTTAAGATCAAATCTAAACAGGTTATTTTGACTAGAATCCAACTAGCAGTTTCAATTTTGTTTACTTACTTACTTACTTAGCCATTTTCTCTATAAGGAGACTTGGGGAAGCTAAATAAATAAATAATACACAATAAAATATATATTTAGTAAACATTAGTCATCTTCATTGAAAATGCTATTTTTAATGCCTTAGTACAAGTCTTAACCTGGATATGGCTTCTTTGATTTGCGGTAATTTCCTGAAGGACAACAAAAACAGCCAACAAATTTAATACAGTTTATAAAGAATATTGTAATGAATATTGTACTCTAATGCTTAATGCCTACTTAAAATACTTCTTACAAAAATCTTTGAAATAGTCTGAAGCAACCCTCAGTGGTAGAGGTGAATTTCAAAACTGAAAGTGTAATGTGTCTCAGTTTTTTTAAAAAATAAAACCACACAATATTACTACTACTATATTCTTATATCCTGAAATTCAGATGATAGCATTCACAGACCAGAAACTGAAAATAATTTTCTACGTAATCCCCCACCCCCAATGACACCGCAGGTGGTGGACTGCACAGATGTAACTTCCTCTAGCATTTTCAGGTATAACTGTGTAGATTGACAGTAGGTCATATTTGCTGCATAAATGTCTGTCTCGATTTTAGTCAAATTTTGACAAGTGAATGAAACAAAGTCATGCTTGTTAAAGTCATAGCAATTGACTTAGTTCACTTCGTGAACTAAGTGAACCTGAAGTTGTCAAAGTAGTTTTTCAGTAATGAGAATTCTGATTATTTTTTTAAAAAAATGATATGAATTTGAATTTTTTGTAATATAAAAATGAGAATATCCACACATACTATTTCCTAGAATGATCCGATGCATGTTTATTCAGAATTACATCCCTGATTTTGAGAAAAGAAGTATACGACTTAAATATGGATAATTTCATTGACAACTTAACTTTATATTTATTTAGAAGCAAATCCCAGCATGTTCAATGAGATTTGAAACTAATGGAAACTAATTAGTAGAAACTAATCAAGGAGAGAAGCAACTTAGAACTAAGAAGAAATTTACTTATGGTTAGAACAACTTGCTTCCAGAAGTTGCTCCAACCCTAGAAGTTTTTAAAAAGGATAACATCTTTTTTGTCTGAAGTGGTGTAGGCTTTCCTGCCTAAGAAGGGGCTTGGACTAGAAGACTCCAAGGTCCCTTCCAACTCTTTTATTCTGTATTCTGTATTTACCTTCATGTAAACTAGCAATCTTTGCAAATTAATCATGTTCATTGACTAATTAATTGATTAATTGGATGTGACTAAGATAACTGTTCTGAAGCAAAGATATGTGATTTGCTTCTAAATGATGCTGAAACATGTTCCAGCAAGCATTGACTTAAAATTTGAAGAGAGAAAAAGAGAAAATTCAACTTCCAAGCTAGTTAGTCTTCTTCAGTTTTAATATCTAGTTACATTTTTTAACAAAATAAGGTAATGTTTAGATTAACTGGGGTTACCTTTTATATTGGTTCATAAAGTTCATAAAGTTGAAGCCATTTTGTAATATATTGATCCCAAACCTACAGGCCATGGGTTGCAAGATAATCTCAAGGTCATTTTGTCGGCCTAAATCTTGAATCAAAGTAGTCACTAACAGTCATTTGAATCAGAAGAATTGCCACAAAATTGCTAATGATTTTCCCTGAAATGAGCAACCAATATTTGTCTACCAATCATGGTGGATCTGCTCCAGGGTTGGTTCTAAATTTTTTTACTACTGGTTCTGTGGGCATGGCTTATTTTGTGGGCATGGCTTGGTGGGGGGTAATGTGACTGGGTGGGCATGGCAACTTTTTTTTTAACTTTTAAAAGCATTTTTTTCTACAACCTTAAGAGATTGCAGAAAAAAATGCTTTCAGAAGCCTCTGACGATCCCAGCTGAGCCGCGATCATCAGAGGCTTTTTTTTTTTACTTTTAAAAGCATTTTTCCGGCCGAAGAGGTTGTAGAAAAAATGCTTTTAAAAGTAAAAAAAAGAAAAAGCCTCTGATGAGGTAGGCGGGGAAAGCAAGCAGCCACCAGCCCGGGACGGGTTTGGGGGCATGGCCAGCCAATGTTATTACCAGTTCTCCAAACTACTACAAATTTTTACTACTGGTTCTAATCCACAACTGATCTGCTCCATATTATATCCAGGTCTCCTTACATCCTGTTTTTAACCTGTAAAAATGAAGTGTTTTAATACTGTGTGTAACCAACCATACGCTAAATAAATAAATCCTTACATCCCGGGCACCACTGAGCATTTTTATCCCAACTTCTCTGCAGCTTCTCTTCTTATATTGGGGAATCAAAATGCAGAATCAAAACTAATAAACAAACAAAAAACACCAAGGCTTACTGGAGTGTTCATTAGACAGCACATACTGGAGAGGTCTCCTCCAAAAGAATGGTGTGTGTGTGTGTGTGTGTGTGTGTGTGTGTGTGTGTACACACATACCTTTCAGAAAGGAGAAGAAAGTGATGGAAGAAAGAAAGGGGAAATTCATTCACAACCTGAAGAAGTCTTCTCAAAAACAATAATGGAAGACAAATATGTTTCAGGTTTATATGTTTCCTTTCAGAAAGGAAAGGAAAATGATCATTCATACATATTCATAAGAAATAGGGTTAATCATGAAGAAAATCTGTCTATGTGATTGTTAAGAATCAGTAATGACTTGGAACATAGTCAATTAATCAATCAAAAGCCCAGAATCATTTGCTGAGATGGGCGGCTATAGAAATCAAATTGAATCAAATCAAATCAAACCAAACCAAACAAATAAATAAATCTGTTTTTGTGTTAATAAAACCTTAACTGTTCCTAGTTTGTTTGTTTGAAATGGGTCTGATCAAAAATAAAAATAAGAAAAAATAAATGAATAAAAATTATGGATGAAAAAATCTAAAGCAATTAACGACTCTAGGGAAAAGAAGTGGAAACAATCAGAAGAATAATCAGTGATCCAAAGTTTTTTTTCTTTTTAATTTTCTGATAATATACTAATTCAATTAAAGAGGAGCTACAGTGAAAAACAGGTAATAAAATGTTATAATGGAAATCATTTAATTAGCAATGAATAAATAATTATATAACACATAGTAGATCACCTGCATAATTTTGTAATATTAAAGCAGCATCAAAACAATATTTTATCATATTTAACTACCCTTCCTTTTCATTGTAAAGTTATAGAGAAGAAGATATATCAATTCAGACCATGGCTATGTATTTTGGCTGATAAGAAGCTTTCTAGAGGACTTCCGGTTTGCTGTTGGCCGCCGCCAGACGTTCCTTTGGGATCGTCAGCTTCCATTGCCTGTCAGAGCCGCCTTCACAACGGAATGGCTGCTCGAAAAAACTCTGTTTCCAAGAGGAAACGGAGATAGAGCCGGCAGGGGTGGGTAGAACTCTCTGCAGAGTCCCAAAAGTTTTTTTTTTACTTTTGGGACGGAGCGGATAAGAAGCCCCATATCCCCTGCCGCTGCTCCGGGCTTTGGGAGACCTCTGCTTATGCAGAGCCAGGCGTCAAGAGCAAGCCTGCGAACTGAACAGAATAATCAAAGAAGAGGCGAGCTGGACCCTTAATATTGAATCGCAAGTATTTTACCCTTTAAAAAACTATTTAAGAGAAAAGATGAGAGGAAAGGGGGAAAAAGAGTTTTTTAAAATGGCGTCTGCCGTGGCTGGAGAAGGGTTGAAAGCTGCGGCTTGAAGAGAGGTTGAAAGGGAAAGTCCTTCCATTTTCTATTACAAAGTAGCGGAATGAATACTTTTGGCTGTAATTGAGGCAAAACCTCACTCCCACTCTTGCTTTTTTTTTTCTTTTTTTTTTTCTTGGGGATCTGATATTGATCTTGGTTGGAAACAAGCTTTTTTTTTTCTGTCTCTTTTCCACTAAATCTTGTCTGTGTGGGAAATGGCACCGGGACTCACACAGCTAGACAAACGGGGGGGGGGGGAATCTCCCCCATTAATAAATTACACCAACAAGTTTTAACTCTCCAGTGTCAGAAACCTGATTTTAATATAATAGAATTTCTTCTAGAAGAGATTGTAAGAAGGGATGAGATTGTGAACCAACAACTCGAAAAATTTAAGCAGGAAATTAAAGAAATTGGTGAACTGGTGAAATCAAAGTTTGACTTTTTGAATCGAAAGATTTTAAAAACAGCTAATGGTTTATCAGACTTTCTGATTCGGGTGGATGCAAAGACTAAATTATTAGAGTCTAAAATGAAGGAAACTGAGGAGAATTTGGATGACATGATTCAAAAAATTAAAAAGGATTTGGTAAACATTCAGGATAATAGCTCAGAAGACAAACCTAAAATGGAGGTTGACCAAAAGACTGGTAATGAAGAAAATGTGCAACAGAGGATTGAAAGAGAAGTTTTAATGATTCAATATAATTTTACAGAATATGCAATTAGACTGAGAGGTTTGCAGGAAAATAATAGAGATGACTTAAGGAAAATATCTTCTGCAATTCTGGCTGGGATTTTAAAGGTTCAACCTGATGAAGTGTATTGCAGGATTGATAGAATTTACAGAATAAACTCCTGGTTGGCAAAGCAAAGGCAATTGCCTAGAGATGTGGTGATCTATTTTACAGATAAAGAAATTAGGAATAATATTGTGCAGAACTCTTTTAATTCTACTTTGCAATTTCATGGAAGAAAGATTTGGATTTTTAAGGAGCTCCCGACTAAGATGTTAATGGAGAGGAAGAAATTTGGCTTTCTAGTGACTGAGTTAAAAAAAAGAAATATCCTATTTAGGTGGAATGCCCCAGTTGGTTTAATATTGAGACACCAAGGAGTAAGATATCAACTGAACACTGTTGAAAAAGCGGAAGAATTTTATCAAAAAATTTTAAAAATGAACTTAACATCTTTAGGCATAATACAGGATAAGCAAAAGGAGTTGGAAACAAAAAGAAAATACCAAATTACAGAGGCTGTGGTGGATAAGTTGTCTTTGGACTCTCTGGATACCCCAGCTGGACTGTCTACAAATAAGAGAGCAGTGTCATCCGACTCCAATGTGATGAACCATCAAGTCACAGACAAGTGCGCAAATCAACCAGTTGATATACAAGGGATGGAGAAGAAAGATGAGATGATAAAACTAACCCAACAAGATCAACTCACAAAGCAGAATGAAAATCGATCAGCCGATACACAATTGGTAGGCACGAAACGAGGATGGAAATTCAACCCGCGAAAGAAAAAGAAAAGAAATAGATCTCATTAGAAACAGCAATTTCTAAACCAAGCAACAGTGAAGCCAGGGACTTTAAAAAATGAATGAACATCTGAAAAGATAGTGGAGGCGAACAATTGTTTAATACTATCCTGAGGATTGAGGCAGATCTCTGTAATGCCGTGATTTTGGGATGTGAAAAGAGCCTTACCTTGTTGGATTTGAATTATCTACTCTGGATTTCTTTTACTGGTGAATATATTATGATTATTTTGAGTTACAAGGCAAGAGAGTCATGCTGGGGCATGCAGAAGATCTGGTTGTTACCCATTAGGATGATGGGAATCAACAATCCTGATGAATACCATAACTATAACTATATGGATATAATTATAATGTCACTCGGGTGGTTGTTTTTACTTTTATATATATACGAGGATATCTACTACTGATGGGGGCAGAAGATGATTGAAGATTTTGAACAAACTGTTGCACCAGCATGTTATTTTACCCTATTATGGGTGATGGATTTAACGATCCAGTGGAAAGACATCAAAGAAGATATTATATGGATTATAAATTTAAAGTTATTGTCTTTTTTTTTTAAATGGAATGCATATATAGATATGTGTATATTTTAGTAAAGTGGGCAGTGGGTTATATTTAGAATTGTATTGCATGATTTTGTAGGAATTGAAGGGTTGAAATAGGTTAGTTTACTGATTGATTAGTCTAAGAAAAAGGATCCTTAAGTCATATATTTAGGGGAGTGGAGGAATTGGATAGAACTGAATAAACGTTAAATTTGGATGTAGGGAGAAGGCTGCTTTAAAATGTTATATTAATATATATAAAAGATTAAATGTTAAATTGTAATAATACACTATAAGTTTAGGGGAGGAGAAAAAGGGCAGATTATCGTAAAAATGGGAGTTATAAGAATAATATGCTAAGGGTCAGTATTCTGAGGAGGGAGTAAGGGAAAGGAAAGATATTATGTATATAATTAGTTATGAAATAGCCTATTGTTGTGAAGAAGTCACGGGGGGGATGGGTGGTGAGGGGGGGTTAGGGAAGGGGGGGGGGAAAGGGGGAAAAACTTGTATTTGAAAACTTTTTCAATTAAAAAAAAAAAAGAAGCTTTCTAGAGATTCTTACACTAAGTTTTATTCTTACTATTTTGTAATGCCAGAATTTGAAACTGGGACCTTCTCTAAATATGTGCTCTACTATTGAACTACAGACTTCTCCAATTTCCTTTCATAAAATAAGCTAATTTGTATCCTTTATCAGAGAATTCAGATTGAACAGTAAATTCATTTGGGCAGAAAAAAAAAATGCAAGTTATGAATGCACAAACTGTTTGCAAATTCCTCACTGAGAATCACTGAGGATTATATGACCACAATTTATTAATATTATATAATATTATTTAATATACTACATAATACTATATGATGTGATATGATATGATATAATATAATATAATATAAAAAATCAAACTAAGACATCTGTTTATTAGGATCTGGATTAATATTACTTTTAGTATTAGTATTTAGTATTTTAGTAGTGTTTTTATGTAATTTGCACTTATATCTAAGTGCAAAGTTTAAAAAAATGACTTAAACCATTATCAGAAATAAACATAGCAACAATAAGATTAAATAATTTTGTTATTTTCTGGTTTTGAATTGTTCTCTGTCACATTAATTTTAAAGATTTAATATTTTAAAAGGTACTTTTGGAGCCTCTTACTGAATTACAGAGGCACTGCTTCTTCCATAATAAACCAGAAATTCAGGGAAAAATTCTGTTAGATAAGTTCTCATGCTGAAAGCCCAAATATCAGATAATAGAGGCAAACTTCTTTTTTGCCTCTATTGTTCTCTTGCTGTAAATACACTTTATATTAAGGAGCAGACAAGCTACAACTCTCTTCCTACTTCTTTTCTTTGATTTTACATTCTTAATTTATTGTTTGAATTATTGTATGTGACTGCTTGAGGGCTCCCGGATTGGAGCTGAAAGAGGGGGAAGCAGAATGCTCCCTCCCATATTGGGATAGAGTAGGTCCTTCGATAGAAAAATACTTAATCTCTTCCCTGACTCAAGCTGATAAAGGGAGAATAACTTGTGGCTCAGAGGTTAATACAACTGCCTAATATGCAAACAGCCTAAGTTTGAATCTGAGTAAGGATAGCTTGAAATAGATCTATAGTAGTCTCCCTTTATTTCTTTATCAGCAAATATAAATTTGGTCTATCTGTCTGTCTATCTATCTATCTATCTATCTATCTATCTATCTATCTATCTATCTATCTATCTATCAACAGGTTAAGGATTAAACTAAACATTACATTAATCTTCAAATCCCTCTACTGATTGTATTTAACACATAGAAAGTCCACAAACAGCTTCCAGTCTAGTCCATTATCTCTGATCAAAGCACTTAATTTCACCAACTCTGCTAATTCAGTCAATTAAAATCCATTCTTCAACAGTCGACATCTCTTTTCCAGTACTTGGAATTCACTTAGCATTTCTAGAGAGTTCCTAATAGAATTGACTTCTCCTTTTCAGGAATCCTCTTTGAAGAAAAAAAAGAACCTATATTAAAGAAAGCTTTCTTCATGGTAGACTGGAACAAAAATTTAAGGATCACCAGGAGAAAGTTTCTAGCTTCTCTTTTTTTTAATCATTATATATGGATGAACTGATTTATTCTTTTATTTAAAATTTGGTTTCCAACAATGAAAATGCTAGTTAAATATGTTTTCCTTTGGAATTTCCATAACTTTACAGAGTCAAACATTTAGATGCTTTACTTATATATCATCATCCCCAGATGACTAATTAGGTCCTAATGCATTTTAAAAATCTTTTCAGATCTTCCTCAAGATCATCTTTTTCAATAATTATTATATTGCCAACGGTTACTATACTTTAGAAGAGCCTCTTTGACTTAGTATATGAATTTGTTGTAATTTTTTTAGTTACATAGCTTTCAGATATTTGTAAATTGGAACTTCCAAGTTGTTGTTTTGTCCATCACAGCAATATGTCTGTTGTGTTGCATCCTGAAGTTTTCCCAGGTATGTTCATATAATTTCTTAATAGCAAAAGTCTTACATGTTATATAATTCCTCAGTGTATAGCTTATTGATTATGTTAACATTTTTAAAATTACTACTCTTCTTAGAAAAGAGAAAACACGTCCCCCAAATATGTTGTAAATTTGAATGGGTGGAAGCTTTAAAAAAAAGCCACATTTTACTGTTATTGTACATCTGGCTTTGATATTAAACTAAGGACACATTTTTTGTTCTTATAGAATGGTCTGCTTTAAAAAAATGTTTCTTAATTCATTGTCTTCATTCCTACAAACTAAAGATGAAATATTGAAATTAGAATAATAGTTAAAGTTAAATATGAAGTTACATTATACTTATAGAATATATGTTGTCCTAATATGCTTCTTGTCTCTTAATTTGCTTCTTGTCTCATCCATAAAATCATCCCATTTCATTTGGGATGCATGGATGTAAATGGATACAAAATATAGCTCTTAATTGGTTTGTGTGTCTGGGACATATTTCCTTTAATATGCTTAATAAGCTTTAAAAACTAGTTTCATTGGGGTACCTTTGGGATCCAGTGAAGAATAACAGGGATATCTAGAAGTGGATTTTTAATTTCTACATGGAACTGAAGTGGAATTAAAGTGCAAAAGCAATTTCAAAGGTCTTGGTATGATAGAGGATATAAAATTGTTGCTCACATTATTTTTCTAAAAATTGAATTCATTTATTGAAGGCAATGGAAAACTAACTTATAATTTATGAATACTAATGTTATGTATAAATTAGGCAAGTTATAACTCCTTAACAATAACAAAGAAGCATACCCCAAAAGTGAATTATTCTGAAAACCTACACGACAAACTATAAAAAAATCCTTAGTTTCTTACAAGGAAAATCAAAAGGAGACAATTAAAAGAACCTATTTTTCAAGTTCCAAGATTATTTATTTACAAGCATAGACCAATATGCTATATAAAAAAAAACATATGAAATACATTGTTGTAAAAGTTAAGTACCTTTTGACATTGCATCTAAAATTATACCTTTGCCGTATTTTTAATATCTGATGATGAAAATATGTATTTCTTTCAGAAATACAAGGATAGCTAATGTTTGTTCAAAGTGCTTTATATGACACAATGGGGAGCTCACCAGTGAGTTATCAAATTAACAATACCCTTCATCCAAGGATAGATTTGGTTCTGGAAGGGAGAATACATCATTCATGGCATTTTGTCAAAATTAACCCATTTTAGTGCTGATAAAAGACATCAGCATTGTACACAGGGAATATTGCTATTTTTATCATAATTACAAAAGAGTAGTAGCAATGGACTAAGGGATCTGCCCTATTGGGCACAGATGCAATGTAGCAGCACATGCAGAAAAGGGCAGTGTTGGCTTGAGACATTGCAATACTGCTTTTATTAGCGGTGTTGAATTATTCTGCAACATCCCATTGCTGCAAATCAGATATAGATTTATCCAGTCAGAATTTTATTGATACAACTAAAGCACAGAAGTAAAATACAGAAGTAAATTGTTTGGCAAATGCTAAGCAAAACACATTAATAATTCAGTTCAAAATGCAGATTAAATGAAGTTACAAAATAAGTGTTAGTTTTGCAAGTCCAAAGCTTCTAAATATTTCAGACCATTGAGGCAATCAGAAACGAGTTGATTGAAAAAAATGGCTTTAAGAAAAATGTAAAGTCAGGGACAGACGATTTGAAATTTACAGCACAGTGACTAAACAGGTCTTAAAAATTGTGCAATATTCTGCAAAAATAGAAATAAAGTCCAAAATACAAAATAAAAGAATGCACAACAGCCCTACAACACAGACACACATACACATGTTAATTTCAATGGAATTGGGGTTAAAGTGTGAAAAGGTTTAATTCCACCCCATATGGACAATGCCGGCTGGTGGGTCCATGGGGAAGGGCCTTCTCTGTGGCTGCCCCAGCTCTCTGGAACCAGTTACATCCTGAGGTCCAGACCATCCTATTGGCCTTCCGAAAAGTGGTGAAGACCTGGCTTTTCCGGCAGGCCTGGGGCCATTGATCTCACTCTTGTGATCTGGCGAGATCTAGCCATGAATGGCATGAATGAGTTTTTAATGTTTTTAATTTTTCAATGTTTTTTTATAATTATTTTTTAAAATGTATTGTGAGCCACCCTGAGTCTTTGGAGAGGGGCAGCATATAAATTTAATTAATTAATTAATTAATTAATTAAATCAAATTAAATTATCTTGAATTCTGCGATGAAAGAAAGCATGATTATACATTAAAAATATGATGAAAAATCAGGTTTTGCTTTACCGATAAATAAATCCTTACTGAGTAGACCAATGAGTATATGTCATCACATTATGTTTGCTCATCAGCTCTGTATTGATATGTTTCATTAAAAAAATGATATAATACAGCATTAATAAATCTGTATCGGCATATACTCATTGTCTTAAATGTGAACTGGTGATGAGGCAAGGCATTCCAAGGGGGTCTTAGCAAGTCATTATAAAGTGGTATTAACACTTCATGAAGTGTGATCTTGATTCTAGGGTTACATTGGCTTTTTTAGCAGCTGCAGTATACTGCTGGTTCATATTTAAGTGATTGTCCACTAGGACTCCAAGATCATGCTACCATACCAGAGAGGTGCTCCAGATTCTTTCTTTAAAATGTTGCCATCTAGTGGGAGTTCAGAAGCATGCTTTTCACTGTATCTGCTTTCCATAACACCGTCCTCCCCATGATCTACCTTCTGGAAGGCAATCAAGAACTGTCTTTATGGTCAGATGCTGGTAGAATGAGACGATTCTGGTTTGATTGTTGGGACGTGCCAAGGGGATAACTGACATGTCGAGTTTGTGTTTTATATTATTATGGTTTTAATAGTTCAGTTTTACTTGTCAGTCACTGAAACTGTGTTTTAAAATAGGAGGCCATGCAAATCTAATACATACATACATACATACATGCATGCATACATACATACATACAGTACATACTGTACCTAAATACATACATGCATAGACACATACATAAATATTATCTACAGTGTTACGTTGTGACATTATTTCATTATCACAATATGTAAGAATGCTATACAGTATACTCAGTTCTCAGAATGAGATTGGGGACACATTCTTTTCTTTTCTCCCGACATTTGTCCTTTTGCCAATCACTTCATATTTTGGGAAGAAACACCTCTAGAAAAAATTAGTCCTTCATGGAAGAAAAAATATTGGAGGAGACATTTTAAAAGAGACCTCTCTTCTTTTGCTTTCCAGTAGAAGAAACCAGAGAGGTGGTTTATTACAGGATATGAATTACGTAGCAACTGAAGGTAAAGAAAAGAATTACACCATTGTCTGAGATAAATCATTACAGCCATCTGGCATCCCAGTTCTTGCTCTATACTTCTTCCTGCATAGGTACAAGCTGCTCATAACTTCTTGGCTTCTGCAGCTGCTGCCAGCAGTTTTGGCAAAAGGACTGGTTGGCAAAACTGCCTACATTCTTGTACCCATTAATACATTCTGGGAGAGGGGGGCGCGGATCTTAAAATGAAAGATGGATGGGAAAATAGAGCAAACTCTTTTTGCTAAATTTGAACTTTATCTGGTTTAAGGATGGAATCAGAAGAGCTACTAATAATAGTTCTGTGTATATTTTTCAGTAAACATTCCACTTTCATACGTTTTAAAAAATGGTAGTAGAAGCTGACAAAATAGATGAAGCAATGCAACTTATTGTTACAGTCAGAGCAGCGTGACTAACATGGCAATGATAAATGTATTGAAAAATGTAGAAAGTTTAGAACGAATAGACTATCCATGGAAACGCTGATCTTAACAGCCTAGCTGAATATCATATAAGGTTCCCTACATCCATGTTTTCTTTTATTTAGATTTCAGGTTGCAAGAAAACACTTCAAGCTCTGAACAATGATTTATAATATAAAAAGCCTTTAGACCTGTTACTCTCTTACCCTGATTTTCCTCACAGGTTTGTTGGTGTGGGGAAAAAGATGGAAGGAGTATTAGGAGTATTGTCAGCTTAAATTTTTGAATATTTATATTTATTATTTAAAATATAATAAAGACAGGACAATAATCCTATAACTAAAAAGGACCCTAAGAGTCACTATAGTGACAGATCCCTAGTTGTTTTTTCACCCTTGTGACCTGATGTCCAACTAACCATTTATAGACAACAAATCTGCCTGCAAGAACCATTGTTAGCCCACAGCTAAGGCAGTCCAAACACTGGTGGGTTTCTACCAGTTTGCTCCGGTTCGGGCAAACTGGTAGTGGTAGCAGTGGGAGGCTCCACCCACCCACCTGGATGTCATCACGGATGCTCTGCACATGTGCAGAAGGTTCTGTGCATGTGCAGAAGGGCCACATGCAAGCGAAGCAAGCATGCACACGCGCTTACAGTTCTAACCCGGTAGTGAAGGTAAGTGGAACCCACTACTGAGTCTGAGAATGGTTTAAGTGTTCTACTCTGGTTTGTGCAGCAGAAATAAATACATAAATACAGATATAGTATATTTTCCTTCAAGTAAGATTTGATTCCTGGCATCTACAGTATTGATTGACTGATTGATTGATTCGATTTATATGCCACCCTTCTCCGGAGACTCAGGGCGGCTTTCAATGCATTAAGCAATAGCCTTCATACTTTTGTATATACCCGCTTAGTAGGGCTTTCAGGGCCCTCTAAGCGGTGTTCTTTTTTATACAAAATCAGCTTATTGCCCCCACAATTTGGGTCCTCATTATACCTACCTCGAAAGGATGGAAAGCTGAGTCAACCTTGAGCCTGGTGATATTTGAACTTGCAGTAATTGCAGACAGTTGGTGCTATTTAACAGCACTTTAGTCTACTGCGCCACCAAGACTCTTACATAGAGAACATGGACAAGACCATACAGGTTTCTGGGCAACATTTTTAGAAGTGTTTTACCATCTCATTTTTCTAATGCTGGAGACAGTGATTCCCAAAAGTCTTCCAGCACTCTTGAACTATTATGCCAGGCTGGCTCTCACATATATATTAATATATAAGCCGGGCTGGCCTAACTCTTTTTAAATGTTTTTAATTTTAATTTAATTGTTTTTTTGTTTTTGTTTATTGTTTTAATTAATGGGGCCAAATTTATACATATTTTTAACTGTATTTTAATATTTGTATTTGATGTTTTTATTTGCCTGTTCACCGCCCTGAGTCCTCAGGGAGAAGGGCGGTATACAAGTTCAAAAATAAAATAAAATAAAATAAATATAAATTAAGTGGCTATATTTTAAGAAATTGGATAATTCAGTATAAGGTGAGCAGGCGCTCTAGACTGAGTTTTATATTTAATGCATAGTACATTTTTTGCAATGAAGTATTGTTTTAGCTTGGTGGGGGACAAAAAAAATGAAATAAGTTTGGTATTTAATGTTTATTTATTTATTTATTCCCTCGCCCCAAGAAGGAATAAAAATCTTTAAAATCTTTAAAGAATAACATCTAAATTACAGTGTAGATTAATACTAGATTTTGAGCATTTGAAGTCTGGACTTCTGGAACCAGACTGCACTGAATAAATGAAAATGCCTTTGTAGGAGAAAATGTTAATGCAAATTGTCTTATGATACACTATAATATCCACCATAAGAAAATTAAAGCAGGGTTAAGGTATGTTATTTTCACAATGTTCTTGACCCTTCTGAAAATTACTTGGGAAATGTTCCTGTACCATGCAAATGAAATATCTAAGACAGAAAGCATTAAAGGCCTGCACTTCTTACCCTCTTAATGAGTCTCTATTCCCAGTTCTACAATTTCTTTTTAAAAGGTCTCTGCAGCAAAGAATTAGAAACTGCTTTGTTACATGCTTCTTCTGCTAATGCTGCCTTCTTGCAATTAATCACTTGAAGAGTCTGTGCAGCCCCAATCAGACTCAATTTATCTATGTCTCAGCTCTCTTCTTCATTACCACTATAGCTGTTAATTAATTCTTTGCACATAAACAGTAGCATATGTCTTTCTCTCTGTATAGATTAGAAGGAGTTGACTACATACATTTCTACATATATTGTATCTATGCTATAACCTTTTAATGTGTATGTGAAAAAGGAATGTATACATGTAAACCAGGGGTGAAATCCAATTTTTTTTTACTACCGGTTCTGTGGATATGGCTTGGTCGGCGTGGCAGGGGAAGGATACTACAAAATCCCCATTCCCTCCTCACTCCTTGGTAAAGAATATTGCAAAATCTTCATTCCTATCCCACTCTGGGGCCAGCCAGAGGTGGTATTTGCCGGTTCTCCGAACTACTCAAAATTTCCGCTACGGGTTCTCCGAACTGCTAAAAATTTCCACTACTGGTTCTCCAGAACCTGTCAGATCCTGCTGGATTTCACGCCTGATGTAAACATATCAATTTTATTATTTGTTTATTTATTATTTATTTACCAAATGTGTATAGCAATGCATCTTACTGAAAGTAACTCTAGACAGTGCAAAACAATCATATAAAAAGCAACACTTTCCTTACATACTTTTAATTATTTTGAAAATTATTTTTTATGACCATAGATCCATTTTCTTTATTATAGTTAAAACTAATAGAACATGTTGAAACCGAGCAGGGTGGATGGGCTCAGCCATTAGTGGTAATGAATGCATTGCTAGAAGACTTGAAAGGTCAGATTAGAAATAGCTTGTAATGAAGAAGAGTATGGTCACTAAAGGACAACAATGACTGGATGTCATATAATCAATCGATCACAATCCAAAAATATAATAACAACAGTTTAATAGTTTGCTACATTGTATGCTTCTATTAACAAATTTGTTTTATGGCTAAGGCACAAAATAGCCACTGGATAAGAAAATTCAGGGTACTCATGATATGAGAAAATTTCTAGGTAATACTGACTTGATAGGCAGATGTATGTCTATTAGACAATGAAAAAATAGAATGCAGATCTTAGAAAACATACTTTAGACTTCAGATTTACCAAGGACCAAAGCCTAAACATTACATGGATTCCTTTATAACTATAATCCATAACTGCAAAAAGGTTGGCATTAAAATACAAAGACCTGCAAATAGAAATAGAACAACTGTGGCAAAATAAAGCAAAGATAGTATTAACAGTAATAAGTACCTTGACTGCAATCCCAAAACAACTGGAGCACCACTTGACCAAACCACCATTAGTCAATTGCAAAAGGCAGCTTAACTTGGAGCAGATTAAATTCTGCAGTGACATCTTAATACCCTGAAACAAAAACATCTGCCCATACCAGGTTCTTGGGGAGGACTTGATAGATTAATTAAAAATGGCAAATCTAGTTTAAACATTTGGCTGATTATGCAATGAACCATAAATCACCAATATAGGTTTCAGACTGAAAATGCCTTGATTAGCTGCTAAAGAAGTAAGCAGGCAAGCTGTAAAGGAAAAGAAAACCAGGAAAAACACTTTGCAAAGATAGCATAACCCACTCAGAAAAAAAGTGAAATAATAAACATTATGTAAAGTAAAGAGAGATATGCAACTGAACTATAACTATTCAGGACTCTATAATAGTGCAAATAACTATTTGTTGCCTGATTCCATCCTAAATCTCTGTTAATCTCTTTGGCAGCCAATTTCATATCCTCAGAAGCCTCAAAATTTTAACCTATGTCAAGAAAAAGTCCCTTTTCTTTTCCCTAAGGCTCCAAATAATAATAATAAAAAAGAATGCATTTATTCATTATATGACCCATGATATAAATACAATACCATGACTGAAAATCTTACAAAGAAGATATTGTGCTACTTCTAACAGTTCAGGTGACTATATTCATCCCTATGAATGTATTGTGGGAAATAACCTCTTATCACATTTCATTAGCTGTTCTGTGGAATTATATTTTTCTATTTCTTCAGATCTGATCCAAGGCACCTGCAATTATTCATAAATCAGATCCACTGAAATCAAAGAAACTGACCTCAAAACTCAAAAAAATCTTTATCCCTTTGTAGAGAATAAAATTGTTAGTGTATTTCATTGATTTTTGGTAATTAAATAACAGTTTTAAAAAATGAAAACAGCAATGATTGTTAGACTATCTAGTAACTACATGATCAAATGTTTAATGATCAAATGTTTGCTTGCTGTTATAAAAAAAAAACAAAAGCCAGACTGGTAGTCATACAATGCACAAAACAATACATATAATTAGTCCAAATAAAATTTATGAGGTAGAGCACGGGTTTCTCTTACCTCCTTTTTCTTTTAAGGAATGTAAAAAGAACACACAGTCCCAGGTAATGGAAATGAACTATTATGTGCTGTTTGCACTTCTGCCTAACATAATAATGACTATATTTAAATACAATTTAGCACTTTGAGTTGCAAACTGGAGAAACTCTAAATGTACGAAACAAATAAACCCAAAAAACAAAACAAAACAATGTTTGTTTGTAACAATATGTTAAGCAAAATATTTTAACTACTTGTATAAATCTTGATAATATGGGAACACAATGACCTATTTTACTAACACATCAATTTGCCAACACAGACATGATGACATACATAGAGAGGATTTCTGCTTCTGAATGTCTTCAGAAGGCCAAGAGAGGCTGCCATTCTCTGGCAATGGCAATATGTGAAATGTGTCTACTATGCCATGCTTATTCAGCTCACCTTCAGTAAGGTTATTATCTCTTTCAGAAAACTATCTGGCCTGTTGTCTTGTTAAATTACTCGATGTAATTGATAAAATGAATTGCTATTAGGTCCTTCTCAACTTTTTGGGAAACGGTAATACTTCAAGTTAAATGGTATGGAAAGATTATTTCACAGCTGGAGAAGTGCTTGTTGGTTTCTCTGCCTCTAGTAAAAATAATTTGACTGACCTTGAATATTACACTTCTTATGTACATCTCCATTCTCAACCATGCTGATGTTGAAATGATAAATGTATATCATGATGTCATAATGCAACATCAACATGCATCGTTTTTCACTTGCTATTCTTGGAATGCCTTTGATACATTGGCAGGGGTGTTATTTTGGTGCTCTGTTTCAGCAAGCAACATGTTTGAAGTTGCCTTTACATTTAAATACAGTTCTTTATAATTTAGCAGGGTTTACAGTCTTCTCAAATAGAGAATAGAATTTCAGTCTTAATTATGCAAGTCACTGAATATTTATTTAGAAGCATAGCTTACTTTAGTAGAGCCAATTCCCAGTTAGATTTGCAGTTTAATTATTTCATCATAATGTAAACACTATTATGTGAGTTTTGGAAAATAAATGGTTTATTAACAGTGTTAATATATTAGAGACCCTAATAAACTCATTTTTATATACTTTCATAACAAAAGTTTAACAGCAAACTATGATTCTGTTATTTTTACTTAAACAGAAGATGACATGATTACTCCTCAGCTTTTAAATCTTATATATGTGAAACACACCATGTTACAATCTTTTTTAAGTGAGAATGAAAGGACTTCTGAACTGAAACAGATTCCACCATCTCCCATTTTTGCTACCCTTTTAAAAATGATAACATGGACTAATTCTTAATTCCCTTTTATTGTATGTTTGGATGAAATTGAATTTTTATAGCAATTGCAATATATGTAGGAGATGGAGTTTTGTAATATAAAGAACTGATGCACACTACAGTTTTAGATTATTCCTTTATTTTAGATAATTTCTCCAGATAGTTTTAAATCAGTAGTAAAAACTAATTAGATGTTTGCTATGGTCTGAGAAACAACTATATTTTATAGACTTTTATGATCCCTTTCAATCATCAGTATGTTATGCTTTTTTAAATATTCACTTCTATAAATTATAATTATTTTAGTAAGAAAGTTGTAAGGGTAGATGTATTATTGTAAATTATGTAATATGTAGATTGCTCTATGTGTTTATGAATAGTAGTAAATGTTAGTAGCTGTTAACTTAATAATTGTTTTTATTGTTTTTAAAGACTTTCCATTACTTTCTGCCTTTTAGATGATCCTTTCAATGTGAAATTGTCAAGGCAAATAAGCAAATTATATTTCATTAAACAATTCATTATAGTCAACAATGTTGCAATCTAAAACTACCATTGTTTATTTTGCTTCTATAGAATACAGTTTTGTGAAAAAAAATGCTAATCACATTTTAATTTGCTGGCCCCAAACCCCAAAATGAATATGTTTTACAGTGATCTATACAACTATTTTAATATGTACATTAGATAATCTCTCTGTTTACAATCTAAGTAGTAGAAAACTGGTATGACTTAATTATTTTATCCTAAATGCACAAAAATAACCAAAGTAACAGATTATTAAAAAGTTGCTATCAAATTTAGTCCTATTTGTATTTTACTTTTAATGTTTGACAATAGTCAAATAATAAATTACACAACTTTCTGTATGTTTTTGTGTGCTTTAAATATTTAATGAAAGAGCCATTGTCTGCCTTACCATTTTCTTTACCATTTTTACTGTGGTAAAGGGATGGGGTACAGCATTCATTGACTCTCATAACCTGCAGTTCTATAGTTTATATACTTAGTCCCTCCTTTTTGTCTGAAATAAATTTAATTATCATCTCTCCTAGAGCTAGATAGCTTGAAGAGACTATTTTTTTTTAAAAAAAATGTCATTTACACTTAATTCTGAGAAATACAACATCTACTCTGTATGGCCCTATTTGAAGTTAAAAAAACAATGTTTTGCAGTATAGGGTCTGACTTAAGGATGGATCTGTTTTCAGTGACAGAGTCAATGGGGATAATAATAACTCCATCTGCACCATAGCTGGATATTTTAAATCTTCACTTTCAGTGTTCTGAAATAATAACAATAATACAAAATCTTACAGATGTCTTTAGCTCATTATGTGGTTACTAAGGGATTGTCTCATCTGGTGTACTTTGCAACTGGGTATACCTTTAACAAGCAATCTGGCATTAGCCTTCTGTTTTCTCTACTGGAACCCAATGAATTGCTATATATATCACGGGTGCTATTAATTATATTGCTGTATGTGGCATCATTAAAGTTCTGAACACTGAAAGGTGTATCATCATGATTCTTTCACTTTCTTTTAAATACAGCATTATTTGAAAAATCAAGAACAGTAAAATAAATTAGTTCAAATTTTGTTACAAATAAACAATAGAAGATATGATGAGGAGAAAAGAAAATTTGTCTCTTGCTCTCTTTCTCTCTCATATTCTTTTTACAATAACGTTATGTTCAGGAAACATATGTCTCTGAACAACATTTTTTTGATTTGCTCATATCAGCAAAATAGAGATCAAAACAGAGAAAGCATTGACTCTGTTAACATTATCCTACTCAGTTTTAAACATCCAAGTAAAGTGAGATATTTAGTTTAGGCAATTATTGCAATGATTTTTTTTTTTTAATGTAGTGCTTTTTGAAAACATCAGGGATACGCTGCAAACAGAAAATGTGTTATATTTAAGTTTGGAACAAAGTAGCTACACTTAAAATATTCCAATATCAGGACAACAGAATAACAGAGTTGGAAGGGATCTTAGAGGTCTTCTAGTCCAATCATCTGCTCAAGAAAGGGACCTTATACTATTTCAGACAAATGGATGTCCAATCCCTTCTTTAAAGTGCCCAGTGATAGACCAACCACTACTTCTGGATGCCAGCTGTTCCACTAGTTAATTGGCCTGGCTCTTGATTCCTTGTTTTTTTTTTTTTTTTAAATATTTTATAGAGAGTAATCTCTGCTGACTGATACTGGCCAGCCAACAGTGAATGGAAGCTTAAACAAACAAACAAACAACCCACACATGTCATAGAAAACAGGGATAAGGAAAACAGCACAGGTTAATAGAAAACATATAAACGTATTGAAAAAAATGACCAGAATTATAGAAGTTGTGTGTGTGTTTGTGTGTGTGTGTATGTGTTTGATTTTTAAAAAACTCAAGCATTGCTACTCAAAATGATTGTTGCATAAATATGAAAACAATAATTCATATTCATATTCCACAGGATTCACCAAGAATCCAAAATAAAATGCATTAAAAAAAATACCAGAATTTCTAACTGGGATAAGTTATCCCAGTTCTAAAAATGGTTGGGTTGCAAACAAATTCATTTAAAAAATACCACAGTATAAATATATTTGTATTTATAGTATAAAGTAAAATAATAGAATCCAGTTCCTATAATATCCCAAAATGGCAACCCCAAGAAATTCAGGCTACAAATTTGATGAAATAAAACTGATTTACTTGCTTTAAAAATGCAATGCAAGTTCACATTTTAAAATGAAGTTTGGAACCTCAACAACATTCAAGATTATGTATGCAAAATGCAAAAATTAATAATGAGCTCACACAACATTGTATTAATTGGGTTCACAATTACAATTTAACCAGCACTAACAAAATTTATGCATGAAGGATAGCACAATATACATGCAATCCACCTATGTAAAACTGAATTATGATCAGCTTATCCATTATACATCTAATTTTTATAAGAGAGAATGTTTAAAAATGAATAACTTACTAATCATGCATGAAGTACAGTATCTTAACTGCTGCTTTTGTCTCGGTCTTCTAATCTCAGATCAATCTAGTCTCAATTCAAATACCAGTAAGGTAGTGGTTGGTCCCTGCTGCTGATTAGACTTGAAAAAGCAACTCAGTAGTCTCAAAATCACAGTTGAATTGCTAAGAATTAGAATATATTTAAGTCCATTTGAAAGCCATTGTGTTCCAAATTGGGTGGGTTGCATTTTGTTTGAGAAAATTTGAAATAGATGTTTTAAGTTACATAGTTTTACACATTCATAGCAAATTGTTGCTACTGTTTCCTTTGTAGATTGCATAAATTATGGCGCACAAGAACAATATTCTTTTTCTTGTTTCTTGAAGAACTCTTGCAAACTATTAAACATGTGGGAAAGCAACCTGATATACAAAACATGCATATCAGTGGTAGGTTGCTACCAGTTTGCCCCAGCTTGGGCGAACAGGTAGTGGTGGCAACGGGAGGCTCCCCCCACCTGCCCGGATGCTTCTACACTGAAGCACTGCACATGTGCAAGTTCACATACGCCCATAAGCAAACCGGTAGCGATGGGTTTTGAAACCCGCACCTGATTCATATCTAGCAAGTTCAATGAGACTTTTTCCAAAAAATATATTTAAAATATTGCTAATCGGTGACTCATTTTGCATTTTGAATGGTAAGAAACTATATTTTTTCAGAGGATACAATGCTCAGATTACTGTATATTCCTTTCAAATAAATCCACTAGCCTTTATCCTTAGATGAAGTTATTTTAAGTGCCATTTATGGTTTCCTACATCAATAATAGAGATTGTTCATCTATTGAGTATTATCTACTCTAGTCTGGCAGCAAGTCTTTCTTTCTTTTTTTAAGTATAAAATTTTTACTTAATTTTGTAAGCAAGTTTCACACAGACTTGGTAGGCTTAGAATTCTTCAACTCAATGATCAGAGATTCTGATTTATTTCCCTTTTAAAATATTTTTGAACCCTATTTTAAACATCTATTAACTCTACTCATAAGATAATCATAATAATGACAGTTTCCATGGTATACTCATATGGATGACTGCAACAATCTTTCCTTTGTTCTGGAGAAATTATGCCAGCTGCGATTCCCCTTGCAAAGCTGTCTTGTTAGCCAGGAAAAGCCAGCCAATTTGCCACGGTGCTCACAGACAGTCCTCACATGACATTCACAGAAACTGATTTTATCTTCCAACATTCATGAATTCCCAGAGATAGAACATGTAATGATAAAATAAAGAGATGTGATATATAGTGAGAGACTGTAACAAAAGTAAGCAAAATATTGAAATGCAGAGTCATTGCAATGACATCAGAAGATGTTAATTGTCAAAACTATGATTTTTCCTAGTTGGATTGTGTATTACTATGTGGCTAGATACTAAATACTTCACGTGAAGTGTTAATACCACTTTATATCGCCTTGACAAGACCACACTTGGAATATTGCATTCAGTTTTGGTTGCCATGATGTGAAAAAGATGTTGAGACTCTAGAAAGAGTGCAGAGAAGAGCAACAAAGATAATTAGGGGACTGGAGGCTAAAACATATGAAGAACGGTTGCAGGAACTGGGCATGTCTAGTTTAATGAAAAGAAGGACTAGGGGAGACATGATAGCAGTGTTTCAATATCTCAGGGGTTGCCACAAAAAATAGGGAGTCAAACTATTCTCCAAAGCACCTGATGGTAGAACAAAAATCAATGGATGGAAACTAATTAAGGAGAGAAGCAACTTAGAACTAAGGAGAAATTTCCTGACAGTTAGAACAATTAATAAGTGGTGCCTGCAGGCAAGTTGTGCCTTCTGCAGGCACAACTTGCCTGCAGAAGTTGTGAATCTCCAACACTGGAAATTGTCTGAAGTGGTGTAGCATTTCCTGCCTGGGCAGGGTGCTGGACTAGAAGACTTCCAAGGTCCCTTCCAACTCTATTATTCTATTCTACTATTACTGATACATAGATTCTTACAGAACTGAATCACAGCAATAATAATAATAATAATAATAATAATAATAATAATAATAATAATAATAATAATAATATATTATAATATCCACCTTACTTGGAACAGCTTACATCCTCCGACGATATCTTAACAGTTCCTAGGTCCTTGGTTAGGACTCGAGCTGCTGAGCTATTAACCAGCCTCAAAGGCTGTGAATCTCACTAAAGATTAACTAATTATTATTATTATTATTATTATTATTATTATTATTATTATTATTATTATTATTATTATTTTATTTCTATACCGCCCTTCTCCCGAAGGACTCAGGACGGTGTACAGCCAATTTAAAAAACACAAGACATAACAATGATTAAAAATTAAAATAATTAAATAAATTTGGCCGGATTAAAACCCCAAAAATTTAAAATACTCCAATTAAAATTATTATGTTGATAGCCCGGCCTGGCGGAACAACAGGGTCTTCAATGCGCAACAAAACACCCGGAGGTTGGAGATCTTACGTATTTCCGGGGGCAGTTCATTCCACAGGGCTGGGGCTCCCACAGAGAAAGCCCTCCCCCTGGGTGTCGCCAGCCGACATAACTTGGCTGATGGTACCCTGAGGAGACCCTCTCTGTGGAAGCGGAATGGTCGGTGGGAGGCTATTTGTGGCAGAAGATGGTCTCGAAGGTACCCGGGTCCTATGCCATGGAGCGCTTTAAAGGTGGTAACCAACACCTTGAATTGCACCCGGAAGACCACTGGGAGCCAGTGCAGCTTGCGCAGGAGGGGTGTCATGCGGGCACAACGGGTTGCGCCCATAACCACCCAAGCGGCCGTATTCTGGACCAGTTGGAGCCTCTGAGTGCTCTTCAAGGGGAGCCCCATGTAGAGAGCATTACAATAGTAATGCTAGCAGAACTATGTCATTCTGCTAGTAATAATCCTAGCAGAACTATGTCATTCAGATCGTAAGAGCCTTTTAAGAAAAGAGGAGACTGGAAATGTACTGCATATATTTATTTATTTCATTATTATGAATGCATACTTCAATAGATAATGGGTGCCTTACAAAACACAGTTAAAACAATTAAAAACACAGACAAATAAAACAGCCCAGATTACAAATAATCATCATAAAAAACCACATGGCAAGGTACCTCCCAAATACAGTACATTAACTGAAGGGCTGAAAACAAAGTCAAATTTTAAGAAGGTTTTTTTTTTTTTTTTTAACCCAGGAAAAGTGAGCACAGTATGTATTCCTGAGGGTTTGCTGTTCCCGAGACCAAAGGCCACAGAGGTATCTTTATTGAGAGTATTGTAATGGAATCTTGCACTCCTGCTGCATTTTCACTCCCTTTTTTTATACTCTGGGAAGTCAGGAAGGAATCAGTTCAAGTTCATTTCTCTTGGTACAAACCATGCTTTTTCTCTACTTTGTTTTTATAACAGTTTTTGAATAGTTTGTCCAAGGATATCTCTATGGCTCCCTAGAACTCACAAAGAGATTGAAATGACTGAATGACTGAACAAAAGAAAATGCGTAATTTAATATACTGGTGGCCTTCATTTTCCAGTGTGTCATTAGCCATAACTTTCATATCTGCAATTGTTCTTTATGTGTAGCATATATGCAGAATATATGTGTAGCAGCTTTAGTATATCTTTTATAAAAATATTTTTGAGGGAGAGGCATAACTTTTTGAAAACACAGTATGTAAGGATAAAGTAGAATATGTTAATATTTTAATAAAGAAGAACATTATAGCTCAGGGTTGAAATGAGGGGTCCTTGATGCTCCCTGAGCTTGGTTGTTTTCTTGCAGATGTTTCATTACCCAAACTAGATAACATCATCAGTGTTAGTAAGGAATGGGGTTTGTTCTCAATTTATATTCTAGTGGCATTCTGCCAGTGTTGGTTTCTTTGGTTCGGCTGTTTTCCATTAGCTTGTTTGGCAGTTCCTTGTTTGGAACTATTGTTTACTTCTTGATGTTGACCTGATTTTAATCTTAGTGTTATTTATGGTCACTGGGTGTTGATTGTTGGTGGGGAGATGTTTTGGCCTTTTAGTTACCTTTTTTGTTGATTGTCTCTTTTGCACAGTATGTATATGTTGCTTATGTCTAAGTGTCTATTGATAACCAGGCTTCCAGAAATTATCTGGCATTTTTGAACTTGGCTTGGTCTAGGATGATCACAATTTGCTAGTTTAAACTATGATTAAGCCTCTCCATGTGTTATAAAATTAAAGAGTTTCCATTATGTCTTCTGACTACTAGCTGGTGTTCATGGGTGTGTTCTGCTAGACTTCTGCTACTTGTTCTATATATGGCTGTTTCAGTTTTTACATTGTGTCTGGTAGTTGTCTCCTGTTTTTTTCACCCAGGATTGCTGGGTCTTTTGGTTTACTTAGTACCAGTGGTGGGTTGGTCCCGGTTTGCACCTGTTCTATAGAATCAGTAATAAAACCAGCGGGAGGTTCTGCCCACCGACTCTGACATCATCAGAATGCTTCTGTACATGTGCAGAAGAGCACGGCTCCATTGCAAACAGGTAGTAAAGGTAAGGAGAACCCAACCCTGCTTAGGATGTTCTGGAGGGCTTTAGTTGGTTTGTGTAATATGCTATACCATGTGGTTGTAATAGTCTGTTGGTGGTTTCTGACATGTTTCTGATGTATGGCAGTGATCTCTGTTCCTACCACTTGACTTGGTTGTGCTTATATCAACACTTTTTTATGGGTTTTTTGGCAGAGGTGAAATGCTCCCAATTCGGACCGGATCACCCGATTTGGTAGCGATGGCGGTGGGTGTTTACCAGTAGCAAAAATCCCTGCACCCTGCCTCCTGCCCAGCTGAGCTGCACGATCATCAGAGGCTTTTTTTTTTTTAACTTTTAAAAGCATTTTTTCTACAACCTTTTCGGCTGAAGAGGCTGTAGGAAAAATGCCTTAAAAGCTTCTGACAATCCCAACTGTGTTGTCTGATCATCAGAGGCTTTTAAAAGCAGTTTTTCCTGCAACCTCTTTGGTTGAAGAGATTGTAGAAAAAATGCTTTTAAAAGTAAAATAAAAAAAAGTTGGCCACGCCCATCCAGTCACGCCCACAGAACTGGTAGTAACAAATTTTACATTTCACCACTGGTTTATTATGTAAAGAAAAAGAATCTAACAATTTAAAAACTATAACTTATAAAATCGGTTGAATGGTTAGGCACTTTTGGATGAGGTTATGTGGATACACATTTTGTTGGGAGATGTTATATAGATGAACTGTTTCCTTTTTCTCCTGTTCCAGGTTGCTGCAGTGTGTTTATGCTCATCTGAATAGAGTATTTACAACTGTATTCAAAATTCAAAGATGTTCAAAATTCAAATATGAAAAAAATAGATTTAAGTTAGAGTGTTGGGAAAAAAAACCTGCTAACAGTAGGGACAGTTCTAGTAATTGTGGGACAGATGTACATACAATTCTTTGTCTATAAAAACTTTAACAAAAGAAAAATATTTGCCCCCAAATGTTCTTGTGCATTATCCAAATTTTGTTTGCCATTTTATTCCCAGTGTATTTTGACAAAAATATGAAATGTCAAGATAATTTTTCCTGAAGTTTTTTTCTTAAACTTTTAATTTAACATTTAGGCTGTTATTTTTTATTTAGTAATAATCTATTTAGCATAATTAATGCAGACCCTAAAGCACTTCTACTCTTCACAATTTGCTCAGTTGATCAAAGAGAAACAATATGCCTAGTATATTATGGCACTTTAAACAGTTTTTCATGATTAATATTTTTCCTACAAATTGTAGCAAATACATTTCTATTATGCAAAATGACAAACATAGAGAATTATTGTTTTCTTAATACTGCCTACCAGCAATGTTAGAAAGAAGGCAAACCAATGCTTTAGGGAATAATGTGCAAATTGGTTAGATAAAGACATTAAAGAGCATTGTCTGAGAAGCTGATTCAAAATGTGCTTTATATTGAAATAATATAAATTGGATTGTTTCAGAGTTATTTGTCTTCTGTGATAACACTGGAAAAATTGGATTGCTTATTTCCATTTTTCTCCACGTATTTCTTAATTTGACTATACTCAGATTTTTATGCAGAAATACTGTGTAAGCCAAATTAAAACAGAAATATATAGCCAGAAAGCAAGTTAAAATTACAGTTAGTGTTAACAAGAAATCGTCTTTCATGTTTGGGTAATCCATTTAGAAACTGAAATACTAATAACTGTGGCTAAAATAGGGGTACGGTTGAGTGTCTCTTGAATAAGAACACAAAGTTAATCCAAAAGTCATCATTTAAAAACCGGGCAAGCAGTAGTAGGCCATTTTCCAAGGAATCTGAAGGTCAGGCACTCAGTTGTTCAAATGCCAGGAAGGAACTACAGAGGGATTAGATTGGTACCAGAGATTACTTCAGCAATGATCAGTTTCATTTCTATAGCTTGGATGTTTGCTTTTACACCTTGCTCTAGTCTCAGTTTATCAGTCATTAATTGGCAAGAAGGGCTACTTATGAGTAAGGGCTAATAAAATGATGAACATATTCTTGAGACACTATTTGTTGAAGAATTTTTTAAAATTGTAGATATTTAGTTGGGCACACATATATTTAATTTATCTAAACATTAAATCACTGTGGCATTTAAACTATACAGTATTTAACACTACACAAGTTGGAAGCTTCTTTATAAATGGCTTCATTATTGCCTACAGTACATCATATTTTTTCATAAGTATTATTCCATTTACTGAATTTGCTCAGCTATGACAGCCTTTTATTAAATCTTAGATTACAACATTATATTTTTCTGTGATCATTAACAAGTATCTCATCAAATTCTAGATGTTTTATAGGATGATACTTTTCTTTTTTCTTTGCTATAAGTTTCACAATCATTTTCTTAAGTTATATTCATGTAAAATTCTGAGAAAGATAAAATTTTCATGGATAAATAAAAAAAATAAAAAAAATTATTAATCAAAATCAGGTCATCACCCGAAGTAGAATGCTGTTAAAATTTTATATATAATACATTTCTCAACCTTCATATCAAACTGTCAACTATTTCATCAAATGATCCAGGCAGGAAAGTCACTTGAAAATGATCTAAGATTTAATCTAACTTTTAGGGTATTGGACCACTGGATTTTGTTTTATTAAATATTACAGGTGAGTCATTTCTGCTTTGTGCAATCTATTACATAGGTACTATTCTTATATTGTGCTGAATATAATCTAAATTTACTACATTAAAATCACCTGTGATGGTTTAAAAGGCACAGTTTATGGTTTTTCTTTATTTTGAGAAACCAGGTCACTGAGGCTTTCATGGTTAAATTAATTTAATTTGACCTGGGAATTGGGTTGTCCAGACTTTTTAAGATTCTGAAATCAGGGCAAGAGTGATTTTATGTGAAAAGCTAGGCAATCATACTCCCTATCATCAGTTTTCATGGAAATACCTATTTTCTGTTTTTATCATTTCATAATTTGAGAACACTTGGCTGAATTCTTTACTAAATGTGAAAGCTGTCAGCTGAGTTGGTCCCATGAAGTTTCTAAGAATTTGTGCCATGGCAGTGATTTTAATTATTCTAACATATTGCTTCATATTTGTCATAACAACATTTAACTGTTTCAAATTACATTTCTCTGTCTTTATTCATATGTGAACTAGTCATCCTTTGGCAAAGTTACAGAGCCTATCTATCAAGCCTGAAATTATGTGATTCTACACACTAAAATTATAAGAATATTTGTAAAATATTCACATGGGGGACTTAGAATTTTTATATATCATATCATGTGATAGTCCAAGTAAAAATCTTTTTAATGTAAAATGTTTTCGGCTGAATTTTGTGTGTGGCAGCTGATAGGGTCTCTAATGCCTTCAGGGGCATTGTTTCACTGGTGGGGAGGGAGGCAGTGACAAAACATAGGTAATTACATTTCAAACCAAATTTTATTTCTTGTGTATGTTCATAGTGTAAAGCATTGCAATGCATGTCATGTTGTCAAGTGAAGAAAAAGTCCAGAGCTGGCATTGTGATGCACACTTTGTTATTTTGACATGAACATAATTGGGAACAGATATCTATATTCTATTGTTTGTATGAATTTCATTTCAGTAGCATTTCCTTTTTCTCATACATAACATTCATACACACCACATTCATGCACACATGCACATATACCCATATGCTCACTGACTCCTGGGAATGCTCTGTAGAACTTAATAGAAACATAAAACCATAGAGCTGGAAGGGACCTTGGAAGTCTTCTGGTCCAATTGTCTTGTCCCACTCCACACATGCTCAGATTGCAGTCTTTACTGGTGCTTTAGTAATTTTAATCAATGTTTCCCTGGAGTCACCTATCACAGGAGCCATGCAAACCCACAAATGAGTCCAACTCTTCCATCCCAGATCACAGCACAAGCCCACCAAACACTAGATCCATTGAAAGCTCCACAGTCCAAACACAAATTACCAAGTCAAAATCCAAGAATAAGGTTCCAAAAAGCCAAATTCAAAGTCCAAAGTCCAAAAGAGCAAAGTGTCAATCCAGTTCCAGAGTCAAAGCATGAAATCATGATGGCTGAATACACGTAAAATGATTGAGTTGCTCCATTGCTGAGCTAAATAGTTGCTGGCCAGTGCAGTTTATGCTGGTGGTCGGTGCACTAGTGCAACCTCATGGGTAGCCTCGCCAACTGTCTTCTTTCCACCCTGCACATTCACGGATCAAGTGGACGAGGCAATTCTTTCTCATCTTCACTAGCAGCTGTAGCTGAACACTTTCTTCCCCCCTGCTTCCGGTGGAGCCTTATAGTTCTCCAGCTGTAACTGCCTGTCTCCTGTTCCTGCTTCAACAACAATTCACCTTCTGAGCTGATGTCACACCAACCCCCTGCCCAAGGCAGGACAATTTATTGTATCCCAGACAAATGGCTGTCCAATCTTTTCTTGAAGACTTCCAGAGATGGACCACCCACAATTTTGAGAGGTAAGCTGTTCTATTGATTGTTCCTACTTAAGAAAGTTTTTCTTAATTCCAAATTGGAGCTCTCTTGAACAAGCACCTTGACTTGTTTTCAGATACTTGGGATAATAAGTTGATGCCCACCTTCTTGGCACTACCCCACAAATATCAGAAAGCAGCTATCATGTCACCCCTAATCCTTCTCTTCATTAGGCTAGACGTAACTAGTATTCTTAACTGTTCTTTACAGTGTTAAACTCCTAGATCCCTTATCACCTTTGTTGCTCTTCTCTGCAATCTGACATTTAGAACTGGATGCAGTACTCCAAGTGTGGCCTCTTCAGTACACTATATGGCAGTACTATTTACTTCTTATGATTATGATGTTATCCTTCTGTTGATGCAGCCTAGGACTGAATTACATTTTTTGGCAATTGCAGTACTGGCTCATACCTTCTGGCTAATACTTGTTCAAGTAGGTACCACCTATGCTATAACTATACATTTGCAGGACCTTACATTTCTCACCATTGAACTATATCTTCTTGGTGAAGCCAATGCTAAAGACTGTTAAGGTCCTTCTGAACCATGACCCTATATTCCAAAGCATTGGCAATTTTCCCATTTTGATGTCATCTACAAATTTGATGAATTCCCTTTATATCCCCTCATCTAGATCATTTATGAAGCTGTTGCAGAGTGCTGGGCCCAAGACAGAACTTGAAGTACCCCGCTGTATGCTTTCTTCCATGTGGTGTAGTTCCATTAAAGACTACACACTGAGTGTGGTTTGTCAGCCAACTGCAAATCCATCTGATGGTGATACTTTCTATACCATATTGTTCCATCTTATCAAGAAGTAAGCTGTGGTCCTGTTTACTGAATGTTAATGTTTTACTGAAATTAAAGTAAACAACATTCACAGCATTTCCCTGATCCATGAATTTAGTCACTTTATTGAAGAAGGCAATACGATCTGTCTGGCATAGTTAGTTTCATAACAAACCCATGCTGGCTTCTATTGATCATTTTGTTATATGTGAAGTTCTATTATCTTTTTTTGATGTCAAGCTGACTGGTCTATACTTTCCTAAATCCACTTTTTTCCCCTTCCCCTTCTTTTTTTATGAGCAGAATCTAATCCATTAGGAAATATGGTGTTTGCATTTTATTTTTATTTATTTATTTTTTTAAAAATAGTATTTATTGAAATTCCAACATATAAAACACACAGTACAAAAAACACAACACACACAAAAAAAGACATATCAAAAATCTTACATTAATGACAAGTTTTCTATATAGGTATCATAAGAAACATATTTACAAAAATTCTAATTCTATATATCTCTATCTTAAATTACATCCTTATTTGAATTGTAATAACCTCTATTTATAATTCCCTTTCATATCCTATATTTCTTCTTTTTTCCCTTCTTAAAGACTGGAATACTTAAGCTTTTTTCTAGTCCTTGTTTCCCATGTTCCAGGAGCTGTGAGCAATTTTGTACAGTGGTTTCAAGATCAGGTTTTCCAGATCTGTCAGAACCTAGCACATAAACCACTTGATCCTAGCAATTTGTAGTAATCTATAGTGACAAGGTGTTTATTTTTTATCAATTTCTTACCTATGTTGTTCTGTATTCTTGTTCTACCTCCCTCTCCCCTCATTATGGCTGCTTTGCATTTGTCTCCTGTTTTGTACCCAAGTTTCCCTTATTCAATAAGTTCCCCTTATTCAAAACAGGAGACAAAACAGTCTCCTGTTTTGTACCCAAGTTCCCCAAGTTCCCCCTTATCCAAGGTCCCTTTTTCATTGTCTGATGGGTTGTCTTGTGGATGATGCTTGTGGTCTGGCATTCTTCCCAGTTCTTGTTAAGTGTAGCCCATCGCTTGACAGAAGATATTTATTTCATTTTATTTATTTGTTGAATTTATTTGTTACCCATCTCATAACAAAATGACTCTGGGCAACTCTGACACTGGATGGCTATTTATTTTTTATTTTATTTATTTAAATTTATTGGTTGCCTATTAAAACATATACTGCATTTTATACAGAAATAAATATAACAGCATTTTTTTAAATCTCAGATAAAAATTCAGGCAATTAAACTATAGTCAAAAAGACCCCTAACTGGCAGAGATCATGCACTGTTTTATGATTATAATTAGAGCTTCAGTACTAACCAGCAGGCTTTGTCTTTTCATATAATATAGCTGGAAGAGGATGATCATATGATAATAGAAAATTACCTGGAAAAAGTTGAAACCATTTTCATCTTAAAGGTTGTTTGAAACACATATTCAATTGTAAAGAGGCAATTTCAGATGGTGAATCATTATGTAGGTCCTTGATGCTAATCCATTTGTGAGTTAACCCAGAAATAGTCAAAAGATTGGTACTATGTTTTTGAAGGTTCAAAAGAAAAAAAATTCCAGTGTGATGATTTTATAGTTTAAAAATGGCTAGGTCTTTTTCTTTCCACCATAAGGCTGTTAATCTCTTGAACAAAATTACTGAAACAAAATGTTCATGTAAGAAAAATGCTGGTTTGAGAATGGACTGTCTTTTTTCAGAAGCAGAAATATATGAAATAGGATGAACAAAACGAATAAGCTCTGATTAACTTGTTTACTGATTTCTAGCAAAATTAAATTAATTTGAAAAAAAAAAAGCCATGATCTATTTATTTAAAGGTCTATCAAGTCTGCATATGCTCATTAATCTGTTAACCTTTATTTCATACATCTCTCTTTTGGGAGACTACTAATATATTATATTCAGATAACAATAGGTTAATTTTTATAAATGTGTTTATTTATAAGTGATACAGTTTTCTATTTTACCTTGCAAAGAAGGGAACAATCAATTATCTATGTTTATCTGTAAAGGCCCCCAGGCAATAGTAGTCCATGCTATTAGAAACACAGAATAATAGAGTTGGAAGGATTCATTTAGACACTGAATCCAATTTCCTATTTTGTGCTTCCCTTACATTGTACTGGGATCCAATCAAAGCAAAATAAAATGGAACAATTACTTCCTGTTACCTGGAAATTATATTTCTCTAGATGCACCCTAACACTGCATTTACTACCTTCCTTGCAGCCACATCATGTTGCTCACTCATATCCAATTTACTATCAACAACTCTTGCCAGATCTATTGCCAAGCTTGTTATCCACAGCTTATACTTGTGCATTGATATTTGTTTCCTAAATAAATGACTTTGTATCTGTCCGAGTTAAAGTTATTATGTTACTTTCAACTCATTTCTTCAACCTGCAAATATTGTTTTAAATTTTATTTAAATTTTATTTCTGGCTGAATTTTATAGAACAGCAGCACAAAACCTAAATACCAGAAAAGGTATGTGATGTTTTGTCTTTATCAGATTCAGTTTTCTATTCATTTTCCGGGAAGTACAAAAATATTTTGATTCTGAAAATTGATTAATTCATTGTGTGCCTTCAAGTTAGTATTTATTCTTAGTGACCACATAGATATATTATTATTAGAATGATCTGTTGCCAAATTGGATTTTTAATAGTGCTCTGATTGCCATGGTAACTGAGTCAATCCACTTTCTTTGGTTGTCTTCTTCTCTTTTTTACTACTTTTCCCAACAATATAGATTTATTCAGAGAGCTAGGTCTTTACTTAATATGTCCAAAGTACAATAATTTTAACCTGGTCAGGGTAAACCCATAGATATAGACACATCCTGCAACTTTTCCAAGTCCTTTATTTCTGCTAAATAAAGTGCTAATGTGTGGTACATTTCTTATCTGCTGGTGGTTGATAATTTATCCTAAAAGGATCTACCACTTCTCTGTCTGTCTGTCTGTCTGTCTGTCTGTCTGTCTGTTCTGTTCTCTCTTTCTCTCTCTCTCTTCACTTTCATGCGCCCCATCCATGCATGTGCCCAGCCTTCTGTGCATGCACTTTACTGCTGCGTGCGCCTTCTGCACATGCGCCCAGCCTCAAAAACAGGGATAGGCAGCGGCGACAGCAATCCCCACAGCCTGGAATGGGCCAAAAACGGGAAGCACAGAGGCCGAAAATAGGGCATGGACAAGCCAAAAACGGGATGCGCAGAGGCAAAAAATGGGGTGTGCGGACATGGCGATAGGCGACAGCAGCGATGGGCAGTGACAGCTGCAACGGGAGGTGGCAATCCCTGCAGTCTGGAACAGCTGATAGGTGGTATTCTGGGAGGCTGATCCAACCACCAATCAGCTGCTTGTGCTAAATCAGGCTGTGCAGAAGCTGACCAGGCTCTTTTGCTATTTGCTGCAAGGAAGTAAATTGCTGGAACACAGAGGCAGATTTTTTCCCCCTTTGTTTTCCTCCTGAAAAGCTAGGTGCGTTTTATACTTCAGAGCATCTTATAGTCCGGAAAATACAATCTATATATAATCATATAAAATGATTATGAAAACTGTTCTCCAGTCATAAGAAGTAGCTTGATGCACCTTTGAAAATAAATCTCTACAAAATATTTTTAAATAAAAAATAATCTAGATAATTTAATAGGATAGAACATCAGTAATGATGCATTGAAACCTTAGATTATAATGTATAAGATATTTTAAAAGAGATTCCATAGTATTGAATTCATAGATACATGCACAATTATGAGCTCTGCAACAAAAGCCATACTCTTTTTTTTTTTCAAGTAGACATAAATGAAATAACATACCTTGCATTTAGTTTTCATTTAATGCTCTTGTATATATATATATATTTAAACCTATGTAGGTTTTCATTTCTTTACAGGAAGAATGATCAATATATTGAAAGCTGATAGAGAAGATCATAACATAACAACACTTTTGACTGCTTTCTTTGATATCAAATTATGAATGTATACCAATCACAATGATAGTTTGGATCCCCATTTTCTACTCTACAGTAGCAAATTGGGATCAATTCGGGATCAATTCGGAATCAATTCCAAAGCATGATTCATCAAATAGAAGCTTCATCTCATAGACTTAAAATAGTTTTGGGAGCACAGAAAATGTTTTACCATTTGTACTTTTCAGCAGAATGAAATGAAATTGGTGAGCAAATAGACTCTTTTCAACGATAAACTTTGACATATATATATATATATATATATATATATATATATATATATATATATATATATATATATATAGGATGGGGCTTGAGAACTAGCCTCTTTAAAGTCAATCTTTGTAGAAAAAAGAAGAAAAACATTTTTTTTCAGTGTTTTGGTACCATGTAAAGTGATATAGTAATTATTTCTCTCAGTATTAAACATTACCAATTTCTGTTGGTTTCCGGAAGAGGTTTTGAAGGGAGAAAAAAATGTTCCCTGTTTTTTATGGCAATAGCTATGAAAACTAGCAATAGAATAGCTATAGTCTTCATAAGTAACTTGCCTACTTGCAGAAAGATTGAAACAATGCAAATAGTTTGTAGCAAGCAATTTTCAATGTAAATTTCAGACTGGGGAAAGAGTGAACAATGTGGATTTGTTTCTTTGATTATTTGCCTGGTGGTAACTTATGGCATCTTCAGGAGTCATCCAGCCACTATTGTGGTTCTATAAAAGTAATGATGACAGAATGTATATTTCCTCAGGAATAGCTGTATACTGTTGTAATTATAATCTTGTAATTACATGTAGTTCTTGTCTTACAACAGTTTGTTTAGTGACCGTTAGAAGTTACAACAGCACTGAAAAAAGTGACTTATGTCTGTTTTCCACACTTACAATCATTGCAGCACCCCATGGTCATGTGATCAAAATTCAGATACTAGCCAATTGACTCATATTTGTGATGGTTGCAGTGTCTGGTCATGTGATCACCTTCTGTGAACTTTTGCGACCTTCTCAAAAGCACAGTCAATAGGGAAGCTAGATTCAATTAACAACTGTGTTACTAACTTAACAATTGCAGTGATTCATTTATAACCGTGGCAAGAAAAGTTGTTAAATAGGGCAAAATTCACTTGTTGAATTTGGGATCAATTATGGTTGTAAGTTGAAGACTACCTGTATTGATACAAAATCTAGATTTCCAAAGCTAGAAAAAAATAAGTCTTTTTGTGTCCAATATTGATTTCCAAATAATGAATATATTTTTATTGATCTGCACATGTGTTCAAAAATTACCTTCTTCTGAACATTAATTATAGATGAATGTTTGAATAAAAGATTACAAGCAGACAATAATTGCTGGTAGTTAAAAAGAATAAAATATCTAGAATAAGGTATCTTTAAGTAAGATATCATTGAGTAAGGAAAAGAAGATGTTTTGCTTCATCCAAAAAACTTCATTGGTCTGGCAGGATAAGGGGAGCTATAGAAAGGGGAGCTATAGAAAGATTCGTTCTGACAGGAACTAATTTAGTACTTGCTGTTTTATTTCTTGAATCATTGGATGTCTTAAAAGTAAAAAAAAACAAATTTACTAAAGAAACATAGAATGTTTGCATTTTTGTGTGAGACTACATCATTTTTAACTATTCATATTGTAATATTTTGATTTTTTTTAACTCCAGAGATAAAATATGTCTTTCAACAGATTTTAACGTGCACCGTTTTTGATTGTAGTTAAATACATTTCTCTTCTAATTTTATTTACAGTCTAAATTCATTAAGCATGAAAGCATTTTTGCCTATGTAGCTTTTCAGTACTAATATAATTTTATGCCAGGTATCTGAATTGTGCCAACCATTGACCTTTTATCGTTTATTAATACATATTTTAGAAAATACATATAAATGATGTTCTCATAAAAAGGAACTAAGTAACTGTATGCATTAACAGCGAGTACCAGAACTACCAAAGAAGAAGAAAAATTTGTTCATGATATGCATGTTTTTTTATTAACAGTACCTGCATAATATGCCTTTAGAGCAGTTATTCTGGCAGAGTTGTAAAAGTAAGTGCAGTGAAAGGAGTTGCAAATTTTGCTTGTATTTAGCAATACAAGAATAAACATGCAGGTAAAGCATATTATAAGCCCACAAATGTATAGATCACAAATAGAAAAGTAGTTTGCATCAGAAAATTGGCCAGCACAGGGGAATATTAATATATGCAAGATAATAACACACAAGTTGATTAAATAGTGAGTTTAAAATGTAAATATTAAAGAACATTATGTGAACATTAAAAAAGAAATGACTTTCTGGCTGAAATTGTTCCAGTCCTGTATTATACTATGTTAAATAAGAAACAGGTTGTAAATGCTAGACTTTACTCGGATAAGGGTAAGGCCCTGGAGTACAGTTGATAGGAGAACCATGACTGCACTACAGCAAGAGAGTATTAAAAGCCCGAAAGCTTCATTTCAGAGTTCATGCAGAGGTTTAGAATTATTATGTACTATGCTTTCAACCATGTATCAAAGAAGATGAAACCGAATATCAATCCATTTGGATGTTTAGTACGTCTCTGTAATTCTAATGGATAGAAATTGCAGAAGTCAAGTAGCACTTACCCTATCTGAGGTGATCATCACTGATGGTTATAGCCTAGCCTCTTAAAAGATATATAGGAAGTACTGCTGGCTGCTCCTGCTGAACTCCCCAGATTTCAGAACCATCTTGCAAAGTGAGAGAAAAATATTCTGCTTGAAATTAGAATTCTGAAGATGGATACGTCCCTCAAGACTACTTTTTTTGCTGGCCCAATTGCAACTTTTTTGAAAACTATTATTTTTTCTTCTCTTTCCCTTTCCATGTCTGTATCTATAATCCTAAATTGTACCTGTTCTTATACCTGTTAATACATATTAAAATTCAACATAAAGGATCTTTATGGATTACCAAACACACTGAGCAAAGAAAACAGCATGAAATGGTTCATATGTCATTAAAATAGTGTCACTTTTAAATTATCAATGGTTAATTTCATGTGTTTCATATTTTCTGAATACAAATCTGTGATACTAATTAGCAGTCTGTCAATCTTGCACATGGCTAGTTTTAATGTTGATATGACCAGTCAATATAATTTAAGTAAATGTGTGTGTGTGTGTTTGTCAGATGCAGAAATCAGCATTATGATTTAATAAGTGAAACAGAGAGCATGAACAAGAAACAGCAGCAGATTTATTATGAACTTTTGCAAAAGGATTCCTTCCTGGGTGGAAGGAACACTGACCACTTCAGTTACACAAGTTAAATACAGTTTTCAGGATACAGAAGCCCAATACAACAGGATACACGCGATTCCCTAGAGTATCAGTTTCAGATCTTATATAACATATTTGGCACATATTCCACCCTGGAAATTCCCTTCCAACAATACCCTATTAAATATCCTACACAGATGTTTCATTGATAAATGGTATCGTCAATTGTAGGCTTTTCCTCAGGCCTATTTCGGAATGTTACCAGAACATCCATTTCCTCAAAAATATGCATCACATATCATGCAAAATAAGCATCTCAGGAACAACACAGTTTCCTTTCTCATGTCCTCACTACCAAATTATATAATCAGGTTATATCAGGTAAAACATGATATTTAAAATGGCGTTACTCAGGTTATGCTTTTTACAGGAATAATTCATATTTTTCTCAGTGTTTATGTGTGTAGCAGAAAAATAGGAGGATAGATGACTGAAGCATTTTTGAATAGCTTACAAATATAACAAGCTTTCACATCTACAAGATAACGCAAAAATCTTCCTACCATTCAATGACTGCCAGATGGGACAATCTACTAGGCAAATTCTGGAACTGTAGTGTGGAAATGATCTTGAGAGACTTGGAGGGCAGGAAATAAATACTGCCAAGGGAATAATCAGGAAAGAGGTGGTAGCCTGCAGCTGTATAAGGGGCAGAGAAAGAAACCCAGAAAGGATTCTCCCTAACTCAGGCAATAAAAGAAATGGAGAAAGATATATATTTTCAGACTTGCAAGATTCATGATAAAAAAATGGGTGGTGAAGTGGTTCGGGAATAACGAGAGGCACAAGCAAGCAAGTGACAACAGCTCTTTAATATACAGTGAGACTTCAGCAAAAACTCAGAGGCTGCAGCCCTCCTTATATACAATCCTGGAGGGACTGTCAGCCAATCAGAAACTTAGGCAGGTTTGAATTTCCCGCTGAAAAGTATCAATACATAACACCCCTCCCTTCCCAGAAGGCACTAGTATTCAAATATTTACATAAGTACACACAAAATCTCGCAGGTGCCCTGGCCGAGTTCTCGTTCTAGTTGACCTGCACAGTTCAGTGTTTGGTGGGGCTTCGAGCTGGTCAGAGGGACTTTCGCTCTCTCCCAGCTCCGCCAATGGAACTTCCTGGATTTTGTCTGGGGTGTGGTTATCTCCAGTTGGGAGTGGCGACTCGCTGGGGCAGCGCTGGAACCAGGGCTTGTCAGCTAAGTATTCTCTCGAACCCAGGCTTGAATTAGCTGTTTTTGGAAAGTTGTTGTAGTTAGGTTCGGAGGTGTCTAAATTGATGTTTGCTTCGCCGACTATCCTTTTTCTAAGTTGGTCTATGTGGCGCTTCCAGAGTCTGTCTACCCCTATGTCTACCGTGTATGATTTTGGGCCTGTTATGCCCACTATGGTTCCTGCAACCCATAAGGGTCCGCTAGCATAATTGCGAGCGAACACCAGGGACCCAACCTGGAACTGTCTTAGTCCGGTGGACTCTCCCTTGAAATTTTCGTGCGAGTAATTAGGGTGAACCCTGTCTAACATGCACCGAAGCTTCCTGCCCATGAGGAGCTCGGCTGGGCTTCTCCCTGTGGCCGTGCATGGCGTGGCATGCTGGACAGCTAAGAATTGGTCTATCCTGGCCTGCCAGTCCCCGTTATCTAGCCTGGACAATGCTTCTTTGGCCGTTCTTACGAAATGTTCGGCCAATCCGTTAGAAGCCGGATGGAAAGGAGCCGATAGGGCATGCCCAGTAAGGCCAAGTAGCCCTCAAACTGGGTTGCTGTGAATTGAGGGCCATTGTCAGATACCAGAGTATCCGGTAGGCCGTGGGTGGCAAATAGCTTCCTCAGGACTTTGATGACTGCTTCGGCTGTGGTTGAAGGCATTAGAATTATTTTGAGCCATTTTGAGATGGCATCGACTACAATTAAAAATGTTTGCCCGTGGAAGGGGCCGGCAAAATCAATGTGGATCCTCCCCCATGGCCCTTTTGATTTCTCCCACTCTTGGATGGGCACTTCCCCACCCACTCAGAGATGACTTGGTCCATGTTGGGCCACCAAACATAACTGCGGGCTAAGCTTTTCATTCTGACAATGCCTGGGTGCCCTTCGTGCAGTAATTCCAAGACCCTCATTCTCAGTTTCATTGGTACTACCACCCTGTCACCCCACAACAAGCAACCCCCTTGCATAAACAATTTGTTACGTTTGTTAACATAACCTTGGTACTCCCCACCGTCCACCTTGACCGGCCACCCCTTGAGGACCCAACCCATCACAGTACAAATAACGGGGTCTCTAGCAGAGGCTTTTGCCACCTCGCAAGAGGAAATAGGTCCCAAAGTCAGAGCGTCAATCAGAAGGACGGGGGCTTCTGGTGTGGGGTTGGCAAGCAGGTCAGGTAGGGGACAGCGACTGAGGGTGTCTGCATGGCCCAAAGTCCGTCCGGGTCGATGGACAAGTTGGTATGAGTAGGCTGACAGAAAAATGGCCCACCTCGTCAAACGTGGGGACAGGGCAATGGGGGTGGGCCTATCACCAGCCAAAAGTCCCAGCAAGGGCCGGTGGTCAGTCACAAGTTCGAATTGACAGCCATAGAGGTATTCGTGGAACTTTTTTACCCCCGCAATTGCAGCCAGAGTCTCTCTGTCCAACTGACTATAGTTCCGCTCTGCGCTTGACAAGGTGCGAGAGTAAAACGCAATGGGCGCCTCTAGGCCATTTGGCAGTCTATGGCCTAGGACGGCACCAACTCCTACAGGGGAGGCGTCACAAACCAACACGAGCG
Source organism: Arizona elegans (assembly GCA_022577455.1). Classification (NCBI taxonomy): domain Eukaryota; kingdom Metazoa; phylum Chordata; class Lepidosauria; order Squamata; family Colubridae; genus Arizona; species Arizona elegans. Next base: position 30,156,808 of record JAKOOJ010000009.1, on the reverse strand, counting down.
GTAGCGCTGAGTTGTATTGGATTAGGAAACTGTCCTCAGATAGAAGTCTCTTTACTGCCTCAAAAGCGGTTGCTTGTGGTTTTCCCCAGACCCATGGTACATTCTTCCCCAATGTTTGTGTAGGAGATCTGCGACGGTAGCCTTGTCCTTTAAGAACATCGAATAGAAATTGAGCAGTCCAAGGAAGGCTTGGAGCTCCGCTTTGGTTTGGGGGGCTGGTGCGCTCCTAATAGCTCTCACCTTGCTTTCGGTAGGGTGGATGCCTGTGCCATCCACCCTGTACCCCAGAAATTCCACAGAGGGGACAGTGATCATACACTTATTTTTCTTCAATTTAAGTCCTGCTTCTCTAAATCGGGAAAGGATGATCCTCACTCTGTCCCCTAGCTGACGTTCGTCCTGAGCGCTGACTAAAATGTCGTCGAAATAAGGCACCACCCCCGGGAGCCCTTGCAAGAGGGCAAAAAATTTTCCGGGCCCCAGGGAGTGTAGTAGATGATGCACGATCGGCACCGGATAGGCACTCGGCTGCAAAGCCTTGTTGATCGTGCACTTGTAGTCAGCACAAATCCTGATTGAGCCGTCAGACTTTACTGGGGTCACTATGGGGGTCTCCCATTTCGCATGGTCGACGGGGACCAACACCCCTTGTTTAATCAATTTGTCCAGTTCTGCATCGATCTTTGGTTTCAATGCGAAAGGCACCCGTCTAGCTTTAAGTCTTATTTGGGCTACGTTGGGGTCTAAATTTAGGGAGATAGGGGTCCCCACATACTTGCCCAACGTGTCCCCGAAGACGTCCTGGAACTCGTTCAGGAGGCTGTCCTTCAGTGACGGCTCGGACATTCGGTGGATGCCGGTGAAGCCCATGCCGAGGGCTCGGAACCACCCCATGCCTAGAAGGCTAGGCAGATGCTTTGTGACGATTGTCAGCGGCAGGTCTTTTTCGAAGTCTCTGTAGGTGACTCGGAACGTGCCCACACCTTCGAGGGGGACCCGGTTCCCCTGGTAGTCTAGGATGCGTAGTCTTTGCTTGGATAGCTGGTCCTTTTGGAACGATGGCAGGATGGTCTTCAGGGTCGCCCACGACATTATGGAGAGTGCTGATCCGGTATCGATCTCCATCGAGCATGGCTTGCCGTTGATTTCGACCACCGTGCTGACTTTGTCCTTGATCGCCGTGCTGGCCTGGTCTATGTGTATGCTGCGGCCATCTCGCGGTTCAAATTCACGCTGTTTCTTCGCGCCGCCTTCTCTCATTGGATGCTTCTGGCGGGTTGATTCTGGTTGGCTGCGGCGCTCACATGGTTGGTGTTTTCTGGGCAGAATGGCTCTACAGACTCGCGCCAAGTGCCCTTTTTTCTCACAACGCTTGCAAATAGCCTCTCTGTATTTGCAGGACAGTCTATCATGATGCCCGCCACAGCTGGGGCAGTTTCGCCGGGGGCTGCCTGCGTCTTTTCTCTGGTGCTCTGTTCGGAAGACGTCCTCATCTGACTCGGACTCCGAGCTGGATCCGGCATCTTCCCTGTGCACTGGTGCAGACTTGGGACTGTCTTTGCTGGTCAGCGGACGCTGCAGTGTTTCTGCGGCTTTTGTGGAGGCTTCATGAGCCCTAGCCTCGTCTAGGGCTCCAGCAAGCATTAAATCAGGCTTGGCGAGCAGACGCCATTGTAGCCTAATGTCTCGAACACCACAGATTAGTTACTCAAGCAACGCGTCGTCCAAGTCCCTATAGTCGCAATGAGTTGCGGCTTTACGCAGGCTCGCCATGTAAGCGCTGACCGGTTCTCCCTCTTGTTGAATGTGCTGTCTGAGTTGGTATCGTTGCATGAACTTGGAGGGCACAGGAGCGTAGTGAGCCCGGAGAGTTGCCATCAGGGTGTCCCAGGAGACGGTCTGGACCGGCGTTGGCTCACAAAGAGACTCTGCCATTTCGAACACGTCCGGTCCGCAATGGCTTAGGAAGAGGGCTCTCTTCCGATTAGCGGAGAGTCCCTGCATGTCGCTGGCTTCAAGCGAGCACTCAAACCTCATTAGGTACGAGACCCATTTTTCGCGGGTCGGATCAAAAGGCTTGGGTGGAATGTAGGCAGACATGTTCGGTATGCCTCCTGTAGTTCGCCTCGTTGCCTAGCTGAAGCTCGTGGTCTCACTGGTTCGCCTCTTGTGGCCTCAATCCCATCCTCGTCGCCAATGAAGTGGTTCGGGAATAACGAGAGGCACAAGCAGGCAAGTGACAACAGCTCTTTAATATACAGTGAGACTTCAGCAAAAACTCAGAGGCTGCAGCCCTCCTTATATACAATCCTGGAGGGATTGTCAGCTAATCAGAAACTTAGGCAGGTTTGAATTTCCCACTGAGAAGTATCAATACATAACAGGTGGCATATAAATTTAATCAATCAATCAATAAAATTCTATTAATATATCCTTACAATAAAGTAGAACTAGCTTATCTAGTCATGTGTCCTGTCTGCACTACCTAGGATAAACTGACAAGCAGTATAGTAGATGAGAAAAATCTGTCACTGTCACTTTCTGAATGGTGACTTTAGATTTCCGCTTGGAAAAAGGAAAATTGTCCTCTCCTCTCCTCTCCTCTCCTCTCCTCTCCTCTCCTCTCCTCTCCTCTCCTCTCCTCTCCTCTCCTCTCTTTTTTCTCTTTGGAATAACTATTTATTCAGACTTAAACAAATAAATGTTCAAATTACCAATCCAACATCTTAATAATTACACTGAAGCATATATTTGAAAACCTCCAATGAAAGGGAATCAGGCTACTTTATGAGACATTTATTCTACTCATTGATATATTTTTTGTCAACAGGGAAATTTCTTCAAATATCAAACCTGAATCGACTTGTTTGCAGTTTTAATCCATGGGTTCTGGCTCTGATTCTGATACCCAGAACAAATAGACAAAACCAACTATTTATGCATGTCAACCAGTTAAATATTGGAAGGTTGACTTTAGCTATAAAAAAAAATCTGATATTATCTTCATTGTCACAGTGGAATGGAAAAGAAGAGTTTACCAGATCAAAGATAAATTATTGCCTATATACAATATAGACAATATACTGCATATCACTCCTGATATTTTTCAGCAATAAATATATTTGTTAATATTATACTTTCCTATTTCTCTGTGTTATGTGTAAAATAAAAATAGTTGTCATGTTATGTCTTACTAAAATTGAAGTCTTATGTTAATTAACTTGGACATGAACTATTGAAACCAATCAGACCATGAGTAAATCTTTATAGGATCAATTTTTTGGTTATTTTCCCTATAAGCCAAACCATTTGTCATCATCAACTTACTTAAGTAAACAGTGATTATAATAATATAAAACTGTTTTTTTGCTTGAAAATTGAATAAAATATTTAGTTTGCTTCAATTGTCATAAATTTACTAAAGATATTATTAAACTAGAAGAATCACTTAACAATATTTATATTTTCAATTGTACTTTTAGCTAAATACATTATGAGAACTGTTATATGTAGCCTAATAAGCCTTTTAAAGGAATCTGTTTTGTATTTTCAATTTTATCCATATACTAGCATGTTATATTTGGGAGAGTGGGGTTGGTGGAGTTGCTTTATTAACTGTAATCATTGAAAAAGTGTATATTTTTGTGGATCTTGTTTTGATAATTGTTTGTTATTTTTTAAAGAAGAATAGGAAAGGCATGATAATTCAACCCATGTATATAAAATTTTTGTAGTAGGAACCACAAAACCTAAGTGGTGGTTGTATTATATCTTTATATAGTATGTAATCTTGAAATTACTCAAGTAGGTCATACATGGAAAGCTACCAACATTTAGATATATTTCTTGAAAAATGATGTACTTATATTAAATAAGTATGTACCTCCATCTCATAAGATATATAAATGACACATTTAAGTATTAGTACATTTGAGGAAGTATCTGTCATTCTCACTGATGATGGCCTACTTAATATGACAGTTTCAATAAATACATATTTTTCATCAGAGCCCTGCCTCTGTAGGTTAACTTGAATTCCTGTCATAATAACTATTATTACCTATATTGACTTAAATAGACTGGCTGCCAGGCAACTCATCTGAGCCTTATTTATAACTTATCTGTTTACTGAACTATCAAGTCTATTATGACCTGATTGTTCATGTAGAATAACAATATTACCTAATGCATTTGGTAAAATGTACTCTGAATAAATAAATATACTACCACTACAACCCACTTTATTTTATTATTTTATTTATTTTTATTTTATTTTATTATTTTATTATTTTTTTTATAAAATAATGTTTATTAAACACTTTTTTAAAAAACAAACAAAAACAGATATTTACATTTTTTTCAACATCTTCGCATCAGTAATCCATATTTATACATTTTCTCTTTCTTATCTTAATCTATCTTATATATATATATTTCTAGTATATCATATATATATATATATATATATATATATATATATATATATATATATATATATATATATATATATTCTCTTAATCTAAATATTTTATTTACATTTAACAGAAACAGGCACCTAGTTTCCTTTCCACAATTTATATCTTCCCATTTGTTTCCATATTCCTCCACCTAATTTAACCATTGTTTAGTTTTCTTTTGTCCCCCCCCCCTTTTTTTTTTTTGCAAATTGTGCCCTTGACAACAAATTGTTTCTGTTTCACATACTTTGCCATTTTTTTCTTCTGTTTCAAACTGGATTACTTGATAGAATTTCACAAAATATCTTTTATCCAAAAAGAAAATATTCTGTGAACCAGTAAAAGTTTATACGTGTATGGCCAGGGTTTTCTTGTCTTTTTTTCTCCTTCCCTTCCCTTTCTTTTCCTTTTCCTTTTCCTTTTTTTTTTTTTTTTTGATAGCTCAACAAAAAATAGGTGGTCCAATGTCACTCAGTGAAATGCTTTTAATAATAACATCACTTTTTCTGTACCTTTATTCTACAATTGCACACAAAGTCCTCATTAGGTTAATGGAAGATCTCTGGCTTTCACCGACATTATATTTCATATAATGAGACCCTTTTTAAACAATAAGGGTTTATGAAAGGTGAAAATGTTGGTTCAGAGGGAAGAGATGGATGAACATAATAAGACTCCTGTTGGAGGAATTTATGATGTATATTTAGCATTGCAGACAACATAGTAAATCACTGCCACAGCCAATGTGAAAGATACATTAGTTGCCATTTGTTTTTTACTAGCCTATCTGGGTTCTTTTCAAATGCCATTCAAGAGATTTATACACTGGCCTCATTTCTGTTTTATTAAAAAGGCTATTACACATTATTCTGAAACTCTAACATATGGAAGATTGTTTCACTTTTCTTCCCTGGTTGAGAAATGGAAAAACATGTTTTAAAGACAAAGCAACTCCCACCTTCCTGCCTCCCCCCCCACACTTTGTTAATGGGCCAGAGGCAGAAACTCAGTCTTTCGCAATAGGACCCATAATCTGCAACACAATAGCAACAGAAACTAACACAATGGGACCCATCTAGGACAGAAACTCACCACATGGCAGCCGGGAAGATTACATCAGCCAGCAAGGCTACCTAAGACCCCCATCCTCTGGAAGTCTGACAACCAATCAGGATACTCTTTCTGGGGCCCAGGAAGTTCAAAGCCAGAGAAAGCATAAAACCTGGGGATCGCTGTAACTTGGGCCCTTTTCTGTTGAGCAACTCAAATCATGTGATCCTGTCCACCATTAAACCATCTTTCCAAGCAGTCTCCATGTTTCCAGTGTCTTTTTCTCCACTTGGAGCAGAACCCAGTTCTTCCTACACATGCATACATAACAGTGATGATTACATTTGGGATAGTTGAAAGGCAGATCACCATAGAAAAATAATTTTGAGGAGTGAAATTTAAAAATGGAAAGAATAAACATGTCAATGTATAGAAAATATAAAATTAATATGAATGTTAAGAAATACACTGTAATTAAAAGAGAATGGGACAAGAAGAAACTGGAATAATATATAGGGAAAAGGGGATAATGTGAATATTAGAAACAGATGCTAAGAGAGTATATATATATAAATGTTGTATGTCTTGTAATGTCACATTATATTATAATAATAATTAAAAAAATAAAAAATAAAAATAATTTTGAACTATCACAAGTTTTCTTTCCCTGGGGAGTTGGATAGAAATACCTAAAAACCATCAACAGGTCTTGTTTATAGGTCTAGATAACTCACTGCCCTTATAAATGTAGAATGGTAAACACAATGTTCCACGCTTTATTTGGAGCTTGATTAAGGTACAAGGTATGTTATTCCAAAGTACCAGTCAATTAAATTAAACTTGTGCAAAAGTAAGTGTGCATTGTAAAATTGGACCCAGACAACCAAAATACAATTAGTTGCATTTTTTTAAATCTTGTAAAATAGATGGTTGGTTTTGGTTTTGTTTTGTTGTGTATTCATGAGAGTTCCTATGAAAAAGGCATTGTTTACTAACAATGGAGAAAAGAGGTTGATATTTTAAAGATACGATTACATCTGTATTTCCCTTGCCAAGCTTGCCATTGTTTGAAAATGTAGGAAGAAGAGAGGAAGGGATTCCATAAATTTCTGCAATTGAATTTGAGCAGATGCTTTTCAAAAATAAAAGTTAAAAAAACATGATTGCTCTCTTGTTAAGATAAAACTTTATTTCTTTGTTAATTTGCCTCCACAATTCTTTAAAAATGGGTCACCATCGCATAAATAACAATATTTCTCAAAACAATAAGACTAAGATACTTTTAACTAAAATGGAAGTAAACATCACCACTAAATTTAATCAGAGATTTCAATCATCACACAAAAATCAAAACAAATCTGAAAAAAATATGATTGAATGTCCAAAGCCAGGCAGTTAAAATTGATATGATGTCGGTAAAGCCTTTTTGAAGAATATGAACTATAGATGAAAAAACCCTGAAAATGTAAAGCTTTGCAACTACCAAACAATAGATGAATCGCATTATGACAAGGTAAACTGTTACATTAGTTTTTGTTTCCTATGGAGATTTCCAAATACTTATATTAAATAAGAAAAGTTGCTATTGATAACCATCAGTTAAAAGGCAGGACAAAAAGCAATGGATGGAAACTAATCAAGAAGAAAGCCAATTTGTTGACAGTTATATCAATTAATCAGTGGAATACTTGCCTCCAGAAGTTGTGGTTTCTTCAACTCTGGAGGTTTTAAGAAGAAATTTGACAACCATTTGTCTGAAATGGTATAGGATTTCCTGCCTGAGCAGTGAGTTGGACTACAAGATCTCCAACTCTGTTATTCTGCTAAAAATGAGATCCATTTTACCTTTAAAAAGTTTTGATTTTATAATATCAACCTGGTTTGAAAGTAAATAACTTTTGTACAAAATGCAGTGATCCTACAGTTAACAGTCTCTAAATTATCTGAAATTAATCAATTTAGAACTTTATTTGTATGCTGAAATATATACTGCTCAAAAAAATAAAGGGAACACAAGCAGAAGACATCTGAGATCTGAATGAATGAAATAGCCTTATTAAATACTTTGTTCTTTACATACAGTAGTTTATACACTGCTCAAACAACTAAAGGGAACACAAAACTACTGTATGTAACGAACAAGGTATTTAATAAGGCTATTTCATTCATTCATATCTCGGATGTCTTCTGCTTGTGTTCCTTTTATTTTTTTGAGCAGTGTATATGCCTTTATTTAAATAGAACCTACTGAATGATGTTGTTTTACTATCAAGTAATTATATATAGCTAGGACTAGTCTAAATCTGACATTCCATGGTCACTTACTAATGAGTCAATTCTACTGAACATATTAGGTCTTATTTAGAAAAAAAAAATTCTGCACAAATGGCAGAAACAGCTTGTATTCTTGTTCTTCTCCATATTTTATTCTTATTAACTGATATCAGTGATAACTTTATTGCTTTTTGGTGACCTGAAATATTTCAATTAGCAAAAATGGATTCTTCCTGTAAAAAGATTCTAAGAGATTCTGTAGATATTGCAAGTACAGTCTTATCCAAGCACAAAATAATGGTAATTAACTTCTTTAAAATTAAATGCATCCGCTGTGATCTCACTTTGATTCTGCTAATGTAAAACTTTAACAAGTCATGAGGTTTTTGGTTAAGATTATATAACTATGAAGTTTAAAGCATATTATTATATAGAAGATCAACACGGTGTTGAATATATGCATGACACTTTACTAAATGTGATATTTCCTGAGTTATGAAATTTATAATCTAAGACACAGAAATAGCAGATGAAGGAACAGCAAGTGTTGGTAGGTAGGAAAAGTAAAAGAATATGTGGTTATTCTACTTGGCTTGGGTACACATACTGTAAGTAATCAGTGATAACTCAAATAGGCAAGAGAGGAAAAACTTTGAGTTCTAATTACTTGGATTAGCTAATATCACCTACTTAGACATTGGCAGCATCAAAATCATACCTGGCAGTTCAAGTAGTAAATTGCCCAACATCAATATAACTTTCAAAAGTTTCCTTTTGGTGATCCAGACAGGAAGTTATAAAAGAAATGTAAATGTTACAGAATACAGATAGTAAGAAGATAAAAAATCAGATATTTCTTCCCCATCTGTCTCCATAGCCGTTCAAATCACATCACATCAAATCTAATCTTTATTATATTCACAAAGCAATGTAAAAGGGTGATGGGGTGCAGTAATTAAAAAGCATAGAAGATACTTCAAAGTAAAAATACATATGTATAATATATATCTAGATCTAAAAGATATATATGAATTAAAAACAGCAAGTTAATATATATAAAAGAAGAATCTAAATCAGGGATGTCAAACTTGATTTCATTGAGGCTGCATCAGGGTTGTGTTTGACCTTGAGGTTGGGTGGGCGTGGCCAGGGTGGCATGGCCAGCTTGACATCACTCCTTTCAGGGGTGTCTGTGGTGGCCCAAATGCTGTGCCAGCAAAAACAGGCTCCAGAGCTCCATTTTCAGCTGTGACGGTCTCCTGCCGCCCTCTGCCAGTGAAAATGAACTCTGCCCCTCCCAAGCTCCATTTTCACTGGCAGAAGCATCGTGAGCCAGTCCTTTACTGTTTCTAAGATGGCCCTGTGGGCCAGATCTAAGCAACATGCAGGCCAGATCCAGCCCTGGGCATTGAGTTTGACACTCCTGATCTAAATGAAGATAGGATCATTAGAAGGGTGCAAAAGAGCATATTTATGCCATTAAGAAGCAGTACAAGAATATTAGAAAACAAACTGAAAAAGATGACAGAATACAGATGTATTAGATGTTAAGTCCCTACTAGATGTTAAGTCCATTGATTACATATTATTAGTTATAGATTGGGAAGTCTTAGAATCACAGTAAGATAAGATTACTGCAACTACTGTTTTTCAAAATTTAAGAGATATGGACTTCAACTCCCCCCCACAAAAATTACCAAATTTGAACAACACTGTTTAAAAGAAAATGTCAAAGCTAGAAATACAGTAATTATTCACAAGAGAAGATTCATACCAGAAAAGTTTTTTTTTTTGCCACTTTGCCTGTTGGTAAACATTCTAAATACCTGCAGATGAAAGGGTGAAACAAACTCACAGATGGCAACTGAGATTATTCCTTGCTTTGCTTATTATTCAGAGATCCCAGCCACTTTCCTTTTTTTCTCCTTGGCATGCTGGAGATTTAATTATCAGAGTGGTAGAAGAACAAGCTTGAGCCTACCTGACCTAACTTCATCACCCATTCAAAGCTATTTGTTTATTTAATGTCTTGTCTACCTAATGTTTTGTCTACCTAAAAGAAAAACTTTACTTGTTACTTCTGTTTCCAAAGCCTAAAAAAAGTCTCATACTGCAGAAAGTCTGGTGAATAATAACAATTTGCACCTTATGTAATATTGTATAATTCAGAACAACAGTCACTCATGCCCTTGTCACCTCACGATTAGATTATTGCAACATGCTCTACATGAGGCTACCCTTGAATAGTATTCGGAGACTACAGTTGGTCCAGAATGCAGCTGCGCGAGCTATCGTGGGTGCACCTAGATGCACCCACATTACACCAATTCTCCACGAGCTGCACTGGCTCCCTATTGGTCTCCAGGCACAATTCAAGGTGTTGGTTATTACCTTTAAAGCCCTACATGGCTGAGGGCCAAGCTATCTTCGAGACTGCCTTCTACCGCATAGCTCCCAGCAACCGGTAAAATCCCACAGAGTTGGTCTCCTCCGGGTCCTGTCAGCTAAACAATGCCGGCTGGCAGGCCCGCGAGGGAGGGCCTTCTCTGTGGCTGCCCCAACTCTCTGGAAGCAGTTACCTCCTGAAGTCCAGACTACCCCCACCTGTTGGCCTTCCGGAACGCGGTGAAGACCTGGCTTTTCCGGCAGGCCTGGGGCCGTTGATCTCGCTGTTCAATCTTGTGAGATCCGGCCAAGGATGGTGTGCATGTATTTTTAATGTTTTTGTTTGTTTTGTTTTTGTTTTGTTTTTATTGGATTTATATACCGCCCTACTCCCGAAGGACTCAGGGTGGTGAACAGCCACAGAATAAAACACATAAATACAAAAATTTAAAATAGAATAAAAATGAATTAAATAATTTGGCTGAGACAAATTTAAAATACCCAATAATTTAAATCAAATTAAAATTTACATTTAAAAGGGGAAAAGATTTAGGCCAAAAGATTTAATGTTTTTAAAATGCTTTTATATTTTTTTTTTAAAAAAAATTATGTTCATTGTTTATGTTATTTTTGTTGTAAGCTGCCCAGAGTCCCTTGGGAGTTGGGCGGCATAGAAATATGATAAATTAAATTAAATTAAATTAAACTAAATTAAACAAGTCTCCTGCGTGAACAGGGAGTTGGACTAGATGACTTCCAAGGTCCCTTCCAACTCGTTGTTGTTATTGTTGTTTTGTTGTTGTTATTATTATTATTACCTAAACCATTTAAAGATTATTGGCTTACTTCTCTATTCTCTATGCTCTACCACATTGCATTTCTGAATAATCCATTGATAAATTAGTTTGGGATAGAGCTTCTTGGGTAGAGTATATATAGTATTGACATGCTTGCTGTATATTATATGTAATTCAATTGATGTACAATACAATGGTCACTTATAAAAAAGAAATAGCTATTTAAATATTTACATCTGAGTAGCAGATGGGTAAATGATAGATAATCAGAAAAATGCACCCATAATTAAAATGTTCTGAATTAGCTAAAATCTCTCAATCTAGCATTTTTCCAGGAGTAGTTCAATTAAGTTATTGTTTGAATGCAAATAGGCAATTTATGCAAGAACAAAATATGAATCTGAGCTGCCAATGGCAGGATATAGAGTTTTGGATATAGTCGTATGTGTTTGTATGAGCTAATTCACTGCTAATTTCATAATGCAGTGAATTTCCCATCTATAAGACTGGTGAAGGAAAAAACAACAATAACTCCTACAATAGTTTTGCAATTCTTTCTGTCACTTGGGCTGAAAGTGGAAATTTAGCAGAATTTGCTAATTTCAGCCTGTTATTATTATTATTTTTTATAAAATCAAACAAATGACCAGTATTTCATGATCCGCCTGATCGTGCGTTTCCGCCTCTGCTGAATCCATTAAAATCCCTACATGGCTCAGGGCCAGGCTATCTTCGAGACCGCCTTCTACCGCATAGCTCCCAGCGACCGGTAAGATCCCACAGAGTTGGTCTCCTCCGGGTCCCGTCAACTAAACAATGTCAGCTGGCAGGCCTGTGGGGGAGGGCCTTTTCTGTGGCTGCCCCGGCTCTCTGAAACCAGTTACCTCCTGAGATCCGGACTGCCCCTACCCTACTGGCCTTCCGGAAAGCGGTGAAGATCTGGCTCTTCCGGCAGGCCTGGGGCCGTTGATCTCACTACGGTGATCTTGCAAGACCCAGCCACAAATCGGAGTGTATGGGTTTTAATGTTTTCTTTTAAACTTTTGTATGGGATATTGTTCGCATTGTTTTATTCTCTGTTGTTAGCTGCTCAGAGTTCCTCAGGAGTTGGGCGGCATAAAAATGCAACTAATAAATAAATAAATAAATAAAATCTGAAAACAAAATAAACAACAAACACAAAACAAAGGAATGGTCAGCAATTTCACAAATACTAAAAACAACAAAGTACAGCCTTTCATGCAGGTAGCCCAGCGGAGCTTAGAAAGCAGGTGGTGGCACCTAGAGCACACACAAGCCATAGTGTAAAATGGAATATTAGTGTTAACAAATAGAGCTGGAAAGAAAGAGTGGGGGGAGGGAGGGAAAGGGAGAGGGAAGGGGAGGGAGGGGAAGGGGGAGGAGGTGGAGGAGGAGGAGAAAGAGAAGGAGAAGGAGAGAGAAAGGGGAGAAGAAAAAATATTTTACTAGAAAATATGGGGTTGCTTTCCCCATTTCACAGACCTAAAAATGCATTCCGTTTCTTGCAAGTTGGTTAAATGCCCAGTTTCAAACTGGGGTAAATCTGAAGGATAGATGAGCTCTAAATTGTTAACTTGTTAACTTAACTTATTCATAAGGTTGTAAATATGTTGCTGGGCAAAGAAATAATAATGAAATGTATGGATAAGATGTTCAACAATATGTATATAAAAACTAGAATATTACTTACTTTGAATTTCTTGTATGGGGACAACAGCTAAAAAGACTCTTTATTTTGGTGGAAAGCTTCTAATTAATCCGATCTAAAACTTTGGTTGGAAGACATGACTACACTATCTAGGAATTAATTTTCTGTCAACACTATGATAAACTGGATTTATGTGTTTCCGTGTAGGTAAGTTTTAACTTGTTATTTTAGATGTATCAATGAATCTATAATTGTTCCGATACTTATTATTACTATTTTCCTTCTTAGTCCATTAATTCATTTCATTTACTGATTTTATTCTTTTATATTATCATTTATAATGGTACTTTGTATTTTTTAAAAAATATAGGTATCACTGGATTTTAGATATGATTGTTAATAGAATCTGCATGCTAACATATACCAGAACATATCAATTGCTATTATCACTTAAGTATTCATTCTTCAGAAATATAGATTTCATTTTTAATAGTTTATCAATATTCCATGAACAGCATAAAAAAGACATGAACAGGATTTATTCTAAGGTATTTGTATTTTTGTCTGTGGTTTCTCTAAATCTAGTTATGCAGAATTATGTCCATGTGAAGATCTAGATATAATAATCACATTTCAATAACTAATTTCCATTCTTCATCTGCTGATGCAAACCATCCCTGTAGATTTACAGCTTGTTGAAGATTGATGACACCTATAATAAAACTTTGTACATTTGTACAACCCTACAAGTAAGACCTATTGATTCATTGTTATATTTCTGAAAGTAACTTCAGAAAATTAGATGGCTACTTATGATTTGGCAATAGTTTATGATTATTTGAATGCATTCATAGTAATTACATCCTTCTTAGACAACTATATTAATATATAATGTATGATATATAAAGACTAATAAACCAACCAATTGACTCATTAGTAGGAACACTTTTCCAAGGCTTGATAAACCTGCTCTGTTTGATCTCAGTGAGTCTTAGAATGATAGCAACAACAAATGTTTTAACATCACAACTGGTGTGGAATTTCTGGGTAAAATCACAGTGATGTTAAACTGGGTGTGGATTTGGCTACATTTTGGAGTTAGTATTTGACTGACAATGCTGAATTGCCAAATTATTTCTGTTTTTCACTCCATCTGCTGAAGTCTATTAATTCACATTTATGTCTTCATGTTAGCGCTTTTCTTTTCCAGATGGCGTATGCAAAAATCAAAGTCTTCATGGTGTGATATGAAATAGTAATGTCTAACACATTCTAAAATAAATTAAATCCACTATAATAAATTTTAAAAACAGGCAGCAAATCTGCACTTTAGAAAAGTTTCATTTTTAATTTTTTTTGTGTGTGGTAATGAAGTTCATTACATCTGGCTTTGATTTATAGCTTGATATAACATTAAAATGTTGTTTATTAGGAGCCTTTTCCTAATGGGGATTTTTCTAATTTGCCCAAATGAACAGAAGCTAAATAAAAGACAATTTAAGCAAAGAAATATAATCTCTGAATGGAAAACTTTGAATCATGCCCTATGGAAGTATGTATAGTGTAGAAGCATAGAGGTTTCCAGAATTTCAGGGCTTTCCCCTCTTTTGACCCAAAATATCAATATATAAATGGAGCATGAACTTACATAAATAAATGCTGGCAAATTCGTAGTTGTGATATGTAGACAGAGGGAAAAGAAAGTGATCATTTAGATTTTGTAAGGACCAATATTTGTTGTTTGTTTCTTTGATCAGTATTAGGCTACAGGACATGCTTTGGCAAATACTTATACTGTATATGTATTAAACTATAGTTTCTAGGTTTAATATATAAACAATGTAATTTTGATGAGAAAAAATGAAGTTAAGTTAAATTTAGAATTGGCATCCTAAAATGTTGGAAGATTGAAACAGACATCTTTTAATTGTGACTTTTACTCAACCATAATATAGTAAGAACAAAGAATGGTGAAATCCTTCCATGAAAACTGTTGCTGAATGTCTTCAGTGGTTTTAAAAGGATTTTAAGATGAGCCGTGGCAGCGCAGAGTGCAGTACTGCAAGCTATTTCTGCTAACTGCCGGCTGCCAGCAGTTTGGCAGATTGAATCTCGCCAGGCTCAAGGTCGAAACTCAGCCTTCCATTCTTCCGATGTCGGTAAAATGAGTTTGTTGGGGGCAATATGCTAACTCTGTAAAACCACTTAGAGAGAGCTGTAAAACATTGTGAAGTGGTATATAAATCTAAGTTCTATTGCTATTGCTATTTCTGCCTGAAATAGGACCTATATACTTTCTTCGAATCTTATGATTTTCTCGTGCTATCTCTCCAATATACAAGTGCTCAAAGTTATCTTTGGAATGTCTTATCAGATTAATTGATAATGCAGATTCCAGGCAAAAAAATGGTCCAATTTATATTTAATTCTATTAATACAGTGGGTCAGATTGAATTTTAATTCATTCGGTTAATTGAACTGATGATTGAACTGCAGAAACCTCACTTCTTGCAATGTATTCCCAAAGAATAGCTGTCTGGACTATAACTAGGTAATCCCTTTCTTCCAGTGAGATTTTGCTGACTTGATTTCACCTTCTGGCCACTGAACTTGACATTATCACCTTTGAGGTGTCTAGTTCACCATGAATTTTCAATGGAATTCCAAGTAGTGTATTCCTCTTCTAACAGACAAATCTAGAGAAATGCCAGAGCTGTGACAGTTACAGTGCTGAATAATGTATACGAGCGGACTAAAGAGAGTGTAGAACAAGAACGTAATTCATTCAGAAGTTTTTGCTTCTGCATAAATTCCACTGAAAGGACAATGATTCTCTGATCATTTTAATATGAAATTAAAAAAAAGCTTTGGCATAAGAAGTTCATTTTGGTAGTTGAAATAGTAAATAGGAACTAACAATCCACTTTTTCTTTTTCTCAGACAAGAAAAAATGCTAAATGATTCATTTTTCAAAGAACGTTGTATAACATTTTAAATTTCGTTAGATTAATTGTGGCCTAGAAATACAAATACCTCACACTACTTTCAGAGGACATCAATGCCAAGTAGAAGTCACTTTTTAGGATACACAGCAGGAAAATACGATTTCTGTTATGAAAGTTTTCTGTTTGTATTTTTGTTCAGAAAATAGGCACTCTCTATATTATATGCAAACATATGAGAAAAACATTCAGATTCAACATGTTACTGAAAAAATACAAATATATACAATACAAAAAAAAGTCAATGCCAATTCTTGCTTCTTGATATGAAAGATCACCTGCTCCCATTTCAGTTTGCTCCAAATCATAGTTATCACACATTGCAATCATTTAGAGGGCTCCTCACATGACTGCCAACCTAATGAAAAAATGATATCAGATTAAATCTTGAAGCTGCAGTCATGAAATTTCTGCCAGCCATTTAATGGTTACAATTTTTAAAAAAATGGTAAATAGATTGTTTATTAATTTTATCTCTGTATTAATTCTACTTTTGGTTCCAATTCCAAAGTATTTCATGTCTTAACTCAACTTTGAGATTCAGTATTTCCAGATGTTTATATGGTAGTTCATTAGAGGAGGTAAAATGTCTATGACTTTATGAGTTTTTACATTATCTTTTTATTTCTGGGTAGACTTTAAACTTTAGATCATCTCAGAATCTCTTGTCTTTCTTGAAAAAAAAATACTTCGATAGTTTGAGCTCTATCTGGTTTTGAATTCCTAAAATGATTTAGCACAGGTTATTTTATATTTTACTACACAGCCTGAATTGTCTGTCTAGTGCTTTAGGATGACTTCGGATGATTTATCAACAACCCATTCACATGATGATAAGCTCATCATGGGCAAGCGTTTCTTTATACTGATTGCTACTGTTTGCACAAGACAGAACAAGGCTATCCTGGGGAGAGTCAGCCCATAATGAATGCTTCAATCAGCATGTCATGTGATAATTGTAATCATCACACAAATAGCATCAGCAGTGGATTATCTCTTTCCATTTCTAAAAGCTTTGATCATTTTAGAGCAGAGGAAGCATTTACAAATGAACATGTCTTTTTTTTGGGGGGGGGGGGGTTTATCAGTTCATGTGCTATTTGGGAAATTCTTGGGTGCAATTTAAGTTGCCCAGTTTATAAGCTATTCAAGAACCTGGCTATAGCAATTTCCATAAATATTAATTCTGGGATAGGGAGGGAGAATGGATGATAAATACTGAAGATGCTTAAATAAATTAGGGATACATATATTTCAAGTCAAATGGCATAATCCATGAAAATGGAATCCAAGACATAATTAAGAAACCTACTAATACATTACTTTGTATGTGTGTGGGGGGGTGGGGCTTGAAAAACTATGAAAATGCTTATTTGGGAGATGCATATTTTTTTAAAAAAATCCATTAGAGATCTTTATTTTACATGCAAAAGATGAATGCAAACAGATACACATTAGGTAAATATATAGTTGAGGAAATACACGTTAGGTAAAGCCATGTACATCAATTGGCAATTGTTAAAACTTTGATCCCCAAACATACAGTGTAATAAACTAATCCTTGAATGCAAGAATTACTGTATATAATGTAAGCACTTTTATCAAATGGATGGAAGAAACATTGCCAAAGATTTTGAGATGGTCAAGCCCAAATATTATGTCACATTCAGAAAGCACAAGACAAGATTTGGCATAGTAATTGTTTGTGGGTGGCAATGAGTAGATGGCAATATGATAGGGAAATTCATTGCTGTTGGAACTACTCTTAGTTTTTATATATACCTCTTTCCATGTTAATGGATAAAGTTCTAGCTGAAATGTACAATTTCAAATGATTTTTGTATCAATTGGCACTTAAGATTTTTCCCTTCTAAATTTTGTTCACTAGATCTTAGTGCACAAAAATAGGGCATGACTTTTTTTTTATCTCTGCTTCAGTTATATAACACTTCGAGGCAATTTGTTCTGCTGATAGACTGAATACTGTACTCTTTCCCTGACATAACATTCTTGTGGCCCCATTCCTTTTTCAACGTGGAATAAAAAAAGCCAATTCCCGAGCCTATAAAATGCACATAAATAAAATTTCCAAACAATAAAGAAACGCTGATCACATCTCTGCTCTAATAAACCAATAAACTATTTCCAGATATTCCCCTCTCCCCATCTATTCATTTCTTTTCTTATTTTTAAATTCCATTTTATCTGAACTAAGAAGAGGTTTGCTCCACCCTGTTCTTTACTTATAACGCATGGGATAAAAGTATTCTGTACACCCATAGCAATTGAGAAATACTTAATTGCTATATTCTTTGGGAAATATTCCATTGTCTTCTGTCTGGTAAGTGAAAGTGAAAGAAGAATTGTGGCTTGTCGGTATATAAATATATGTGTTACTTCACACAAGAAAGTTGGAAGCTCAGTCTAGATATCTTCTAAAAAGAAAGAGAGAGGTCATTTTAAAACCACTGTTTTAAACTCCACAGACTCTTTATTTCATACAAACACTATTTAAAAGTCACATCTATTGCCACTGTAATTCAGGTGACTAGTTAAAATGGTTGCCATTTTATTACACTTTTTTAAACTTCTCTGGTCTTAGATGACACCATAACCAAAGTGAACACCCATTATAAAACTAAAGACTGAGGAAGAGATGAAGGGGAAGAGAAATGAAATGCTTAAAAAATAGTATATATACCATTTTCACCAATCCTATGGAATGAAATTCCCCTGAGATCTATATAGTTCCCATCCTGATGGTGTTTAGAAAAGCCCTAAAACCTGACAATTCTCTCAGGCTTTAGCATAAGGTGCCTACAAGCACCATCTCACCTTTATTGAAGAAGATTGATATATTGTATTATGGTGTTGCTTTCTATTGCTCTTGGGTTCTTTCAGTTATTATGTGCCTTTAATTTGTTTGTCAGCTTCCTATTTTCAGTTTCTTTGAAGCTTGTTATCAACTGACATAATCGGGGGGGGGGGGCATTTGGGACAGGAAGGTATGAAAGAATGGGTTCCCAAAACATTGGAACAGAAACTGATTGGACTACACTCTGGGGGAGGAGGGTTTTGGACATTGGGGATTGCTTTCAATATATGATTCTCAATTGGTTATCCTTCATATGACTTGTATTCACTCTGTACTCATCATCTCTAATAAAAGTACTGTTCTTTCCTAAGGAGCAGGCTGATATCAGTCTGAAAGTTTTTTTTTTTTACACCGGCCACAGACTGCTCCCTAGGAAAGACTGACCCTTAACTCCATAGGTGTTAGAGAAAATATACTTTTACTAGAGAAGCTGAGTGCAGCATGAGTGAGTCAAGCTCTGAAGGAAAACCTCGTGAAAGTCATATATTGAAAGCAATCCTCAATGTCCAAAACCCTCCACCCTGTGAGAGTAGTCCAATCAGGTCCCTTTTCAATGTTTTGGGAACCGCCTGAGACACCACTGTAAATTCCTTTGCCAGGGCTGGTGTCCTTGAAGGCAGAAATATGGCTCAGTTTGGCACCTCTGGTTCCTGTTGGTGTCCATACCTCACAAATTCCCACAGCATTCTTTCACATCTCCAGTACTTTTCCCTTCCCAAATGTCCCCTTTCCAGTTATGGCAGTTGCTAGCAAGCTAGCATTGTGTTTCTCTTGGTTTTTTTTTTTTTTTTTTTTGTTTTATTTTCTCTATTACTGTTCTGTTTTATATTGTGATTTGCCCAGAGTTTTTCTGGAGTCAGGATGTACCAAAATTGAATTAAATTAAATAAATCACTCAATAATCAATGTGTACTTAAGCATATAATCTTTATCTTTGAAATTAAAGCAGGCCCATCAGAGATAGAACGTTTAACATACAATCATTAATGAGCATTTAAAGTATCACTGCAATTGTAACAGGTAATAATTATTGTATGAGGAAAATCTTCCAGTTTTGAAACACTGATTCAGGCTTTGTGATCTCTGGCCCAAAAGACTCTTAGCTGGTATATTGCATAATTAGCAGATTCCTATAGAAGAAGAGCATAAATAGTGTTTTGAATTACATGCTACACCCAGACAATTCTATACATACATAATCCCTATTTATAATATCTTCTTTTTTAAAAAATAAAATATGGTAACTATGATACTTTTAAAGTACATATGAAGTAATAGTAATGCACAAAAGTGAAGTTTAATTTTTAAGACTGCTGCTGAATTCTTCTGGTACTTACTCATATTGCAATTATTCTCAAGAATAAATCTTCCATATGACATAAAATAATGGTTTGATTTTCACTTTCTTTAATTTATTAGTGATGTTTCTACTTACTAGATATTACTAATATCTGTATGTCATCCGCACTGTAAAAATCCTTTGGAAGAGATGCTTGAAAATACAACAGTCATGCATAAAAAAAAACCTCTTCTTTTCAATCATTAAAGCAGATTCATATTTTTCAGGTTGCTTTGGACTATCTCTACATCTAAGTGTATGCTAAACCACCTCACTGTGTCAGTAAGTTGCCAAAAGATAAAGCCAGTTCTTACACAAAACAAAACAAAACAAAAATATTCAAAATATGAAAATCACGTATGGGCTTTCTGTATATATCTGAGTTGCACAGATGACTTTTAAAAAGGTGAACTTTTGAGGTCTTTCACAACTGTTGTGTGATCTCTGGCAACACCACTATTCCAATAGTACTCAGAATCCCTGCATACCAGTGGTGAAATCTGAACCAGTTTGCTACCGGTTCACTGGCTGTGTGATGTGTGTGCATGTGCAGTGCACACCAAACACACGCTGCACATTTAAAAATCTAGCACTTCGGTTGAACCAGTAGTTTAAAAAGCAGTATGCACCAAAAGGAGGCTTGGGAAGGTAAGTAGAATAGTGAGGGGGAGGAACAGCTGTGCAGCGCAGTTTAGCTTCACTAGAAAGCAGGAAATCCTGCTTCTAGCAACGCTAAACCGCACGGCACAGGTGATCATCAGTTCGTAGCTTTTTTCAACTACTGGTTTCACTAAACTGGTAGCTAACTACCGGTTCGACTGAACAGGTAGGTTTTTTTTTTTACTATCAGTTCACCAGAACCAGTAGTTTTTGTCACTACTGGTTCATCCGAAATGGAGCGAACTGGTAGCATTTCACCCCTGCTGCATACTTTTCCATTTCAAATAGGAGTGATAACAATTAAACTTAATAGGGAAGATCTGTAAACCCTGTGTCTACCAGAGCTGCTGCCATGAAAAGGGAATGTTAAACATGAATTGATTTTAAACACCCTGGATGTACCATATTTCCTTTAGAAAGTTGTCCTGGATTAATTGCTTACTGACTCACCTAGTATAATATAGCTTCAATTTACAATCTGCAACACAGACACAAAGTGAAATTCATGATTTCTGTGGAATTTTGTAATTTTTCCTAAGAAGCAAAATGTTCACAAATGTTAGATAAATCAAACCAGCCAGTTCTATAAAGCTGAACATACATATGCAGCTGCAGTAGAGCAGACAAAGAGAAGCAGTGAGGAACTATCAGAAACAATATGCTGGATGATTGTCTCTTAAGATACTTTCTTCATCTCTTCCTGCTAGCAATCAAGAAATGGAAGATTGTTTGTCACAGCCAGAGTTCTGAGTAAAAGTGCACCCAAGTGCCAACAGTGAATGTATGGGAGTAATGTAGGGCATTCTGTACATTTTTGGTTTGTTCACTTCAAATGCATTACAATATGTGAAAAGGCATTGATTAATGACATCTCATCAGCTGTCCTGCTGAAACCTCCATTTTGAGGAGAATGTCAACCATTGCCAGCTGATATCTTAAATAAGTCAATTTCTTGCAAATGGCGTGGGTAGGATGCCATTATTATTAAAGTCGGGGTCCTCAATTATACAAATTGTACAGAATAATTCTGAAACAGTTAACAATATTATGACCTGAGGGATCCTTGATGCTCTCTGAGCTTGCTTGTTTTCTTGCAGATGTTTCATTACCCTTATAAGGTAAAATCATCTGTGCTAGTGATATTATGACCTGTTGCATATCATATCAGGACATGGAAAATAGATCTGAGTTAAATAAAGGCAGCTTCTGACTGAATTTTGGCAAGAAAAAGATGGAAACACCAGACATGGTCAGTCATAACCTCATAGCTAGCACTTTCCCAGACTTTGGGATCAAGTTGCGTAAATTCCCCAGTAGGTGAGTTATAAAGGTTTTGAGTTCTTTTCACCATTTTATTTAGTAATAAATAATTAATTATTTAATAAGTTATTTCTGTGAAATGAAAGGGTACCTAAGAGGTTGTGGGTGCAGAAAACGATGGAAATACTCAAACCTTACTTTTCCCCTTCCGTTGACTATTCTTGAAAAAACAATGAGATCCTAGAAGAAATTGGTCTTTATTTCTCCCAATCCATAACACAATTTTATTAATTATTTCCACAACTTCCAATGGCAATTCATTTCATTCCATATCATTAGATAATGATAAATGGACCTGTCAGAATGCAAATGCAAAGATGGTACAGAAGAGCAAAGCTATAACTCAAGTTACCTGACATTCTATCTGAAATGGATTTGAAATAGGATTAAACGTCCAACTGGGCACAACCTGTCAGATTGTCAGATTAGGTCAGATTTTTCCTATAGCCTTCGTATCAAACATGTAATCAGTTCTAATGAACAGTACATTGGATTTAAAAAAAAAAACCTTAAAAATAAAAGTTACAATTAAAAATGCCCAGAGTGATGCAGTAAAAATGGAAGAGGTGCAGTATTTTGGATTCATGGCAAAAAGATAATTCAGAATTCTCAGGTTACAAATATAGAATATATTTGAAATTATTTGGGCAATTGCTCTTTTCACCACATTGCATAGCCATCCGAAACAGCTTTTTGCTTCTAAATTGAAGACATTTCATCATTCTTTGTGAGAGCTTCCTGTTAAATTTCAATTTTAATCTCTTCATACTGATAATAATTAAAATAATTAGAAAAGTTATATTTATACAGGTACTTTCTGTCTTCCACTATGAGTAAATTACCAGAGTTTACACTAATGGCTATCTTCTAGATAAACCCTTGAAAGAAAATGGATGGTTTGTCACTTCCACTTGCTACAACTTTTACAATGAGACTAAGTTTTACGCAATGTAATATGTCATCTGTTCCCTGAGTTATAGCATGGGTCTTATTTTATGCTCTTTTTTTGTTCTGCTTTTGATTGACTGTGTTTCCTGCCTTCTTTTGTTTCCCAGTTTACTACTCACTAACCTGGAAGAAATGGACAAAATATATAGCCAATCAGAAAACAGTATCATGTTTAAAGGTCATGGCAATAAAACACTGTTCCATTTTGTAGATTACATTACTTATTTTAATTCAACCATTGACGAGGCTTGCATCAAGGAGGAAGAAATTTAAAAACCATTTTCAGAATAACTATACAAGGTGGCTTCTTTTGTGAAAAATAATAGCCTCAATTCAACATTCACTTACTTCCTGTTGATTTCCTGCCGTACTATGTATAAGATTGCCATTCACGTTATTTTATGCTTTGTAATTCTGTAGTTTTATCTAAGTTTTATCTAGTTTTATCTAACTGCATATTTTCAAAATTCCCTAGAAATCTGTAGGCATTAGAAGATGCTTTGGAGACACAACTTCTAGACTAGCCGTGACCAATTGCTGATGATTATTACAGCATATTTGTCAGTCTTGCTTCTGCTTATATGCCTTCATTTGAAAAAAAGTGCATCATTTTGGAGGAAGTCTGTTCTATCTACTGAATGAACAACTTCCACTATCTGGTTCATGTTTGATTTGTGCTCCACCAAGATACCTAGATTTTTTTTCACACACATTGATGCCCACTATGTTCCTTCCATCTATATTTAAGCATTTGCTTTTTCCTATTGTTAGACTTAGAATAACTTTATTGTTACTTTGAAAGTACACTAATTGGCATACATTAAAATGTATTTTTGTTGCATGCAGCTATAAAAAGTGTCCTTCTCTAATATACACTACATTAACATGAAGGAAGGAAGGAAGGAAGGAAGGAAGGAAGGAAGGAAGGAAGGAAGGAAGGAAGGAAGGAAGAAAGAAAGAAAGAAAGAAAGAAAGAAAGAAAGAAAGAAAGAATTATGCCTATACCCACATCTATTGTATGACACAGAGAAACAACACAGTTTAGTTTGGATGTATACATGTACATGGCGAGAGAAACAAATCTTGCAAGTTTACCAGACAGATGGCATAGGGAACAACCTGTTACAGAATCTGGTAGTCCTTCTAGAAAAACATTCAAATGTAGAACTTTGCATTCATCCCTGTTGAAAATAATCTTCCTAATTCCTGTCCATTATTTCTTTCAGGAACCTCCCAAATTTTTATAATGTCCTCTAAGATTTGTATGCCTTCTCCCTATATTTGCTTCATCTACAAATTGTATTTTCTAATCCCTGCTTAAACTCATTTATATGCATTGAACAGTAGAGGCTCTAGAATAGACCCCTGCATACTTCACTCATCATCATTCCAGTTTGATGCAGAGCTGCACAATGTACATTCACTAGTATGATCGTTGAACTAGTTTGGTATACATCTATCAATAGCAATGGCCAATCACATGTTACCATCTGCCCTATTATTATTTCAAGTGAAATTTTCATCTGTTTGGCTAAGGCTACTGTCTTCCCTGCATCAGCTAAATTGTTTACACTATAAAAAATGGAAATCAGGTTAATGTGGCATGATTATTTTTTTCTTAAAGCCCTACTACATTCTTTTCCAAATATTCACACTCAACTGCTTAACATTCGGTTTCTTAAATTTTGCCCAGTGTCAATGTTAATCTGACAAGTCTATAGTTAGCCCTCTTTTTTCCCTTTTAAAAATATGAACAACCGTCTCAATCTTCAATCATTATCACCATACATATTCATAAAACTGATACACTGATTGCGCAAAATGGGAATAATACAATATTCAATAAATGCTTCTTCTGTATTTTATAGATGTGTACTTATCTCTATGAATACATTAAACACTGATTCTCAATATATTTCATTTCCAAGAAAGAAATGAATCTGAACTTGGTGTGACTCACAATTTTTTAAAAAATTAACAGCGAAACATTATAGTACCAAATACTTTCATTTACCTAGGATGATAATTCATTTCAATTATGTTTAATTCTGGTGAGTTGGAATCCTGGGGAAATGATGTTATTACATCACAAAGAGTAATCAAATTTATTATATGGGAAAGAAATCAGAAATAACAATTTAAAGGTCTTTATAGCTCTGGATAATTCATCTCAATTTATGCTGTGGTTTGTGTAAAAAGGATTGGAAAAGGTAATCGCTACACATCACAGAAATGCTTAACTGTAAACCAACAACCAAAAGACAAACTGATTAGTGAATTCAATTCCACTTCTTAGATGGAAAAGTAGTTGGAATGTACATACGTATACTTTGACCATGATGTTAATGTCTATAAGTATAACAATGTTGTTGTCGTTAGTTGTGAAGTCATGTCCAACCCATCGCGACCCCATGGACAAAGTTCCTTCAGGCCTTCCTATTCTCTACCATCCCCGGAGTCCATTTAGGCTCATGCCAACTGCTTCAATGACTCCATCCAGTCACCTCATTCTCTGCCATCCCCTTTTTCTTTTGCCCTCAATCGTTCCCAGTATTAGGCTCTTCTCCAGTGAGTCCTTCCTTCTCATTAGGTGGCCAAAGTATTTGAGTTTCATCTTCAGGATCTGGCCTTCTAAAGAGCAGTCAGGGTTGATCTCCTTTAAGACTGACCCGTTTGATCGCCTTGCAGTTCAAGGGACTTGCAGAGTCTTCTCCAGCACCATAGTTCAAAAGCCTCAATTCATTGGTGCTCAGCCTTTCTTATCGTCCAACTTTCACAGCCATATATTGCAACTGGGAAAACCATAGCCTTGACTATATGCACTTTTGTTGGCAGGGTGATGTCTCTGCTTTTTAGTATGCTGTCTAGATTTGCCATAGCTTTCCTCTCCATGAGCAAGCATCTTTTAATTTCTTGGCTGTAGTCCCCATCTGTGATGATCTTAGAGCCCAGGAAAATGAAGTCTGTCACTATCTCCATTTCTTTTCCATCTATTTGCCAGGAATTGAGACAGCCAGATGCCATGATCTTAGTTCTTTTATTGTTGAGTTTCAAGCCAACTTTTGCACTCTCCTTCTTCACCAGCATCAAGAGGCTCTTTAGGTCCTCTTTGTTTCTCGCATTAGAGCATATCTGAGGTTGTTGATATTTCTCCCAGCAATCTTAATTCCAACTTGTGATTCATCTAGCTCTGCCTTTTTCATGATGTGCTCTGCATATAAGTTAAATAGGCAGGGTGACAATATATAGCCTTTGTCGAACACCTTTCTCAATTTTGAACCAATCAGTGGTTCCGTGTCCAGTTTTCACTGTTGCTTCTTGACCCGCATATATGTTTCTCAAGAGACAAATATAGATGGCCTAATACTCCCATCTCTTTAAGAACTTGCCACAATTTGTTGTGATCCACACAATCAAAGCCTTTAGCATAGTCAATGAAGCAGAAGTAGATGTTTTTCTGGAAATACCTAGCTTTCTCCATGATCCAGCGTGTGTTGGCAATTTGATCTCTAGTTCAACTGCCTCTTCAAAATCCTATCTGTACTTCTGCTAATTCTTGGTACACATGCTGCTGGAGTCTACCTTGTAGGATTTTGAGCATAACTTTGCTAGCATGTGAAATGAGTGCAATGGTGCAGTAGTATAATATGTGCATTTAATTGAACAGAATTCTAAACATACATATGTACAAGCATTACATGATCTTCTTGTATACCATTTGAAATATATTTACTTATAGTAATCAAACTATATGGATTAAATCTTACATTTACATGGCAACCATCTGCCCTGTTGCACTGTATGGCTAATGCTGGGCAATAACAACAGGGACCAAAGGCTATCTCCATGCCATGGAAATACAAATGCTCCATTGGATATTGAGCATCTCCCTTCTTGACCATATCACAAATGACACCATTCAACAACATTTTGGTGTGGCACCAATTATAAAGAAGATGAGAGAAGGCCGACTCCATTGTATGGACTTGTCCGGGGAGCAGCACCTTCAACCATGGCCAAGACTGCCTACCAGCTAGAAGTCAATGGCTGGCAACCTCGCAAGCATCCAAAACAGAGATGGCAAGACACCATCAACAGATATGCAAGCTGCAGACCTGCACCCTGGAGATGCAGCTGACCATGCAAAGTGGCTTTCAATGATCCAAAAAGCAGATCCTGCACTTGCAAGAATACGTTAGGAAGAAAAGAATCAAACTATATGGATTGTTTTTACTAGAATGTTAAATATAGTATTGTGATCATTTCAGTGATATTAATGTTCTTTTAGTAACCCTCTGTGGATGGTGGACTTAGAAAAGGAGAGCACAACTATGTCAGTGATTTTTTTTTAACAGCCAGGCCTCCTTTAATATCTCAAAAATGGCTGACCATCATGACTTCTGCTTAGATGCAGTACAGATCCTCACAAAGCAAATTATCGTAGAATGTAGCTTAATTGGAGCAGCTGCCTAAACAATCAAGGCAGCTGCTGGTACATCTTTCCAACTTGTGCTTGCAAAGAGTTTATAGTGAATACAGAGCTGAGCAATGGCTCCAAAGGAAAAGGTCAGTTTCTGAATAGCCAAAAGGTTGTTCTTGTCTTCCTTATGCTCAATATCTTGTTCTTTTAGTCTCTGGTGACGAGTTCATATTATGCAATAACGTTTTGTGCTATCACTTCTACTAGTCCTGCTGCACTCCTAATTGTTTCAAATCATTTTTAATGCATTTTTTGCAATGCAAAACAAAACAATGAACAAAAAGAAATTTAAGCATAGTAATATACCACGTATCCAAATGATAATCTAACAGTTAGGATACAATATCACAGCAAACAAAAATAAACGCTATGACTAAAAAAATCTGTACATAATTTAAATATACCACATCTATGTTTAATAACAAATTTACAAGATCACATATAAAAACTGTGTGTTCTTGTAAAATATAATGAAAATTGGTAATATTGTATCATTTTCTTTATTTAGATAAAAACGATTTTCAAAAAAGTATGAAGATAACCGCGCATAAAATACAGGACATATATTTGTTAAGTATCATACCATTCTGTTTTGTCTCTACTGAGGAAGCCATAATTACTCTTCCAAAGGATACTTCACAATCTCAGAGACTTTCAAGCCTTCTAGGATATGATGCAGTTTTCCTTCCAGGCTCTTATATTCTTCAGGATCATTTGATTGCTGACTCTACAGACAAATTGAACTGACCATAAGTCTTGTTTTACCTTGTCATTCTACTCTTGACATGCGAGATATCCACCCAATTCAATCTGCCTCATCCTTGTCTGGGAATGCTTATTATTTTCCTGACAAACATTATATTCATTTGTCCTTTCTTATATACATGGAACAGTTGGACAGCTATCAAAGGTCAGATTGTTTCTTTATCAAATATTAATCAAAATTTGATGTTATATTTAGGCAAGAAAGTTGTGTAGTTGGCAAGACTAATACAGATTAATGTTATTCTCAGTACATCAACGTTTCTCCAAATGAAAGGGGAGGCAGAGTCAAAAGAGGTCCAGCCATGTTAATATATATCAGCTTAATTCTGAACATTACTTCTCTTCCTTTTTTTGCCCATGGGACCACAGCACTTTTATTACAATTCAGCTAACTTAAAAAGATTTAAATCAACATTTATTTAGGCCTACTTCATTCTTAAAAGCAGATCAAACATCGGTGGGATCATAATGTATGGACCTTTATTCCCAAGTTTGCATTTTAGTTGGGGCATACACGAATGGGACCATATGACCATATTTTGTATGCAGGATCCAATCTGAGTCAGTCAGGTTTATTCGTCCAAGCTTTGGACTTGTGCTGGAGCCCATCCTCAGGGAATTTTTCTCTCCAAAATGTGTGTGAACGCTTGGAAGAAGTGACTGGCTCAGATTGGATCCTGCAATATTATCCTGGGACCCATATAATATATTTGCCTTCATTCACAAGAGATACAGGTAAACTAGTGCTTCAAACAAATGTTGTATGTCCATTTCTAAGACTGTCATGTGGAGGGCAATGATGACTAATATGTCCCTAGACACTTTGCCAAACCAATCAGTAATTTTGCAAATTA
Organism: Arizona elegans; assembly: GCA_022577455.1. NCBI lineage: Eukaryota > Metazoa > Chordata > Lepidosauria > Squamata > Colubridae > Arizona > Arizona elegans. Next base: position 30,127,933 of record JAKOOJ010000009.1, on the reverse strand, counting down.
TTGCCTGACGAAATTTATTATTTATTTATTTTATTACATTATTTATATGCCGCCATTCTCCCGAAGTACTCAGGGCGGTGAACACAAGTTAAGAAACAAGTACAATAAAATCCCATTTTAAACCAAATAACTAATTAATAGTAAATAATAAAACCCAGAATCAGAGTCAGCCTATTTGTTTGAACAGCCAAGTCATCAGGTCGCGATGAAAGGAACTGAGATCAGGAGCTGTCTGGAGCTCAGTAGGTAATTCATTCCAGAGGGTGGGAGCACCCACAGAGAATGCCCTACCGCTGGGCACACCAAGACGACATTGGCTCGCCATCAGAACCCCGAGGAGAGCGGCCCTATGTGAGTGAACAGGACAGTGAGATGCAGGCAGGAGAAAGTCCTGCAAATATCCCAGACCTAAGTCATATAGGGCCTTATTGGTGAGAACTAGCACCTTGAAGCGGACCCAGAGAACCACTGGTAACTAGTGCAGCTCATGCAGGAGGGTTGTTATATGGGAGTAACAAGCGGCTCCTGTAATAACCTGTGCGGCTGCATTCTGGATCAGCTGGAGTCTCCGGGTGCATCTCAGGGGCAGGCCCATGTAGAGGGAATTGCAGTAATCCAAGCGGGAAGTAACCAGAGCATGAGTGACTCCTCCCAAAGGCAGGCTCCTCAGAGGCAAATTTATCTAACCTATAGTGCCTGACAAAAGAGGAAGGAGAAGTCCAAGTAGCTGCCCTGCAGATCTCAAGTTACGAAGCCCGGGAGGCCCAGGCAGCTGTAGTCACAGCACTTCTAGTAGAATGGGCTGTCACATTAGTAGGCAGCTGCAAAGACGGAGTTCGTATGCCGTAGTAATCATAGCTCGGATCCAACAACCAATCATTGAAGAAGTCACTTTGTGCCCTAAAGAAGCAGGGAGAAAAGAAATGAACAAAGATTCTGTCCGAAGAATATCAGCAGTCCTCTCAAGGTAGATCTGAAGAGCCCACCGGACATCCAACGTGTGTAATTGGTTCTCCAATGGATTGGAAGGACACGGGTAGAAATCTGGAAGAACCAGATCCTGCAAACGATGAAAGGGAGAGTTAATCTTAGGCACAAATGTAGGATCCAACCTGAGGACTACACGGTCCACGTGGAACACACACAAATCATCCCTGATAGACAATGCTGTGATCTCAGAAATGCGCTGCACCAAAGTTATCATGACCAGGAAGGACACTTTGCCGGATAAAAGTCGTAGACTTGCAGAACTCAGTGGTTCATATGGAGATCCCGTAAGAGAGTCCAACATCAGTGAAAGGTTCCAAGTGGGGAAATGATGTAGAACTGGAGGACAGAGATTCGATGCTCCTCGTAGGAATCTACGAATCAACGGATTATGCGACAATGAATGAGTGGAATTGTATGTCAGGATCAAAGAAATAGTGACCACTTGCTTCCGTAAGGTGTTGGGAGAAAGTCCTTTGCCCAACCCAGTCTGGAGGAACATCAGGACCTGCACCACCAAGCTCGAAGAACGGAGAATCCTTGGAGCTCACACCAAGAAGAAAAGGACATCCAAGTGGCTGAATAAATTCGTTCCGTCGATGATTGCTGAGATGCCTGGATAGTACGAATCACTGAGGCCAGGATGTGGTCCCGTCGCAGAGCGTCCCGTTCAACTGCCAAGCAGTCATCTGCAGCCACTGAGGCTCTGGGTGTACAATCGCCCCTTGGCTGAGGCAATCGGGGGTACACGGAATCATCCAAGGAGGACACACTGATAAATTCATGAGGTCCACAAACCACGACCTCCTCGGCCAATGTGGTGCTACAAGAACGATGTCCGCCTGTTCTAGCAGAAGTTTTTGAAGTACCCTCGGAATGAGGAGAATCGGTGGGAAGGCATACAGCAGGCTCTGAGGGCAAGTGGAGTGCAGGGCGTCCACAGCTTCCGCCTGTTGAGAATGGAAATGGGAGAAGCGGGGAAGTTTGGTATTCTGCTGGAATGCGAACAGGTCTACTTGTGGCATGCCAAAGCAATATGCAATCATCTGGAAGAAGCAAGGACGTAGACCCCACTCTGCGTGATCTATCCTCTGGCAGCTCAGTCAGTCCGCCGTCACTTTCGCCTCTCCTGGTATATGGTCCGCCTTCAACGAAGCCAGATGGTGCTCTGCCCAAAGCCCCAGTTGTTTGGCTTCCTGCATTAGAGACTTGGACCTGGTGCCACCCTGGTGATTCACATGGGCCTTGGCTGAGATGTTGTCGGTGAGCACCAGCACATGGGCACCAGCCACCAGTTGAAGAAAGGCTCAAAGTGCAAGGGAAATCACATGAAGTTCCAGCCAATTGATACTGTGAGCAGTGTCCGTGGCGGACCATGTGCCTTGAGTGACTTACGCCCCACAGTGAGCTCCCCAACCGAACTTGCTGATATCGGTGGTCACTATTACCCATTGAGGCTCCAGGAACAGGCAGCCTTTGGAAATCGCAGAGGATCGCCACCAGCGAAGGGACGCGAGCTCTTCCCTTGGAACTGCAATCCTGGCTGAAGAAGATCCCCTGCCCGCCTTCTGTAAAGGCAAGAGAAACCATTGAAGGTCTCTAAGGTGTAACCTGGCTCAGGGAACAATAGATATGGCTGAGACCATCTTGCCCAGCAGTTTCGAGAGTAGCAAAGGGGAAGCCCTTCTATCTTTTAAGACCCTGGTCACCAGAGATCTCAACCCAATTTGTCAATCTGGGGAGAGAAAAACCCTACCTTCCACAGAATCAATTATAATTCCTAAATGGAGAATTCTAGTCGAGGGTGCCAAATGACTTTTCTCTATGTTAAGAGAGAAGCCGTGTGAGGCTAGCGTCTGAATGGTAAGTTGGAGATCTGAAATGGCCTGCTGAGGGGAACTAGACATAATGAGGATGTCATCTAGGTAACATTGGAGACGAACGGCTCGAAGCCTGAGGTAAACGGCTAAAGCCGTCAAAATTTTGGTGAAGCTATGGGGAGCCGAGGAAAGACCAAACTGTAAAGCCCTGTACTGGTAGTGAACTCCAGCATAACAAAAATGAAGGAACTTCCTATGAGAAATGCGATTGGGGATATGGAGATATGCCTCCGTAAGATCTATTGAACAGAGGAGATCGCCCCTCCATACGCCATCCAGAATTGATTGCAAGGACTGCATTTTGAACCTTTGGTAGATTACAAATTGGTTGAAATGTTTAAGATCCAGAATAGGTCTCCACCCACCCGATGACTTCGGAATTAAGAAGACCCGAGAATAAAAACCCTGTCCAGCTTGATCTGTAGGCACTCATTGAATAGCTTTAATGGTGAGAAGATGACTAATAGCCGACTCCATAAGGGTTTGATGCTCGGCAATCTGAGACAGCGGACATCGAATAAAAGACAAAGGAGGGGTGGAAATGAATTCAATGGCCAGCCCTGATAGAATGGAAGCCCGGAACCAGCAATCCAAAGTAATATGCTCCCAAATCTTGGCGAAGAGACCCAATCTTCCGCCAATGGGAGGCTCCCTGGTACTACTAATGACAGTGATGGATGGAACGACCCCCTCCCCCTCGAAAGGGCTGTCTAGACTCATAAGGCCTCCCTCTGGGTGGTCTCTCCTGAAACCCTCTCTGTCTGGGGGCAAAATTACCAGTGTTATGGGAAGATCCCAAACCCCCATCCAGTGGTCTGAAGTGGGGCCGAGGTGGATAAGGAACAAAACAGGAGTCCCCTCTTCGGAAAACTGCAGGTAATATTTTTCTCTTATCTTTGGTTTCCACGAGGAAGGCTTCTAGGGGCTCCCAAAATAGTTTTGTGCCCGAAAAGGGGACTGACGCCAAACACAATTTATGTCTGGCGTCAGCCTGCCAATGGCAAAGCCACACTAAACGACGGGCCGCAATGGAGGAAGCCAAGGATTTAGCTGTAAAGAGGGCCACATTCAAAGTAGCATCTGCAGAGAACTGCACGGCAGCTACAATCTTGTTCAAGTCCTGCTTTAATCTTGAGTCGTCAGGGGAGAGTTTATCCTGTAGCTGGCGAAGCCACAGGAGAGTCGAGCGATTGAAGAATGAAGCAGTAGAGGCTGATTTGATGGCCCAGGCTGCTCCGAGATGAACCCGCTGAAGAATTTGCTCCAACCTGTGCTCTTCCAGCCGAAGGCCCTCTTCTGGATCACCAGGAACCGAGGTGGAGGTCAGCAAGGCTGCCACTGGTGCGTTGATAGAAGGCACTTGAAGCAGAGTGATAATTCAGAAGATACAGTGAAATTCTTCTTGTCAGTAGAGAAAGGAACCGGAGCCGAACTCGGTGAGTACCACTGCTTTCTAATGACATCCAGAAAAAGAGGTGGCATCGGAATGGCAGTCATCTGTTTAGGTGGTTCGGCAAACAATGGATTCAAGGAGCCTGGAGCTGGAGTAGGTTCTGGCTGCGAAGGAATCCCGAGCTGCGCTGTATTCACCGCCTTGAACAGAAGTGACTTAAACAGAACCTGTGGAAACAAGCCCGCGTATGCCGGTTGATCCGGAGGTAGGCCCTCATCCTCCGACAACTCCGGTTCCTGAAACTCCATTTCTTCCTCCACAGAGTGTCTACTGACATAGGACACTGATGGAGAATCCGAGCCTGCAAGTGAGATGGCATCTTCCATATCGACCCTGTCTGGCGAAGTTGAATGGTGCGAATGGACCGAACCTGCCTGAGCTGATCTGGCCATCAGAAAAAAATGAGAGGCCAGAGATTGTTGCACTGCTGCTGCAATCATACGTTGAATGTCCTCTGGACGTAAAGAGGCAGAATCATGGTCACAGGCCGGGCCAGCCTCTGTAGAGGCTCAGACCAGAGCAGAAACTATAGGTGGCTGAACCACTGACCCAGTGGGAGCGCTAGACTCCACAGTATTGATACACACCACCTGCGGTGGGGATCCCCATAAATCAGCTGGCTCAACTGACACTGGGAAGTCTTGCAGTGACATCTGATCCGGAGTCAGAGAAGGGTCACATATACATTCCTCTGGAGAAACCCTGGTTGTAGCAGAAGAAGCAAGACCCCTGCCCTTGGCTTTGACTACAGACTTCCGTTGAAGTTTTTCTTTGTGCTTATCCGAGACCTCAGACTGAGGTTTCATGGATACTCCAACCCCTTGTGCGTGGGTGGAACTTTCATGCTTAGAAGCTACTGACTGCTCTTGCACTGTGGCATGGTGGCCATGTTTTGATTTGGCCAGAGCCTTAGGCATGATTGGCCTTAACAGACAAAGAATGGAAAATTATACCCCATGAAAGGAAGGCAGCCCTCTATCAGGGGAATTTAAATGTCAAATGTAGTTTGTGGGAAATATGAGAGTGTGTCAGGTGCAGAATTGTCTGAACCTCAAGAGTAACCAGACCTGATAATCGTGGTTTAAAGGTGGGCAGGATATGTCCAAATACTAAGCAGTAAGTCTAGGGGAGTATAGCAAGCACAGTCCCAAAGGACTGGAGGCCTGATAAAAGCTCAACGTGCCGCCTTGCTTTTAACCCAAAATGGTGGCCGGAGCTATCACCCAGAGAGTGCGAGCAGCAGCATGTCTAAAACAGCTGAGACATGGCCCAGAATCATTAGGCAAAGAGCCAATCTGTAGAGAGCAGCCGATTTAGCATAAAGAATGCTCTTTGTGAAAATGCCGACAAGCGGCAAGAGTAGGGAGTGCGAAACTCCACTCCAAAGCTGGCGCTAGCTCAATCAGCTGAGAGGCGGCTAAAATAACAGCAGCAGAGTTCTGATATTACAGCCGAGAAAAGCCGCTCTTGAGCAAAGGGTCCAACCAGGGTAGCTCTCTTGGGAACGTGAAGTCTCCCTTCAAAACAGCAATAAGCCTCAATCAGCTGAGAGGTGCCTGGATCAAAAGCCGACAAAACAGCGAGAGGCAGGGAGCGCAAAAACTCCACAGTTGGATAAGCAGCTGGCGGTTATAAACTGGCTGCCCGAAGACAGCAGGGAGCGCAAAACTCCACAAGGATAAACCGCTATCCAAATGACAGGTCCCTACCGGCAAAGCCGGTGACTTCGGATCACCCCCGGGAGCGGAAAGCTCCACTAAAGTACAGAAAAACTGACTAGTTCAATGTAATAGAAGAACTGTTTCAATGAGGCCTCAGTTGGAATTCGAGGTATACTGAGGTAATTTTTTATCAGAAATTTTAGCAAAACAGAAGAATGGTCACGTACGAAGTCCAATGTCAAATCCGAAAAATCAGGTAAGGAGGAAAATATATGTCAGCGTCTCAGAACTGATATAGAAAAGGGAGGAGAAGCCTGAACTTTTGCCTGCTAAATCCCTTTGAAGATTCGGTCTCCTTGGAGATGGGGAGGGGGGAGATATTCCTGTGACCTGACGAAGAAGAAATCAGGAAAGTGACTTGGAAGATAGCCAATGAGAAGCAGAGAATTGGGGATCGGAAAGGGAGGGATTGGGGGGCCAAAGGTCAGTACTGACCGCGAAAAGAGTCAGGATCAGATTGCTGTGCTCAAATAAAGAGAAAATTTCCTTAAAGATTGGCAGTTTGGAAGTTCATTTATTTTGAGATAGCATCGAAACCTGACAATATACTCTAACGCTGAAAGCTGTCAGAGTGAGCTATCCACACAACTGTCCAGTCTGATGGAGTAAGCAAAAAGCTGGGAGCCCCTAGCAACAGGGGCGGAATTTAACTGATTTGACAGGCTCAGTCTCTCATTCTGACCAATGAGCACAACCCACGTCAGGCTGCTGTCTCCACCTTCAATGGAGAATGGAAAAGTTGCTCTTATGCTCTTGCTGTCAAATAATTTGCATCTTTTGGTACAAAATTGGTGATTGCAAAACATCTCTCACTTTTGTCCTTCATTTGATTTATTTTGATTTCCCGTAGCACATGTTGTATAAAAGCATGTGCCAGAACAAACCTGTGATATTTTAAAGAACAAAGGAAAAGTAGGCATGAGAGTCCAAACTGGAGATTGAAGAACTGCTGTTTTTCTACACACTGTCTATTATATGAATTCTGGAGTGAACAAATAGGAGATAATTATTTCATCCATTTTGTGCTTTGTTCTGAATCTATGGAGTCATATATCCACAGTTTTTGCTTCTGCAACCAGCTGGCTGACTGTTCTTTAGTTACATCTTGTTTTAGGAGCCTGGATAGCTCTGCAGACTAAAAGCACTGTAATTTAACACCAGCTGTCTGCAATTAAATTAAGTTTGAATCTTGCCAGGCTCAAGGTTGACTCAGCCTTCCATCCTTTCTAAGGTAGGTAATTTGAGGACCCATTTTGTGGGGGCAATAAGCTGACTTTGTATAAAATATACAAACGTATGAAGGCTATTGCTTAATGCACTGTAAGCCGCCCTGAGTCTCTGGAGAAGGGCGGCATATAAAATAAAATAAAATAAAATAAAATAAAATAAAATAAAATAAAATAAAATAATAAAATAAAATAAAATAAAATAAAATAAAATAAAATAAAATAAAATAAAATAAAATAAAATAAAATAAAATAAAATAAAATAAAATAAAATAAAATAAAATAAAATAAAATAATAAAATAATAAAATGGAAATGGCCTCTAAAGATTTGATTTTGGATTCTGAGACTTTCTTCTATTCTCAGACATGAATATTTAAACCATTCCTTGTGATACTGCTGTCGTATAGCAACTCAAGCAATATGTATCAAAATAACAAAGGATCTATGGTCCTAATTGTTTGGAGTCCATCTGTGTTGCCAGTATTTGCTTTGCATTTACCACTGAATATGTTATGAGGCACTGAGATTCCCATGAAATAGGTATTCCTGCACTAGCCAATTGAATTCAGCTAGTGAGCACTTCTGGACAACATCACAATATTTTCAGTGAAGGATTAGAAGATGTCAAGCTGTTCTTCCGTATTCAAGAGTGCTTCAGTTTTAAATTGTTATTCATGTACATTCTTTCCAGAAAGGGTCTTAACTAATTTGGGAAATATCCAAAGTCAAATTAAGTATAAAAATGTATATGAATACAGCCATGTTTGAAAAGACAAAAGAATGGAAGGCCAGGTCAACAACTAGCCAAATTTCTTTACTTGGTTTCCTGAAATATCTCATTTCTTAATGAATACGGAAACACAACATGAATTTTGAATTCTTTTCAACTCTTCATATGTATTTTTTACTTTTCCTTTCCATTTAGAGCCATTAATGTACAATACATCAAATATACCTTCAAATAAAAACTATATTTAATTTTTTGTGTGCCCTAAATAAATATTGTGGTAGTTCAATTTGCAATTTTGTTCTAAGACACAGTTAAGTAACAATTAGTACAACCAATCAGGAATGCTGATGCAACAGCTTTTTCTGAAGATATATTAGAAGTAGAGCAGACTGGTTCAAATGAAAACTGGATGTACCATATAAAGGCTAGCTGTATTATACATGAAGCTCTACTCAAGAATATTTTCCTGATGATCCAAAAATAATGGACATCTTATTAAAACACTGAGTTGCAATTGTAGGTATCATTTCACACATGAAATATCTATATTTGTTTGAACCTTGATAGTAAAATAAGATTTATTTGCAAATTTCTCATCTGTTGTGAATCAATATGCAAATATGTTTAAAATAAGTTAAAATTATTTTTAAAAACCAGAGGAAAAAGATCTATAAAGGCTATATTTTTTAAAGAAAAATCTACCAATTTTCAAACCATCAAACTTTTCTTTGCTAGCTTCCGGTCTGGCTTCCATTGCCGCCAGACGGTCCTTTGAGACCGCCAGCCCCATCGCACGTAAAGAGCCGCCTTTACAGCTGAAAGGTGGCTCGAAAAACTCCGTTTCCGTAAGGAAATGTGAGACAGAGCTGGTGAGGGCAGGTAGAACCCTCTGCGAAGTCCCCAGAGTTCTTTTTTACCTCTGGGGAGGAAGCAGGATGAGGCTCCCCATTTTCCTCACCGCTGCTCCGGGCTTCAGGAGAACTCTGCGCTCTGCAGAGCCAGGTGATGGGACCAGACCAACTAACGAAAACTAACAGACTTTCTGAATAAGCAGGATGAAATCCGGACCTGGGACCCTAAATTGCAAGTACTTCTAACAACTCTAAGACTGATTTTAATAGCAAAGAAGAGTGGAAGGGGGAAAAAAAGAAAGTTTAAAATGGCGACTGGCTGAGGCTTGAGAAGAGCTGAAAGTGAAAGTCCTTCCATTTGACTAGTTTAATATGTTACAAAGTAACTGAGATAACAGTGCTGGCTAGAAGTGAAGAGAAAAATTCTTATTTCATGCTTCTTCCTTCTTAGAGACTTGATATTGATATTGTTTGGAGAGAAGTTTTCTTCTCTAAAGGGGAAAAAAAGAAAAAAAATCTGCTTGTGTGGCAGGATGGCGTTAAAACTCATAAAGCCAGACAACCAAGCTGGGGGGTGGGGCTCCCCCATTTATAAACCACATGAACAAGCTTTGAGTTTGCAGATGTAGAGGAATGGCTTTAAAGATCTAATGCAATTTGTATTGGAGGAGATGGCAAGACATGATGAGATTGTGAACCAGAACCTTGAAAAATTTAGACAGGAAATTAAAGAGTTGGTTCAACAAAAATATGATAAATTCAAGCAACATATGATAAGTTTCTTAGACGCAATGATAAAGATGGATGAAAAGTTTAATTCAGAAATAGAGTCTAATATGAAGGAAGTTGATTATAAGATTCATAATTTGGATAATAAAATACAAAGAATTGAAAATGATTTAACAATGATTCAAGAAAATAGCTCAGAAGTAGAGTCAAAAATAAAGGAAGCTGACAACAAGACTCACAATGCAAATAATATAAAACAAAGGATTGAAAATGGATCCGGCAATATTGGCCAACTATCGTCCTGTCTCCAACCTTCGCTTTATGGCGAAGGTTGTTGAGAGTGTGGTTGCGTGACAGTTCCCACAATTCCTGGAGGAAACATCTTATCTAGATCCGTTCCAGTCGGGTTTCAGGTCTGGGCACAGCACGGAAACGGCATTGGTCGTGTTGGTTGATGATCTCTGGAGGGCTCGGGACAGGGGTTGCTCCTCTGTTCTGGTCCTGTTAGATCTCTCAGCAGCTTTTGATACCATCGACCATGGTATAATGCTGCACCGGCTGGAAGAGTTGGGGGTGGGAGGCACCGTGTTGCGGTGGTTCTCCTCCTTTCTCTCCAACCGGTCGCAGTTTGTGTTGGCAGGGGGGCAGAGGTCGACCTTGAGGCTTCTCATCTGTGGAGTGCCACAGGGATCGGTCCTCTCGCCCCTTCTGTTCAACATTTATGTAAAGCCGCTGGGCGAGATCATCCTTGTCTTTGGGGTGAGATACCACCAGTACGCTGATGACACCCAGCTGTATATCTCCACCCCAGGCCACCCCAATGATGCCCTTGAAGTGATGTCCCAGTGCCTGGAGGCTGTGCGGATCTGGATGGGGAGGAACAGGCTCAAGCTCAACCCTTCCAAGACTGAGTGGCTGTGCCTCCCGGCATCCCGATATAGTCAGTTGACTCCATCACTGACTATTGGGGGCGAGTCTTTGGCCCCCCACAGAAGGGGCTCGCAATCTGGGAGTCCTCCTGGATAGGCAACTGTCCTTGGAGGAACATCTGACAGCTGTAACCAGGGGGACCTTTTTGTCAGGTTCACCTGATTTGCCAGTTGCGGCCCTTTCTTGATCGGGATTCCCTGTGCACAGTCACTCATGCCCTCGTCACCTCTCGCCTTGACTACTGCAATGCTCTCTACATGGGGCTCCCCTTGAAGAGCACCTGGAGGCTCCAACTGGTCCAGCAGCAGCAGCACAGGTAGTGATGGGAGCAGCATGGCGCTCCCATGTAACACCGCTCCTGCGCGAGCTGCACTGGCTCCCAGTGGTCTTCCGGGTGCGCTTCAAGGTGCTGGTTATCACCTTTAAAGTGCTCCATGGCATTGGGCCTAGCTATCTTCGAGACCGCCTGCTGTTACCAATGACCTCCCATCGTCCCATGCGCTCCCACAGAGAGGGCCTCCTCAGGGTGCCATCAGCCAATCAATGCAGGCTGGTGACCCCCAGGGGGAAGGCCTTCTTTGTGGGGGCACCTACCCTCTGGAATCAGTTGCCCCCGGAGATAAGGAGAATCCAAGACCTTAGCGCTTTCCGCCGTGCCCTTAAAACCCACTTTTTCCAATAAGCCGGGCTGGCTTAAGAAGAAATTTTAAATGTTTTAATTGGTTTGTATTTTTAATTTTGGGCCAAATTTATATATATTTTAATTGTTTTTAATATTTGTATTTCATGTTTTTTAATTCTGGCTGTACAGCGCCCTGAGTCCTCAGGGAAAAGGGCGGTATATAAATTTAAAAATAAAAAATAAAAATAAAAATAAAAATGAAGTCATAATGATGCAATTCAGATTTATGGAATTTGCAGTCAGAATTAGGGGAATACAGGAAGATAAAAGAGAAGATTTGAGAAAGATGTCTGCTGAAGTTCTGGCTGGGATTTTAAAGGTTAGTCCTGAAGAGGTATCCTGTAAGATTGATAAGGCCTACAGAGCAAATTCTTGGGTGGCAAAGCAAAGGCAGTTGCCTAGAGATGTGGTGATTTACTTTATCGATAAAGGAATAAGAAATGATATTGTGCAAAAGTCTTTTAACTCCACTCTTGAAAGGTATGGAAGGAAGATTTGGATATTTAAAGAGCTGCCGCCCAAGATGTTAAAAGATAGAAAGGATTTTGGTTTTTTGGTGACTGAGCTAAAGAAACAAAACATCCCATTTAGGTGGGATGCTCCAGTTGGAATAATATTGAGATATCAAGGAGAAAGATATCAACTAAATACTGTTGAAAAAGCAGAAGAATTTTATTATAAGGTTCTTAAAATGGATTCAACATCTCCATGTATAATACATGAGGGGAATAAAGAAAAGCAAAATCAACAAGAGATTGAAACCCAGGCTAAGCAGATGGAGGCGGAGGTAATGGAAAAACAACAAGTTACAGAGGCTTTTGTGGACGAGCTGCTTATGGATTCTCCCTCACAGGTTATAGTTGGATTACCTATAAATACAAGAGAGACGGCTTTGGATTCTAATGTGATGACTTATCAAGTTACAGACCAGCATGGAAATCAATCAGTTGATATACAACTCCTAGAAATGCAACCAGGATGGAGATCTAAGCCACAAAAAGTTAAGAAAAGAAGAAGCAGGTCCTACAAAAATAAAATTTTTTAGACTAAACAACAGTGTAATGCCAGTTACTTAAGAGACGATTAAAAACATGAAAATATAGCTGAGACAAAGCATTGGTTTATACTATTTTGAGGAGAGTGACAGATCTCTGCAGTGCTGTGTTATTGGGATGTGGAAGATGGCCTTTAACTGAGTGGATTGGAACTTTCTATTTTGGACTCTTTGACAAATGGATTATGTTTATGCTGAGCTATAAGGCAAGAAAACTATGGGACTGGGGCATGCAGAAGATCTGGTTGTTACCCTAATATGGTGGTTGGAATTAACAATCTAGATGAAAGACATTACAGAAGACACTACATGGAATATAAATATAAAGTCACTCGGGTGGTTTTTTATATACAAAAACATTTATTATTGATGGGGGCAGATGGTAATTGAAGATACTGAACATACTGTTGGAACTAGAATTTGATGTTACCCTAACATGGGTGATGGAATTAACAATCCATCTGAAAGACATTACAGAAGATACCATATGGATTACAAGCTTAAAGTCATTTGAGGATTTTATCTATATATGGAAATATTTTTAGTGGTGTGGGCAGAAGAACAAAGATATTGAAAATATTATGTATGGTAGACCTGCAGGAAAGTGGGTGGAGATAGGCTAACTTACTGATTGTTTAGTTTAGGAAAAGGGATGTTATGTTATATTAATATATGTAAAAAATTTGAATTAAGAGATATATGTATGGGGGAGGAGGAAATGGATAGATTATGAGTTGAAATTGCCAAATTAGGATTTATTATATAATTTTACAGCTGAATGTTGCTTTGAAATGTATAGTATAAGGGGGATATAATAATATTGTTAAAAAGAAAGGGTCAGCATATGGGAGTGGAGTAAAAAGGATGGTAAAGTATTATATAATCTGTTATTAATTTGGGTTTTATTCTGGAGAAGCTACAGGGGGAGGGGAGGGGGAGGGGGGTTAGGAGGAGGGGGCAAAGGGGAAAAATCTGTATTTGAAAAACTTTTTCAATAAAAAAAAACTTTTCTTTGCTAAGTTGCCACATTATTTAATTGCCACGCTATTTACATACTTGGTATCAATACAGAAAGGATAGAACTTATTAGAGTATGTTATAAGCATAGGGTCACTTGATGGGTCAGCCATCCTATGTAAAGGGGCAAACAAATGGTTGAATGTCATTTGAATGGACAGGAACTACTGTAGCTCAAATGGTTAACAGCAGTTAAACAGACATAAAAAGAAAAGTGTTTCCAAAAAGCACACATGAAGGATAAGTACTGATTGGGAGAGAATGACAGTATTATTTTTTAGCTACATAAATTCAGATAACAGAATAAAAGAAATTCAAGATATGACTTAAGAATGATAGAAGACACATTGGTAAATATTATTTTGTTGGTAAACCTTTGATAATCAGAGTCACCTTGAACTGTTAGATGGGTGGCAAATAAATTTGATAAATAAATGTTTAAAATGATTTTTTTTCTATTTTGTTTCATTCTTTGTTTAATTACTGCTTTCTCCTATTTAATTTCCAGTCTCCAAAAGGTACATACATATACTAAGATATACATTATGTACTAAAATATATACATTTTATGAGCAATTACAAATTTAAAGTTTTAATATGTGTGTGTGTGTGTGTGTGTGAGCATGCGTGAATATGTTTTGGTATAGTATTTGTAGTTTATACTGCTATTCCAACCTCATATTATCCAGATCTTTATATTTGTAAGTTTTCACGGGTATATATGTGTGTACAGTTAATATTTCGGGTTTCTTCCCGTGTAATTGTGAACATATCCCTAAAAGGGTAGAAGCGACATTTCGACAGAATTTGGCAGTTACTGCAAAAGACCCCTCACATAAGCCTGATGATGGCAGATGAGATTCTGTCGAAACATCGCTTCTACCCTTTTAGGGATATGTTCACAATTACACAGGAAGAAACCCGAAATATTAACTGTACACACACACACACACACACACACACACACACACACATATATACTGAGCAAGCCCTTTAGCATATTTTGATTTAATATTGCCGTTTGCATAATTTTTTTTGCCTATATATACTTTCCTTAATTATCTATCACTATCAATTTAGTTTTGAATATTTTGAATTTTAGACTACCCATTGTCTTGTGCTAGTTAATGACCACAATAAAATTAAGTTAAGTGTTTATTCATTTATATTTGTATCCTCATTGTTGGCATATGGTGTCTTACTGTACATGTTTAGATACCTAGACTACACACAGAAGTATGTCACAAAGAAAGATTTATGGTAAGAGGTGGGAAAAAATGAAAGATATGGGGAAATTTCAGCTGAAGTCAGCTAGCCAAATTGAGGTAAGTGGGACCTATAAATGGCATAGGAGTTTTTGTTGGTTATTATTTTTTTTTCTGGGCTATTCCTCTGTGAACATGGAACAAGCTTAATGTGATTAAACTAAATTTTGCTTTAGTCAAGTAATCTCAAGTCAGCTAAAAGCAATAAAATATAAAACAACATAGAAAATGAAATTAAAAGAAAAAAGTTAATCAATTAAAACCCATTAACCAAATGTTGAAATAGAAAACACTACTTAAAATTTGTTTTAGGAACCAAGCCAGGAACAAAGTATTATGGTCCTTGTCAAATTCTATATGATGAAACCATAGAGATGTCTATGTATTCTGATTTATCTCTGTATATTATTTTTTCAAGATTCTGTAACTGTTTTTCAACACTTTATCACATTATTTATTTTATTTATTTATTTGATTTGATTTCTATACCGCCCTACTCCCGAAGGACTCAGGGCAGTGCACAGCCAAACAATAAAACACATACATACAAAATTTAAAAGTGGAATAAAATCAAATTAAATAATTTTGGCCCTGACAAATTTAAAACCCCAAACTTTTAAAACCAATTTAAAATTGAATGTATAAAATACTAAAAGATATTTAAAAATTAAAAATCTTTTATAAAAGAGGGGGAAAATTAGGCCAGGCCCGCCTGGTGAAACAGTAAGGTCTTTAAAGCGCGGCGGAAGGTGCGCAGATCCAGGATCCTCCGTATCTCTGGGGGGAGCTCGTTCCAGATAGTAGGTGCCCCCACAGAGAAGGCTCTCCCCCTGGGGCCGCCAGTCGGCATTGTTTGGCTGACGGCACCCGGAGGAGCCCCTCTCTATAGGAGCGTACCGGCTGGTGGGAGGCTATTGGTGGTAGTAGGCGGTCCCGCAAGTACCCAGGTCCTAAGCCATGGAGCGCTTTAAAGGTGGTAACCAAAACCTTGAAGCGCACCCGGAAGACCACCGGGAGCCTATTGGTGGTAGTAGGCAGTCCCGCAAGTACCCAGGTCCTAAGCCATGGAGCGCTTTAAAGGTGGTAACCAAAACCTTGAAGCGCACCCGGAAGACCACCGGGAGCCAGTGCAGCTCGCGCAGGAGGGGTGTTACATGGGAATGCCATGTCGCTCCCATTACCACCCGCGTGGCCGCACTCTGCGCCAGTTGGAGCCTCTGGGTGCTCCTCAAGGGGAGCCCCATGTAGAGAGCATTGCAATAGTCCAGGCGGGAGGTGACAAGGGCATGAGTGACCATGTGTAACGAGTCCCGATCCAGAAAGGGACGCAACTGGTGAATCAGGTGAACCTGATGAAAAATCCTCCCGGTCACGGCTGTCAAGTGCTCTTCTAAAGACAGCCGTGAATCCAGGAGGATGCCCAAGTTGCGAGCCCTCTCCGTGGGGGCCAATGATTCCCCCCCAATAGTCAGTGATGGCGTCAACTGACTATATCAGGACGTCGGAAACCACAGCCACTCGGTCTTGGATGGGTTGAGCCTGAGCCTGTTCCTCCCCATCCAGATCCGTATGGCCTCCAGGCACCAGGACATCACTTCAAGGGCATTGTTGGGGTGATCCAGGGTGGAGATGTACAGCTGGGTGTCATCAGCGTACTGATGGTACTCCACCCCAAAACCACGGATAATCTCGCCCAGCGGCTTCACATAAATGTTGAACAGGAGAGGCGAGAGGACCGACCCTTGCAGCACCCCACATATGAGGGGCCTCAGGGTCGACCTCTGTCCCCCTGTCAACACAGACTGAACATGACTTATTCAAGTAATCTAATATCCTATGTTGGAATATGATCCTAAATTAATAAAATGATTTGTACAACATATTTGGCTATAATGTGATTGGTTAATTTATACTTCCATGTATGAACTGTAAATTAAAATTATCTCTGCATGCTTTCCTTTCATTGCCATTGAGTTCCAAAATCTCAAGAACAAATCCCAGGATCCTTCCTTCACTATTTGGATCCTTGCAGATGCTTACTAATAGCTTTGTTTTGAAACATATTTGTCAAATTGTTCAACTATTGCAACTGCTTTACATAACTTTTTGTGTATCAAATGCTTCTTTCTCAGCTGAAATACTATTTCTGCCAAACAAAAAAAACCTCAACACATTATTGAAGGATGGACTTATGAATCAGAAAGCTGATGAAGATCCAGACTTCTATGTTTATTCTAATTTGGTTTATGTGCAATAATTTTCTTATGAAAATCAAGTAAGTCTCAAGAATATATGCAACTTAATTCTTCTTTCCTCTTCAGTTTCAACTGAAAATTTGTTTTGCTCAAAATCTTTATGATTAGTTAAATAAATAGCCTCACAATATTCTACATGATTTTTTAAACCTCTATCTACGTCTCTATCTATCTACATCTCTACCTATCCTCTACTGATCTTTTGAATTCCCTGTCTCTCTCCGATATGGACACTTAAACGTGATTAAAAGGTTCAAATCTATCCTGACCAATTTGTATGTGACAATTGCAATTTTCAGACAGTTTTGCAATCTGAAGATAAAATATCCAGTTGGTTGTAAAAATTCTAAATAAACATACTGTTAAAAAATTAGAAGTAAATATTTCAAAAAGAGATTAATTTCTATAGGTCCACTACTCATTTTTGGAATTGGAAATAAAATTATTATAGGCGCTAACATTAAGCTATTATAAAAACTATAAGATTAAATTGATAGCAAGTTTTTTTGAAGACCCAACTTTCATAGAACTCTTTCTATTCATCAGCTTATCTGGTGACCTTCGGATGCTATTCGATAGAACAACATTAGAAGTAAATAGGAAAAAAAAATTAAAAAATAGAAGAAGCAGAAGAAAATTCATAAGCCAGGAGAAAAAGTAAGAAAAATGTTCCTTTTCGGAAAGCTTGAGTTATAAGATTAGATTCTACCAAGCAAAAATCAAGGACACATAGGCTTGGCATATGATGATTATGATTTATGGGAGCATTATAATGGAAGAAAAATCAGTATATATTCCCAAGTCTTTTCCCTCCCCAGATTAATTTGATCCACTTTTCCAGGTTCAAGATGACAGAAAGAGGTTTTTGAGGATAAAAACTTTTTCCTCTTGAAATATTTGTAATAAGTCTTCTATGTTAGAGGACTAGATTTTGAAGATGTGAATATATTTTTTTAAAAAAATTAAGCTGCTGAAATGACCTATATCCTACTTTTGAGTAAAAATGGTTCGTACACTATATTTGAAGTGAAACATGTATAGTATGGTATTGATAGATTTCTACACACATGCACATATATACGTTCATGCATGCATATGTGTGCGCAGTTGTTTACTATGTATGCCTCCCTCCCTCCCTCCCTCCTTCCCTCCTCTCTCTCTCACACACACACTCACTCACACACACACACACACCTACCTCAAAATAATTATCAGGCCAAAAATAATAAGATTGAGATCTGGTAAATTTAAATGCAGCATATAACATAGAATTTAATTTACACATTAACTTGATATTAGATTAATTTAAATATAATCAGTCTCTGGATATAAGTATGATATATATATATATGTATGTATATGTGTATATATATATATATATATATATATATATATATATATATATATATATATATATATGTATGTATGTATATGTATATATATGCATCATTCAATTTGTCACAGAAGTCAAAGGCTTTTGTGGGTGCCTTTTGTTACCCAATTATAGGATTCTGACTGTTCATGCATTACAGAATTATGTGCAACTCATACTTTATCAGAGTTGATTTTGCTCAGATTTTCCATTGGTTGCAGAACAGTGTGGATACTGTATTTGCGATATATTATGTGTTTTTTATTTTGTAACAACAATGCACCTGAAATCATAAGGAAAGAAAGGTATTTTGTAAAATTGTCACATGAATCATTATTTCATTTTTTTTTAATTTGATTTATATGCCACCTTTCTTCAGAGACTCAGGGTGGCTTACAATGTGCTAAGCAATAGCCTTCATCCTTTTGTATATTTATACAAAGTCAGCTTATTGCCCCCACAACTGGGTCCTCAATTTACCTACCTTAGAAAGGATGGAAGGCTGAGTCAACCTTGAGCCTGGCGAGATTCGAACCTGCAGTAATTGCAGGCAGCTGGTCTTAATAACAGGGTACTTTAGACCACTGTACTACCAAGGCTCTTAAATCATTGAAATAATTCTATGCTTGGAGGGGATAAATTTTAGATTTCTTATAAAAGGACATCAATCTGAGTTTTTGCATAATATTATGAAGTGGTAGCAACTGAACAGCAAATGTATTCAAAGAAAAAGGGTGGGCGAAATAATATAAAATTCATAGATCAAGCTTATTTTAAAAGATTTGCTTTCATTGTAATATCTCCTGCTGTGTCTCTTATCAAATCTCTATATTTACAAATGAATAAAATTTAATAATCTGCTAGGAGTATGCAGAGATAGTTTGCATCATCAAAGATTCAGGAAAAATATCTTTTTTGTTGTTAAATTATGATGTTTTCCTCCAATTTTAATCAATTGAGTGCCAGAACATCCAGTGAGAATTCATGACAAACTATAGACATCTATCAACAGCCAGATTGGCTGGCTGTATTTTTCCAGAGATTGAAGTGATAGTGAGATCATTGACTTGTACTTTGGACATCTTACAATCATGACTAAACTTCAGGAATTAAGGTTTTGGTCAACTTGGGAGTTGAGCAACAACACTTCCATCAAATTCACAGCCACAATGTTCCCTTATGGCTCCAAATTGTGCCAAGCCTAATTTCTTAATCACTTTTGAAAATTGCTTCTTTAGTGTTTTTCAACTACTAAGAACTTTCTGATCAATAAGTTTTATAATTATAGCAGGTAAGCTTCCCATGGAAAAATGCTTGTGTTTTGAATTATTAGAAAAAAACATGATAAATTGGAAAGTTGAAGGAACTAAAGATTACAATTAAAGAGAACTCTTAAACTGGGCTAACTAGCAGAGTGGACGAAACACTGGATTAACAATGGAGGAATGGTGAGTAATTGAAAATGTCTGCTCTTATAGACTGATTTGTTCAGATATTAAGGAAGAGGAAAGAGTTTACCAAATAAGGCTGAACTGATATGAAAATTGAGTTAAAAATGACAAGGTACAAGAACAACATAGAAAAAAAATGTTACACTGAATGCACAAATGAAAACTGAATGATGTGTTAATCATTCAAAAAGACATATAAATGGCAAACCAAAAGACTGACTTCGATAACTTTCTCATATGGAATTTATAAAAAACACTTAAAATTCTGAAGGATTTTGTACAATAGAGCAAAGAAAAAATGAAAAGGAAACAAGCTCTAGGGCATTATTTGAAGGATTAAGATTGTTAAAGGTTAAAAAGAAGAAAAATAAATTGAGTTTATTTACTCAAGGTTAAAATAAATATGCTGTCATTTCTGGTAACCATTATTGGACTTTTACTAATGACCAAGAATGAATGATGAGGTTTTATAGGTTTTATAGATTTGTTTATATACAGAAATTTGATAAGAAATAAAAAGATCATTTCTTATATTATTAGAGAAGAACATACCTTTTTAAAACTGTTTATACTTTTTGTTACAAAGTTAGTTCAGTTCTTTATATATTTCCTTTTTTCACTATATTATTTCTTCTATTTTTTTTCTTGATATTCCCCCATTTTCTAATTATTATTATTTTTTATTATTTGTATTTTGTATTAGTTTTTATCTGTTTAATGGTAATATTTAGTAAAATTATTTAATCAAGAGAGTGAAGCAGTCACACCTCCAGTTGTGAGTATCACAATGTACAGAAAATCCTTGTTATACTGTAGTATGCTCATTTTCAGAGTCAAAGGAGAGGGCAAAGGAGAGAACCAGTGCTTGAACCAGCAAATGCTGACAGATAAAGAGCAGTCAGCACCAGACAATCTGTGCCCTGAGCAGGCAAAGGAGGTCGGACAAAACAGCAAACAGCAGATAATTCTCCTGTTATTTTCTGAAAATGAGAATGCAAAATTACTGCCTATTCCCAACATAAGAACTTTGAAAAACTTCAAAGAGAATAGAGCAAAGTTGCTCCTTGAGACTACTCACGTGAAAGGAATTCCATCTAGCTAAATGAACTATACACTGGGGCTCTTTCTATGAAAATAGAACAAAAAGCACAAGCTCCATTGACAACAACCATGTGCCAACCAATCCCACTCTGGGTACCTTGACTTGTGAACCTGCAACCTTGATTACTCTTCTGTGTGCTGTTTAAATTTGGAGCATTTGTAAGTCAAACTTGCTGAATTTAGAGAGGGGCTGTCTCTACACTGCAAATATGTGTGTGTTTGTGTGTGTGTGTGTGTGTTTGCAAGCCTCATTTGGTAAAGAAAACAAATCCATCCATTCATGTATTCCTGTGTGGTTGGGCTAGGGTTCAATAATCTTCATAGAATGTTGACATAACACATCAGACCAGAGAGCAGTGTAGTTCCATTAACACTTAGGTGCATATTAGTTGATCTTTGAAATTTAGATATGGGCTAAGAATTTTATGAGGTAGTCCTGAAGATATAAAACTCAGAGGTTTTTGGAGCATTGAAATTTGCAGTATTGATCAGTTTTAATTTCACTATCCTATACTTTTAAGAGGCTCACAATGAAAAGCAAACTCTTTTACAGATGAGACATCAGATTTCCATGAAGATTTTCCATCAGAATAATCCAGAATTTGAATGAAAAACCACTAAATTTAGACTTAAATAAAACTAACAATTATTCTGGTTAATTTTGAACTCAAATAGATCTGCTTAGAGCATAAGTTTAGAATTTCAGTTTCCTATGTATTTGCTTATTTATTTTAAAAAACATTTTATTGAAGTTTAGAGGTGCTAGATAATTTAAAAGAAAAAGATGAGTTGGTAGATAGAATCTACATGGCATTGCCCAACCATAGTGGCCACTAAATGTATGTCTCAGTTCCTAGCATTATGAATGATATGCTTGTTGGCTGGAAATTCTGACAGCTAACACATCTGGAAGTAACCCACATTAGTAAATTAATATACTCATTAATATATATTAGTATATTGGTATTAATACACCAGATTCTGTGGTGCATTTTTTAAAAGACGAATAACCTTTATTTGAGATGAAATTCAAATACTTTGGCCACTGAGAAAGAAGGACTCACTGGAGAAGATTCTAATGCTGGGAATAATTGAGGGCAAAAGAAGAAGGGGATGGCAGAGAATGAGGTGGCTGGATGGAGTCACTAAAGCAGTTGGCATGAGATTAAATGGACTCCAGGGGATGGTAGAGGACAGGAAGGCATGGACGAATGTTGCCCATGGAGTCACGATGGTTCAGACATGACTTTGCAACTAACAACAACAACAACCTTTATTTAGCAATCATGAGATCATATATTACTTTGTGCTTTATTGTTTTTAAGGAACTAATGTCCTATTTTGTTCTATTTGCTCTCACTTTTGAAATCCCTAGATAATGTGAATGCCTGAAGATCTGTTTTCCCAACATACATAGTATGTCTTTTATCCATTTTTTCCCCACATGGTCACAGATAATTACTTTTTTTTTTGAAGATATCAAGAAACAACAAGATGTGTCTGCACATTTTTTATGCCCTTTATTAGAGGTACATATTGATAATTCAACAGGGGTGAAATGCTACCGGTTTGCTCTTGTTTAGGTGAACCAGTAGTGGCAGCAGCACGAGGCTCCACCCACCCTCCTGGGCATTATTATTTCCTAGTTTTAATCAGGAAGTAACCTATTTTTGACCCTCTGTGCATGCATAGGTTTTGTGCATGCGCAGAGGGTCCAAAATCGGACGTGAAGATGGCACAGAGTGTGCACGGCAGAGCATGCAATGCATGCACACTTCCGAACCGGTAGGGAAGGTAAGTAGATTTCATCCCTGTAATACATCCTGGAAGAAGCAATAAATACTAAAATGAACGTGTACCAAGAAAACAATGTGGCATACCATGTGACCCGCTATTTCGGACAGAAGAAATAGCAAATTATGAGTCAGCTGACATCAGCAAGATCTTCCTTGTCCATCAACTTTTGGGAGAAAGACAAATGTCGGGTCAAGATTTCTGCTTCAAAATGCACCAAATACTGAATTTGATGAGTTTTGAAGCAGTCAAGTGCTGAGGTATGACTGAATAAGTAATAATTTATATGAATACTGAAAGCTAAGACACCTGCATTTCTTCAGATAATTGATATAATAAATGATTTCATTTTTTTGTGCTAAAGGACAACCTTTGACTACCTATTGTATACCAACAAATACATATAGTCTCACATACACATACATACATAGATATAGAATTGTTATGCATCTGACGAGAATAGACACTGAATCTTTCAATCTTAACGAGCCGGTTTTCTTAAATAATCTCTTTGTTTTACCATTATATGTACAGTAATTCTGTGAAATATAATTAAATAAACTATCAACCCAATGGTTTTTGTCATACAAGTACTCTTCAAAGTTTGAATATTTACAGAGTTTTTATTTATGTTTTAATGACAAACAACCCACTCTTAGGAAGTGTTATCAGTAAGAGAATTAATTTAGATACATGTGTGCTATTTTCCAGTCTGCACAAACCCATGCAAACTGTTCAAATAAGAGATCCTTCTTTGTTAGCAATACTTAACATCTGATTGCTTTTATTATACTGGATGGACAAAATTGGAGATGAATAGAAATAGTTAATCTTATATAATATCTCTTAATAAAAGTTTCTTGGCTTCAATATAAGTATCTCTTACTAAATCAGGCACCACAATCTGAAAGAAGGATCCAGATGTATTTCCAAGGATGAACATTTTACAAATGTAACCTTATCACAAATGGGGCACTGCAATCTTACAAAGGATCCAGTGTACATCCAGATACAAGCATTTTATTCTGTAACCTTATCACTTGTATGAAATAGGAAAGCCTTACATCGTGGTACACGAGTGGAGAGATTGCTCCTTAGGTCAAGAAAGGTTGCAGACAATCAGCAGTTTGTATGAGTGAGCACCCCTGAATGGAGAAAAAAAATAATAGACAGTGCAGACGCTTTCTACAGAAAATGCTAGTTTTAAGACTTATATATTTTAAAGGGATCTGGCTGTAGAGAACTGATAGATGTTTGTGCATTTACTTTAGCTCAGTTAATGTTTACCTATTTCATGTCTTTTTTTTCCATAGAGTATTTGAAGGCAAATGAGAATGAAAAAAATTGATAATATTTTTCTGCCAATATTTGAATTGTTGGACAGTTCAGGAGAATTTAGCAGAGAACAAGGCTCTTTTAGAAAGAAAGAAAAAATCATACAATTAAACTTTATTACTAAGGGGTAATATTATTAATTCCTGCAATGAATTCCTGCAATGCCAATGAACAACTTTTTTTTTTTTTTTAAAAAAAAGAAAGATGCTATTTTTTAAAATAAATGAGAAGCATAAAGTAAAATACTTTATGGATTGTCAGGTTATGCAAATTTACGAACTGGTATGTTAGATAATCCTCTTGTAGAATGGTTAAAATATATTTTACCTGATTAAATCATGGTAAAAAAGCTCCTTTCTATAGCATTCTGAAGGTTGTGTTCAACAGTGATTCAAATCTCATCATAAGCTTGAGTAGTTAGATTATGCCTTTCATTATGTGTTAGGTGTTCAGAGTTCACAGATTTCTAGGTATAATTTCCTCAGTTTGTCTTGCTTCAGTAATGTACTTTTCCTAAACACAAAAAGGTTAATTATAAAAAGTAAATCTTTAGATTAAAGGTCTGCAACCTTTTGAAACAAATAGGATGTTTTCAGCTTTAGGAGCATTTTATAGACAGATTCGGGTACAGAAATTGTACCCGAGTCTTAATTGTAGATATGGCCAATCACAACTGCAATACATCAAAAAACAAAGTACTGAGCCAGCTACTTATATAGGTAGTTGAAAAAGATTAAACAAAAATAAAATTAAGGAGACCAAAGAATTTGGTGGGCACTAAGAATAGAATAGAATAGAATAGAATAGAATAGAATAGAATAGAATAGAATAGAATAGAATAGAATAGAATAGAATAGAATAACAGAGTTCAAAGGAACCTTGGAGGTCTCCTAATCCAATCCCCTGCTTAGGCAGGAAACCCTACACCACTTCAGACAAATAGTTGTCCAACATCTTCTTTAAAACTTCCAGTGTTGGAGCACTCACAACTTCTGGAGGCAAGTTGTTCCACTGATTAATTGTTCTAACTGTCAGGAATTCTACTAATTCTGATTTTAGAAATTAGGAGAAAGAATGCTTTGTTGGATTTTTAATAATTTAGAAGGTTCCTAGACAGAAGCTTTCCAATATTCTCAGTGAAAAGGTATTTTGCAGTGTCCATTTTTCCTATAAATTTTCTGTAGTATGAAAAAGGCAGAAAAAAGAGAATACAATGTTACAAATTGAAAACTATAATGGTAATGAAACCACATAAAGACCTGTGATCTCTGAATAAGACAGTGTGATTCCATAATATAAACCTGATGTGGAAGTTTCTTAGCAAAACCAACAATTTGCTGTGTGCTATTTCTGGAATGAGTTCTGAGTAGTGTCTATATTTGTCCTTTGTATCTTTTTTATTTCCAAACATGGACAAATATATCTCATAAATATATTAATTGGTTAGTTCTACTGTTCTTTCTAGCAAATTATGATTTATAGTTAAGGATTTAATCCAACCTGTTATTTCCCACCAAAAATGACCAGCTATTTTTAGAAAACAGATGAACAGATTATAAAAACAAAAACCTACAGCAATTTTTCTCTAGCAATTTGTGTACTTAGCCTCTTAATAAGAAAAGCTATTTATTTGTAAGAGAACTATTTAGCTAGACATATTTTTATATGAACCTTTAGAATCAAATTTTACAACAATCTTATTCAATGGTTGCTAAAATAAACTGATTGTGAAGTGTGATGAAATGGATGGACACAATTGCTGAGATAATGGTATGCTAAGTCAAGAAAGAGTTTATTGGAGATCAAAATATGTGGAAACTGAGATTTATCAATTGAAAGAATTTAGAAGGCTATAGTCTGGTTTGATGAATAAGGAATAAGGAAATAAAAACGTTTATTTTGAAACATATAAAAGATATAAAACAGAAGTTCTAACAACAGTTGCCTTGCATAATTATTTGTTTTCATTCTTAATGACAAAAAAATAAAAATAAAAAAAAATCCCTGCTATGTTACCAATTTATCTTCCATGCAATTCATGTGTTATTATGTTCTATAAAGTTAGTATTGATTCTTAGCATCTATATAGTTACATTTTCTTTGTGACACTCTAAGTTCACTTCAGGGCCTTCAATTGTGCCCTCATTGTCACTGTGTTTATTCACCTGACTGTTCTTCTTCTCTTTCTTTCTACCTTTCTCAGAATTAGAATTTTCTTCAGATACATTCATTTAAGGCTGTTCAAATTCTAACTCACTATGGAATCATCATCATTTCATTGTAGGACTTTTTATGCCAATGAATTCACTATATTATTACTTGAATGAAGAAATACTATTTATTTGCCAGTATAAGACCAAAATTGTATGCTTCACTTATTTATAACTAAAATGATGTTGAACTTTTATTATTCATATGAATCATATCATTCTTCTATTTACTGTAACTTACATTATTACTGCTGAGTACTTTTTTCAGATTACATAGTGATCAGTCTGCAAACAATCCATTTTTTAGATTTCCTCCTAGCAGTTATGCCTAGGTTTTCCCTTTTAGGTTCATATAATATTACAGTTATTTTTCAAATGTATCATGATTAGTCCTTGAAAGGCAGTTGATATTTTAATATACATAGTTTTCATAATAATTAGTATGAGATTTCCTAAGCTTTACATTTCACTAATTATTGGTAGAGAAATTGTAGGAGAAGAAAAGGCAAAGCCTGAGGGAGGGAATCAAGAAAGGAATCAGTCTGGAGTCATTATGTTGACATAACTGATTGAAGTCCAACCCCTTAACTAGTACTAATTTAGTGCTAATTGTTACTTGACAAGTTTCTTGTGTATAGACTTGAGCAATAAACCTTAACTGGAACTTAATGTGTGGTCCTGACAGTAATCTAATTAATCTAATGTTAATTACGCCATTATCTCGTCTTTCCAAGGCAAAAACTTCCAGTCTGAGGAGATTCCTATATTATTGGTAGAGAACAATAAACTAGCTACTTTAAACTTTACATGTATGAGTTTGGTTAGTTGTACCTGTCACTGTCTTTTGATACAGTATTTGTAAATCTTTTTAAATTTAAATAATCTTCCAATTCCATTTATAAATCCAGAATTTCTATCTCTTCCATTAATTGTAATTTTAAGCCAACCTTAAAATCTATCTTGATTATCTTTAAAGGAGTTTATTCTCTTCAGTGGCAACTTGGATTAGTCTCCGGGGGGGGGAGGGGGGGATCTGCTAACTTCACATCTGCCACTGTCCCTCTTTGAAAAGGCCAAATTACCAAAGAGGAACAGCCCTAGAAGAAATAAACAGTAGTCATTTATAACATACAATATTTATTTATTTATTTATTTATTTATTTATTTATTTATTTATTTATTTATTTATTTATTTATTTATTTATTTATTTATCATATTTCTATGCTGCCCACTCTCCGAGGACTTTGGGCGGCTTACACCAAAGACAGTATACTAAATAGCATATTGCCGCCTAACAATCTGGGTCCTCCTTTTACCCACCTCGAAAGGATGGAAGGCTGAGTCAACCTTGAGCCAGTGAGATTTGATCTGCTGATCTGCTGAACTAGCAGTCAGCTGAAGTAGCTGCAGTACTGCACTCTAACCACTGCGCCACCTTGGCTCTTTAATGTTTGCAACAACCATTACGTAGGACAAACAGACAGAAGACTGGCAGAACTCATCCATGCATACCGACTAGCAGTCAGAAGACATAAAAAAAAAACCTGTTTTAATTTGACAACCTATGGACAGACTTAAGCATAATTTCAATTGAGAAATGTGACCATCCTAGATCAAGCCAAGTGTAAAAATGTTATGGAATTTCTAGAAGCCTGGCACTCAGACAAATTAGCCATAGACACATAGACATAAACAGTATCTTTAGACTGTGCAAAAGAGACAATCAACAAGCCAAAAAGGGAACAAAAGACCATAACATCTGTCCACCAACAATCAGCACCCAGATGAGCATAGGTTAACTCCAGGGGTAGGTTCTAAAATTTTTTAGTACCGGGTCTCTGGGCATGGCTTATTTTGTGGGCGTGGCTTGATGGTCATGTGACAATTATTTAGGATTTAGCAGAGGTACTGGTCTACCAGGCTTTTAACTGCTTGCAGAGCTGTACCGATCTACCCATTTATTTTTTGCAGGCACTGATCTACTCATGTATTTTTGTAGGCCCTGATCTACTCATGTATTTTTGCAGGCACTGGTCTACTCATTTGTTTTCTTTTAACACTGATCAGCTGTGGGGCGGCCCTTTGAACCCCCGCGGCAAGAGTTTAAACAGTTTTTTTCCCTCTAGCCATCAGCTGGGACTCAGGAGGCAGCAATAGATTGGGGTGGGGCCAAATAAAAAATAAGAATAACACGGGGTGGGTGGGGTGGTGCGCGGGGGGTGGAGGCAGGGGGGTGGGGGGCAGGGGAAGCAGAACCGGTTTGGTAACATCATATCGTCACCGCTGCCAGCTCGGGAGAACCGGGTTGAACTGGGAGGAACCACCACTGGTTAAGTCCAAGATTAACATCAGACTAATAATCAAGTAAACAATATCCCAAACAATAACTGCCAAACAAAATAAACAGTCCAACTGAAAATAATAAACAGCCCAACTGAAAAATCTCTAAGACCACCTTCACCAACACTGGCAGGGCATGCCACTAGAATATAAACTGACAGCAAGTCCCACTCCACTGATGATTTTACCTAGTTTGGGTAATAAAATGTCTGCAAGAAAACAACCAAGCTGAGAGGGCACCAAGAACCCCTCATTTCAACCCTGAGCTACAATGTTCTTCTTTAATAGAATGCTACAATTTTTTCAATGCATTGTTTGCATTTAATTGATCTATATGAAATAATGCCCAGTATCTGCATTTTTCATGAAATCAGACACAGAACTTCCTTTGATAAAATACTAGTCTCCTATAATTATTATATAGTCTGTATGGTATATATGGAGAGAAAAGTTAAAATGACATTTTACATCTGTTGAGTAGAAACTATTTTGTGACAAAGTAGTCCTTTTCTCTACTATTTAGGCAAATCACCCTGATGGGAACTTTGATCATAAAAGAGTTGTGGGATGAAGGCAATATAACTGCAACTTGGAACTTGTCTTTTCAAAATGTACATTATGGAAGCCCAGTGATATCCACACGGAAAAGTTTCCTTAATTGGCTGTCTACTGCATATGGTGAAATGTAGCAGTATCTAAAGACTCATAAACATTTCTTTCTCCAGCTGGACTAATTTGGACATTTGCATTTGTATTAAAAATTCAAACATTCTCCTTGAAAGTCAGTTCAATTCTAAGGTTGGAATTGGGAAAAAATGGAGCAGAGCTGCTTTTGATATATATTAATTTATTTATTTTCAAACTGTGCTTCCCTAAAGCATTTTATCAGATATTAGAAGGCAGTAATTTGCTAGGAGGGTATTGGGTAGGAGGATGTCCAATATACACATATCTTTTGAAAAACAAGTTCTTCTGAGTTTGGTCTAAATTAGTTTATCTGTTGCCAAAGGAAACAAGAAGGCTACATAAATTTTTAAATGATTTGAGGCTGAGGCTGTCGAACACAGGTGTAAATTGACAATATAATTTGCTTTGATTATTAAATACATTTTCTAACTTCCTCGTTAAAAATTCTTTTATGTTAAACTCATACTTACACTAATATTTTTTTGTGGAAAAAAATAAAACAGAAAATATTCCAAAAGTTTTAATTCATTTGTGAATTGTAAGATTACTATAGATTCTGTTTTAGTATATGCTTTAGGATAAAACTTTTGGTTTCTTGTTATTTTTTAATTTGTTACTTATTACTCTTGAAACATTGCTGCTCATTGTTTGATAACTAAGACATCTGAAAAACTGTTGAAGACCTGCCTGATCTGTGAATTACAGATCAGAGCTGTCAAACTCGCCACCCACAGGCCAGATGTGTCACATGCTGGCCACACTCAGTTTAGCAAAGGGGGAAAAAGTCATGATATGTCACGTGATGGGGCCGTGATGACACGAGTTTGATACCCCTGATCTAGATGGTAAAAAAGTGCCTACATACCCTTCTCCTCTAGAGGAACTAAATAACTAGGCTGGTTCATTGGACATCTGAAATACCCTATATTGAAATCTGAGGGATGACAATTTGTCTATTGCAGGTATGCTAAATGATTACAACCCATTCAAATTGTTAATTCAATTTGTTTTACCTAGTTTGACCATTGCACCGATTATGAATATGGAACTGAATGCAATTTGGAAAATTGATTCAATCTTCTGTATCAGTTTTTAAAAAGGGCACTTGAAACATATGGGATCATCAATCAGTTCAGATATTACAAAATTGATGCTATGGACCTTGGCAAAGATCAGATTACACCAATATCCCTAAATTTGTGTGAAATTTGATCCAACGGTAACAGACAATTGACAGAATGACTTACTTTAGAAAATTTAAACAATGTCTCTGAATGGTATGTAAAAATTACTTTCTCACCTCCATGGGTGGATTTCCCTCCCCCAAAAAAAAAATTTAGTAGCTTTAGTTGTACTAAATGGAATTCAGAGCATCTTCAGTAACAAGATTAATACGTCATTTTATACATTTTGATTGGCTCTAATGAATATAGCACCTATCTTTGCTTTATAGATTTTTATCCCCTATGGGTTGTATGTATCTTCCTCAATGTCTGGTTATCTATCAGATATCTGAGAATTTGAGGGTTCTAAACAATCCAATTTTTTTTTACTACCAGTTCTGTGGGCTTGGCTTGGTGGGTGTGGTGTGGTGTGGTGGGTGTGGCTTGGTGGGTGTGGCAGAGAAAGGATACTGCAAAATCTCCATTCCCACCCCACTCCAGGGGAAGGATACTGCAAAATCCCCATTCCCTCCCCACTATGGGGCCAGCCAAAGCTGGTATTTGCCGGTTCTCTGAACTATTCAAAATTTCTGCTACCGGTTCTCTGAACTGCTCAAAATTTCTGCTACCGGTTCTCCAGAACCTGTCAGAACCTGCTGGATTTCACCCATGGCTTGGTTATTTTCTTGCAGGCATTTCATTATCCAAACTACATAACATCACCAGTGATTTTTTTTTTTAACATTGGTTCCAACTAATGAAAAGAAACTCCTATGGAGCTTTCCTTCTTGTTCATTTGTTTTCTTGAAGATAGTAATAAAAAGACAGTTACGTGTAAAGTAAGATCTTTTCTAACTGGAAATGAAAGAGAGGTGTTGCCAAAAAGTATTTCACATGAATTACATTTATACATATGAAAAGTAATTCATGAAGGATCTTGAACTCTGTAGTGCATATGCAGCAGACTTTTGCATGACAGTTTGGGGAACAGGAATTTCCGAGTCACCAATCAGGGAATAATTTATTCAAGGACTTATAGAAAATTTTTAAAGATAAATGTAACTGTTATACATGTATGTTTAGTGGCTGAATGAAATAGTCCTAATGATAGATATTTCTTGTTTTGTGTTTATAACAGATGACACTAATCTGGATTATGATAGATTAGAGTAGTATCAAATCATTTGTGGAACCTACTGTATGATTTAGAAAGTCAGTACTGAATTTACCAGTAAGTTACAGATCTCTAATTTTATAAAAAATATTATAAGACTTTTATTTATTATCCAGGTTTTTGAACTTGTAAATCACTAATCAAGTCATCAAGCCATGATTTTCACCCCTATATGTTAGAAATAAACCATTTACATGGATATATACAATTACACTGATTAAAACAAAACAAAAACAAGAAAAAAAAACAATATATCAGGAAAACAAGATATTTGTCTTGAAAGCTATGTAATTTCATAGTTAAATGGAATTTATTGCTGAATGTCTTTTTTTCACTATAGCCGTATCCTTTTGAAAATAACTTGCAATTTTTGGTGGGGGGGTGGAAATATAATGAGGTTATTAAGCCAACCAGCTAAAGTAAATGTGAATCATAACATAGGCAAGTTACAATTACAAGTTTGTCAGTAAATTGCTTTTATTTAAAATGAGAGGAGGAAGGAGAAATACATATCTTTATATCATATTTAATAAATTTCATGGTATTACCATAAAGCTTCAAAACCTTTAAGCCAGCTTGTAATGTGAGATTCTTCATTAAAGCAGAAAATTGCATGGAAAAAAAATGTTCCACTCCAGTGCAACAGTTTCCAATATGATTGATTGCTGTGAATATGTTGTGGCAAAAGCTAATGTGGCACATTCTGTGAATAAAAGCATTAACTTTTACTGAGGACAAAAATCAAAGTGACAGTGTCTAGGTATAAAGTTTTAATTGATAATTTATAGCTATATTTACAACATTTATGTTTCTCATTCAGTTTTTCTTACCTACATATTATTCAGATTGACAAAGAAACTGCACTATTTTCCACATATAATGATCATTTCATTAATTTACCATTATTTGTCTATTTTTACTGAAGAAATAATTTTAGATGCTGTATCAGTCTATATTCATTTATTTAAATATTTTATATTACAAATATAAAATGTCTTTACTATATATTAATACTATGATATAGATCACAAAAACTAATAACACAAAAAATCCAGAAATTAAACAAGTTCCATGAAGAAGGATATTAGAAAATAAATTGTGGGACTTTGAGCAATCAATGTTCTGGTGCATTCATCACATTTTTAGTTATCACTGGGAATTATACTCTCTAGGAACTTTGCTTTTTGCATAGCTTCTTGCTATTACTCTCTTGGGTTTGTTTATTTATTACATGACATGACATGACATTACACCATTACACCATACACTATACACCATACACCATACCATCCATACCATACCATCACACCACACCACACCACACTACACAATGCCACACAACACATTTTAAAGGTAAATGTAATTGTTATATATGTGTTATATTTAGTGGATGACATACATTGTCGTAGTCATAGATACTGTGCATATTTCTTATTTTGTGCTTATAACACATGATGCTAATATGGATCATGATAGATTAGAGTAGTTTCAAATCATTTGCAGAATTTACTGTATGATTTAGAAAGTCAGTACTGAATGCAATGCAATGCAATACATATCCCAATAGTAGTTTTATAATTTTTACCAGAAATTTAGCAGTTAATCTTGTTGCCATACTTGATATCATCTGAAGAAGGAGGAGCACAAATCCAAAGGTATTGGGAGTGAGAAGTGTTAACATAGTGTTGACAATATTCCAGCTATATCTGTGTATGTGTGCGTGTATGTGTATATATACACACACATACACATATACAAAATTAATGCAAGACTAAAAAATATGTTTGTTATTGCTGCTGCTTATATCTTAATTAAGTTGTATTTCTAAATGCACATTAGGTTTTCAATAGATGCAAGTATTTATTAAATATTAATAAAACATAACAAATGATTACTGAAATAACTTTGATCTTACCACTGCAAATTACAGTCAAATAGATATAACCTTAATAAATAATAAAGACCAAATACAGTGATAAACTACCAAAAAGGCTATACTAGTACCAATATAAGTAAAAGGCTCATATGGTACCAGAATATATGATTTTTATGCTTATATTATTCTAAATATGTTAGAAAACAGATACACATACATGCACATGTATGTATGTATGTATGCATGCATGTATGTATGTTTGTATTCTTTCTATTAGAAACTTTACTATTGATTGTATGACTGTATGTGAATAAAAAGAATGAAAGCAGTTCTTAGTTCCTGGGAAGTGAAAAAATGTTGAAGACTCAGGCTGACTCCTCCCTGACTTACTGGTATGTAACAGAAAGGAAACAAAAAGGGAAAGATTCTGTTATTTAACCCCTGTGGAGTCAGTTGACAAAATGAGAATAAATAGCCTAAAATAATCTACTTTAATTTTCATAGCAAATAGACACTTCAATCTGAGCCTCTTTTGTCTACTCTAAACCCAACACTTGGCCATACCCCTACATTATAGTAGTTCAGCAGAAGCCATGGAAATTTCTATTCTACAAAGGCATAAACTTCCCTCCTACAGAAAGACAAGTCATAATTGGACAAAGTCCTTTCTCATGCATGGAATAAAAGGTCTTCCTTGTGTCGATGATGTTTGAACATAGAGGTAATATGTTTTTGGGTGTTATGCTATTTGTAATATTCTTTTTGCTCATTGTCCAAGATCTTCCTTTCTTCTCTTTAACTTCACTAACTTATTATGTTCAGTTTTCATTGTATTTATTTATTTTTCTTTCTGTTCAGTTGTGTCTGATTCTTCGAGACTGTCTGGGCAAGTCCGTGCTGTTTTTTTGGCAAGATTTTTCAGAAGTCATTTGCCATTGCCTCCTTCGAAGGGCTAAGAGAAAATGGCTGGCCCCAGGTCACCTGGCGACTTTGTGCCTAAGGGTGGATTAAAATCAGTGGTGGGTTTCAAAAATTTTTACTACTGGTTCTGTGGGTGTGACTTGGTGGGCGTGGCATGGCATGTCCTGATGGGCATGGCTTGGTGGGCATCACAAGGGAAGGTTACTGCAAAATACCCATTTTCTCCCAATCAACTAGGACTTGGGAGGCAGAGAATAGATGGGGGCGGGGCCAGTGAGAATTTTTACTAGTGGTTCTCCGAACTACTCAAAATTTCCGCTACCGCTCTCCAGAACTGGTCAGAACCTCCTGAAACCCACCTCTGATTAGAATGTATGATCTCCCAGTTTCTAGCCTGATGCCTTAATCACAACACCAAAGTAGCTGTTGTAGGGCTCATATTTAGTGATAAATATACTGCAAGAAATCAACATGCGAGCTTTTAGATAAATATATAAAATAAAAATACATACAGCATAGGCAAGGATATGCAATGAAACATTTACACGTGAACATTCCAAAGCAATCCTTGCACTTCATTATGATATTAAATTTATTTTTTACACATATTTTTTGCTGCTCCAGACTGACTGAGTCATGCATTTATGCTTCAGGTGGAGTGCACTGACACTATTATAGTTATGTCTGCAAGTAGTATTTCAATTCCACTGAAAAAGACCATTATATATCAAATGGAAAGGATTTATGATTTCTCTTTTTATTAACAACTTATTATACCATATGGTAGTAAAATATGAAGATTTACAGAGACATAAAAGATTTGAATGATATCATATGAAGAAATGAACAATTTTATTGGTAATAGATTATATTTATTGCCTCTTCAATTCTGCTAACAAAACTAATGTGCTTTTACTTTACAAACAGACTTTAGGCAGGTCAGTTTGTTCACATCCATCACATATAAAGCAGGACATTAATGGATACTGTAGTGAGCATTCAATAAAATGGAACATCTTATCCTTTATAGATTTGCTTTATAGTTTGTTTTTTTTAAAGAGTTTAACATATATATTATAACAATCTACCAGAAAGTACCCAAAAATGATGGCTAATAATTATTAATATTATTAAGGAGGGCTGTGGAGCGCTTCAGGTTTATGTTCTAGAAGTGTTTTGGAGTACATGGGAATGTGAATGCGG
The DNA here is from genome assembly GCA_022577455.1 of Arizona elegans. Classification (NCBI taxonomy): domain Eukaryota; kingdom Metazoa; phylum Chordata; class Lepidosauria; order Squamata; family Colubridae; genus Arizona; species Arizona elegans. Next base: position 30,092,523 of record JAKOOJ010000009.1, on the reverse strand, counting down.
CCCCCATCTTCAATATCTTTTTTTTTTTTTATTGAAAAAGTTTTCAAATACAAGTTTTTCCCCCTTTTTGCCCCCCCCTCTTCCCTAACCCACCCTTTCCACCCAACCCCCCCTGTGACTTCTTCACAACAATAGGCTATTTCATAACTAGTTACATACATAATATCTTCCCTTTCCCTTAATCCCTTCTCGGAATACTGACCCTTAACTTGTTAATCTTATAACTCCCATTTTTACGGTAATCTGCCCTTTTTCTCCTCCCCTATACTTATTGAGTATTATTACAAATTAACCTTTAATCTTTTATATATATTAATATAACATTTTAAATCGGCCTTCTCCCTGCAACCAAATTTATTCAATTCTGTCCACTTCCTCCACTCCTCTAAATATATGACTTGAAATCAGACAATACAATTCTAAATATAATCCACTACCCACTTTACTAGAATATACACATATCTATATATGCATCCCATTTTATAACAATCAGTAAACTAACCTCTTTCAGCCCTTCAATTCCTACAAAATCATGCAATACGATTCTAAATATAATCAACTGCCCACTTTACTAAGATATACACATATCTATATATGCATTTCATTATGTAAAAAGAGAAAAGACAATAACTTTAAGTTTATGATCCATATAATATCTTCTTTGATGTCTTTCCACTAGATTGTTAAATCCATCACCCATAATAGGGTAAAATAACATGCTGGTGCAACAGTTTGTTCAAAATCTTCAGTCATCTTCTGCCCCCATCAGTAGTAGATATCCTCACACCTGTATAAAAGTAAAAACAACCACCCGAGTGACATTATAATTATGAATATATCCGTATGGTTATAGTTGTGGTATTCATCAGGATTGTTAATTCCCGTCATCCTACTGAGTAACATCCAGATCTTCTGCATGCCCCGGCAAAACTCTCCTGCCTTATAACTCAAAATAGTTATAATATATTTCCAAGAGAAAAAAAAGGTAAATAAGAAAAAATTAGATGATTCAAATCCAACAAAGTGAGGCTCTTTCCACTTCCCAAAATCATGGCCTTGCAGAGATCTGCCACAATCCTCAGGATAGTATCAGACAATTGTTCGCCACCACTGTCTTTTCTAATATTCATTCATTTTTTAAAGCGCCTGGCTTCACTGTTGCTTAGTTTGGAAATTGCTGTTTCTATAAGATCTGTTTCTTTTCTTTTTCTTTTTCGGGTTGAATTTCCATCCTCTTTTCTTGCTTACCAATTGTATATCTGCTGGTTGATTTTCATTCTGCTTTGTGGATTGTTCTTGTTGGGTTAATTTTATCATCTCATCTTTCTTCTCCATCACTTGTATATCAACTGGTTGATTTGCGCACTTGTCTGTGACTTGATGATTCATCACCTTGGGTTCGGATGACACTGCTCTCTTATTTATAAACAGTCCAGCTGGGGTCTCCAAGGAGTCCAAAGACAATTTATCCATCACAGCCTCTGTAATTTGATGTTTTCCTTTGATTTCCAACTCCTTTTGCTTATCCTGTATTATGCCTAAAGATGTTAAATTCATTTTTAGAATTTTTTGATAAAAATCTTCCGCTTTTTCGACAGTGTGCAATTGATATCTTACGCCTTGATATCTCAATATTAAACCAACTGGGATGTCCCACCTGAATAGGATATTTCTTTTTTTTAATTCAGTCACTAAAAAGCCAAATTTCTTCCTCTCCATTAACATCTTGGGCGGGAGCTCCTTGAAAATCCAAATCTTTCTTCCATGAAATTGCAAATTGGAATTAAAAGAGTTCTGCACAATATCATTCCTAATTTCTTTATCTGTAAAATAGATCACCACATCTCTAGGCAGTTGCCTTTGCTTTGCCCACCAGGATTTTATTCTATAAATTCTATCAATCCTGCAATACACTTCATCAGGTTGAACCTTTAAGATCCCAGCCAGAATTTCAGAAGATACTTTCCTTAAATCATCTCTATTATTTTCCTGCAGACCTCTCAATCTAATTGCATATTCTGTAAAATTATATTGAATCATTAAAACTTCTCTTTCAATCCTCTGTTGTACATTTTCCTCATTACCAATCTTTTGGTCAGTCTCCATTTTAGATTTGTCTTCCAAGCTATTATCCTGAATGTTTATCAAATCCTTTTTAATTTTTTGAGTCATGTCATCCAAATTCTCCTCGATTTCCTTCATTTTAGTCTCTAATAATTCAGTCTTTGCCTCCATCCGAATCAGAAAGCCTGATAAACCATTAGCAACTTTTGAAATCTTTTTATTCAAGAAGTCAGACTCTGATTTCACCAATTCACCAATTTCTTTAATTTCCTGCTTAAATTTTTCAAGTTGCTGATTCACAATCTCATCCCTTCTTACAATCTCTTCAAGGATAAATTCTAATATATTAAAATCGGGTTTCTGACGCTGGAGAGTTGAAATTTGTTGGCGCAATTTCTTAAGGGGGGAAATTCCCCCCCCCTGTTTGTCCAGCTGTATAAGTCCTGATGCCATTTCCCACACAGACAAGATTTAGCAAAAATAAGAGAAGAAATAGAAAACAAAAAGACTTTCCCTCATTAAAAAAAAACTTCTGAGCAGCACAGGAGCGAGGTTTCTCTAGAAATGTAGCCAATGATATTTATTCCGCTACATTGTAATAATGAAAAACGGAAGGACTTTCCCTTTTAGCCCTTCTCCAGCCACAGCAGACGCCATTTTAGAAGGCTCTTTTTCCCTCTTTTCCTCTGCTCTTTTCTTTTAAATAGTTTTTGAAAGGGTGAGATACTTGCGGTTCAGTATTAAGGGTCCAGTTCTTCATTTCTTTAATTATTCTTTTAGATTCACAGGCTTGCTCTTGACGCCTGGCTCTGCATAGGCAGAGGTCTCCCAAAGCCCGGAGCAGCGGCAGGGGATATGGGGCTTCTCATCCGCTCCGTCCCAAAAGTTAAAAAAAAAACTTTTGGGACTCTGCGGGGAGTTCTACCCACCCCTGCCGGCTCTCTCTCCGTTTCCTCTTGGAAACGGAGTTTTTTCGAGCCGCCATCCGCTGTAACGGCGGCTTTATACAGGCAGAGGGAGCTGACGATCCCAGAGGAACGTCTGGCGGCGGCCAGCAGCAAACCGGAAGTCCCCCCCATCTTCAATATCTTAATGGAAATGTCATTTAGTGCCTCTGAAATGTTGGTGCTTTTGTTCTACTTAGTTTATTGACAAATATAAAGAAACGGCAACAGATAAACAATATATAAACATAGAGGAGTATGCCACTTCTGTGTCTGCATATATTCAAAAGTGCATTGAGGATATCTGTGTCCTTAAAAACATTGTTGTGACTAATGAAAAACCATGGTTGACATACGAGGTTCTCAAGATGTTGAAAGCATGGAATGTGGCTTTTAAATTCAGTGATATGCTAGCACTTAGAACAGCCAGAGCTAATTTGAAAAGTGCCATAAAAAGAGCAAAACAAGCCCATTGTCAGAAACTTCAGAACTTTTTTCAGAACCCCACAAACTCCAGGCATATATGGCAAGGAACCCAGACCATTACAGATTATAAAGTGACTCCATCGAGTTGCAAGGGTGTCACAGAGTTTTTAAATGACGTTTTTAAATCGTAGGCTTTTATGTGGAAAAAGAAAAAGAAACATTGTACCTTTACAGGGAGAATACTTGAGAAGAGGGTGTGGCTCACTGATGACGCCTTACAAGGCAGAAATAGCTATCTGAGTCTCCCAAAGAGCAGCACAGAATTGCTGTTTGTCAGCAAGATACAAAAAGCCCAGAAACTTGTGAATGAGATTTCACAGAACCAGGGCTGTAGAACATCTTAGTTTACGTAGGTAAAACCTGGCTAGAAAGAATATGCATATATATATTCTTACTTCTTCGTAGGGTTTATGTGTGTTTTTCTTCTAGCCAGGTTTTCCCTACGTAACCAAGGTTTTTTTGTAGCTCCAGCTCAGTAGAATCACATCCATCTAAAGCCCAGAACCGTAGATGTGATTCTACTGAGCTGGAGCTACAAAAAAACCTTGGTTACTTAGGGAAAACCTGGCTAGAAGAAACACACACACACACACACACACACACACACACACACACACACACACACATATATATATATATATATATATATATATATATATATATATATATATATATATATATATATATATATATATTTGTTTTCTCAGGTTTTCGCGGGTGTTTGTATGTAGGTCTTTGGTTATTCGGGTCTTCTCCCACGTAAAATTGGAAGTGTCTTGGCGACATTTTGACGAAGTCTCATTCGTCATCTTCAGGCTGGTGTTCTCGGCTTCGTGCTTCCAGGAGCAATGTGAGATCGCAGCTGTCTCTTCCTTTTAACTGCTAGTGGGGGTGTGAGCTGATTGGGTGGGAACTTGGCTGTGTTCTGATTGGGTGGAGGTGTGTTCTGATTGGTTAGGGGCTTGGCTGTGCTCTGATTGGATGGGAGGTTGGTTGTGCTCTGATTGGATGGGGGTGTGTTCTGTTTGGGTGGGGGCTTGGTTGTGCTCAGCTTAGTCTGAGTTGCAGGGGGATTTGAGCTGGTGAGCTGCGTTGTTGTTGTTTGGCTTCGTGTTTGTGGCCGTGCGAGCTCTTCATGGTGGGTGTCAGTCTGCTTCATGTATGGATTGGAGAGTTTAAAGTGGCTAATTAGACCCATAGTCAGCTCCATAGGCTCACCTCTACAAAACCTAGCCAAATTTCTCGCCAAACAACTACAGCCTTATGCAGAATCCATCACCTCATACGTAAAAAACTCATTCCAGTTCATAGACATCATAAAGCAACAAAACTTACAGCCCAGTGACCTACTCGTGAGCTTCGATGTCATAACCCTCTTCACCCAAGTACCAATCAAAGAAGCCTTGACAGTTATCCAAAACAAATATAACCCCCCAAGCACATCTTAGATCTGACCAACCACTGCCTATCCAACACATACTTCATCTATAATGGACAGAAATACAAACAAACAGAAGGAGCACCCATGGGATCACTCCCTCTCACCTGTCATTGCCAACCTCTATATGGAATACTTTGAAACCCAAGCTCTAGAAAAATCTGATCACAAACCCAAACTCTGGTTCAGATATATGGACGACACCTTCATAATCTGGCCACATGGGAAAGAAAAACTGGACAACTTCCTCACACACCTCAACAGCCTACACCCCAAAATACAGTTCACCATGGAAACAGAAGCGAACAACCAACTTCCCTTCCTAGATGTCTTAGTCTACAGAAAATCCAATGGCTCCCTAGGACACACTATCTACCAAAAGAAAACACACACAAACCACTATCTGCACGCACTCTCACACCACCCTGCCCAGATCAACTCTGTAGCCAAGACACTCATTTCCAGAACAAAACGCTTAGCTGACAAACAACACCTAAAAACCGAACTTCACACTCTCACTAACGTACTAACATCCAATGGATTCCAAAGAAATAAGATCACCAACCTAATCCAAAAAGAAACCCCCACTAAAATCCAAGACAGAGAACAAGAAAACGGCAAAGCCGTCCTCCCATACATAAAAGGCACCATAGACAGAATAAACAAAATCCTCCACAAACATAACATCAAGACAGCATTCTGCACAAACCGAAAAATATCCACCATCCTAAGGAACCCCAAAGACAAAATTGAGTTAGAAAATCAAGGACTATATGAAATCCCATGCACCGCCTGCCCCACCACATACATCGGACAAACCAACAGACGAATAAGTGCACGCATAGAAGAACACAAGAACTCAGTCAGAAAAGAGGAACCAACTTCTTCCCTGGTCCAACACCTTAAAGCCACAGGACATGATATTGACTTTAAAAAGACCAGAACTATCGCCAAAACTGAACACTTTAACAACAGAATAATCAGAGAAGCCATCGAGATAGAAAAACGCCCACACAGCATGAACAAACGAGACGATACGTCCCGCCTACCAGCCATTTGGAAACCCACCCTTATTGACAAACGAGTCCCTAACATGACGAATGACACCAGACCCACACTCATGAGAGCCACACAGGATGTCACCACCACACATCCACGCAGAAAGCAGACTCAAACCCACACTGATAATGAGCCACGACCAAGGACCAGAAGCCAGACCACAGCTGCATCATTAGCCACTTTAAACCTCTCCAATCCATACATGAAGCAGACTGACACCCACCATGAAGAGCTCGCACGGCCACAAACACGAAGCCAAACAACAACAACGCAGGTCACCAGCTCAAATCCCCCTGCAACTCAGACTAAGCTGAGCACAACCAAGCCCCCACCCAAACAGAACACACCCCCATCCAATCAGAGCACAACCAACCCCCCATCCAATCAGAGCACAGCCAAGACCCTAACCAATCAGAACACACCTCCACCCAATCAGAACACAGCCAAGTTCCCACCCAATCAGCTCACACCCCAACTAGCAGTTAAAAGGAAGAGACAGCTGCGATCTCATATTGCTCCTGGAAGCACGAAGCCGAGAACACCAACCTGAAGATGACGAATGAGACTTCTTCGAAACATCGCCAAGACACTTCCAATTTTACGTGGGAGAAGACCCGAATAACCAAAGACCTACACACACACACACACACACACACACACACACACACATATATATATATATATATATTGCTCAAAAAAATAAAGGGAACACAGGCAGGAGACATCCGAGATCTGAATGAATGAAATAGCCTTATTAAATACTTTGTTCTTTACATATAGTAGTTTATACACTGCTCAAACAACTAAAGGGAACACAAAACTACTGTATGTAACGAACAAAGTATTTAATAAGGCTATTTCATTCATTCAGATCTTGGATGTCTTCTGCTTGTGTTCCCTTTATTTTTTTGAGCAGTGTATATGTATGAAAGTATGTATGTATGTATGTATGTATGTATGTATGTATGTATGTATGTATATATATATATATATATATATATATATATATATATATATATATATATATATATAAACCGACCATACACCCGAAGCCAAGCCAATAAATACATACTGGGACTCCCAACCAATCAGAATGAAAAGGTGGAGCCATCCCAGAATACCAGCACCAGATTTGAAATAGCAACGGCAGTTACTGCAAAAGACTGCTGACATAAGCCTGATGATGGCAGATGGGATTCTGTCGAAACGTCACTTCTACCCTTTTAGGGAAGAAACCCGAAATATTAACTATACACACATACATACCCGTGAAAACTTACATAAATATATATATATATATATATATGTTTTCTCAGGTTTTCGCGGGTGTTTGTATGTAGGTCTTTGGTTATTCGGGTCTTCTCCCACGTAAAATTGGAATTTTACGTGGGAGAAGACCCGAATAACCAAAGACCTACATATATATATATATATATATATATGTATGTATGTATGTATGTATGTATGTATGTATGTATGTATATATGTATGTATGTGTGTATGTATATATCATGGGTATATCTGTGCTATGTATGGGTACACTTTTGAAAGCAGGCAACAGAATTTCATTTTTAATGTGTGCCAGTGTGCGCACAGTAAAAGATGACAATAAAAGTTATCTATCTATCAAATATGCAGCTAAAACATCAACCGCCATAAACATTGTGCTATCATAGCAGTCAGTAAATCTCATACTTCATCTTAGATTTTCAGACAGACTTAACTTTGTTACCAAATTTTTCAAATTTTCAAATATAATCTCTCCTCATAATTAATTAATTTAGATTCTTTTAACATTTTTTCCCACATTGTTGTATACATTAGTATACATTATATATACATCAGTTGTATAAACACACATGTCTAGAGGGTATTTCTATGCACTATTTGCCAAAACCCTGTGGCAGCTTTTACATTTTTAGCAACATCTTATAAAGGTATCTGAACAGGGAAATGATTATGTAACTTGAGACTACATGGATTGGTTATTGGATCAGATTATCATTTTGTAACATTTCATCTTGAGGAACTTGACAAAACTACAATAATATCGTATTCCATTTTTATGTAAATCAGAACACAATCAAAATCCAAAATAAAAAATTGATACTTTTAAGTATCTACATATCATTGCAGTTACCAGACTTTAAAAATAACATCAATAAAGGAAAAAGGCACATCAATCTATAACTATCATTAAATTGTAAAGTAATTATCCCCTCAGTTAAACTCCCAAATCTTTGATATTTTTCATTAAAAAGACTTGATTAAAAATAAAATATGACTCTTGTTTTGTTTTTGTTTTTTAGATGAAAACTAGGCCTGGAGGCAGCATAAGAAACAAGAGACTTTTTCCAGGGCAAAAAGATGGAAAATACCAAAAAGTCTTTGCTATATAGTGAGTCAGTCCTCTTAAAATAAACTTTAATTACTGTTAATTTTTCCCATTTTTTTATCTGATACAGTTAAAATTCTTTTTAAAAAATGCTCCTACGCCATGTTTCTTTTTAAACATTTTAAAAAGACAATTATAATAAATAAGCTTAATAGTTATACTTCCGCCATCTGGTTTATATATTTGAAAATGACTCTTGTTTTTGTTTGTTTTTTAAGATGAAAACTAGGCCTGCAGGCAGCATAAGAAACAAGAGACTTTTTCCAGGGCAAAAAGATGGAAAATACCAAAAAGTCTTTGCTATATAGTGAGTCAGTCCTCTTAAAATAAATTTTAATTACTGTTAATTTTTCCCATCTTTTTATCTGATACAGTTAAATTTATTTTTAAAAAATGCTCCTACACCTTGTTTCTTTTTAAACATTTTAAAAAGAAAATTATAATAAAGAAGCTTAATAGTTATACTTCTACCATCTGGTTTATATATTTGAAAATATTATAATAAAAGATTTGGAAAATATAACTTAAGGTAACAATTAATTCTTCTTAATAAACCATTATTTCTATGTTAAGAAATTTCTCTGTATCAAGGGCAAAGAAAAAGAAGAAAATATATTGCAGAGGATATGTATATACAAAATAACAAAATAAGTTAATACATTTGTTTGTTTTTTTTTAAAGCAAAAGCTTTCACTACTGCAAAATTGCCTTGTAATTTAGGAAGAAATGTATAACCTTGCTGATTTTTTCAATATTAGAAAATGGTCCTTCATGTGATTATCAGAATAAAGTAACCCTTCAAAAGCTTAAAACATTCAGCTTGTTTAATCAGCATCATAATGTTAGTGAGGCCTATGAAAATAAAGCACAGAGAGAAGCAACAGGTTGAAGGTTACCCAGTAAGTCAATGTTTAATCTAGTAAAAAAGAATTGTGTTTGAAATAGCCTTTCTCAATTAAGCCATATTTCCCTTAATATCAATTACAAAAGTAAATTCCCCAAGCAATTGTGGGGCTCAGGTTCTGGGTCATATTTGCTTTGAAACTCTCTGTCAGCCTTCAGCTCTCAATCATCTGTGGATGTTTTTTTCAGAGCTTTTGAATCATGGTTTCCTCTGACCTTGCCTGAACTCCACACAATGCATTAGTAGAAGAATGATACTTGAACATTAAATGTTTGAGTGATGCACAGCATCAGACACATCCATCTGATTAATCTCTAATCACAGCTAACTGCATCTGAGTCACCATACACGAATCACAGCACAGCCTACTGTATGAATCATATTGAAATAATTAAGCTTAATTTACAATTTGGGGTTAGGAGTCATGTTACATTAAATAATTATATTTTAAAGGTTTATCTTTAAACATTTGCAACAAACTGAACGGTGTAGAAGTGAATTCTTCGTGACAATTGCTGGTTGGGTAGCTGTGTAACAAATGTATTTGATCACAAGCTTGGTGTAACAAGCTCTGTTCACATTAGTACCATGTAGACATTTTTATGCATAATTTTATACCTAATCTTTCTAATATCATTCAACTGATGAAATATTTTTTTTATTTTTTTTAAAGTTGAAAAGAATTAAAATGAAATTGAACATATTTTCCTTTTATTATTTAATTATGAGGCAATAGAATTAGGCATGAATATTCTAGTGTTCATTATAATTATCTCTCTGTTGCTCTCAGTCTCCCTTGCTCTCCATACTTCAAAACATAACAAAGGTATATCTACCATGGGGATATTTTCTGATTGGACATTGTATGCAGCTAGAGTGGTCTCAGAATGGGATAGAAATATAATAAAAAACAAGACAGATAGTACCACTTTATTGCCAACAATAATGAGCTAAAAGACACCATAAATATAAATTCAGAAGAAATTCTCTAGCACAGTGAGGTTAGGGAAAAAAGCCTATTTCACAAAAGATTATTATTATTATTATTATTATTATTATTATTATTATTATTATTATTATTATTATTATAGAAATCATTAGGCAGATTTCAACATGTTGTCAATTCTGTTATTGGAAAATTGTAAGAATGAAGAGCACATGAAGCTTTGTAGGCCTGTTTTCTATTTTAACTCCTTATATTGTCTGAACAGTCTAGAGAAAATATTAGCCTTTGAACTCCAGGATTTAAAAATCTTCCCATTATGCCAACTTTGGCCATAAAATAAGATAGTCATTATGCTCAGTTGAGCACTATTGAAGATTCTTCCTAAAACATGCTGTGGTGTTTGAAAAAAAAAAAAGAACTCCCTTTTATATACTCCTTTTATAATTTTCTGAAAAGGCCAAGTTAAATTTATGATAAAATAACTTATTTTTTTGTTTTCCTACAAGTAAATCAGATCCTCAACCCACAAGAATGAACTTTCTTTAATATGCAGACCAGGGTTTGAATTCCAGCTGGTACCTTTCTTACCCTGGGGATCCTTGCTTAAAGACCCCAAACTTTGTACCAGCCCACCTCAGATATGACAGTAACAAGAACAACGACAGTCATGCTGGTTTGGATATTGCCTGGATTAACCACCCGCGCGGCCGCATTCTGGACCAGCTGGAGCCTCCGGGTGCTCCTCAAGGGGAGCCCCATGTAGAGAGCATTGCAGTAGTCCAGGCAGGATTGTCCCCTGGAAACATAATAGTACATAATAGTACTACAATGATTAAAGTACTAGACCTGTACTGGAAGCATCCATATTCAAGATCACGGTCAATCATACAGTTCTTAGACTACGAGCTCACAGAATTGTTGTTTTCTGGATGAAATACATTGAACTCACCATGTATGCCAATTTGTAGTCTCAGATGAATGATAGGATATAAATAATAATAGATATTTGGTATCAGTAGATACAGAACAAGGATGGACTAGCTGTAGCAACAAAATCCCATCCCTTTGCAATGCTCTTTTTAACAAGACTATATTCACATTACATTAATTCTGCAGTTTTAACTAATGAAATTAGTTTTAACTAAAGAAATAATGGCATGGATTATACAGAATGCTAAAACAAACATAATCCAACATTCATCCATTATGTTAAGGCAGATACAAATAAAACAGATAAAAGTATCACATTATGAACAATCTGGTTCTATGTATTGGGTAAAACAACTGCATATCGTATTGCATGTACAGGTGAAACTCGAAAAATTAGAATATCGTGCAAAAGTTCACTTCTTTCAGTAATGCAACTTAAAAGGTGAAACTAATATATGAGATAGACTCATTACATGCAAAGCGTGATAATTCAAGCCTTGATTTGTCATAATTTTGATGATTATGGCTTACAGCTCATGAAAACCCCAAATTCACAATCTCAGAAAATAAGAATATTACATGAAATCAATAAAACAAGGATTGTACATAGAACAATATCGGACCTCTGAAAAGTATAAGCATGCATATGTACTCAGTACTTGGTTTGGGCCCCTTTTGCATCAATTACTGGCTGAATGCAGCGTGGCATGGATGCTAGCAGCCTGTGGCACTGCTGAGGTGTTATGGAAGACCAGGATGCTTCAATAGCGGCCTTCAGCTCTTCTGCATTGTTCGGTCTCTTATCTCTCATCTTTCTCTTGGCAATGCCCCATAGATTCTCTATGGGGTTCAGGTCAGGTGAGTTTGCTGGCCAATCAAGCACAGTAATCCCATGGTCATTGAACCAGGTTTTGGTACTTTTGGCAGCGTGGGCAGGTGCCAAGTCCTGCTGGAAAAGCATCCCCATAAAGCTTGTCTGTGGAAGGAAGCATGAGTGCTCCAAAATCTCCTGGTAGATGGCTGCATTGACCCTGGACTTAATGAAGCACAGTGGACCAACACCAGCAGATGACATGGCTCCCCAAATCAACACAGAATGTGGAAACTTCACACTGGACTTCAAGCATCTTGCAGTGTGTGCCTCTCCATTCTTCCTCCAGACTCTGGGTCCTTGGTTTCCAAATGAGATGCAAAGGTTTGGACCACTGAGCAACAGACCAGTTCTTTTTGTCTTTAGCCCAGGTAAGACGCTTCTGACATTGTTTGTTGTTCAGGAGCGGCTTGACAAGAGGAATACGACATTTGAAGCCCATGTCCAGGATCCATCTGTGTGTGCTGGCTCTTGATGCACTGACTCCAGCCTCAGTCCACTCCTTGTGAAAGTCCCTAACACTTTTGAATGGCCTTTTCCTGACAATCCTCTCCAGGCTGTGGTCATCCCTGCTGCTTGTGCACCTTTTTCTTCCACACTTTTCCCTTTCACAGAACTTTCTATTAATGTGCTTTGATACAGCACTTTGGGAACATCCAACTTCTTTTGCAATTACCTTTTGAGGCTTTCCCTCCTTATGGAGGGTGTCAATGATGGTTTTCTGCACAACTGTCAGGTCAGCAGTCTTTCCCATGATTGTGATTCCTACTGAACCAGACTGAGAGACCATTTAAAGGCTCAGGAACCCTTTGCAGGTGTTATGGCTTAATTAGCTGATTAGACTGGGACACTTTGAGCCTAGAATATTGAACCTTTTTACAATATTCTAATTTTCTGAGATTCTGAGATTGTGAAAACAGCTCGTGTGTTTTCATGAGCTGTAAGCCATAATAATCACAAGTATGACAAATCAAAGCTTGAACTATCTCGCTTTGCATGTAATGAGTCTATCTCATATATTAGTTTCACCTTTTAAGTTGCATTACTGAAATAAATGAACTTTGGCACGATATTCTAATTTTTTGAGTTTCACCTGTATACAAATGAGAACCCAGCAGCTTGTAATAAATGATAATAAATCAAATAAACCAATTGTTTCTACCTATCTTACTTTATCTGGCAAGAAGATCATATTTTGTATACTACCAGCTAGGGATTGTTGACATTCTATTGTGAGAATAGTCCCTATGATATCTGCATGCACAGATAATATTTTTTTTAAAAAATATTTGGGATACCCCAATAGGACATCTACTTGAAGTATTTTTCACCCTTTGAACTTTTGGCTTTAGACAGATTGAGGCCTACAGCACTTATGCCTAATTGGATCATCTGGGTTTCATATCTGAGGACTTTGACTTTTAACTATGTATCAGTGAGCTGCACAGGCAAATAATTAGCATCTCACATCCACTTTCCTTTCCTGGAAAGGCTGGATGATGTATTTGGCTGGCTCACTGATGTAACACTAAAATGGCTGATGAATTGTATTTTGAACATCATCTATTGATAATACATTGATAATACATTGTCAAAGATTTAGAGATGGAGAAAGGAACCCAGGACTTTCAAAACATATTAAATAGTAACCCAATCCTGGTCTGGCTTTACACTAAAGCCAAATAGGTGCTAATCTAGGGTACCAAAGCAATGCTGCTTGCTTTCCCAAAACAAAGACTATCATAAAATCAAAGACTATCACAAATCCAAATCTTTGTATCAGCAGAAGATGGTACTATTGGTCAACAATACTTAGGAGTACATATAATCTTGTGGCAGCATTCTCCTTGTCACTGGGTGATAGAAGCACATACATAATAATCAACTATTCATTTTAAATGCATAAATTATAGGATGTTCGTATTAAAATACAGTATATCATCTTTGTTGTAGTAAAGGATTAGTTTTGCCTGTATTTTACATCTCTGCATCCAAATTTGGCTTAAATTAAGTCATACATCTGGAACTAAATGTGATATTTCTCAATTCACTGTACACAATTCCAGATTAGTAAAAAGAAATGAGATCTGTGTCAGATGCAAGGAACTAGAATGATACAGGTACCATGTTTCCCTGAAAATAAGACAGTCTTATTTTCCTTTGACCCCAACAAATAAGGCCTTATTATCAGGGGGTCTTATTATTTTGGGGGTGCAGGTGGTGGTGAGCATGGAACTGGATGTCCCATTGCTGCCGTAGCTTCCCCTCCCTATTCTTCATGCCGGGCGAGCAGCCCAACACATCCCATCCCACCCCAATGGCAACAGCTGCTTCCCTTCCTTGCCATCTCTTTATAAATTCAAAGTAAAAATTCGAAGTAAAATTCGAAGTAAATCAAGAGGGGTGGCAGGTGGGATGGGGGAGAAGCAAGACGCATGGAGCAAGACGTGGCACCTCTTGCCGTCTCTTCTCGTCGCCCTTGCCGGGCATGGCAGGGCTCCTGCCCCTTGCTTAGCCACCTACCCCCTTTAGGGATGCAATTTGGGGGTGGCAAGTGAGGTGGGTGAGACACAGGATGCAGGTCTTACCTTTCAACCTCCGTCACTTTCCTCACTGTTGTGTCCAGGGAAACACGCTGTAAAAGAAAACTTCTCACGAGTTTTAGAAGTTTGATTGAAGTCACGAGAAGGTTTTCTTTTACAGCATGTTTCCTGGTGAGGAAAGCGACGGAGCTTGAAAGGTAAGTCCTGCGTCCCACTTCTTGCCTGCCCCACCTGCCACCCCCAAATTGCATCTCTAAAGGTGTTGGGTGGCTAAGCAAGGGGCAGTAGCCCTGCCATGCCCAGCAATGGGGGGGGGGGAGAAGACAAGGGGACAAGGCAAGGGGAGCCATGTCTCACTCCACATGTCTTGCTTCTCCCCCATCCCACCTGCCACCCCTCTCGATAAAGACATGGCAGGAAATGGAAGCAGCCAAGCTGCTGTTGCCATTGCGTGGCATGGGATGTGTTGAGCCGCTCAGCCAGTGTGAAGAATAGGGAGGGGAGGGCATGTCCCCCCTCCCCCCATCCAACCTTGCCTCCTATATTGTGTTGTTTGTGTGGCAAGCAACCAGAGGAAATGGTGGGACCAGTTGCGCATGCATGTAAGTAGTTGGTGGGGGAGTTTATTTTGGCGGGGGGGGTTATTTTATCACATGCGCTGAAAAGTTTGATTGGCCTTATTATCTGGAGAGGTCTTAGTTTTGGGGAAACACGGTAGTTAATCAGAAAGGTAGATTTATTGCTGCTTGCCTATTTACAGTAATCTCAGCAAACTAAGGCACTCACTACTAGAGAAACTATTAGTTAAATACTGCAGGTTTAGCAATTTCAAATTAGCCAGTCTTTTTACACCTCCCCTTATTTCAGGTTCAGATTCCACTACTTCTGAGAAGTACAGCAATTATTTACAATATTTTTAGGGACATGTCTCATTCCAAACTATAAGGAATATTAATAAATCCTTAAGATTAAAAATCCAGCTGTTTTAACATCCTAATGACATGATAGTGAGGAGGGAACTAAATAAACCTCCAATGCTAAATAAACAAACAAAAATGCTTGCTCCTTAATCCTGAACCCTTTACCCTTACATTATGAGGAAGGACTTTTTACTGGTCTATCTTCTTAAAGAAAAATGTTTCACAGTTCATTAGAGTTCATAACACAACTTCCTCTTTGGAAATTTTCAGACTGGCTTGATGGCCACCTACTAGGGATCTTTTAGTGGATATTTTCACTGAGTTTAACTAGATAGCTAAGAACAGTTAACATTTTATATTTTTTCAGAAAAACATAATTTTCTTAGCAAGTGCAAAGAGTTGATAAGACAAGAATTTATAGTAAGAAAGTATGTAGGCCAAAGCTAATTAGATTTAGTTCTCTGATTATTTAAATATGCAAATATATTGGAAACATTTATATGATTTGACTAATAAAACTTCTATGATTAAGGCATGGTAGACTAAATAAATTGTAAATTGCAATGATATTTACTATGTAACATGATTACAAAATCATCCAACACAACTAAGAAGTTGAAGCCAAAATGCAGTAACATTTGTTTTCTGAAGGAAATTAAAAACCAGAATCTATAAAAATGTGAGGTGTGAAGAAATAGGACCATTTGTAAGGTTGCAGCATAGAAGACTTATTCAAACCTATATTCCAGAATCTAACCAACTACAGTTCAACATTAATTGGCGCCAGATAAGACTCAACAGAATTCAGGAGGGTTGGACTTATAGTGTTTATGGCAGTGATGTCAAACTAGTGGCCCATGGGCCAGATGTAGCATGCACTGGCCATGCCTACCCTCATTTTAATGAAGGGGGGAAATCACAATACGTCATGTGTTTGACACCCTTGGTTTATGGGAATACAGTAACTCTAACTTGATAACATGCTTAACTTTGTTACTCATTTCTGCCTTTTCTTCTCCTACATAAAATTGATAAAAATTCTTTAACTTTCATTTAGTTTCTCATGATTTATATTCTAATTCAAGCTAATGTTCTTTCTATGTATATCAAGTAGACAATATATCCATTTTCTTAATGTATTTTAAAGGCCTATTAACCTGACCTTTACTGATTATATGTGCCAACATTCTTGGCATGTATGGAATGGTCCATGAATCAATCTGTTTATATAATTATTATCAACCAAGGGCTTATGTTAGCAAAAATGAGCTCTTGATTTATTTCTATAAAAATCTAGCTAATTATTTCATATAAAATTTTGTTAATTATATATTTCCAATAAAAATTGCAGTCAAGTTGTTTATAGACCATATCTGATTTATTTTTGGTCAATTGTTCCATATACTGTGCATTTGATCTAATTTCATAAGACCTCTACAACAAAATACTACTCATTATCCTATTATCCTTTTATATCAATCTCTCACATGTTTTGAGAAAATAGTTACTTTAGGACAAGTTTACTAGCAAAACAAATATAAAGATTTCACCTTGAAAACCAAAATCAACATAGTTTCTTGCATCACTACTTTTGTCTGTGATTTCTTTGTGCACCAACAATAGTTTCTACATTAAACAAATATTCACAATGTATTTTATTTGTTCCTGTATAGTCTCCACTAAACTAGATGCACATTAGATCTGTGGTAATGGGGAATACTTATAATGTTGACCTAAGCAAACTATTGACCTAAGCAAACTATTGACCTGATAAAACTCATATGCTGTACTTCTTGTATTTTCAAAAATACAGTTGTAACAGTATCCTAAAAAAGATTTTCTCACAATAGTATTTTTTTTCTTTTCAGAATACTTATACAATCTTACTTAACTTTAAATTCCAAAAGATCAGAGGAATTGGCTATGTCACTGCAGGTTTTTGACCCTTGGTTGTAAGAATTATTATAATTTCACAATGCTGTTCCCCTCTCCACATGGGTGTAATGAACTCCTGCCAATAACTTTCCTGCTGAGGGCAAAAATAAAACAGTACAACATAAATACATTCAAAAGATATATGTCAAAACAGAAACCTTGCCTATAAGTTATAAATGAGTGTGCTACAATCTATCAGAGTAATAAATCAGTGTTTTGCAGCACAGAGTGTGATGTTTGTATGGAAAAAGAACAACAAAAGTATTTAGAATGTAGATTCTAAATGATTTTCCTTACCAAGACAGCACCTAAAGGAAAATTAGCATTTTATTATTTTATATAATTTCAACTGCATATGTCTACATTCAGATATATAAATTTATTAATTACTGCCTTTTCTTAGCAGCATTTGGATGATGAATTTCCTCAGAGCTTCTATAGGAAAAAAATTGTCATAGAAGCCATAACAAAAATAATCAATATTATCATAAAAACTGTTCTATGACAGCTTGAGATGGTTGATATATAAACTGAGACTCTATACTCAGAACAAACAACTCCATTCTTCTGACTTAAACATAGTAGCAGACAGTCCAAGATAGACCAAATCAATAATTTAGGCACTATGTACCTTAATCCTGTTGATCATACATGGTAGCTTCATACCAAGGTTTGAAACAGGGCTATTTTCACCCCTAGATGAAGATGACCTCTGATGCAAAGCTTGTGTTATAGTATCAGGACCCAAAAATTGCTGGGCGGGGGGGGAGGGGAGGGAGGGAGGGAGCGAGGGAGGGAGAGGGAGAGGGAGGGAGGGAGGGAGGGAGGGAGGGAGGGAGAGAGAGAGAGAGAGAGTTTTGAATGGAATTAAATTGAACCGAAATTTATATGGCCTAGTATGATTTGGTATACAAGGAATTTATCTCTGGTACAGAAGCATTCAATATACATGTAAAAAAGTTGCTATCAAGCTATTTTAAAATCTGTCATGCTTTACTTATATGGGATGGTTGACAAATACACAAAATAGTGTAGCATCCTCTCAGTAGAATTGTTTCCTTCAGTAGGACTGAAATCTATATTATAAGGGAAGTTGAATTTGAATTAGGATTATAACAAGCCAAAGAATTATCTTTACCTTTCTACTCACTTCATTTCAACCTAGCTTGAGTGATGCCTCCGGTTTAAATTTATTTATTTATATGGCTTCATTAACTAGTTATAGGAATAACAATACATTCTCATTAACATCTTGTTATGTGTGTAAAAAGTTGTGTAATCTAAAGTAAAATGTTAAGTTTCCAGCATCTTTACAATTTGTAGCATCTTTACAAATTCTACATGCCAAGATTTTCATACCCAAAGATTAATTTTGCTTCTTTCCATAAAGGTAGGTGTTCTTATATTGATAGTAGTTCTTGACTTATGATTGGTGGTTTAGCAAATTTACAGTAGACCCTCTGAAAAGGTACTTACAATCTACTTCCAAAGTTCTATTGGCGGCCTATATAGTCACATGACCACATTTCAGGCACTTGGCAATAGTCCCACATGTATGCCGTTTGCATTTCTCCCCCAAAATTGGTGTTTGTTTTGGATTTTCAGCAAACAAACCCCAAAGCAAACAATGGGTTTGCTTAATAGTCAGGAGTTCATTTCATGTTTGCTTAAACACCACCACAAAAAATTGGGTCAGTCATGTGATGACTTGCTTTATGACCATCACAATTTACAACCATAATGGGCAGGCTCCATTACAATCATAAGTTGAGAACTACCTGTATAACTTTTCAATTAATGAAGCAGTGGTGAAACAACATATAGAGCATGATAGTGAAATGGAAAACTACACATGCTTTTACGATCATTAGGAAATACAATTACTAAATCTCAAATGTATCCTTTAATTAGATTGTTTGTATAATATGATTGTATAATGATTATAAACCAGTTTTAAAGTTCCTGAATGATACTTAGAGGAAACGACTCTTTTTGTCTAAATATTTTTAAAAATAAAATAAAATAAAATGGAATGGAATCATTTTTGATAAAAATAAAAATATAAAAATGCATTCCTTATTTTTCATGGTTTATTTACTATTCAAGACTTTCCAGCACAGGTAAAGTTAATGTACTAATGCCTCAAACCACGTTTCCTGCTAGGAGATATTATCTATGAAGATGCCAAATGTTCAAAAAGTAAAAGTGTTGAGAAAATGTGTCCTTTGTGACATATGAAAGGTAGCAAAATACACAATGCATTTGAATGAGACAAATCCATACTCTCTTAACTTGCAAACACTGCACTTTAGAAAATTATTTTTTACCAGCAGGGATGCACTATAAAAAGGGTATCTTTTCCTGATTTTTTTCCCCCAAGGTTACTAGTAGCTTTACTTGTACTAAATGGATTTTAAGCATTTTCAATAACAAGAGTTACACATTATTTTATGAATTTTGATTGGTCTAATAAAGATATTATCCACTTATGGTTTCTAGATTTTTATCCTCTGAAGCAACTAAAGTGTGTGTGTATAGATATAAGACTATATATATATATATATATATATATATATATATATATATATATATATATATATATATATATATATATATATATATATATATATATAGTTACACATACAAAAAAGTCCAGTTGCTTCTTGAAAAAGCACGGTTCTAGGGGGTTCGGCCGAACCATTTGTTAAATTGCTGGCTCACCCTGTCCCTTGTCCCGCTCCTCCACACCACTGGGTGAGGGGTGGGCGAGCCAGCAATTTAACAAACGGTTCGGTGTTTTTTAATAATTTTATTGGCCTCGCAGCTGCCGTGGGGCTTCAAAGAGCCACTCTACAGCTGATCAGTGTTAAAAGAAAAGAAATGAGTAGACCGATGCCTGCAAATATAAATGGGCGGTGGTGGGACCCAGTGGTGGGGTTTTACTTTGGTAGAACCGGTTGTTAAGTAGTTAAGCCAGTGGTTGCCAAAGTGGGTGGTACCGCCCCCTGGGGGGGGGATGCCTTGGGGGGGCAGTAAACGGCAAGGGGGGCGGCAAGAGGGACGCTAGAGGCAAAGGGGGGTGACAGAGTGGCTAAGTGGCAAGGAGGGTGCCCCCCCTTTGAACTGTGCCTCGCAGCACTTACCTCCTTGCAAGCAAACAGCAAGAAAAAAACAGCCTCTTTCAGTTTCAGCATAGGTTAATTAGCATGATTAGATCGGCCTCCGACTCTCAGCTGATTCGCTCTCAGCTGTTTTGCAGGCTCGTTTGCAAGCTCTTGTTTTGCAAGCTCTTTGCTTGCTGCAAAGAGTGCTCGAGCAGATTTTTTTTTTCCCTAGCTAAAAGGAAAATGAAAGTAAAGCAGGCTCTACTGCAACGTGACAAAATGAGGCAGGGAGAGAGATTTCTTTTTCTTTCTCCTCACCAAAAAAGGTAGGTGCAAACAATGGGAAATTTAGGGCAAAAGCGGAGAGTTCAAGATTTTAAAAGACAAAAGAAAAAAAGGTCTATTTAACTAGGGAATTGTAATAATTGAGATACTATTAATTGTATATTGTGTTGAAAGCAGAAATGGTTTAAGTTGGGATTTGGAGGAATATATGGGGGAAATTACTTGGTTTATTATTATTGGTAAATATAATTAATTGATTTGTAAGAAATTGGATTGCATGGAAATAATTGGAATATTCATGTTCATATTGATTAATATACAAAAAAGATAGTTATATAACTAATTGATTTATATTAAAATGTTGAATTTATATTAAACAACTGTAATATTACATAATTAACCAATGTGAGGATGGATATAAAAATAGATAAAAATGGGAAGGGTTATAATATAGAATAGAAGGGAAAAATTGAATTTGATTAAGATTAGAGTTGAGGATAAAGGGTAATATTGGTTTTTTAAAAAAACAGATGAGGAATAAATATGGCAAAAAGGAAATATAGAAATTGTAAATTTAATTGAAATGACTAAACACTGTTTAAATTTGTGAACCAGCCAAATACTCTGTTCAAAGAAAATACATTGTATGTTTGTATGTGTGTTTCTAATTATTGCTATTTATTCATATTTGTTCTCTTTTATTCTTTAAAGTTTAACAATTCATTCTTTATCTTAATATCTTTATATTTGTTTGGGTTGGCTTTCTTTCCTTTCATCTTTTTTATTGTACAGCAATCTTTCTCCTCAAACCTACCACCCCTCTCTTTTCTTTCCTTCTTACTTTCTCTTCCCCCCCTCTTCTTCTCCTCCCTACTTCCTCTTCCTTTCTCCTTCTCCTCCTCTCTTCCTCCCTCTCTTACCCTCACTCCTACTCTAATTTCCCTTCCTTCATCCCTCTCTATTGCTGTATCCTTTTATACATATGGACTACTCAGAGGGCTGAAAAAGTTATTTTTGACTGGTCCTCGCACTTTTGACCAGTTCTTGAACTTACGACTGTTCTCACATTTTACGTTTTTGCTCTAGCTTGTCACTATGATGAAGAGAAATAAGTGACATGGTTGTTAAGAATGCCGCAACGGGCATAAATGTGAGGATGGTCATAAGTGCGAGGACTGGTCAAAAGTATGAGGACCAGTCAGAAATGACTTTTTTCAGCCCTCTGAGTAGTCCCTATACACATAGCCATGGCCACCCGGTCACATGACCAGCTAGCCACACCCACCCAGTCACATGGCCTGCAAGCCACACCCACACAATAAGCCACGCCCACAATGGTGTCCTTCTTACCAATGTTAAAATCTGTTCACCTTACCCTATACACATAGCCGTGGTCACATGACCAGCTAGCCACGCCTACCCAGTCACATGACCAGCTAGCCATGCCCACAAAATAAGCCACACCCACAATGTTCCTCTTTACCAATGTTAAAATCTTGTCACCTTAATCAAGGGTTAATTTATTCTTCCTTCCCTAATGTATTCATCTGTAACCACTCCTACTCCCTAATCCCGCCTCATTGATATAAAAGGGGATACACGCTCCTCCTCCTTGCTTCTATCTGTAATCACTCAGTGAATATAGAATGCCTGCTGTAAATAAACAATACTTTGTTTGAATACTATAATTCTGAATTCTTTATTGAGTCCGATCCTCGAATTATGGCAACATACCTGCAAGACAAAAGCAAACTTTATGAATCCTCCTGATCGGCAGAGATTTTTTTTTCTTTTAAAAGCCTCTGACGATCCAAGCTGAGTTGCCTGATCGGCAGGTTTTTTTTTCTTTTAAATGCCTCTGACGATCCAAGCTGAATTGCCTGATCGGGAGAGGTTTTTTTTCTTTTAACTGCCTCTGACGATCCAAACTGAGTTGCCTGATCAGCAGAGGCTTTTAAAAGAAAAAAGCCTCTGCTGATCAGGCAACTCAGCTCGGATCGTCAGAGCCTTTTGAAAGCATTTTTTTTTATTCTCTTTGCCGAAGAGGTTGTAGAAAAAATGGTTTTAAAAGAAAAAAAAAACTGGCCATGCCCACCCAGTCACATTACCCACCACCACCAAGCCACGCCCACAGAACTGGTAGTAACAAATTTTAGATTTCATCACTGATTAAAACTACTACTGTGTCCTAAATTTCTATTTTCTTTTATTGATATTGACCATTAAGCTATTCTCAGAATACTTTTGTGCCTACTATCATTCCAATTCTACTTTTGGAAGTAATTATTATATTTTAGATAATTATGTTTCTATTTTTCTGCTATTGAAATAGACCAAACTGTCTCTCAAGTCACTTTGCTCTTTGTATTATAAGCTTCATTTGATCTGTATTACATTAATGATTTTTTCCACAGATTTTTTTGAAGTCCAAGTAAAATCATCCGCTAGTTTTTCACTTGGATTTCTTCCTTTCCACTCTTTTGTTACTAAAGACATGAACATAATTTAACAAACTCTTATTGATTTTCTGTTCCCAGCTACCTAGCTATAATGAAATGTGCAGTGGAAAATGACAATAAAGATGAGTTTGTATTTCGATATCTGTGTATTTCATTTTAGCTCTCTATCATATGATCATATGGAATCCCCCAATCAACCAATTTTACATTTGACAGATGATAATTTAAGAAATATTTTGAAGCAATTAAAACAATTTTTTACTGTAGTACATACAATTAAAAAAGTACACATGTATAACAGCATAGCAAAAGCTAGAACCTCTAATAAAAATGAAAATTCTATTAACCATGTCATTTGCCTGAGTGTTGGCAAGAAACCTAGCAAACTAAAGAAATACTGAATCTACTGATTAATAAATTGACAACAAACATATTACTGAAATGTGAATTTATCTTCTTGTCTATTAGCAAAAGTCTACAATTAAATATACAATTTATTCTTATTTTAGAGGGTATTTCTTGATAATCTACTTGTAGGCCAATTGTATTCGTTCTCCAAAAAGGTTTATGCAGCATTGTTCAGAGACCATAAAAAACAAAAGCAAAATGATATTTGATTTAGGATTTTTCATTTATCTAAAGCATTATTCAGGTTTTTATTTTATAATAGCAAGGTGACTGTGTTTTACCTATTTTTATTACAAAACTCATCTGTACCTTAATAAATGAAAAAGATTAAGCATTTACACCCTTATTTTTATTTTAATGAACTTAAGTAGAAGACAATTATTTGTACATGATGGACAGTTCATAGGAGATACTACTGCTCAGAGTGAATCAAATATATGCTGCTGTGAAGTAATTTTGATGACAGTTCTGGTCAATTTATGTTCATTAAAAAAAAAGAAAAAAGATTAGGCACCTTTTACAGAGCAAAATACAGTTACCAATATATAAATTTACAATACTTGTTTAAGGGTAGATCTGGATTTTTTGCTTTTGCTCAGGTTCTTTCTAAAACGTTTCCTTACTTCAGTTTGAAATATTGTTAAATTGTTTTGGAAACAACAACATTAATATGCACTGTGCAGGTTTAATTTCCAGTATACAGAACAGCATATTATACCATTTACAGTAGTGCTTAGGCACTACAATTATTTGTAATTGCTAAAAATAAAATGTTTGTCATGAAAAAAAGTTACAAAATTATTTCAAACTGTCAAACTAGTAGGATACATAGGCATTCAAATATTTCATGATGACTTCATTCAGAATTCTCTCAGCTAAGAGTGTTTCCCCACCAACCATAACCACTAGCAAATAACTACATTATTGTGTTCTAGCGAAGTTGAATTAGATTAGCCAAAGGATATTATTTTTCATTACATTTTTCAATAATACACAAAAATCTCCTTCTGTCTTGATATTATTTCCTTGATCGTATTTTAGTTTTAAATTCTCTTTCTTTCGTTAAGCTTAATAAAGTTTTCTAGCTGTCTTATTTTAAGTTACATCATCTAATTCTTATCTTACTCAGTTGTCTAATATATTGACAAACTTAATAATATTATATGTACAATGTCCTGGATATTAAAATAGCATAAGAGACACTTCTGGTTCTACAGAATCATTTTTACTGATTTTAAATCATATTATCTCTAATGACAAATTTATGGCATTTCTGTTTATTCATTTTGGTGGCAAAATATTAATTGTCCATAAATCTGAACTGTTTTGTTTTCTAACACCATATCTATCATCCTTTAATTTTACAATAATTTGGAATAATGTTTTAAATAGCTTCTATAATTAAAAATTGGTAGACGTATAGATCATTTTCTTCTATATGAATGCATTAAAAAAAAGTAAGAAAAAAGAACTAAAATGTTAAGCTCATGATGTTCCAATTTCAGGGTGTTATGCTTACTGAAAGAATACCAGATAATATGTTAGGACATTTGTGAATATGTTCTCAATTATCAACATTTTGATACCCCAACTATTTTTCTCTGTCATTCTCAAATATATTTTCAAGGTTTTTCCCAGTATGGAGAAGCTTATCTGCCATGTTCTGCATATTTTACATGAATTTATAAAGATGAGCCTCTCTGGAAAAAAAACTGAGGGAAAATATAGTAATTGGTTTTTTTTTGTTTTTTTTTTAGAAAAAGCTTTTAAAGCTAAGTGCTGAAAGTCTTCTGCATTGAAAGATGAATCTTTCAGTATTCCTGCCTCATGTTATTTTAAAGTCTAAAGTTCTTTCCATTTGGTTTATGAATTTATGAAGGTACCAAGAAAGAATCGAACAAATATCTTTCCCTCCATAATAAGTAGTAAGGATGCATGAAACAACACTAGCTCTGCTTCAGCAAGAACTTTACTTGGATGTGTCAAAACATTCAGCCTCCCCACAGCATTGAGATGGAGCTCATTCATACCTATATAAACAGGCAAACAAGCAATAAAGCAAGCAAGGATGGCCATTTACCATCCCTGACTATGTGGCCCTGGATTACCACTACAAGTGGCTTTTCCAGGGATGCAGCTATTTGGATCAGCTGCAGTTTTTGAACCAAATACTTAAATAGAAAAAAAAAAGCCCTCATTATGTCTTAGTATGATGTATATGTAGTCTAAATGTATGGCCTAAATTCTGAAGCTATGGGGACCTACTATTCATTTGTTTAATCTGTCTTAAAGTATGGATTCTATATGACACAGTCATTTGAGTAAAACATAAAAAATGACTTTACATGAGGAAAACAGAGCTATTATTTAACCTTATCTTTATATTACATCCAGTACATTTGAAACAAACAATACATAGAATATTTAAGAAGGTTGAAAGCCTGTAAATTTAAAGTAATCAGGGGCATAACAGCAGCTTTAGAAATTGCTTCTTGTGGTTTCTTTTCTCATGAGAGGGATTTAGCAGAATTTAAGTGAAATAAGTAATACTGAATGTTGGTTAAGTACATGCTATACTTTTTATTACCGTAGAAGATGTGAAGGCTAAAATCAATGATTTTATAAAAATGGTTGTGATTTTCTTTTCTTTTTCAAGTACGTACACCTTATTTACTCAGCTGGGATTGTCAGAGGCTTTTAAAAGGAAAAAAAGTGTCTGCTGAACAGGCAACTCAGCTGGGATCATCAGCTGATGATCCCCCTTGACGATCCCAGCTGAGCCGCACGATCATCAGAGGCTTTTTTTTTTTTACTTTTAAAAGCATTTTTTTGGCTGAAAAGGTTGTAGAAAAAATGCTTTTAAAAATTAAAAGAAAAAGCCTCTGATGATTGTGCGGCTCAGCTGGGCATGGGTGGGGGACAGGGATTTTTGCTACTGGTTCTCCGAACCACCCGCCTCCATCACTACCGGATCGGGTGATCCAGTCTGAACCGGGAGCATTTCACCGTTGGTTTTAATAGTAGGGATCAAAAACTATAAGTGTTATGTCACATTTTATTTTCCAACAGCAACTAAATGCTACAGAATATACTACTTCTAAATTCAAAATAATTAAATTAAGCAATAGAAAAATGTTTAGAAAGTAAGATTCCCCCCCCCCCCCAGTAAATCTTTTTCTGAGCATTTGCACCCTTGAATCCTCTACACAATAAAATTGTTCACCTACTAGAATTCTAATTCAATTTTTCATTAAATACAGGTTGAATGATGAACAAATCTGCAATAATAATATATAGGGATTAATTCTTACCTTTGGGAGAAATATGATATAAATGTTATAATTTTTTAGCATATTTTTTGATGACTGCATGGAGAAATCCAGATTGTTTTCCTGGCAACAGTATGGAAGTGGTTTGTCACTGTCTTCTTCCATAATATTCTTTTTTCAACTTTGCAGTCTAATCTGCAGCTCTGAGATTTATTGCTGGTCTTCCATTTAAGTACTAAGTAGCATCCTTTTTTCAATACCTAAGCCAGGAACACCTAAATTAAAGTATAATTCTCTTTTTATGCCGAATATCACAATTTTGTCTATTTATTCAGATACTGAGAAGTACCTACTCTTTTCATGTATTCAAATTACGTTTATACTTTTACCTGTTACCTTATATATGCTTGACAATAATAAATAAATAAAATAAAATAAATGAATAAAATGCTTAGGGATATTGTTGTAAATGATCCCTATGCATTTGACAGGCATTCTTCTCAGTATCTGAATCTGTACTATTTCTAAATTCAAAATAATTAAAATTAGCAATAGAAAAATGTTTAGAAAGTAAGACTTTTCCCCCCAAGTAAATCTTTTTCTGAGGATTTGCAACCTTGAATCCTCTAGTTTGCCAAACTGGTATCTTTCTTCTGGATAACAAGGCCTTGGCTCAGTTTGAATTGTTCAGTCTCCAAGGTTAATTTCAATGTGGAGCTGTAAATAGATTAATGCATAAGTGTTCAAATAAAGAAAACATTTATGGAAACATCACCATATGGACCGTATTTAAGCAGATGATGTGATTAGCATAATGTCCAACGAACTGCAGCAGTAAAGGGTTTTGGAACAGGAGGTAACTTTCTGGACTTCGCCCTGGCATCTTGTACCACACACACACACACACACACACACACACACACAAAATAATTGGCAGCCTCTTTGTGACCAGCATTTTATCACCTAACATAATGAAAATTGCCATCTGTAATGCTGAAGAGGTGTCCTTTCACAGCAAAATGGTTTCTCAGTCTAGAGAAAGTTGAATTAAACATTTAAAAAAAGAAAATGAAAAATTACTAATGAAGTCTGAAGTGGTAATTTTGCATAATAAGCTGCTTAAAGAGAGAAATAAGAGGGCTTATAACATTTCAAGTGTGATCCAGATGTGTCTGTGAATAATCTTAAACTATTTCAGAACCAAATTTATTAAAATTGAGTTTTAAATCCTATCTCTAAGTTAGTTTGATATTCCTCTCTCTCTTGCTTTCGGGTTTTTTTTTTTTTTCCTTTTTACCATTTAACATTTTGCAAAGTTTCCATTAAATGGGTAAAAGGAAAAGACTTTGTAAATTGCTGTTATTTTTAGTTATAGCCACATCAACTTGCTAAATTACATAGAATTGCATGAAGCATTGTCTTGGCATTTGATAAGTCAAAGCTGTTGATGTGGACAATGAGATGCACTTGCAGATGTTAAAGGATAGTAAAATTATAGAGAAACAACTTTATTTGTTAATATGTAATTGGTGAAAATCTAATCTTTTAGAGCTTTCTGCAATCTGAAGATTGTATCATGTCCGCCAGGTCCGCTAGGTCCATGATAAATAAGGCCCCCCTCATTCACGATCTTATACAAGAGGGAGGAGCGGACCTGGCGGGTATTACGGAGACCTGGTTGGGCCCGGAGGGCGGTGTCCCTCTGGTTGAAATGTGCCCACCAGGCTTCAGAGCATTCCATCAGCCGAGGGCCCAGGGGAGGGGCGGGGGGGGTGGCGGTTATTATTAACGAGGATCTGGGTCCTAGGGAGACCACTGTGCCTCAGATAGCCGGATGTGAGTCCCTCCTTGTGAGGTGGGGTCATGGGGTTCAGATGGGCTTGTTGCTTACGTACCTGGCTCCCTGCCGCGTGGCAACAGCCCTACCTGAGCTACTCGACGTGATAGCCATGGTGGCAGTGGATACACCCAGGCTTTTAGTCATGGGTGATTTCAACTTGCCATCCATTGGTGAAACGTCTGAGGTGGCTTGGGAGTTCATGGCTTCCATGACGGCCATGGACCTGACCCAATTAGTTCATGGCCCTACTCACAGGGGAGGTCACACTCTGGATCTGATTTTTGTCTCTGGCCAGTGGTTGAGTGGTCTTGTTATTGGGGATATAGACGTGGAACCCTTGTCATGGACAGACCACTCACTTCTTCACCTGGATCTTCGAACCGCTGCACCCCGCCACAGGGAGGCGGATCCAATTAGATGGATCTGCCCCAGGCGCCTGATGGATCCTGAAAGGTTCCAGATGGAGCTTGGGCCATTTCCTGAGTTTCTAGCACATGACTTGGCCGAGGAGCTGGTAGCCGCCTGGGACCGGGCGGCTGGTGGGGCCTTGGACCGAGTCATGCCTTTGCGGCCTCTGACCCGGTGCCGATCCCGTGCGGCTCCTTGGTTCACTGAGGAGCTGAGGGAAATGAAGCGCCGGAAAAGATGCCTGGAGAGCGGTTGGAGGGCCAGTCTCGCTGAATCTGATTGAACACGGATAAGGTCGCATATTAAGGCCTACCTAGTGGCGATAAAGACGGCAAAGTTTAATTACTTTTCCGCTTCTATTGCATCATCAGGGAATCGTCCGGCCGCCCTGTTCATGGTAACCTGCTCCCTGCTCCATCCGGGAGTGCGGGAGGATCCCTTGGAAGGCAGGGCGGAGGATTTCGGACAATACCTGTATGACAAAATCGCTCAGATCCGGGGGGGGATTTGGACTCTGACTGGGTAGATCAAGGCAGGGTGACGAGGAATAGTTTTGAGAATGTTATCTGGAAAGAGTTTGATGCTGTGACTCCTGATGATGTGGACAGGATTTTGGGGAGACTTAGTGCGGCCACATGTTTACTGGACCCGTGTCCCTCCTGGTTGGTACTGGCTTCCCGGGAGGTTACACGAGGCTGGCTCGAGGGTGTTATCAACGCTTCGTTGAGTGAGGGTTACTTGCTCACCACCTTGAAAGAGGCGATGGTGAGGCCTCTCCTCAAGAAGCCGTCCCTGGATCCGGCAATATTGGCCAACTATCGTCCTGTCTCCAACCTTCGCTTTATGGCGAAGGTTGTTGAGAGTGTGGTCGCGCGACAGTTTCCGCAATTCCTGGAGGAAACATCTTATCTAGATCCGTTCCAGTCGGGTTTCAGGTCTGGGCACAGCACGGAAACGGCATTGGTCGCGTTGGTTGATGATCTCTGGAGGGCTCGGGACAGGGGTTGCTCCTCTGTTCTGGTCCTGTTAGACCTCTCAGCGGCTTTTGATACCATCGACCATGGTATCATGCTGCACCGGCTGGAAGAGTTGGGGGTGGGAGGCACCGTGTTGTGGTGGTTCTCCTCCTTTCTCTCGCAGTTTGTGTTGGCAGGGGGACAGAGGTCGACCTCGAGGCCTCTCATTTGTGGAGTGCCGCAGGGATTGGTCCTCTCGCCCCTTCTGTTCAACATTTATGTGAAGCTGCTGGGTGAGATCATCCGTGGCTTTGGGGTGAGATACCACCAGTATGCTGATGACACCCAGCTGTACATCTCCACCCCAGGCCACCCCAACGATGCCCTTAAAGTGATGTCCCAGTGCCTGGAGGCTGTGCGGGTCTGGATGGGGAGGAACAGGCTCAAGCGCAACCCTTCCAAGACTGAGTGGCTGTGTCTCCCGGCATCCCGATATAGTCAGTTGACTCCATCACTGACTATTGGGGGCGAGTCTTTGGCCCCCACAGAGAGGGCTCGCAATCTGTGAGTCCTCCTGGATAGGCAGCTGTCCTTGGAGGAACATCTGACAGCTGTAACCAGGGGGACCTTTTGTCAGGTTCGCCTGATTCGCCAGTTGCGGCCCTTTCTCAATCGGGATTCCCTGTGCACAGTCACTCATGCCCTCGTCACCTCTCGCCTTGACTACTGCAATGCTCTCTACATGGGGCTCCCCTTGAGGAGCACCCGGAAGCTCCAGCTTGTCCAGAACGCAGCAGCGCGGTTAGTGACGGGAGCAGCATGGCGCTCCCATGTAACACCGCTCCTGCGCGAGCTGCACTGGCTCCCGGTGGTCTTCCGGGTGCGCTTCAAGGTGCTGGTTATCACCTTCAAAGCGCTCCATGGCATAGGGCCTAGCTATCTTTGAGACCGCCTGCTGCTACCGACGACCTCCCATTGACCCGTGTGCTCCCACAGAGAGGGCCTCCTCGGGGTGCCATCAGCCAAACAGTGTAGGCTGGTGATCCCCAGGGGGAGGGCCTTCTCTGTGGGGGCACTACCCTCTGGAATCAGCTCCCCCCAGAGATAAGGAGAATCCAGGACCTCAGTGCCTTCCGTCGTGCCCTTAAAACCCATTTTTTCAAGCAAGCCGGGCTGGCTTAAGAAGAAATTTTTAAATGTTTTTAAATGTTTTAAATGTTTTAATTGGTAGTGAGTTTTAATTGGGCCAAATTTATATATCTTTTAATTGTTTTTAATATTTGTTCTACATGTTTTTTTAATTCTGGCTGTACACCACCCTGAGTCCCCAGGGAGAAGGGCGGTATAGAAATTCAAAATAAAATAAAATAAATAAAAAATAAATGTCAAGAGGTTAGTTTTCCTCTTTACATTTCTCATCTTCACAGATCTTTTTAAATTTCATTCCATACCTTGACATAATTATTTTGAAGTAACATTTAATTCATATTACTCATAGTAATGGCTAAACATTTTACTTTTTTCTCAATCTGAAAACCAATTTTCAATCAATTCCTCCCTAGTTTTTGTTAATCCTTTCCTTTCCTTTCCTTTCCTTTCCTTTCCTTTCCTTTCCTTTCCTTTCCTTTCCTTTCCTTTCCTTTCCTTTCCTTCCCTTCCCTTCCCTTCCCTTCCCTTCCCTTCCCTTCCCTTCCCTTCCCTTCCCTTCCCTTCCCTTCCCTTTCCTTTCCTGCTGTGGTAGTAGTACTTGGATACAGATGTCCAATATACATATATGTTCTGAAAATGAACAAATGGAGAACAGGTGCACATAATATCAATATATGGCCACAGGAAAATACAAGTGATGTTTTAAAAAAAACATCTTTAATAAATACTACCATTTTACGAGTCATTGGGTAATCCTTTGGCAGTACTTTCTTACTTATCTAAAGAGATAAACAAAATGACCATAGGCGTGCAAAAAAGTGGTGGTAATGGATTGACCACTGGTTGGCTTCCCCATTGCCTTTGCTTGTGGGAAGCTGGCAGGGAAAATCAGAAGTCATGTTTACATGACCATAGCTGGCCATGGCAGACATTGCTGGCCACTGAATGCAATTAGTCTAAAGATCCTTGACATTTCAATTCCATAGGAGTAATGGGTTCCAGATTTTGGACATTTTTTTTTTAAATGAATGCATCTGCGTACTTTGATTCAAAAACTGTTGTCCTATGATGCACTATTTCACCTAACTGAAGGTTACAGAGAATTCTGAGAGTTTTAGTAGCATATAGATATCAAGAATGTATGGTTACATTATACAATTCAGTGAAATGGTAATCTACAGAATAAACTACCAAAGTTATCCTGCTTATGTGTCTGTTCTTTTCTCCAATTAGCCCAAACAGTGAGTTATACTGAATCAAGGTACTTCAAATCTGCTAACTTAAAAGAATGTGTAAAATACCCAGGACCCTTTATTCCTATGGAATTGAAATATCTATGATGTCCATATCACTGTTATTCATAAACATTTGTCTACTAAAGCATTTCTGCAGTCACATAGTCATGATTTCTGATGTTTCCTGCCAGCTTCCAACAAGATAAATCAATGGGGACCATATTAGGGTCAAAAGTAATTTAAGCCCCTGGTACATTCATTATACTACAACAATTTTTGAATCAAGGTATCTCAAATCTACTAAGAAAGAATGTGTAAAAATCTGGAACCCATTACTCTTTTGGAATTGAAATTTCAAGGATCTTCAGACCAGTTATAGTCACAAACCTGTAAATGGTTTGTGTTCATTGCAGCATTACACAGTCATATTCTACAGATACTTTTCTGAGGTGATGATGGTACCATCCACCATTAGAGTAAAAAAAAATGTCACCTGCCTAGGAGGATATCATGGTCAACAGATGATACTAATGCCATTGGGAAATAGCAAGGAAGAGGAGAGAACAAAAATCAAATGAGGCTATGACAGCAGGACTCCTACATGATTCCAGAAATAAACAGCTAAGAAAAAATATATGAGGCAAAGAGAGATACAGGAGGAGAGTGTCCATGTCTCCAGAATGACAACAGACACAGAAAAACAAGAGAGAAAGGAAATACATATGTCCAGGATCAGAGATAAAGAACAAATAGCAAAAGTTATGAAGAAATTGAGAATGATATAGTTGTAGGTCTCCAGAATGACAGCAAAAGGCATAGAATGAGGACAGAAGAAGAGACAGAGGAGGACAGGAACATTTAATTCAAGAATATATGGCAAACAGTAGTTTAAGTATGACCCAATGGGTAATAAGCTGTCTAGTTAACCTTCTGCTTTAATGAGAAGGAAGGACTCACTGGAGAAGAGCCTAATGCTGGGAAAGATTGAGGGCAAAAGAAGAAAGGAATGATAGAGAATGAGATGGCTGGATGAAGTTACTGAAGCAGTAGGCATGAGCTGAAATGGACTCCAGAGGATGGTAGAGGACAGGAACTCCTGTAGGAATGTTGTCCATGGGGTCGTGATGGATCAGATATGACTTCGCAACTAACAACAACAACAATCTGTTGTCATTTCTTTCTTTTCATTAGTCATTAATATTGTCTTTTTATACATCATTCAGAGAGCCTCAAGCAGAGCATTTTTGTATCATCAGGTGTTGTGATCTGATTTATTAGATAGACTAGTAACTGAATGTAGGAGTCTTTTTTCTATATAATATATACTGTATAAGTTATCTTTTTTTTTTTTGAATGATGTCTTGAGTGTTTGCATTGGCACAAAATCATTATTGTTTTATTGTAATATTTGGCCTTTTATAATGAGTTTAAAGCGTTCTCAAATTTCTGAGAATTCTCAGTCCATTTAATTTTTCAGGTCTGAACCACAGGAAAGTTATAAAATAAACATATTCAAAGTATCTTCTTTCTCTGTGGTAACTTTTTAAACTCCAGGGGGCTAGTGAGTTTCCATGCTGTTTTTCTACTAAATAATGGCAGGTAATCTACTATTGCAAATATTAGCCTAGTAGCAAATACAAATTCAACTACAGTATCTGAGAACATCAAAAGAATTTTATATTGACATGTATATCAAGTTTAATACATATTTTTGGTAGGAAAACTATAAAAGAAGGAAATAAATTATAGTTCTACTATTTTTAATATGCTGTCTTTTTTAAAAAAAAAAATGTTGATTTTTACAATTTCATGCAGTACTCCATAGACTGACCTTTTCATTCTGCTACTTGTTGCCTAAAAAGTGGACCTTATTTTAATATTACACATTGAATACATATCTTTAGAATATGTATATGCAAACATAGTAGACATGAAAGTAAAATAAAATAACACTTGAGAAAGACTATAAAAAAGCTACTGAAACTTTAACAGTAAAAGGTCAACCAGAGTCTTTTATCTAATGCAACACAGTACAGAAACTAAAATAGATGAAGAAGTTGGATGAGTTCTGCAGTGAAACTGAATATCAAAAAAATTTCTAACTAGCAATACAAATAAAGATGATATGTGTGTTTGTGTGTCTGAGGATTGCCAATAATGGGCAGGGGGAATATCATTGAAATCCAATACAAATTGTGAATTAATTTCAAAATCACATATTGGGAAATAAGGAACCAGCAAAGGCATGATTTAAAGGTGGATCTCTCTTTCAAATAACTGATACAATTTTTATTTAGTAATGGTAATTATTACTGGAACTTCAGTATTCTTAGAGTGGATTGGTTTCATATCTAAAACCAGGAGTGTCAAACTGGCGGCCCATGGGCCAGATGAGTCATGTGCAGGCCACGCCCACCCCAGCTCCGTGAAGAGAAAAATGTCACAAAATGTCAGGTGACAACAACGTGACTCTGTGATATAAAGGCAAGCATGTACACAATTAACATTTCTCATTTTAATATACAGTTTCAAATCGATTTCTTCAAATAGTCAAAGCTCAGGCTTGCTATACAAACTTAATAATCAGATTGTTCAGGCTTCAGGAAACAGAACCAAGTTCTTTAGCAGATATTTTGCTCTGTGTCCCAGCAAGTTTTCTCATCATGCAATTCAATTGATGATTGGAAGTTTTTGAATGGTGTTGATTTATTGGTTGCTAGGTAAGGTGTTATTTGTATTTTGATTGGTCTAACTCATCTGCTTGCTGTATGTAGCCTTCTGTCAAATCCTGTTGCATCTTCTTTGTTGAAGTAGTAAATTGTCATCCTTTCATCAGCTGAAATATAGACACTTGCTGGTCTGATGTGTTGACTTTTTGTTCACTTGCTTACAAGTTTGCAAATTTGCAAATTGTTTTTCAGGAAGGAACAGAAACAGCCACAAATATTACAATAGCAAGCTGTTCATCTTCACTTTCATTTCATAAAGTATCCCTAGTAAATCTCTCAGGTAAGCTAAATAGAAACTTCCTCCTTAGAAAAATCAGTTATTAGAAACATGAATTTTCTTGGCAAACTTCTTTCAACTTTGCTCACAAAGTAAAGTTATCCTTTGGAACATGGTTGTCATATTATTCCATTTTGGTGTTCTTAGTAGGAAATCATAAACTCATCAAAGGCAAGCAGCACTTTTAATACATTTCTTTGCAACTGGAAATTATTGAAGTTATAATATTTTTACTCAAGACACCCAAGTTCTCTCTTTACTTTCCTCTTTACTGTCTATTAAACTATACTGGCAAATTCCAAAGTAAATCACCTGTACTGTTTGTGAAACCACTTTGTGCCCACTGGTCAGCCTATGACACAGAGTTTTCTCCTTCTAGAATAAAATAAAAAACAAATTTTGTGACTTATTTTAATGTATAATTTCAGTCTAGGGAAGAAGGTTTATACACTGCTGCATTATTTCTAAACTGATAGGCATCTTGCATCCATAACAATACAGGCACATATAGTAAAGGCAAGGGAGAAGAGAAGCAAGCCTAGTCAGTGAGCAGAATAGACAGCTATTTTGGGTGGATAATCAGATTAGCATAAAAGAGCAACCTACATATATTTTTAGATATTTAGTTCATTGTCATGTTATTCTACTTTTAATAATGAAAAAGAATATTGAGTGACATGTTTTGTCTCATGAGCAGTGGTGGAATTCTGCCGGTTCTAGGGGGTTCGGCCGAACCCTTTGTTAAATTGCTGGCTCACCCTGCCCCTTGCCCCGCCCCTCTGCACCACTATTTATTGCCAATAAATAGTGGTGCAGAGGGGCGGGGCGAGGGGCGGGCAAGCCAGCAATTTAACAAACGGTTCATTTTTTTTATAATTTTATTGGCCCGCGGAGCTTCAGCATAGGCTAATTAGCCCCTTGATTCTATCGGCCTCCCGACTCTCAGCTGATTTGCTCTCAGCTGTTTTGCTCAGGGCTCTGCTGTTTGCTTGCAAAGAGTGCAGATTTTTTCCCCCCTATCTATGCTGAAAAACGAAACTGAAAGTAAAAGCCTGCTTTACTGTTCCTGCAATGTTGGAAAATTAGGCAGGCAGATTTCTTTTCTTTTTCCTCACCAAAAAAGGTAGGTGCAAACTACCTTTAGTGGAAAGGTAGTTTTCCCTAAAGAGGTAGTTCCTCTTTAGGGAAAAAGAGGAGAGTTCAAGATTTTAAAACACAAAAGAAAAAAAGCTCTATTTAAATAGGGAATTGTAATAATTGAGATACTATTAATTGTATATTGTGTTGAAAGCAGAAATGGTTAAGTTGTGGTTTGGAGGAATATATGGGGAAAATTATTTGGTTTATTATTATTGGTAAATATAATTAATTGATTTGTAAGAAATTGGATTGCATGGAAATAATTGGAATATTCATGTTCATATTGATTAATATTCAAAAAAGATAGTTATATAACTAATTGATTTATATAATTATATAATTTAATTTATATAACTGTAATATTACATAATTAACCAATGTGAGGATGGATATAAAAATAGATGACAATGAGAAGGGGTATAATATAGAATAGAAGGGAAAAATTGAATTTGATTAAGATTAGAGATGAGGATGAAGGGTAATATTGTTTTTTTTTAAAAAAATAGATAAGGAATAAATATGGCAAAAAGGAAATATAGAAATTGTAAATTTAATTGAAATGACTAAACACTGTTTAAATTTGTGAACAGACCAAATACTCTGTTCAAAGAAAATACATTGTATGTTTGTATGTGTGTTTCTAATTACTGCTATTTATTCATATTTATTCTCTTTTATTCTTTAAAGTTTAACAATTCATTCTTTATCTTAATATCTTTATATTTCTTTGGGGTTGCCTTTCTTCCATTTCATCTTTTTTACTGTACAGCAATCTTTTTCCTCAAACCTACCACCTCTCTCTTTTCTTTCCTTCTTACTTTCTCTTCCCCCCCTTCTTCTCTTCCTCTCTTCCTCCCTCTCTTACCCTCACTCTTACTCTAATTTCCCTTCCCTTCTCTTCCTTCCCTGTCTCTCCTTCTTTCTTCCATCTCTCTTCTCCTTCATTCATCCCTCTCTATTGCTGTATCCTTTTGTGCATATGGATTACTCAGAGGGCTAAAAAAGTTATTTTTGACCAGTCCTCGCACTTTTGACCAGTCGTCGCACTTAAGACTGAACTCACATTTTATGTTTTGCGCCCTATCTTGTCACTGTGTTGAAGACAAATAGTGGTGAAATGACTGACACAGTTGTTAAGAATGCCGCAACGGGCATAAATGTGAGGAAGGTCATAAGTTCGAGGACCAGTCACAAATGTGAGGACCAGTCAGAAATGACTTTTTTCAGCCCTCTGAATAGTCCCTATGTGCATATGGACTAGTCAGAAGGCTGAAAAAGTTATTTTTGACCGGTCCTCGCACTTTTGACTTTCCTTGAACTTATGACTGTCCTCACATTTTATGTTTTACGCCCTATTTTGTCACCATGGTGAAGAGAAGTAGTGGTGAAATGACTGACACGGTTGTTAAGAATGCCACTCTTGAAATGAATGGAAGGAAGATTTGGATATATAAAGAGCTGCTGTCCAAGATGTTAAAAGACAGAAAAGACTTTGGATTTTTGGTGACTGAGCTAAAGAAACAAAACATCCCATTTAGGTGGGATGCTCCAGTTGGTATAATATTGAGATATCAAGGACAAAGATATCAACTAAATACTGTTGAAAAAGCAGAAGAATTTTACTACAAGGTTTTTAAAATGGACCTAACATCTCCACGTATGTCATCAGTGTTAGGGACACAGGAGGGGATAAAGAAAAGCAAAATGAACAAGAGATTGAAACTCAGGCTAAGCAGATGGAGATGGAGGTAATGGAAAAACAACAAGTTAAAGAGGCCTTTTTAGATGAGCCGCTTCTGGATTCTCCTCCAGAGGGTATAGTTGGATCACTTATAAATATAAGAGAGGCAGCTTTGGATTCCGATTTGAGGTCTTATCAAGTTACAGACCAGCATGTAACTCAATCAGCTGATATACAAGTCCAAGAAAGGCAACCAGGAGAAGCAGGTTCTACAAAACTAAAAAAAATTAAACTAAACAAAAAACTTTTTTTTCCTTTTTCTTTAGCCAACAGACTAATGCCAGTTACTTAAGAGACTATTAAATATAATAAGCGGGATTTATAGAAGGTTGATACATGAAAATATAACTGAGGCAAATTACAGACTTATACTATTTTGAGAAGAATAACAGATCTCTGCAGTGTTGGTGTTTTGGGGATGTGGAAGATGGCCTTTGATTGAGCGGATTGGAACTTTCTATTTTGGATTCTTTGGAAAATGGATTATGTATATGTTGAGTTA
The DNA here is from genome assembly GCA_022577455.1 of Arizona elegans. Lineage (NCBI taxonomy): Eukaryota > Metazoa > Chordata > Lepidosauria > Squamata > Colubridae > Arizona > Arizona elegans. The sequence goes on along the minus strand of JAKOOJ010000009.1, from coordinate 30,053,586 downwards.
TAAGGCAAGACAACTATGGAATTGGGGCATGCAGAAGATCTGGTTGTTACCCTAACGTGGTGGGTGGAATTAATAATCTAGACAAAAGACATTAGAGAAGATACTACAAGGAATATAAATATAAAGTCACTCGGGTGGTTTTTTATATACAGAAACATTTATTATTGATGGGGGCAGATGGTAATTGAAGATACTGAATATACTGTTGGAAGCAGAACTTGATGTTACCCTAACACAGGCGATGGAATTAATAATCTAGTTGAAAGACATTACAGAAGATACTATATGGATTACAAACTTAAAGTCATTTGAGGATTTTGTTTATATATGGAAATATCTTTTAGTGGTGTGGGCAGAAGAACAAAGATATTAAAAATATTATGTATGGTAGACCTGTAGGAAAGTGGGTGGAGATAGGTTAGGTTACTGATTGTTTAGTTTAGGAAAAGGGATGTTATGTTCAGATATTAATATACGTAAAAGATTTGAATTAAGAGACATATGTATGGGGGTGGAGGAAATGGGTAGATTATGAGTTGAATAAATGCCAAATTACAAATCTACGCATGCCCAAGATGGCGACGGTTGCCGAGATCGCGGCTTGAGGATGAGGGACTGACCTACCCTCTGGGGTCTTCGGGGGTCGTTGTGAAGATCTACGACCCCAGGCCCGGTTAGGAGAACTCTCTGCCCACACGGAGAGGGTCTTTTCCCCTCCGGATATTGAGGCTGGGCTGAGAGAGAGAGCGGGCGATGTCGGGAGCAGCGGACTGCATCAGCTGGGCGTTGGCAGCGTTTCCTCCAGCTGGAGTCCACGTGGGCGTCGGAATCGGCGTGGCGGCGTTTTTGCCTGGGGCGCTGCTGTACGGCGATTTCCCAGGCTGAGGGGTTGCCCGGAGTGCTGTGGGAGTTGCCGGATTTCCCAGGAGATCTTTGGGACGTTGCCAGACCTTTCTGGGCATTGTGGCAGCGACGGCGGCAATGGCATAACGACGGCAGCTGTGATGGCAGTCCAGAGGGCCTGGCAGGGAGGAGACACCTCCCCCAGAGGCTGGGGATGGGGGGGCAACGAGGCCGGGAGATCATCTGCCTTTTGGGTTGGGCAAGGACTTGACATGAGACGCTTTTAGATCTTGGGAGGCCTCGTTTACGTGTGGGGCTGGGGGGGGCTAGAGATAACTGCCCCTGTTTCCCCCCAATGCTTCTCTACCAGGACTATGTCCACCTTGGATTGTCGGCTAACTCACTGACTCACCCGACGCCAAGTTTAATTTTCATCTGAACTTTCCCTAACTGCGGGGAGGACTATTTAAATCTGAATGGGGGCTGGTACATGGCTCCATCCCAGCAGCTGAGAGGGCTGGGCTCAGTTAAACCACCGTGAGAGGGTGGCTCTGATGTCGGGGCCCCTGGGGGCTGAACTGGGATGATATTGAATTTCTTGCATCTGCCAGCAGAGGGGACCTGACCATCGGACCAATCGCCGTGAGAGGGCGGTTTTTGGACCTGAGCCCCGGATGCTGTGCTGTCTGCATTGGCTCATCGCTGCCATCTCACCACAAGAGGGGGTTGACTGGTTGATCGGACCTCCGTGAGAGGGTGGTTGGGTCTTTCCCCCCCCCGGACTGTGGTCGACCTGGAACTTGACCTCGTCCTCTGTTGTGAGGGGACAGTGGACCGGTCTTGTTGAAAATGCTCCTAAAACTCCCATTCCATGTCTCTCCCCTGGACCTTCTATATGGACCCCTAGGATATGGTTGCTCCCATCCTCTGTGGTCAAGATGTATTCCGCAGCAGAGCTTCTTGGTCTGCGAGACTCCCCCCTCTCGCAGGCTTGGCCCTCCACTCTATTGAGGGCCTACCTTGATGACGGGCTTTGGAACCCCGAGAGGTGGCATGCCGCAAAGAGGGGGTTGTGGGGTTTTTAAAAATTGTCTTTTTGTAATCTTTTAAGGGGTTTAGGGCGAGGGGTGGGGAGGGAGGGGCATAGGTCAGGCTTGTTACAGGGGCATGGAACGGAAGGCGGGGAGCGGGGTGTGGAGGAGCTCAGTGTGGATAGGGTGGAGGGCAGTTCTATCAGGACCGTGGTTGGGAGGCGCAGATATGGCGGGAGTAGGGGGCCACATCAGGTGGTGGGGGCACGCACCCGCTATCTCCAAGCGGTGGCATGCCTCGGCCCCCATGACTCTTCTCGTCTCCCCGACTGTCCAGAGTCTCAGAGCCCAGGCCTTAGACTGATGTTGTGCAACGCCAGGTCCGTGGTTAATAAGGCCCCCCTCATTTGTGAGCTAATACAGGAGGGGGGTGCGGACCTGGCAGGTATTACAGAGACCTGGTTGGGCCAAGAGGGGGGGGTCCCCCTCGTAGAGATGTGCCCACCAGGTTTCCGCGCATTCCATCAGCCAAGGGCCCAGGGCAGGGGTGGGGGGGGTGGCGGTCATTATAAAGGAAGGTCTTGATCCGAGGGAGGCCACTGTACCTCAGATAGCCGGATGTGAGTCTCTCCTGGTGAAGTGGGGCCATGGGATGCAGGTGGGCCTGCTGATCGCGTACCTGGCTCCCTGCCACGTGACAGCAGCCCTGCCCGAGCTTCTCAACGTTATTGCTGGGGTGGCGGTTGATACCCCCAGACTTTTGGTCATGGGGGATTTCAACCTGCCATCTACCGGTGAGGCATCTGGTATGGCTCGGGAGTTTATGGCTTCCATGACAGCCATGGACCTGACACAATTAATTCATGGCCCCACTCACGTGGGAGGACACACTCTGGACTTGGTTTTTATCTCTGGTCAGTGGCGGAGTGGTCTGGATATAGGGGATATAGTTATTGAACCCCTGTCATGGTCGGACCATTCTCTCCTGAGACTGGACCTTTCGACCGCTGCACCCCACTGCAGGGAGGCGGAACCGACCAGGTGGTTCCGCCCCAGGCGCCTGATGGATCCTGATAGGTTCCAGAGGGAGCTTGGGCCAGTTCCTGAAACTCTGGCTCACGACTCGGCTGAAGATCTGGTGGCTGCCTGGGATAGGACAGCCGCCGGTGCTCTGGACCGAGTCGTGCCTTTGCGGCCTCTGACCCGACGCCGAACCTGCCCGGCCCCTTGGTTTTCCGAGGAGCTGAGGGGGATGAAGCGCCGGAAAAGACGCCTAGAGAGTGGTTGGAGGGCCAGTCGCTCCGAATCCGACCGAACACTAGTTAGGTCTCATATTAAGACCTATCTAGTGGCGATAAAAGCGGCAAAGCGTAACCACTTTTCTGCTCTTATTGCATCGGCAAATAACCGCCCAGCCGCCTTGTTTAGGGTGACTCGCTCCCTCCTACATCAGGGAGCGCGGGAAGACCCCTTGCAAGGGCAGGCTGAGGATTTTGCACAGTATCTGCATGATAAAATCGCTCAGATTCGGGAAGGCTTGGACTCTGACTGGGTAGATCCCGGCGGGGTGGCTGAGGCTGGTCTTGAGAATGTTATCTGGGATGAGTTCGACTCTGTGACTCCTGAGGACGTGGACAGGATCCTGGGGAGGCTAAACACAACCACATGTTTATTGGACCCGTGCCCCTCCTGGCTGGTACTGGCCACCCGGGAGGTAACACGAGGCTGGCTCCAGAGGATCATAAATGCTTCTTTGAGAGAGGGTTTCTTGCCTCCCGCCTTGAAAGAGGCGGTGGTGAGGCCCCTCCTCAAGAAGCCTTCTCTGGACCGGCCGTTTTGGCAAACTATCGTCCGGTCTCCAACCTTCGCTTTGTTGCGAAGGTTGTGGAGAGTGTGGTTGCGCGACAGCTCCCACAGTTCCTGGATGAAACCGTCTATCTAGATCCGTGCCAGTCCGGCTTCAGGCCTGGGTACAGCACGGAGACGGCATTGGTCGCATTGGTGGATGATCTCTGGAGGGCTCGGGACAGGGGTTGCTCCTCTGTTCTGGTCCTATTAGACCTCTCAGCGGCTTTTGATACCATCGACCATGGTATCATGCTGCGCCGGCTGGAGGGACTGGGGGTGGGAGGCACCGTGCTGCGGTGGTTCTCCTCCTATCTCTCTGACCGGTCGCAGTCTGTGTTGGCAGGGGGGCAGAGGTCGACCTCAAGGCACCTTGCTTGTGGGGTGCCGCAAGGGTCGGTCCTCTCGCCACTCCTGTTCAACATTTATGTGAAGCCGCTGGGTGAGATCATCCGTGGTTTTGGGGTGTGATGCCATCTGTACGCTGATGACACTCAGCTGTACATTTCCACCCCAGACCACCCCAATGATGCCCTCGAAGTGATGTCCCAGTGTCTGGAGGCCGTGCGGGTCTGGATGGGGAGGAACAGGCTTCGGCTCAACCCTTCCAAGACTGAGTTGCTGTGGATGCCGGCGTCCCGGTATAGCCAGCTGGTGCCATCGCTGGCTATTGGGGGCGAGTCACTGACCCCCACAGAGGGGGCTCGCAACTTGGGCGTCCTCCTGGACACACGGCTGTCTTTAGAAGAGCATATGACGGCCGTGGCCAGGGGGGCTTTTTATCAGGTTCGCCTGATACGCCAGTTGCGCCCCTTTCTGGATCGGGACTCCTTGTGCACAGTCACTCATGCCTTGGTTACGTCACGCCTGGACTACTGTAACGCTCTCTACATGGGGCTCCCCCTGAGGAGCACCTGGAGGCTCCAGCTGGTGCAGAATGCGGCCGCGTGGGTGATTATGGGAGCGACGTGGCGCTCCCACGTAACATCTCTCCTGCGCGAGTTGCATTGGCTCCCGGTGGTCTTCCGGGTGCGCTTTAAGGTGTTGGTTCTCATCTTTAAAGCGCTCCATGGCTTAGGGCCAGGGTATTTGCGAGACCGCCTGCTGCTACCGATAACCTCCCACCGGCCAATACGCTCTCACAGAGAGGGCCTCCTCGGGGTGCCGTCGGTCAGGCAATGTCGGCTGGCGGCCCCCAGGGGGCGAGCCTTCTCTGTGGGGGCACCCGCCCTGTGGAATGAGCTGCCTCCCGGAATACGATTGATCCCGGACCTCCGGACCTTCCGTAAAGCCCTGAAGACGTTTTTATTTCATCAAGCCGGCCTAGCCTAAATGGTTTTTAACTGGGATTTTAAATTTTATGGATTTGGGGTTTTAAATTGGGTAGCCAATTATTTAATTTTTTTAATTATCTTAACTTTTGTATTTGTATGTTTTTTAATTTTGGCTGTTCACCGCCCTGAGTCCCTTCTGGGAGAAGGGCGGTATACAAATTAAATAAATAAATAAATAAATAAATTAGGATTTATTATATAATTTTACAGCTGAATGTTGCTCTGAAATGTATAGTATAGGGGGGATATAATAATAATGTTAGAAAGAAATGGTCAGAAATGGTGTAAAAGGATGGTAAAGTATTATATAATCTGATATCAATTTGGATTTTATTTTGGAGAAGCCATGGGGGGAGGGGAGGGGAGGGGGGTTTATGGAGGAGGGAGAGAAAAAGGGGGAAAAATCTGTATTTGAAAAACTTTTTCAATTAAAAAAAAAAGAATGCCGCAATGGGCATAAATGTGAGGATGGTCATAAGTGCGAGGACCAGTCAGAAATGACTTTTTTCAGCCCTCTGAGTAGTCCCTATGCACATAGCCACGCCCACCCAGTCACATGACCAGCTAGCCACGCCCACCCGGTCACATGAGCACCAAGCCACACACCCCCAACTAAGCCACGCCCACAGAACCGGTTGTTAAAAATATTGAATCCCACCACTGCTCATGAGCTATAGGTAGAATGCAGCCTGATTTTAGCTACAGTCTTTGTTTTAAATTCCTAACTATCATTTAAATAAACTAGTATTCTGGCATTACAATATAGTTAAGTTATTCTAGATGCAGGGCATGAAGAAAATTGTAATATCTGCCCAGGTTTCGTCTGATTAAAAACCATTTGATGCATAATCTCCTTCATAAATATCAATTTTTGTATTTTCCCCTAAGAAATTATAGCACCTGATATATAACTCTTTATGATCTTGAATCCCGACACAAAGGGCAACCTAGCTGGGTAAAAAGAATAATATTCATTCTTGAGGTAACTTGGTGTTAAGCTAATGTCACTAAAAGCCATGCTGGGAGCTTCCATCACAGAAGATGGAAGAACGCTGGACAGAGCTGCTGAAATAACTTTTGCCTTTTGTTGCTGCATGTACCAGCAAGCAGTACGCTTCGCAAAGATCATTTGTACCACAATACTATTTCACAAGTTGAGATGGTTCACAGCAGGAAAACATTTCCTCATATTACTTTTCATCAAAGGGGGCTTAGATTTTTTTGCCCATCTGAATAGCATCATTAGATTACTAATTTACACTTTGGTAAAAAGGGTCAAAGTATTCTTCTTTTTATTATGTGATGTTAGAATTGTAAAGGAACATTTTAATAAGTGCTGTAATTCATATCTGATCTTCCATCACCCAGTGCTTTTTGAATTAGATAGCTTGTGAATTAAAAAAGAAAAGAAAAACATAAAAATCCAGCAGATGGGATATTTCTAGGTGTTAAGTCTTTCCAATATTAAATAAATCACATTTCCCCTAATCCTAATATAATAATTTTTCTGCTTCATATAAAAATTATATAGAATTTTGGTTTAAAGCTGCACCCCTATACAAACCTATCCGTAGAAAATTATATAGGCACTCATGTAATGTATGACAGAACATTATAGTTCTGCACAATTGTCATGTCTTAGTAGTCTTAAACTGAAGGCTTACCCTGGTATTTGCTATGCCAGGGTAACCCTCAATATTCTAATGCCATGATATTAACAATAACAGAGTTGGAAGGTACCTTGGAGGTCATTTAATCCAACCCCCTGCTCACGCCGGAGACCTGTACACAGGATACTCAATTAGAAAACCGCATATTTGCTATAAGTGTGAATGAAACTTTCCTAATATTAGGAAAACCAAATTTATGAAGAAAAGTCCTATAACACTATGAACTCACAAAGCATATTTTACAAATAAAAAGATAGCTATAAAAGGCCTTTTCAGCTCAGACATTTAATAAACTAAGGGCAGTTCTTTTCACAAGAAGGCAACATTGGCAGATTTCTTTTGGATAGCAATGTTCATACCATTGCAATATTAAATAGAAACACTCAGGTTTATTCCTGGTGGAATCTGTGGCAGCTTTAAATTACATTCATGACTGCATAAAATTCACTCTGTATTGCCTACAGGATTTATCAGACCCCATAGGTAACTTGAGGTCTGTGTGAGGCCAACAGGTTTCCTCATTTTGGTGGGTAATAAGCAGCTACCACCTCTTATTCTTGTTCTGCCTTATAAATATTTTCCCAAGAAACACAGCTGGTTAAAAAACACCTATGCACTTAGAAAATATAAATACAACTTCTATATGGCTATATTTATAGACTCTATCTTCCCACGTATTTCAGATCTTTCCATATTATGAATTATCTGTGTGATTGTGAATAATTCTACCATCTTGTAAGTAAATCTATTTACTAGCTGGTCTCTGTGCAGTACAGTTTGATCAATACAGTCTGTTAAGAATCACCTCACAGTCACCTTTGATTCATTCTGTTAAATGGATCATATAAAATTACTACCTATAGTTGCCTTTCAAAAGAGTGATTAAGGCAATCCAGTTCAACTGCTGAACCAACCTTTTAAATTATTCTTAAAGTCTTGGAAGCTTTTCCAAGTGAAGCTATGGCTATAAATACTGATTAAGTATTAATGTGACCTTTTCTAGGGGTACTGTGTAATCCTGTGCTATCCCAGAGAATCTGATAGTGGAAAAAACCATTTTTCCTGTCCTTTTAAAAAGATATTTTGTTGATATTTCATCTCTGACTTACAACTGTTGAGTATATGATTTATTTTGTAAGTGTTCTAATATCTAGATGAAATGTTTTACAGATCTTGCCACATTGCTGTTCAAGACTGTAAACATTGTATGTGTACATCACACACTCAAACACATGCTCTTAAGTAAACCTTGACTTTAAGACAATTTCTCAAATCCATCAGCTATATCAATAGAAAGTGATTGAGGTAGGCTGAACTGCTTCCTTCATAAATACTACAGGAGACTGATGCAGAAGAAAACTGTTATTTAAGGTCTTTAGGAACATCTCAATCAAAGGGAACCTGTATCTTTTCTTTTGCATTCCTTTCACACCCCAAGGTTAATTTGAAAGACCAATATAAATTATGATTTCAGAGATTTCAATAGCTTCTGCTGCACGGACTATATTGGTCTTCATATTGATCTTATTTTCCTATTTCCTGGATTTTTGAAATGGAAATTCTGAATAACCTTAAGTCTTACATACCTTACAGTTTTTCTTTCTCCTTAAATCTGTTTCCCCCCTCATAACATCAGTATTTTACTGGACATTGTTTTACATTTATCTTACTCCTATAAATACATATAAGAGGTTCTTGAAATCAATTGAGATTGAGAACTTAGTCTTTTTATAATAAAAATTCTTCTTAACCATCCAGCTTGAGGCGTAAGGAAATTATCTATTAGAGCCAATGTTGCTAAGTGCTGAGCAGTTCTGTGGATTTTACCTCTTTCACTTTACTTGCAATTTAAAGGAAAATCAGTACTATGATATTGTAAGGAGTGCCCTTAAGCTATTTCTGACTACCACATTTGAAATCTGTTTTTTTTCCCTATTGTATACCATTTAAAGTATGTAACTGTAAATTTATAAAGCAATGCCATGAATTTTCTGTTTCTTTTAAAGAAAATGTTATCCCTTCTGGAAATACCCAACACAATCAAGAAAAGTCACAATCAAGAGAAGAAAAGATACATTTGGGATCTTGGGCTCTCTTATCATATTGTGATCTGTCCCCGTCCACACACACACACAAACACAGCCAGCCGAGGGTTAAGGAAACACTTTGGCACACACCCAGGTCCTTATCTCCAACTTGGCAGCGATTTACACACCGTCTGCCAAGTGCGTTTATTTCCACAAAACAGAAAGATAAGATACTTAGCGTCCAAAAGTCCAATCAGAATAATATTTCTCTCAGCAGTTTCCGGACGAGGCTTTAGTGACTATCCAAGGTTTACTTTTGTTCGTCACAAGGATCACTGACCACCACCCTCTATTATATAGTCTCTGGGGTGTGGTCCAGTGACTCAGTTCTAATCCCTAGCACGCCTCCTGAGCTGCTGCAATCGTTTATCACGCCTTCGGAGGCGTGCGTCCAGGAATGATGTTTCTCCGTCACTCTCATCCGAGCCACCTATCTCCCTGCTAATCTCCTCTCCCTCGGCCGGCACCTGAGACAGTGCCAGAGAAGAGGGGCCTGGAGAGGGAGGCCTGGCTGACTCCTCTTCCTCATGCTCGGAGCTTTCTTCCTCCGATGGGACAGGCTCAGAAGGCGGGGCCACAACATATTGTACCATTGAGAAGCATATATGGTTTTAACTGTTATATGTTCATGACAGAATATCACTTTATTCCAACATTTTCTTTATTTTATAGGGGGCGAAATGAAGCCATGAGAGATGTCCAAATGAAGTATGAGCAAACCAGCTAAGACAGGGTGTCAAACTGGCTGTCCATGGGACGGATGCATCATGCGCAGGTCATGGCCAAACCAGCTCCATGAAGGGAAAAAAATTGCAATACATCACGTGTCGGCAACATGACACCATGAGTTTGACACCCATGAGCTAAGAGAAGCCTCTGCTGAGTCCAGAGTTAGTTTCCCATTTCTGCCCTCATACCAGGATTGATAGATCCTTTACTTGATAGCTGTTAAAATGCTGGAGGACAGCTGCAGAGACAGAGGAAAATGGGAAAACCAATCATTTTGCCTAAAATTTAGAATTTTGCCTGCATTGCCTGTGCTGATTCAGCTATGTGTGGAAGCATGAACTAAGCTTTCCCTTTGCCTGCTTCTAGTTGAAGACTGACATACTCCTTACCTCATTGTCTTCGATATTCCTAACATGTTAGGAAAATACATGCTTTAGTTCTGGTGATATTAAGAAGGAAGTGACAGTCGGAGTTAGCCAAATTTACAATTCAGAATGTGGAAATTGATAGAAGAGCCAGCTAAAACAAAGCCATCAGCATATGGGATATACCAAATTTAAAAAGGAAGCACAAAATAGCTCATTATTAAAATAAGAATGAACGATGGTTCTTTTGTTTTCCCTGATAATCAGTACACTAATAGCCATTTTTTTCCCCTATCTTTTCAGATTTGGTCACCACGATGTAAAAAAGATGTTGAGACTCTAGAAAGAGTGCAGAGAAGAGCAACAAAGATGATTAGGGGACTGAAGGCAAAAACATATGAAGAATGGTTGCTGGAACTGGGTATGTCTAGTTTGATGAAGAGAAGGACTAAGGGAGACATGACAGCAGTGTTCCAATATCTCAGGGGTTGCCACAAAGAAGAATGAGTCAAATTATTCTTCAAAGCACCTGATGGTAGAAGAAGAAGCAATGGATGGAAACTAATCAAGGAGAGAAGCAATTTAGAACTAAGGAGAAATTTCCTGACAGTTAGAACAATTAATAAATGAAACAACTTGCCTGCAAAAGTTGTGAATGCCCAAACACTGGTACTTTTTAAGAAGATGTTGGATGACCATTTGTCTGAAGTGGTGTAGGGTTTCCTGCCTGGGCAGGTGGTTGGCCTAGAAGACCTCCAAGGTCCCTTCCAACTCTGTCTATTCTATTCTATTCTATTCTATTCTATTCTATTCTATTCTATTCTATTCTATTCTGTTCTGTTCTGTTCTGTTCTGTTCTGTTCTGTTCTGTTCTGTTCTGTTCTGTTCCGTTCCGTTCCGTTCCGTTCCGTTCCGTTCCATTCCATTCTATTCCATTCCATTCCATTCCATTCTATTCTATTCTATTCTTTTGTTGGAAAACCCCATAGGAAACACTAGCTTTTCATAAGGAGGAAGTGAAGAAGTATGTCTTCTTTCACCTGGCTAGTTATTATATCTGATTTGATCACATTGCTAGCCAACCATCTCATAAACCTTATGAACAAATTAACCTCACAGTGTTTGTTTTCGTTGTTGTTGTTCTGTCACTGTAATTTCTTCATTAAAACAAACCAAAACCCTGTTTTCCCATGTCATCATATATACTCTCTCTCCCTGGTTCTGCTTATCCCCTACTTCCACTGGAATGATACATAGAACCCTTTAAATTGTTCCTCATATTTAGACTTGCAACATTTAAAGTTTGGATATTTCTTTCAAGCATTTCTTTCTCTTTTTACCCTTAACATACTTCCGTCCCAATATATTTTCAAAGTACATAAGACATGTTGATGTCATACCTTTATTCTTTTTGTCCTCATATATGAGGGTAAAATTTCTCTATTTCTCATGTGTGTGTGTGTGTATTTGCAAGGTGGGAAAGATGATGATGATACAAACATGTGGTGGATGTTTAAGATTTAGAATAATTAATAAAATTAATAAAAAAGAACATAAACCACCAAATATTGAAATGTTATTATGAAATGAACCATGGTTGATTTATAGATGTAGTCATTTGAAGAAGCAATAATGTTTTGCAAATAGAAATTGCAAAAAGATCTGTAAAATGTTGACAGGGAAATAAACTGTTTTGAGGCACTAGGTGTAATAATACTCTTTACTTCTTTATTTATTGATTATCCTTTGGGCCATATCAAAGTGCAGAGTTCCAGAAACAAATTATTACAAAAATAATTCTGTAATATGCAATAATAAAATGTAATAATACAAGGACTCAGAAAGAATTTGATTGCCTAAATTTGAAACAACTTACAACAGCCCAACTATAAAGATCAGGAGTGTTGGGCATTTCATAGATAATCACTTTTATGATTCTGAAGTCTGGAGTAGGTCTCCAATCATTAAGAAGAAAACCAACCAGCAGGGCCATGATTCAGTATTAGTGGAATAAAACAACTGTTTAAACAATGAGTATTTGTATCACACACATAGGCTGTGTTGCCATAATACAACAAGTTAGGCAAAGCAAATTTGGAAACTTGAGGAAACCTGTTCTTAACATGTGATCTGAAGCAGACTATACTTAACTATAACAAATAGTATTCACTGAGTATAGCAAGCTATATGAATTCAGCAATTCTGTATTTTTAATCTGAGTTTAAGGTCTAGTGTATTATGTGACCTTATAGTATTGAAGCATTAACTGGATCTGAAAAAAGCTTGAAATGCTGACAGAAGGGCAGAAGTGCAACAGTTCTATATAAAGAAGTGGTGTTTTTATTTTGTTTTCGATATGGATGAAAAAACAAATCATGAAGCAGTTTCAACAGTGTTTTTTCATCAAAAACATGCTAACCGTACGTACTTTGAAGAAAATCTTAATGAAGCTAATTTTGTCATTTTAGATAATTTAGAGCTGTTCCTTGCACAAAGAGTATGAGTGGGCAACCAGTGAACATCTTGGCATTCTATATCAGATAAGTTAACCTGCAAAGTGAAAGGAAAGAATAGAATGCCTAATTCTAGCAGAATTGGGTCCAGGGGATAAGTGGTGGTTGAAGAAGGTGTCAGCCCTGCAGGCCATCTTTTTCTTTGGATCTTCAGGGCTGTCACACTTACAGCTGTGGAAAATTGGGACAGGGGATCGCATGGAGTTGCAGGATAGCCATAATAACATTCTTTTCTCTGAGAGTCAAGGACATCCACCCTGCACCTGGAATGGCATGATTGTGAGGCATCTCCAGTTGGGATGGGACATTGATTGGACCATGTGATGGACATGTGGGTGCAGGAGGAAGGGACCTGGATTTTCTTTTGAGTGGGGAAAACCTGGAAGCTTTCAGATTCGGGTTTTCCCAGATGTGCCAATATGTCATCTCTAATAAAGTGGAACTTTGAGGAACTTCTTTTCTTTCGTTGGGGGTGTTACTTGGAACCCTGACAGAAGATTTTCAGTAATCAATCAGCTACTACATCCTGTGTATGCTGTTTCATTTCTTTATTAGTGCCATTAGGGTGTATCATCAGTAGTTAATACAAACACAATTGCCATTTTTGGCCAACCTTCAAATAGAAGCCAATCCCTAGCAGAGGTACTTTTAGTACAGGGGAACCTTCCTCTTCTTCTCCTGCATATATCTGGATAAAGCATGAATAAATATTCTGAAAGAACCTCTATTTTCAAGGAAAAGAGAATGATGGCAGCAATGGATTTATTCATGACAGAAAACAGTATTTCTAAACTATTGGATTTTCTATAAGAATGTTGGGTGTGTGTTTTTTTAACTCCTTTCCTCTATCATTTTACCCTTCTGTCTTTCCCTTTCTTAGAGCAAGCATATTTTTATAGTAAATTTATATATTCAAGGTGAATGAAATTGTGCTATGCTGGATTAAAAATAAGTATGTAATTTCTATCTATATTGTTCCCATATTTTTGTTTGTTAGGTTTATAGAATTCCTTTCCATAAAGTGATCAAGGTGGCACATACAGCATGTATTCCATTTCTTGAATATACATGTGTATACTGATACACATATATCAGTAATTTTGTGATGGGGTTGGGTGTGAAAGAGTGACTGCCCAAAGCTGCTTCCATATATAAGGCAGAACAAAAACTGGCTTTCTTGGTCTGCTACAATACTATGATTAATATACTATGCTGACTATATAAAGTCCAATATCTTGACAAAATCTGAACAGATATTCCTCATTTTTTAATAAAATGTAGTATTTACTTAATGATTACTTGTTCGTATGAACACACACGCATACCCAGGCCAGGCTATCAACATAATAATTTTAAATTGGGTGTTTTAAATTTCTGGGGTTTTAAATTGAGCCGAATTATTTAATAATTTTAAATTATTTTAATTGGTATTTGTCTTGTGCTTTTAATAGGCTGTACACCACCCTGAGTCCTTCGGGAGAAGGGCGGTATAGAAATAAAATTATTCTTATTCTTCTTATTCTTATTCATATGTGTATATTCACTCATATATATTGTATGCAGAGTTTTCTATTACAAACTTATATAATTATGGGATATTTCATATCCTTTCTCTAGACAAAATTCACAATTATCTATTTAGTTTTAAGCTAAAAAACACTTGGTTAACATTTTTCTATTCATTAAGAGAAACTTAAATAGTGAATAATGCATCCCACTAATAATATGTTTTCAAAAGTTTCAAGTTTCAAAAGACTGGATTCAATTTGGAGTTTAGTTTGCAGATCATCTTTGGGTAATAATTTATTCTGTATGTAGACTTTTAATTAATAAATTATAATTAATTTATATAAAGCATTATTAACTCTTTTCCCCTAAATAATTCATCCATGCAAAAATTGTTTCCTATTTAAAATATCTTACATATTATTTCAGGAAGAAAATATATTAAGATTTTGATATATTTCCCTTCAAAAGCAGAGTGTTTTATAATTTCACAACCTGGGCATCTGCCTTTGTCTATAATTTGTTCTGAAGTTGCAAAGTAGAGCATGAGCATGTGGTTGATTCTATTAAAACAAAATTTTTGACTAAAACAGCTTTGGGTTAGATCCAGCAAAGTTTTGTATTTCCTATTCTAAAATTCTGGTGCATTGTTTCATTAAAAAAAAACACAAAAAAATAAGAGGCTTGAAATGCTTTTAGTTGGCTAGCAATCGGTAGACTTACATGAAAAGGCAAATAATATCTAATTTGAAATATGTGAACGTTTTGAAATTAAAATTCTTTGGATAGGTATCTAAAATTATCTCTTTTTTCCAGCAGTTGTAAAGGTATAGTTTTATAACTGAAAGAATTTCAGTAGGCAGAACATGGTACCATACCTCTGAGGGAAAAATAAAATATGTAATAGACGAATGTGAACAAAATGTTCTTGAAAGAAGGGGTGGGTTTTTTTTTTCTTTTCTCCTTGTATTAGGGGAATATCAGGTGAATGTGTGGCAGTGAAAATATGGCTGATTTTAATGTGGTGTTTATACTTTTAATACAGCTGCAGGCCTGCAGGTACAATGAATTAATAGGACCACTTAAGCAATACATTTATTTGTGAACCTTTCTTAAAATGAAAGGTTCATTTTTACAAGCTATTATCTACCACACATATAGACATCAGAGAGAGAGGGAGGGAGGCAGGGAAGGAGGGAGAGAGGAAGAGAAGATAATTATGGCCTTAGTGTTTAACAGGGATGAATTTTCAAATTGCATTGTGCCATGCTTTCAGATATTTGAAGAAAGGTTATAAACTTTATGAATTGTGTTTCTTTGGGGGAAATCAAGCAGAAGACAAAAGAAATTGGTTATAGATTAATACTTGCATTAATATAACAAAAGTCTTTTTCCAAAGAACAAATGGATCGTTTATATTGTAATCAATGGCCCAAATCTTGCAGAAGTACTTGCTGATTGTTGCTTTCATTTGTTTTCAGATACTGAAGCTTTTATGTGTGCCTTAATATGTCTAAGAATATTTAACCTCCTAAATTTAAATAGAGTTTAGAATAGAATTAATTTTACAAAAAAAAAAGTTGTCGAATCAATACTAATGTGATGTGAGGGGTTGGAGTGGGGGGCACCGTTCTGTGGTGGTTCTCCTCCTATCTCTCCGACCGGTTGCAGTCAGTGTTGGCAGGGGGGCAGAGGTCAACCCCGAAGCACCTTGTTTGTGGGGTGCCGCAGGGCTCGGTCCTCTCGCCCCTTCTGTTCAACATTTATGTGAAGCTGCTGGGTGAGATCATCCGTGGCTTTGGGGTGGAGTTCCATCAGTACGCTGATGATACTCAGCTATACATCTCCACCCCAGGCCATCCCAACGATGTCCTTGAAGTGATGTCCCCATGCCTGGAGGCCGTGCGGACCTGGATGGAGAGTAAGACGCTTCGACTCAACCCTTCCAAAATCGAATGGCTGTGGCTTCCGGCATCCCGATATAGCCAGCTGGTGCCATCGCTGGCTATTGGGGGCGAGTTATTGGTCCCCACGGATAGGGCTCGCAACTTGGGTGTCCTCCTGGATGCACGGCTGTCTTTAGAAGAGCATATGATGGCCGTGGCCAGGGGGACTTTTTATCAGGTTCGCCTGATTCGCCAGTTGAATCCCTTTCTGGATCGGGACTCCTTACGCACAGTCACTCAGGGGCTCGTCACTTCCCGCCTGGACTACTACAATGCTCTCTATATGGGGCTCCCCTTGAGGAGCACCCGGAGGCTCCAACTGGTGCAGAATGCGGTCGCGTGGGGGATTATGGGAGCGAGGGGGCACTCCCATGTGACACCTTTCCTGCGTGAGCTGCATTGGCTTCCAGTGGTCTTCTGGGTGGTGTTGATCACCTTTAAAGCGCTCCATGGCATGGGACCTGGGTATTTGCGGGACTGCCTTCTGCTGCCGATAACCTCCCACCGACCAGTACGCTCCCACAGAGAGGGACTCCTCAGGGTGCCGTCAGCCAGGCAATGTCGGTTCGCGACCCCCAGGGGGAGAGCCTTCTCTGTGGCAGCTCCTGTCCTCTGGAACGATTTGCCCCCGAAGATACGAAGGATATCGGATCTCCGGGTTTTTCGCCGTGCCCTAAAAACTTTTCCATCAAGCAGGGCTGCCATGAACCCCCCCCCTTTTAAGGCTTTTTTAGCCTTTTAAATTGTCAAATGGATTTTAGTTTTAATGTTTTAAATTTTGGGCCACAGTTATATAATTCTTTTAAAATTTTAAATTTTGTATTGGTATGTGTTTTAGTTCTGGCTGTGCACTGCCCTGAGCCCGCTAGGAGAAGGGCGGGATACAAATTGAATAAAATAAAATAATAAATAAATAAATAAACATTGTTATAGCAGAGTCATATTCCTTAATAGATTAAAACACTTTAGTGTTTACAAGAAGACAGGGTGCCAACTCAGGATCTCAAGTTTTCAAACCAATAGAACAGGGAGAAAGGGGAAAAAATAAGCAGTTCCAGGAATACATCACTTGTGGTTTAGATTAGGGACTGTGGGGACATGAGAGGACACAAATAATGAAATATAGTATTAAAATCCCATGATTTATATATTTATTTCCAACATCTGAATACAAGTATAGTATATTGTGGTTTCTATGATGCATTTTTTTATCACTATGGTTAATAGCACACATCTGTGCACAGTTGCCTCCTTCTGCCTATCAAAGGAAGGCTCTAACAAACTTAGTATGGCTGTTTAAAGTCATTTTATATAACCTTCTAGAAATTGTATATATACTGCTCAAAAAAATAAAGGGAACACAAGCAGAAGACATCCGATGATGAATGAATGAAATAGCCTTATTAAATACTTTGTTCTTTACATACAGTAGTTTATACACTGCTCAAACAACTAAAGGGAACACAAAACTACTCTGGGGCCAGCCAGAGGTGGTATTTGCCGGTTTTCTGAACTACTGAAAATTTCTTCTACCAGTTCTCTGAACTGCTCAAAATTACCGTTATCAGTTCTCCAGAACCTGTCAGAACCTGCTGGATTTCACCCCTGCTTGATGCTATCATCATTGCTTGACATACTATTTATTTTTATTTATTTATTTATTTATTTTATTTTAAATTTATATACCGCCCTTCTCCCTGAGGACTCAGGGCGGTGTACAGCCAGAATTAAAAAACATGAAATACAAATATTAAAAACAATTAAAATATATATAAATTTGGCCCAAAATTAAAAATACAAACCAATTAAAACATTTAAAATTTCTTCTTAAGCCAGCCCGGCTTGCTGGGAAAAGTGGGTTTTAAGGGCACGGCGGAAGGTGCTAAGGCCTTGGATTCTCCTTATCTCTGGGGGCAACTGATTCCAGAGGGTAGGTGCCCCCACAGAGAAGGCCCTCCTCCTGGGGGTCACCAGCCTGCATTGATTGGCTGATGGCACCTTGAGGAGGCCCTCTCTGTGGGAGCACACGGGACGATGGGAGGTCGTTGGTAGCAGCAGGCGGCCTCGAAGATAGCTAGGCCCGATGCCATGGAGCGCTTTAAAGGTGATAACCAGCACCAGCACCCAGTGGAAGACCACTGGGAGCCAGTGCAGCTCGCGCAGGAGCGGTGTTACATGGGAGCGCCATGCTGCTCCCATCACTACCCGCGCTGCTGCATTCTGGACCAGTTGGAGCCTCCGGGTGGAGGGGAGCCCCATGTAGAGAGCGTTGCAGTAGTCAAGGTGAGAGGTGTCGAGGGCATGAGTGACTGTGCACAGGGAATCCCAATCAAGAAAGGGCCGCAACTGGCGAATCAGGCAAACCTGAGGCTAAGGCTATAAAAACACTTAGACCCAAATTATTCCTCTTGTATAGCAATAGCAATATCACTTAGACTTATATACAGCTTCACAGTGCTTTACAGCCATCTCTAAGCAGTTTACAGCATCAGCATACTCCCCTCAAAAATCTGGGTCCTCATTTTACTGAAAGGATGGAAGGATGGAAGGATGAGTTAACCATGAGCTGGTGAGAATCAAATTGCCGAACTCAGGCAGCCGGCAGTTAGCAGAAGTATCTTGCTATACTGTATTCTAACCACTGCACCACCATGGCTCTTAACAGAAGAAATACTGATATTTTTTCCTAAGGATTAATGGGAATTTTATGAGTTCCTAACTTCTGGTACTGATTAAAAATACTTTTCCTTGATTTTATCTCTGCAAACCTTAATACTAGAAAAATGTGATCAAAAATTAATAAGCTAGAGATATGATGAAGGAAAACAGTAATAACTATAGGTTAAGGGAAGCCATATAACATATCTCAAAACTGCCCTCAGGGAAAACAGGCAGTCTTGGGCATAAAAATCAGGAGCAAGATAAATAACTGCTATAGATTTCTGGCAATGAAAATAATTATTGGTCTGTCTTGAGAATTAAAAGGGAAATGAAAAACTGATGGAGATGGACAAAATCTGCTGTATCAAATCTTATGATGCTATTGTTATCAAATTCACTTATTATTATTATTATTATTATTATTATTATTATTATTATTATTATTATTAATTGAATTTGTATACCGCCCTACTCCCGAAGGATTCAGGGGGGTGAACAGCCAAATAAAATACATATCATATAAATGTTAAAAAACTATTAAAATACAATTAAATGATTGGCCTGGAAAACAAAATTTAAAACACCCCAAATTCATAAGACAAGTTTAAAATTTAAACATTTTAAAAAAAATTAAAAACAATTTAAAAGAGAGGTTAGGCCAGGCCGGCCTGCTGAAATAGAAATGTTTTGATGGCACGGCGGAAAGCGTGTAGGTCCGGGATCCTCTGTATCTCTGGAGGGAGCTCATTCCAGCTGACAGGTGCCCCCACAGACAAGGCTCGCCCCCTGGGGGCCGCCAGTCGACACTGTTTGGCCGACGGCACCCTGAGGAGCCCCTCTCTATGGGAGCGTACTGGTCAGTGAGAGGCTACTGGTGGCAGAAGGCGGTCTCGTAAATATCCCGGTCCTAAGCCATGGAGCACTCTAAAGGTGGTAACCAGGACCTTGAAGCACACCCGGAAGACCACCGGGAGCCAGTGCAACTCGCGCAGGAGGGGTCACATGGGTGCGCCACGTTGCTCCCATAACCACCTGTGCAGCCGCATTCTGGACCAGCTGGAGCCTCCGAGTGCTCCTCAAGGGGAGCCCCATGTAGAGAACATTGCAGTAGTCCAGGCGGGAAGTGACGAGGGCATGAGTGACTGTATTTAACAAGTTCCAATCCAGAAAGGGATGTAACTGGTGAATCAGGTGAGCCTGATAAAACGCCCTCCTGCCATAGCCCTGAAGTGCTCTTCTAAAGACAGCTGTGAGTCCAGGAGGACCCCCAAGTTGCGAGCCCTCTCCATGGGGGCCAACGACTCGCCCCCAATAGTCAGTGATGGCACCAATTGACTATATCGGGATGTCGGAAACCACAGCCACTCGGTCTTGGATGGGTTGAGCCTGAGTCTGTTCCTCCCCATCCAGATCCGTACAGCCTCCAGGCACCGGGACATCACGTCAAGGGCATAATTGGGGTGGTGCGGGGTGGAGATGTACAGCTGGGTGTCATCAGCATACTGGTGGTAGTTCACCCCGAAACCACGGATGATCTCACCCAGCGGCTTCTCATATTCTTTGAATCCATGTCCAAGTGCTTTTGTTTATTTAATTGAATGTTTCAAATACATACAAAACAGCACTGATATTTTTAAAAGGAAACATTATCACTCCGCATGTTCAATAATTCAGCGAGATATATAAGGTAACCTAGAAGTTCTCTCTAAGGGACAGAGGTATTTTATATTATTTACAATAAATTTCCCTAAGTGTACCTATTCTGGTACTCTTGAGTAATAGGGTAATAACAAATTAGTTGCATTTTCTTAATAAGCCTTTATTATACACCAGAGGAAGAACTGTGTGTATCTTAGTGAACTATTCATGTAGTATAAATCTATCAGTAGCTATGTATACTAATCTATCCAATTCATTTTCAGACAAAGCAAGTCTGATATAGTGCCCTGAATACCATAACATCATAACTTACTTCCATACTGTTTTGTTCTCATAGGCAGATATGCAATCCCTTCTTTTCATTTAGAGAATGCATATGCGGAAAGCAAAGGCTAAACTCATTTTCCTTAACAATAGTGCATCCTGTTGCCAATGGATTTAGCATTAGAGTGAAAGTTTCTTTTCATTAAATAGCTGCAATGTGTTTAGTGGAGTTTACCCTTGATTCCCCACCCCACCCCAATGCTGCTGGCCTAATAGCAACTTTAGCTTTGAAATTTTTATTCTATTCAGCTTCTATTATTGGGTTTGTTTTTTGTTTTTTTTTTTTGGTAACCACAGGTTATCTGATTTTATTTTATCTTATCTTACCTTCTAGTTACCAGCCTGGACGACATCTTCGAATCTTGCTGTTTGAGGAAGTTGCATAACATTCTCAGAGACTCTTCCCATCCTGCTTACAATCTTTTTGGACTGTTGCCTTCTGGCAGAAGATACAGAGCAATTAAAACTCTGACTACATGTTTTCTGAATAGTTTTTATCCCAGAGCTATAATTGCACTCAACAATGAACTAAAGGGCCACTATCAGTGAGCTGTTGGACAGCATTACTTGGTCTGTTGTGTGGATGTTTAGGTGGTTTAGGGACGGGGAATTTGTAGTGGGTGGGTGTGGGTGTTTGGGGGTTGTTGTGTACATTGGACCTGGTCTTTGGGTGCTAAGTGAATTTCATTGTATGGGTATACTGTGTATGCACATACAATGACAATAAAGTTATTATTTATTAATATTTTTTAATGATTTTAAACTCCCAATCTGAAATTCCCATCTGGCACTACAGCAGTGGTGGGATTCAAAATTTTTTACTATCGGTTCTGTGGACGTGCCTAGGTGGACATGATATGGCTTGGTGGGTGTAGCTTGGTAGGTGTGACAGAAGAAGGATACTGTAAAATCTCCATTCCCACCCTACTCTAGGGGAATGATACTGTAAAATCTCTATTCCCTCCCCACTCCAGGAGAAGGTTACTGCAAAATCCCCATTTCCTCCTAATTAGCTGGGACTCAGGAAACAGAGAATGGATTGGGAATGGGGCCAGTCAGAGGTGGTATTTACCAGTTCTCCAAACTACTCAAAATTTCTGCTACTGGTTCTCTAGAACTGGTCAGAACCTGCTGAAACCTACCTCTGCACTACAGGTAAGAGAGATGTAGAATTAGCCTTGGAAGTTTGAAATTGGCTGAAGTAGAAAAATAACTGTAGATTAATGAGTTCTTCCCCTGACATTTCTACTGGGGTCTTAATAATCTGACATCCAGGGAAGAGATTCAACGTGTTCTACCAGCAATCAGAAGAAATGCCAAACTCTCCTTGTACTAATGAAGATGACAGATTTCTGTGGAATGATGATTTCCAAGAAAATATTGCCTCTGGTGGGTGCACTGTCCATTCTGAAGTATTTGTATTTATGCTTCTAATGATGTTACAGCTGATAAACTAAATAATTTTGAGCTTTTTTGGCAACACTATTTTGCAACATTTTACTTCTTAACTGCTCATATAGTAATAGCTTTGTTTGCACAATTAATAACTAAATTTGTAAAACAAAACAAAACAAAAAAAAAAAAAAAACACCTGATGATCTGAAGAAAACTTTTGACCTATACAGGATTCTCTTCAAAAATACAGAAAGCAAATTACTTTCAACAAGCTTCTATGTTAGACAATGTGTTAAGTAATAAGCAACCTACAAACAGCAAATTTTATATTATTTTCAGCCTAAATAATAAAAAGGATTCTGCCTAATATATTAACACAAACTATTTGTTCTGTCTTTTCTTAATACCAGTATTAATGTTGGATAATGGACTTCCATCGTATCAGTTTGTTTGTACCCAAGGCAGCTACCTCATTGCTAGGCTCATGCCATTGACTTTGTTCATATTAATTGGCTCCCCACTATAATTGGCCAAAAATGATTCATTTATTCTTCAATAATCCAACAATACAATTAAAGCGTTTTTAAAAAATGAGGACCTTTTTGGGGACTATTGGAATTATTCTTTTAGAGGTTTATGGTTCAAAATGGGAAACCTTTTCTAAATAATTCTACATTAGCTCACACATTTCAAAATCCTGCTTCTATCTCAGAGAGTTGCCATGTTTCTTTTACTTTATCTTTGTCTTGTTATCTTATCTCTGTCCTTGCTTTAGTGCACTTGAACAAAAAATTGTAATTAAAAACAATTGCTAAATGGCTGGACCCCAAAGCATAGTACTAAAAATATTTTTTAATAAAAATAATTTTGATCTCCTCTCAGATTTATCAATATCTACTAGTTAATTCAAATAAATCCTTGAACCGTCTAAAGTCCGGCACTTCCCTTTCATGTGTTGTATTTTTATCAGAAACAATTTCAGTTTTGTACAGACTGATGCTGATCATAGCCAGAGGTGAAATTCAATTTTTTTTCCTATTGGTTCTGTGGGTGTGACTTGGTAGGCATGGCAGGGGAAGGATATTGCAAAATCTCCATTCCCACCCCACTCTGGGGCCAGCCAGAAGTGGTATTTCCTGGTTCTCCGAATTACTCAAAATTTCCGCTACCGATTCTCCAGAACCTGTTAGAACCTCCTTCCCAGGGATCTGATTAATCTCCTTCTCCCATATTTCAGAGACATTTTCAGCATTTTGCATCTTCAGTTAAAGTGACCCATGCTCCTGCACATTTTATACATACATACATACATACATACATACATACATACATACATACATAGTTTGTGTAGGTTGCTGTGTTGCATATGTATGTATGTATGTATGTATGTATGTATGTATTTTACATGTGCATGTATGTGTGTATGTCTATGGAGATTCTCAGTCATCCAGGTCATGGTTGGTCCAAAGCAGTGGTGGGATTCAATTTTTTAACAACCGGTTCTGTGGGCGTGGCTTAGTTGGGGATGTGGCTTGGTGGTCATGAGACTGGGTGGGTGTGGCTAGCTGGTCATGTGACCGGGTGGGCGTGGCTATCTGCATAGGGACTACTCAGAGGGCTGAAAAAAGTCATTTCTGACTGGTCCTCATACTTTTGACCAGTCCTCGCACTTATGACCATCCTCACATTTATGCCCGTTGCGGCATTCTTAACAACCATGTCACTTATTTCTCTTCATCATAGTGACAAGCTAGAGCAAAAACGTAAAATGTGAGAACAGTCGTAAGTTCAAGAACTGGTCAAAAGTGCGAGGACCAGTCAAAAATAACTTTTTCAGCCCTCTGAGTAGTCCATATGTATAAAAGGAACAGCAATAGAGAGGGATGAAGGAAGGGAAATTAGAGTAGGAGTGAGGGTAAGTGAGGGAGGAAGAGAGGAGGAGAAGGAGAAAGGAAGAGGAAGTAGGGAGGAGAAGAAGAGGGGGGAAGAGAAAGTAAGAAGGAAAGAAAAGAGAGGGGTGGTAGGTTTGAGGAGAAAGATTGCTGTACAATAAAAAAGATGAAAGGGAAGAAAGCCAACCCAAACAAATATAAAGATATTAAGATAAAGAATGAATTGTTAAACTTTAAAGAATAAAAGAGAACAAATATGAATAAATAGCAGTAATTAGAAACACACATACAAACATACAATGTATTTTCGTTGAACAGAATATTTGGCCGGTTCACAAATTTAAACATTGTTTAGACATTTCAATTAAATTTACAATTTCTATATTTCCTTTTTGCCATATTTATTCCTCATCTATTTTTTTAAAAAAACAATATTACCCTTCATACTCATCTCTAATCTTAATCAAATTCAATTTTTCCCTTCTATTCTATATTATACCCCTTCCCATTGTCATCTATTTTTATATCCATCCTCACATTGGTTAATTATGTAATTATGTAATACAGTTGTTTAATACAAATTCAACATTTTAATATAAATCAGTTAGTTATATAACTATCTTTTTTGTATATTAATCAATATGAACATGAATATTCCAATTATTTCCATGCAATCCAATTTCTTACAAATCAATTAATTATATTTACCAATAATAATAAACCAAATAATTTCCCCCATATATTCCTCCAAACCACAACTTAACCATTTCTGCTTTCAACACAGTATACAATTAATAGTATCTCAATTATTACAATTCCCTAGTTAAAAAGAGCTTTTTTTCTTTTGTGTTTTAAAATCTTGAACTCTCCTCTTTTGCCCTAAATAATTTCCCATTGTTTGCACCTACCTTTTTTGGTGAGGAAAAGGAAAATAAATCTGCTGCCTAATTTTCCAACGTTGCAAGCAAACAGCAAAGCCAACAGCCTGTTTTACTTTCAGTTTCGTTTTGAGCTTGGTTTGCACAAAGAGAAAAAAAAAACTGCTGAGCAATTTAGCAAGAGCAGAGCCCTGCGCAAATCAGTTGAGAGGGGGAAGCCGAGCTAATCAACGTACGGCGGACCTTTGAAGCCCCGCGGCAAGAGTTTAAACAGGTTTTTTCCCTCTAGCCATCAGCTGGGACTCAGGAGGCAGCCGGGACTCAGGAGGCAGAATGAAAAATCGGGACTTTTTTAAAACGCCGCGGGATGCGGGACAAATTGCTCAAAAGTGGGATTGTCCCGCCAAAAGCGGGACGTCTGGTCACCTTACCCTTGATACTCTATGAGCATACATTTCCCCCATTCAAGAATAAGGCATTTACCCATGACAAATCCCCCTCTAAATGCCGATTCAACATACAACAGTAATTACATTCAGATTCAGAACAATATAAAACTTGTAATTTTGAAGTTAAATATTTATATTGTTTAGATTGTAAAGGCTTAGTCAATATATCAGCTATTTGTTCTGTGGTTTCGCAATGAATAGCTCTAATGAATCCATTTTGAGATAATTGTCTTACATGCTTGTATTTGATATCTATATGTTTAGATCTCTGACCAATAGCATCTGCTCTAGATATCTCTATTGCAGCTTTGTTATCTTCATGTATAACAAATGGTAATGAAGGACTCTTCCAAACATCTGATAATAGATCATTGAACCATACGAGGTTATTAGAAGCTTTTGACAAGCAAATATACTCTGCCTCAGTCGTTGATGTAGCTACTAGATCTTGTTTTCCAGTATACCAGTAGACTGGACAATTGTTAAGAAAGAATACATAGCCGGAAGTACTCTTCCTGCACTTAGTGTCGCCTGCCCAGTCTGCATCAGCGTAACAAGTGAGAATAGGCTCTTTAACATTGTTGGGTTCTAACAGTAAGCAAAAGTCTAAGCTGTGTTTCAAATACCTTAGCACTCGTTTAATGGCTTCCCAATGATAAATTAAAGGTTTACTGACATATCTGGATAATAAATTAAGGGGTAGAGCAATATCGGGTCTGGTCCAATTAGAAATATACAAAAGGGAACCAATAACTGATCTGTAAAGTGTATTATCATTAAACTCAGGAGATGATTCATTCATATTTCTTAGAAAATCAGCTTGCATTGGGGTATCACAAGGCTTTGCATCATTCATATTGCATTTGTTCAAGAGTTCAATAATCTTATCCTTCTGAGACAATCTAAATCCTTTTTTAGTTTTACTAATTTGAACTCCAAGATATTTATTTACTTTTCCCAATGATTTTAATGAAAAATGTTCTCCTAAATTAGTTACAAATGTATCTCTCTTATCTTTATGTTTGCCAATATACAAAATGTCATCCACATAAATTAACACAAATTCTAATGAATCACCATCTCTCCTAACAAAGAAACAATTGTCTGCAGTTGTGGCGCTGAAGTTCATAGTTTTGAGTACGTTGACCAAACATTCATACCAAAGTTTGCCGGATTGCTTTAATCCATACAAACTTTTGTTTAGTAACCAAGTTTCGTTTCTATTTGTGTTTTGGCTATGAGGAGCTCTTACATATATTTCCTTATCGAGTTTTGCATGTAGGTATGCAGTTTGTATGTCATATTGAAAGACTTCAAGATTAAGGGCTGATGCTATTACTAAAACTGTCTTAACACTTTCAGTCCTTACAGTGGGAGAATATGTGTCGGTATTATCCTCAGGATACTTTTGAGCGTAGCCCTGTGCAACTAGTCTTGCTTTATATAATGTGTTGCCCTCTTCTAGATTTTTAATTTTGAATATCCACCTAGTGCCAATAATTGTTTTGTCTTTTGGAGCTGGTGTTGGGGTGAATACTTTTAGTTCTCGCAAACTGTCCATTTCTTTGGCCATGGCTAATTCCCATTTCTTCCTTTCTTCTGTGGGGAGTTTCAATACTTCCTCATATGTATTGGGTGTTGATGTATCATCATTTATATGCATTATGTAATCCTTATATCTATTTGGTACTTGGTTCCTGTTACATCTAATTGTTCTTTCTGGTCTGCTATCGTTATCGTGTAAATATCTTGCTTCCTTTTGTGTTAATGAATCTGTTTTGATTTTGGGACAATTTCCCATCCATGTTTTGTTGTTGCCCTTTTGTGTACTGTAGTTATGTTCTTCTCTTTCTGTTTTACCTTGAGTTTTAATGTCTGGTCTTGTTGTTGGAAGTATCTCATTAAGATGTATCTTAGACCAATTGGCCTGTTCGTGAAATACAGCTGTCCTAGAAATTATGAATTTGTTATTATTGTCAATAAATCTGTATCCCTTTGTGCCTGTTTCATAGCCCATGAATCTGAGCCTTCTAGATACATTATCTCCCTTACGTCTCAATTGTTTTGGTATATGTACATCCGCTGTAACTCCAAAGAAGCACTATGTGCTAGAAGCACATAGCAAGTCTTGGTTTTTGGTTATAGTGTACTTATCTAATCCATTTAATGATCCAGACTTTCTATCTCTTGAGTTATCTCTGCCCCCTCTACATTCTCTAAAGTTTGGTGAGTTTCTATATCTGTATCTGTCAATAGATGATTGTCTGTTATGGTATCTGTTTCTAGTGTCATGGTTTTGTCTTTCTCTAAGAGGTTTTGGACAATCTCTTCTATAATGTTCTTTGGATCCACAATTATAACATTCAATTGGTTCTTGATACCTGTCTTGAAATACTACCCTTTTGGTCTGTCTGTGTTCTTTGTATGCGCTGTAGCGGCTTCTTCTCAAATTATCTTCAGCTATTAATCTATTTGATAAACTCTCTATAGATAGATATCCTAAATTAATTGTGTCCAAATGTGATATGTAATTATCCCATGATGAGTCTAATGAATTGATGATAACGCTTTTCATTGTCTGATCAGATATTATTTCTCCCCTTAAATGAAGTTCTGCTCTAGTTGTGTTTAGTGATAGTAAATGTTCACTTACAGTAGTTCCAGGTTTTATCCTGGCTGAGAAGAAATTTTTAGACATTCTTGTTGTGGTTGCCACACTTTCACTATGAAACAATTTAAACATACAATGAATTATTTCTGAGACAGTTAGATTATGCTTAATACTATGATAGATAGCAGGAGATATACTAGATATTAGTAAATAGAATGCTCTGTGGTGTAGGCAGTCCAATTTTAGGGTCCATGGTTTTTTGGGAGGGTTAGTTATGAAAAACAATAAATTCTCTTTTAAGAAAACAACCTGGAGTTGTTGACTCCATTCCTGTAAATTAATACCGTCTATTCTCAATTTTGGAAAATCATTAGGCAAGTTTCCAATGTTATTTGTTGTATTACTTACAACTGGAGGCTGTCCATGGTCTTGTAAATGCTGATAATTGCAGAATGGTGTAGGTATACTTGCGATTAGTCTGAATGGTTCTCTCTGTCCTTCATTGTCTCTATATTCGTCTGCGTGTATCTGCGCATGTGCGTTGTTCATTTCGTTCCTGAAGCTGTCGGGAGAGGTTCTCATCGCTGTAGCTCCCTCGTAGTGTTCTTCTTCTGATGATACACTCTCTAGCTCGACTTTAGGCGTCCAGGTGATGATCGGGGCTTGCTTCTTTCCATTGAAGTCATCTTGGTTGAGGCTTCTGGGTCCCGGAAGCGTTTGTGGTATGGGCGAGTACTTGCAAGGTTCTCTGGGTTCGGGCGTTGGTGTCCTTGCCGTTCGGGTTGAAGCGGATAGATGCCGAGACGTTTGCTTGCTTGCTTCTGCGTCTTTGCTTTTGGATTGTGCTGCTTGTCTCTTCTTCCCTCGTCGATTTTTTTGATATTTTTAAATTTGGACCAAAAGTTGCAAAAAATGTTTTCATGGCTGTTTCGATTTGCAGTTCGGTTGGTGCTTCTTCAGGGTCTGTATCAGATTCTTCTGAAGAATAGAATTTTTCTTTTTTATTTTTCATGCTGTGTAAAGCTTTTCGCGCCAGCCATTTTGAACTCTGCTTTCTGATTGGTTCTGATTCGGCCATTTTGCTGGTCTGTTGAAACCAAGATGACTGCCATTCAAAATTTTGCGCGGGACTGTTAGTCTTTCTTTTAGTTATACTCTCATCTATAGGTAATTCGCTTACCATTTTGAGATCTTTAGATTCTGGTGCGTTGGTGTGATTTTCTCTCGCTGCTCCGCTATCTTTTATGATGTCTTGGAGGTTCGCGATGAGATTTTTGTCGTCTTTTTGGCTTTTCAGCAGTCTTAGTATTTCTGATCTGAGAGTGTTGTTTTCTATCTCGCTCGCTTCTTGGTCGTCGGATTCATCGATTACCTCTTCATTGTCTGTAGTGGAGTTTTCGGATTCTCTTGTCATTATAGTTGTAGATTCATCGATCATTTCTTGATCTGTTTCCATTTCTTTGTTGTGTGCCCTGGTGTTGGGTTTTTCTCTTTTGTTTCTGGAGTTTTCTTTCTTTGGCATGTCTGTTTTTTATTGAGTCAACCAACCATCCTCTGCTACCAAATTGTTGCCGTAATTCAAGGATCGGATTCAATAAAGAATTCAGAATTATAGTATTCAAACAAAGTATTGTTTATTTACAGCAGGCATTTTATAATCACTGAGTGCTTACAGATAGAAGCAAGGAGGAGGAGCGTGTATCCCCTTTTATATCAATGAGGTGGGATTAGGGAGTAGGAGTGGTTACAGATGAATACATTAGGGAAGGAAGAATAAATTAACCCTTGATACTCTATGAGCATACATTTCCCCCATTCAAGAATAAGGCATTTACCCATGACAAGGTATTTTGCATTCTTTTGATTGTTTGTAAATCTTACAATGCATGCTGCCCAGAATTACTTGCAGGGGTGGGCAAGTATTTGGGTTGCTATAAAAATCAAATAAAGGAGGGAAAATAAATTTAGCATCCTTTTAAACACCACTGAAATTCAGGGTATCTCAGGCTACTTTTCTCAAAAGAAGATATGTGGTTATATCTATCCATAGTAATTAGTAAGGAGCATGAAGCAACACTCTGAAGCTCTGCTTCAGAAAAACATTTTACTTGGATGTATCAAAACATTCAACTCCCCCCCACAAAAGCATGACTGAGAGAGAGCTCAGTCATCATATATCTGTTTTATTATGTTTGACATTATTGTGCATTTTATGAGTAATGGGATTGACTTTATAAGATTAAGTTATTAATTTTCTCTTATTATAACACACAATTGTAACACACATATACTTTAATCATCACCTATGAAAAAACACTCACCAGCCAAATGTACCATAATTTTCAGAGTATAAGATGCTCCGGACTACAAGACGTACCTACCTTTTTTGATGAAGAAAACAAGAAAAATCTTGCCTCTGTCTCCCAGCAATTTTGCCTCATTGCAGCAAACAGTAAACAGCCTGTTTTACTTTCATTTTCGTTTTCAGTTTGATTAGCACAAGAAAAAAAAAATCTGTTCCAAGCAATTTACCTCCTTGCAGCAAGCAGCAGAGGCCCGCGTAGCAAGAGGCAATGGTAATCCTTCCAGCCTGAAACAGCTGAGAGTCAGGAGGCCAATCCACTAGAAATCAACTTGTGCTAATTGGGCTGTGCTGAAGCTAAAATGAGCTGTTTCTTCTTGCTGCTTGCTGCAAGGAGGTAAATTGCTGGAAGGCAGAGGCCAAAGGGTGGGGGGCAGTGGGTGGTCAGGGCTACATTAGGTGTATAAGACGCACCTAAATTTTCACCCCCTTTTAGGGGGTGGGAAGTGTGTCTTACTCTCCGAAAAATGATATACCTTATTTAGTAGAGGAGATGATGCCGAATTTGTCAATGCCAATATTCAAGTGGTGCTCCATTTGTTTAGGGATTGCACCCAAGACACCTTTACTATTGGTACTACCCTAGCTTACCACAGTTGTTCTAATAGTATTGGTATTGGTATTATTAATTGTTGTTTGATTCACAGAATGGGACTGGTAAAAACTTAACAGTTCAAGTTCTAACCAAAAACCTAAGACCTGTTAAGGTAGCATCTGAGTAAGATGGTTTTTTGTAAAGTCAGAATATTCAGGTCTGACAAATTCAAACTTTCCATGTATTTAGGCAACCCTTTGGGTATTACTCCAAGGGCAATCCTATCACTATTGGTACAATCATTGCCTTTTTCCTTCACCATCACTCAACTTCAATTTGCAGATTGTGATATTTTGTTATTTTTTCTAGTTGTTTTTTTTTTTAATTTGTGCATCACCTGGTATTGCAATATCAATGAACCAGATTCTCCCCCCTCCCCCAATAGTGGTGTCAGGCATATTGTGGGTCAGATGTCTGTCTCTATTATTATTATTATTATTATTATTATTATTATTATTATTATTATTATTCACATAGTTAGCCATAGGTTCAGATGGGTGGTGGTGGTGGTATTATTATTATTATTATTATTATTATTATTATTATTATTATTATTATTATTATTAACATGTTCATGGTTTTATTCTTTTTAACACTGTAAGCTGCCTAGAATCACCTAAGCTACAAACAAACAAATAAATAAATATGCCCAAGTGCAGTTATGGCACATGTTTTCATGAGATACTTAAAAGTCCAAACTAAGCTCATCTAGTTTGGCCTAGGTATGGTTCAATATGCCAGAATATGGAGTAAGATATAAATATTCTATAAAGAAAAAATTATGTAGGATTTCTGAAATCACATAATTTGATAGAAAATAATTGTACAATATTAGTCTGACTTGAAAATGTATGTACAGTTTTCCAAAATAGTCTACATTTCCTATCACTTTGAACACAACTAATTCATATTCAGAATATAGCTTAAATTCTTATTTGGACAAATAGATATTTAAATAAATCAAGAAATGGCATGGATGAGTTTTTCCTGCAACCATGGGATGTGTACCAAAGTTAAGCAAGACAAAATTGTGTCACCTTCAGTAGCTGCAAGCGAAAATCTGGTCACATACATTTTAATTACATCAGATAACTCCTGTTCAATTGCCTTATTAAATATTTTAAATTCAGTTTATGGATTAGTGAGTAATTTGCAATTAGAGAGTAATTTGCAAGGCATTTAATAATTTAATAATATTAACCAGTTCTTGCATCCTACACTGTAATGCAATGCAATGTACTTTACATAGATATTGTAAGGGAAACTATATTAAAATGTAACTGTAGCAAGTATACAATAAACACTTCTTCTCATTAAAAATATACAGTGAACACTTTCTCCCCAAATTCTCATAAGACTGACAGATATCTTACTGCCTCTCTCCAACTGCTCATTGTTCATTAAATCAGCTATAGCTGTTACTAGAAATGCAAGCATGTTCAGATCTGAAATTACCCTGATGCTCATTTCTTCTTATTTTATATGAGTTTTAAGTTGCGCATAAAGTCAGAAATACAAATGAATTTTAATGTGCCAAAAACCTGTCAAATCACATTTTGAATCCAAAAAAGATAAAGTGGCTCTTCTTTACCTTTTATATCACATCTGCAAAAACCAGCATAATGTCACTCTTCATTTTCAGTGATGTCTTTCTCTTGAATAAAAATATGGATTTTATATGAATGTATACGTTTTTGTTAGATAATCCTTTAAAAAAAGACAATAACCTTTTTAAAAAAATCTGGAATGTACATATCAGTGTGTTCTTCCACAAAGAGGCCATTTCAAAATTTCTTCTTCATTGACATAAGAATTGCAGTTTATTGGTTAATTGTTCAAGCTTTTCAACTAAGTTTAACCATCCCAGACATAAACTGTCATATTTGGCAGTTTATACTTGTTCTAGTCAGTGGTGAAATTCAATTTTTTTACTACCGGTTCTGTGGGCGTGGCTTGGTTGGTGTGATATGGCTTGGTGGGCATGGCTTGGTCAGTGTGGCAGGGGAAGGCTGCTGCAAAATCTCCATTCCCACCCCACTCCAGGGGAAAGATATTGCAAAATCTCCATTCCCACTCCACTCTGGGGCCAGCCAGAGGTGGTATTTGCCGGTTCTCCGAACTACTCAAAATCTCTGCTATCGGTTCTCCAGAACCTGTCAGAACCTGCTGGATTTCACCCCTGGTTCTAGTCCTTCTAACATTTTCCATTATGATTTCAGTAACTCTTTACTGAATTAATTTAAAGACACATTACTGAATGCATTTAAATACAGATTAAGCAGTCTGTTTACTCAGCTGACTTGTTACAGAATTAGTGAATGTTATTGCCCAGTGATACCGAGTAAATATACTTGTTGATATATCTGTGACAGTTGAAGTATGGAAGAGATTCATGCCATCCGTTATGCATCTGTATAAACTATATTCATTACTTAAGTCCACTGTATACTCGACAATGAAAATAGGTTGATTACAGGAATGATGTCTTGTACATTTTCTTGCTTCTTTATGTTGCTTATATGCAGTGCTTCATATTCAATATCCAAGATGCTTCAAAGTACATAGAAGCATATGTCTGTGACATATTATGAAGGAAAAGGCAAAAGACCCTCTCCCTTAAAGTTGTTGTCTCTATAGAAGATTATTATTTTCAGGCATTACCTAGTCCATGAGAAGGAATGGAAACAGCTTAGCTAGTAAAATTCTCCAAATATACTTGCTCAGAGTGGAATCAGACAATTGAATGCACAGGAAACTTGAGGATCACAAGAACAAGGAACATATTATCATGCTAAAATATATATATAATTAGCTAGCTAGCTAGCTAGCTAGATAGACAGGCAGACAGATAATAGATAGATAGATAGATAGATAGATAGATAGATAGATAGATGATAGATAGATAGATAGATAGATTTTACAGGTATGTCAAAGGTAATTGTTTGAGAAAGAGGAAGTTGGGAGTGTTAATGTACTAACTATGGCTGTGTCTGTTGTTACCAGAAATTAGGAGCAAATGTGCTGATGACTGCTAGACATTGCAACTGCAATCTAAGCAATATTAACAAACTTTGGTAAGGTCATAGGGTAATCTAAGAGGGATTGGCTTAAGGTAGGCTTATGGAGAAGTATCTATAAAACTGTACTATTGTAGGAGTGGCCTTTGCACAGGACTATTGAGAATAATTCCCCTGCATCCTTTCTTCTGCGCAGAATAAAGCTTTGCAAATCTCGGTGTCTGGTTTATTGGGTGTTGCATACTTGGCAGAACCAGTTTTCTGGGACAACAATTAAGGCAGAAGAATCCTTTCCTAAGAACACACAGTTGCTGCATATGGCAAAATGTGAAGTACTACATAGCCCTATTAGTCATATACAGGATGAACTTTAGGTGCAAAAGAGTTGCACAATTTTGGAGGGAGCCATGAAAGCAGGATTTTCATTTTAGAAATTTTTTTAAGGTGGACTTTTTATTGAGGGGCTGGTATTGTTGCTTTAAAAGGTGAAGGTGCATTAAAGCTATTTAAAGATGCCACACTATAAATTTCATATGTTCTTTTATTTCACAATAATTCCACAGGTATTTTTTTTTTCAGTATTGCATCATGAAAATTTGGCATGATGATTGAACAAGCCCTGCAAAAAGGGTCACTGGAAGAATTAGTATTGAAAATGTCAGTCCCAAGCATTCTAGGACAAAGTACCTAATTCAGAAAATACAAATGAGCTTGGCTTATGATATGTCAGCCAAACAACTGTATTTTCGACTAGCTTTCCATAAATATGTCAGCTGAAAATAACTAGTAAAATGACAGCTTCATTTTTTATTCTATTTTTATTATCTCTTTTGTAAACTGATTTCCTTGGGTTTCTCATGGAAAAGCTCACATAAGTAGTGAAAGTCATTTTGATAATACAAACACTTTTTCAAAGTACTAAACAAGATTAAATAATTGGCTAACCATTGCAGTGTTAATATTCTTAGAAAAGCAAAACTATTTTTTTTAAAACAAAACAAAACAAACAAAACCAACAAGACCATAACGACATCTCACCAAAATGCATGTAGTTCCTTTTTTTTTCAGGAAAGAAAGAAAGAAGTAAATAAAGAAGGAAGGAAGGAAGGAAGGAAGGAAGGAAAGAAAGAAAGAAAGAAAGAAAGAAAGAAAGAAAGAAAGAAGGAGACTATGCCTGTTTATACATGTTACTGATGTGTCAATATGTCATAACAAATATAATGAAACTTGTATATATTTGTATATAATGGCTTCCGCCATTTTCCATATAATGCATATTCTGCTGGGATGTTGGCTTGAATATTTATATCCATCTAAACTGTAATATTTATATCCAGATCTAAACTCTGCTTTATCATAGATGAAGTTCATGGATGATTATTGCTTTTAATAAAACATGTTAGTTGTAATAATTCTTTCTGGACAAAACAAATCCTTCCTGTCAAATAAGAGTAGCTAGGGATTCAGCTCTCAAAATTAGCTCAAGCCAGTAATTGATGTAATAACTTTACAGACCAGCTTGAAGAATAATTGGCACAACACATTAAAAAAATGTACAATGTAGGACTTTTGGCTGACATCGCGGCGAGATCAGACATGAAGAGTGGATCTCTGTGCTCCCGTGCCGAGTTGTCCTGGTTGGAGGGCTCCAAAAGGAGCCAAAGCTATCCTGTAGGTGTGAAGAAAAGAGGGGCATTCTGCGTGTCACAGAGAGCTGCAACTCTCTTGCTTGATCCAGGGCTTCTTTCTTCTCATCCTCGACAAGGAGAAGCTGACATGAAGCTGGGACAGCTGAGACAACAAAGAAATGTGCAAGAGCAGTGTAGATGAACAGTGACTGGAGCTGGGCCAGAAGATATCCTTTTTTATTTAGATCCTAACCTTAAAAGAAAAAGAAACAGGAAAATCCAGTAAAAGAGACTCTTAGAGAATTATTTCTTAAAGCAGCAAACAACTATAGAGAGAAAAAGCCTAGACCCGAAAGAAAGGAACTAAGAGGAAAAAAGCTAAAGACCTTTTAAAAACATAGAAAATTGGAGTTTTAAACTGGGTAGGCATTGTTTCGGAAAGGCATTATAAAATGCTGGAACTATCTTGAATAGCTGACTTTGTTTCCATAAATTGAACAAAAATTGGATTAATCATTTTATCAGACTTGAAACAACACTGAAACTTAAGATGAGGGCACCATCTACTGGTAATGAAAAATATATCATACCCCTACAAGCCTGGGAATAAACAATGTTCATCTGGAGGACTGTGGTGATATTTACTGTTCTATAACTATTTACTTTATGATTACTGGAAACTTTATTGTGAGAATAAAGAAGACTCTTAAGTAAAGTAAAGTGACTTTTGATTTGTGGAAAGCTGCCTGCACTATTTAAATGGAACTGATTAATAATCCTGAGATATAAAAAACTATGATTATTGAACTTTCTGAGGAGCAACAGTGGACTTGAATATATTATTTTTGGACCATTGACCAGCTGAATTTACTAAAATAAGACAAGATGCTCCACTAGGGGGAAATGAGTGAGATTTCAAAAGAAATGGCATTGACACTATGACAAAGAATCACAGAGAGATAAAGAACCTATTTCAAGGCATAAATAGGAAAATAAAAAATATCCTATAATTGATAATAAATAAACATCAAAGAGTCCAGGAAAGAGAAGAGACAGCAGAAAGAATGGAGGAAAAGATAGAACAAGCAAACCAGCAATTAAAGCAAGAAGATGAGAAGGACAAGATGATAAAGATAATAATGACTGATGAAATTAACCAAAGGGAAAGTACCTTAAGATATTTTAAAATGGAATTGGATAACCTGGAATATACTTTTAAAAGGGAGATAGGGGTGTGGATGGACACTCTGGAGACCTGGCAGCTTAGGAGGATAGAGATGGGAGAAATATTCCGATTGAATGGTGAAGGCACAGATGCGGATAGAGACAAAGATCCAAGAGATCTTTGGGAGGCAAGCCAAAAAACAAATAAGAATTGAAGTATTAAAATGGGCAAGAGATGATGGATAGAAAATAATTTTCTTTTTTCTAATATAATCATAGCCTGATTAAAAATCAGAATAGAGGTATAAATAAGAATACACACCTTTATATAAAGCAATAGTTAGATGGAAAGATTGGAGGTTGAAAGATGCTACTATTAGGTATGATTAAATAATAGGATGATTGGTACTAGAATGGCTTACTGAGACGTTGAATAACCAAATAATGAAGTACTATGTCTTGATTTAAACATGTGTATTAACACTAGGATTAGTAATGGTGGCCTGACTAGAAACTAGAATAAAGGTAGACATAAGAAATAGGGGGAATATTAGCAGATATAATTTTTATATAATAAAATATAAGTAATAACTAGATGGAAAGATTAGAGATTGAAAGATGGTATTACTATGTATGCTTAATAATATCATTGACATTAAAATGGAACATTGAAATATTGAATATATACTTTAAAACAACCATGTTTTTAATACTAGGATTATATAATACTAGGATTATATATTGATTAATGTAACAAATATTGCTATTATTATTGCTATTTGTATCAAAATGAATTATACCTAGAGGCCACACTGTTCATGTATTGATACTGATTTATATTAAAAAATCAAAATCTAATAAAACTTTTTTAAAAAGTAAAATGTAACCTGACATGCAGTGTAGTTGGCTTCTGGACATCAAAAGACTTAATAAACATAGATCTAGGATTGATTATTTAAAGGTAAAATCTTGGTTAGTAATGTTTTGCTTGGATGTGCCTCTTTAAAGTTTGAGAAAAAGGATGTATTCCATGGTGTAACAGAAGACAAAAGGAAATATTGTGCCATGTTAACTGCAGTATATTAAACAGACCTAGCCTATTTGTAGGGCAGAGGAGATACCATGGCTTATCTCTATTTCTGATCTTCACATGTTGTTGTATGATAGCAATCATTTTCTGATTATTTATGTTTGAAAAGTGGGCACTTCTGCTTTCTAAGGATATCCTCATGCATCTCTTCTCCAGGGCCTGGGTATTCAATCAACACAGAGTTGTGAATAAATTTCACTGCTGTGTCCTTCACGGCACTCAGGATTTATGCTCCCTATTTTTTCTTTTTCTTTTTTAAAATGCATCTGCAACATTTAAAATATTGAAAAGCCTTTTAAAAATCAATCCAAGATTAATGTTCAAATTTATTCATTGCATTATTGTAATAACCCTGCACATCAAAAGGGGACTGTAGTGGGAATGAACATTTACAGTACATATGCATGTACAACACATACAATCTCTAAAAATAATTATAGAATACTAAAGAACATTATTGCTTTATTTTTTTATAAAATACTTGCTTTTGCATCTTTGATAGAATTAAAAGTATGCTCTGATGCTATGAGAACTGCTACAATTTATATTTTGCTCTGCTCTACATAATGGCAAAGATATCATATACCAGTCTATGTTCCACTTTATTTTATAAATAATCATTTATCCTATGTTGTGATCTCATTAAAATTAAAATTAATATTCCTATGGGATATTGAAGAGGTTGCACACTCCATTTATTTGTTTTACCATGATTAATGATTAACTGATTCTTGGATTTTTCTTCTTTAATAATTGTGATAAATTGCAGGCCATCATATTAATTTAATGTGCTTATAATGTCAGATCCCAGATGAAAAAGTGTGTATAAATTGTAATTAAGATAAGCAGTTTAATTTTGAACTGTAAGCAACAAAGCTTTGTATTACTAGATTTCATTACCAAGTCTATTGTAACCCAGATATAACCAGCTGTGGTTATCTGTTTTGTATTGGAAGTGGGAGACTACACACAAAACAACAACCTTAGTCAGAAAGAGGGGCAAAAAGAGAGCAATAATGTAGCATTATACATGGACTGAAATGAGTTTGATTCAGGTTCTCCATGCAATGCAAAATTGGTAGGTGACTTCACACTAGCCCTTACTTTTTAACTGCATCCAACAGTTATGAAATTATAATGAAAGTAAATTTGAGTATACTGCTTAAATACAGATGTTTTTTGGATTCTGTTCAGCTTCTCACTTCCTTTGTCTTGGAATCCTGAAAGGTAATTAAAAATTACATACCATACCGCCCCTACCACTTGAATAATCAATCACCCCTAAATATGAAACGAATAAGACAATAATGAAAAATCACAGAATATACAATATTGTAAAAGATCAGAACCTGTTACTATTTGAGGCAGAAATTTTGGTTGGAGCAAAAATATGGATGCTGATGTCTACAGCTATTGCTTCTTATTTAATGGCCCTTGAGTAAAACTTAAGATACTGCCTATACTGAGACAATCATGTTGATACATTAATTTAATCTTACCTACATTGACAGGTGGAATATTTCCAGATTTTCAGTTTTTTTTTTTCATTTGTATTTTGTATCTTTTTTGGGGGGAGCTGTTTAGCCAGTGACATAATTCATTGATTAATAAAAAGACCTTTGTTCTAATATCTCAACAGTAATAATCATCATATTATTGTTTCTCGTCTATAACTTATCCACTTTAAACAAAACCTCAACAAGTGAAATTTAATATGGGTATTGAAAACATCTATATCTTAAAGACTGTAGTACAACTGAATCCTAAGAGTGAAAGCCTGGAAGTTCAAAGTCCCTCTCCCAAAATACCTGTCTTGGTCATGTGATGAATATCATGGATGTTATAGACACCTATATCACTTACCATTTTCCCCCAATTATACCGCTTTATGGCACACAAAAAGTTAAATATGAAAAGGAAAAAGGAAAAAGAACAATAATAATAAATACACAGAGTATAATAGAATTCCTTGGCCCTCTGGTATATACGAGTGTGACTGAAGGCTTCAACTTTTAATTCCTTTTTGGAAAATAACATTTTTTTTCTTATTTTAAAAACCTTTATTTATTTCTTTATTTGTTTAAAAAGGGAAATAGAAAGGTTTATCTTTAAATAGATTTAAATATCTTTAAATCTTTACAACAAGATATGCAATGTTCATAACAGACCACAAGATGGTATTGGCCCACTATAATTAGCAAGATTTATAGGACTCTGCTGCCAAAATAGATTTCATAGACATAGAATCATAGGGATGGAAGAGACTTGGAGATCTTCTAGTCCAATCCACTTCCCAGGAGGGGAGATCTTACACCATCCCTGTCAAATGGTTTCTAATCTATTCTTCCAGTGATGGAGCTTGGGAAGCAAGCTATTCCATTGATTAATTGTTCTCACTAGGAAATGACTCCTTAATTCAATGTTAGGTCTCTCTATAATAAGCTTCCACCCATTACTTCTTGTCCTGCCCTCTGGTACTTTGGAGAATAATTTGATTTTCTCTTCTCTGTGACAGCCTCTCAAGTACTGGAAGACAGCTATCATGTCACTTCTAAACTTTCTCTTCAATAGGCTAGATATGCTTATCTCCCTCAACCATTCATCATACAATTTAGCTTCCAATTTAGCCTTTTAATCTTGGTTGCTCTTCTCTGTACACTTTCCAGAGTATCAGCATCTTTTTTTGTATCATGGTGACCAGAATTGGACACGGGATTCCAAGTGTGGCTTTGCTAGCGTGGAATAAAGCTGTATTAGGTGCTGAGGTGGCACAGTGGTTAGAATGCAGTACTGCAGGCTACTTCTGCTGATTGCTGGCTGCCTGCAATTTGGCAGTTCGAATCTCACCAGCCTGCAGGATCAAGGTTGATTCAGCCTTCCATCCTTCCGAGGTCAGTAAAATGAGGACCCAGATTGTTAGGGGCAATATGTTGACTCTATAAACTGCTTAGAGAGGGCTATAAAGCACTGTGAAGCGGTATATAAGTCTAAGTGCTATTGCTATTGCTATTATCTCTTCTCATGATCTAGATGCTATTCTTCTGTTGACACGGACTGCATTTTTTTTTGTCAGCTGCAACACACTGCTGGCTCATACTTAAGTGATCCACTAGGACACCTAAATCTGTTTTATAGTTAAAACTGTGGTACTTGTTAAGCCAGGTACCACCTAATCTAAACCTATGCATTTGGTTTTTCCTGCCCAAGTGCAGGACCTTACTTTTCTCACCACTGAAATGCATCTTGTTGTATAGAGCCCAATATTCAAGTCGATCAAGATCCTTCTCAGTCTATCTTCTAAAGTGTTAGCAACTCTCCACAGCTTGGTATTGTCAGCAAATTTCTCCTTTTGTCCCTTCATCTAGATCATTTATTAAGTTGTTGAACAGTACTGGGCACAAGACAGAACCTTGAGGTACTCCACTGCACACTTCCCTCCAAGTAGATGTAGTTCCATTGAGAAGTACACATTGCGTGTGATTGGTACACAGCCCCCCTATAATTGTGGTGTTATCTATTCCACATTGTTCTGACTTATCATGGAGTATGGTTTATTTTGTGAAATGTCTTACTGAAGTCCAAGTAGAATAATTTCACAGCATTTTCCTGATCCACTAATTTAATCACATTATCAAAGAATGAAATACTTTTTTCTGTCATGATCTGTTTTTAATAAACCCATGGCTTCTAGTAATTATCTCATTCATTTCTAGGTGCTCACAAATCTGCCATTCAATTATCATTTCCAAGATTTTCCCAGATATTAATGTCAAGCTAAATTTTTTCTTTTCCCTCTTTTTGTAGATTGGAACCACATCAAATCTTTTCCAGTCTTCTGTTATTTCCCCTGTGCTACAGGAGCTTTAAAAGATTATATTTAGCAGGTCTGAGATTATGTCTGCCAGCTCTTTCAGAACCATGGATGAATGCCATCTGGTCTAGATAACCTGCATTCATTCAGTGGATAGGTATGTTCTTACTTGTCTATTTTGACTTGTTTTGACTATTTTGACATATTTCAACTTATTAGGCCTTGTCAAAGTAAAAGATAAATTTTCTTCATATCTTTAAGTAAAGATAAAAAATCTAATAGAATATCCTGACTAAACTTTGATATCTATTTCTTCTTAAAGAAAATCCTTTCAAAAAGTAATTCTCTTAGGTTGTTGTTGCAAAGCTGTGTCCGACTCATCACAACCCCATGGTCAATGTTCCTCCAAGCCTTCCTGTCCTCTACCATCCTCTGGAGTCAATTGAAGCTCACGCCTGTTACTTTGGTGACTCCATCCAGCCACCTCATTGTCAGGCATTCCTTCTTCTTTTGCTCTCAATCTTTTCCAACATTAGGCTCTTCTCCAGTGAGTCATTCCTTCTCATTAGGTTGAGTTTCATCTTCAGGATCTGGCCTTCTAAAGAGCAGTCAGGGTTGATCTCCTCTAGGACTTACTGGTTTGATTGACTTGTAGTCCAAGGGACTTGCAGGAGTCTTCAGCACCATAGTTCAAAGGCCTCAATTCTTTGGCACTCAGCCTTTCTTATGGTCCAACTTTCACAGCCATACATTGCAACTGGGAACACCATAGTCCTGACTATAATTCTTTTAGGTGATTTAGGGTAATTCTAGCAGTTTATTAGGACTGTTAGGATGTGATACCCTTTACTTCTTTGGTCAGGTCAAGCACTTCGGCTTTGATTTCCTGGAATTTTGTTTCCAGTTTTTAAAAGAACAAGGCTTTTCATTATCCAGAAAAGAAGGTATTTGAGGAACTTGGTGGTGCCCATGTACTTACAAGCCTACTTACATGCCCACTTGTTCCTTCCATATGGCAAACAACATCTTTCTAACTTGAATGTGAATTAACATTTGAATAATACCAGGCCATCAGTGACCATAGAAATGGTTTGTAGCCTGCACATTCACTACAATAACTTTTGTACATCATTATATTCAATTCTAAAACAATAAAACCACTGACATAAAAATGGACAGAAATACATAGAATGTTTCTCACCAATTAGTTATGCTTCATCTTTTCTTAAAACTTTAGTTCTCCATTAAATTTCATCATTAAAAACAAGATAAGTATTTGTATTGATTTTTCTAATAGTAGACAATGGAACTATTAAAGGTGACATTTTTGGGCTGCAAGAGTTGTTGTGGAGTTGCATGGTCTCAAAATTGAAATATAAAATTATTAACCTCATTCCCACCTTATTCTTGTTCCATATCCAGATCAGTCAGGCTTCATTAGACCACCCTCAGCTATACCCATTTCTGAATGGGTGAACTATTTGTAAAATCCTATTTCATGCCCTTAAATCAATCAGGCAGTCTCTGTACACTCTGTGCTATTAGCTAAGACTACATTGTGCAGTGTCATGCAGTATTTTACATTGAGTTTCATATCTATAAACATATCAATTATACCAGGATACAAAGCAATTTTCAAGAGCTTTCAGGATTTAAAAACAGAATACTAATTTCATCTTTTTTGTCCAGACACCAGGTATATAATATACAATCAAGATACCCATTCTTCCTTTTTCAAAAGAAGCATTAGCTTATAAGGTCATTCTAAAAATATGCAATTTTAATGTTCTGAGTGTTATAATGTTTTGTAATCATAATGCTAATTTGTGCTGTTCTTGGAACTTTAATTACAAAGCTAAATTGTACTAATATCCATTAGGTACTTCTTAATTGAAGGCACATCATATGTCTGATGTGGCAGTACTAATTGGTGTAATTAAATTCTAATATGCATCAGTAGCCTATTAAAAATAAAAAGAGAATA
Organism: Arizona elegans; assembly: GCA_022577455.1. Lineage (NCBI taxonomy): Eukaryota > Metazoa > Chordata > Lepidosauria > Squamata > Colubridae > Arizona > Arizona elegans. Next base: position 30,010,197 of record JAKOOJ010000009.1, on the reverse strand, counting down.
AAGATAATGAAACTTCACAGAGCTTTTTTTAATTTAACTTTTTGCATAAATAAATAAATAAATAAATAAATAAATAAATAATATTGAGACATTATGTATTTCTGTAATTTTTTTTTTTTGGTCAAATGTGTTATAGCAAGAGCTTTAAAAAGCTAAAATTTCAGAATATCTAATAGCAACACAGGATACATTATTGAATTTAATGATGAAAAATCAAGTGTTCTTCAGAAGGATCCATTGATTCCCAACACTATAATAAAGCTTGGCAGGGTAGGATTCTCAAAGGCTTTACAGTTTCCTATAAAGCACAATAATGCAAGGTATCTTCTGCCAATGATGGAAGGTAGCCCTACTTTCATCTTTAGATAAACACAGGGGTGTCCTTGGGGAAGCCCAAAATCTTCCTATGACATTCTTTTGGGCATCCAATTTAGCAATAATCTCCCCCCACCCATCCACCTCAGATCTGGAGCATCATTTTGCCCTGGAAAAAAATTAAGTGCAGGGCTGCAATTGCTCTTCTTTAGGAAAAAAAAAAGGTGGGGGTCAGACTAATAGTAATACCAGTAACATGAATATGTTTTGGCATATACCTGAATACTCATGTCTGCTTTCCAAGCTGTGTGAGCTTTCATTGTTTTTCAGGTTCCAGTTAAGCTGCTGGTGATCTTTAGTAGGTAGGCCAGAAATTCAACTTCACAGGAACTCTAAAAATACTTTGATTGTTATCGGCTATAATAGAAGGATATTGTTTGTTCTATACCTCTTTACCCTTCTTATAGTTGAATGAATTGAGAAGACATCTGCTTAAGCTGATTGCAAATATATTCCCGCCTCGACTACTGCAACGCTCTCTACATGGGGCTCCCCTTGAGGAGCACTCGGAGACTCCAACTGGTGCAGAATGCGGCCGCGCGGGTACTTATGGGGGCGACATGGCACTCCCATGTGACACCTCTCCTGCACGAGCTGCATTGGCTTCCAGTGGTCTTCCGAGTGCGCTTCAAGGTGTTGGTTCTCATCTTCAAAGCGCTCCTTGGCTTAGGACCCAGTTATTTACGAGACCACCTTCTGCCTCCGATAACCTCCCACCGGCCAACACGCTCCCACAGAGAGGGTCTCCTCAGGGTGCCGTCTGTCAGGCAATGTCTGCTGGCGATCCCCCGGGGAAGAGCCTTCTCTGTGGGGGCACCCGCCCTCTGGAATGAGCTACCCCCAGGGATACGACTAATCCCGGACCTCCGGACCTTCCGCCGGGCCCTGAAGACTTTTTTATTTCAGCAAGCCGGGCTGGGTTAAAAAATTTTTTAATTGGGTGAATTTTATGGGTAACGGGGTTTTAAATTGGAGAAGCCCAAGATAATTTAATTCTGTTTTAATGTATTTTAATATTTGTAATGTGTGTTTTTAATTCTGGCTGTTCACTGCCCCGAGTCCTTCGGGAGAGGGGGCGGTATAAAAATTTAAAAAATAAAATAAAATAAATAAATAAATAAATATTATCTCATAGGTCTGGATTTAAAACAATGTTTTGTCTGCTTTTGCTTCTAGCATATTTCTTTCAAAGTCATCTTCCTTACTCTCTCCACCTACAAAGACCTACATTATTTAGGGCCATGCCACTTGTTAGACTGCCTGACCCTGCTTATATCTGTGCATTTAATTAGATCTTACCAGATGTAACTGGTTCCAAAGCCAGTTGCATGCACAATTCCTATTGAATATAAAGAATATGCTTCCAAAATATTTAACATACAAAAAGGAGCTTCTTGTATTTTACTCAAAAATTCTATGTAATTTTAATCTGTTTCTTCTAAATTTTCCTTTGCAGAATTTCCCTAACTGAATTTACTGGTTAATATTTTTATTATTATTATTATTATTATTATTATTATTATTATTATTATTATTATTATTATTTTGTTGAAACACTTTCATTAGCTTCAGATCTGACAGTATTTGTGTGTGTGTGTGTATGTGTGCAGACTGCTCTTAATTCTAAGCATTGTTGTAACCTATGGTCATAGATTATCAATTTATCTGACAGTATATAGTGCTTAATAAATGTATAACTCTTACTGGCAGAATTTTTAAAAAAGCATCAAAAGGAACTTCCACTTAGCAAAGATAAACAACTTATACTGCGATAATATTAGGAAATCACACTGAAACACACAGAACAAATTGAATAATTATTTAGATATTACTTGATTGCTGAGTAGTAAGTATATCTGTCTTCTGGTGCCAACTTGGCAATTGGATTTTTAAAAAATAATACTGTGAACAGAAAAGAAAAAGGAAGACTTCCCACTGTAATCTGAAAATATATTAATTTTTGCTTAGTTTATTTTAACAGCAGGACTTTAAACAGCCAGAATTTAAACTATTTCATATTCAACACAAATCATGAAATAAAATAATTATAATAAAATTGTTATGACTTTTTAAAAAATGACTATCCAGTGTTCATTTAGTTTTGATATTACAAAACTATTCATTTTATATAAATGCACTGAAAAAGTTGATAAGTACTGCCATCTGTCACTGAGAAACTAAGAAACTAGTTTTAACACTCAATGAAAATATGATTGCACTGTTATTTTGCTGTACAATATATATGAGGTTATTTTATAAAAGTGAATGCAGAAGGAAATGGAAGCTGAAACCTATGTGCCCACAATTATGATCTCAAATCTATTTATATTGATGGAAATCTCAATAAAATTCATTGGATACACTTTTCGTAAACTCAAATAAGTTTGCCAATAACTATGTGGTCCCTGTAAAAATGAGTTAAAAATGACAGAAACATATCTGTAATTATTTCATATCTGAATGCCAGCCAGAGATAGCAATTGAACGATTTTGTTTTGTTTTCAATGATCCCATGCTATAACACTTTTCAATATTTTCTTTTCCTCTTTCTATTAATTTGAGCAATATATCAGAAAAAAATATTATCAAATCTTCAAAGTGTGTTTAAAAACTTACCCAGCTTTAATACCAGCACATTTTACTCTTGTTTTATGAAAAACCATAGAAACTGTTTTTCACTTTGAACTTCATCTCCAAACTATTAAAACTTATGCAATAAAAGTGAAATGAATGATAGCTCTTTTATAATGCTGTCTTATATCCTCTCACCTGGAAATCTCATTGAACTTAACAGTGCTTAATACTGAGTATGTGTTTACTAGGAAATAAGTCAAATTAATTGAACAAAACTCTAGCTTTACCTTGTTCAACATCATAATGTTTAATCTGGAATCTGCCTGAGAAATATTTAATATCAGTAGACTTTCTACTTCCTTGAAAAACAATTTTCATCTGTATAAGGGATGTAGTAAGTAGATATTTGATTTTAAACATTCAAATGAACTTTGAATTCTTTTTGAATAAGATAACTTCATTATCTTATTTTTACCACCCATATTGGCTGTTTCCTTGAGACACATAGGCTCTGAATTTGGGATGTCAACAAGAGTAAGGTTTTAAAACCAGAAATATTCTTGTTGGGCATTTTACTAGATAAGTATAATAAAGGGAATGCATATCTGATTCTACATGTACTGACTGCAGCTAGAATTGTATTTGCACAACAATGGAAAAGTGAAGAGATCCCAACAGATGAAAATGTGATTTTAAAATATTAAAATATGCAGAAATGGATAGGCTAACACTTACAATTAAGGAAAAGAAAGAAACTGAATACTTTTTGACCTGGGATTTATTTTATCAATGGTAAACTGATAAAAACAGGCATTAGAAACAGAGAAATATAAGGAAAGGATCAATGTTATAAGGGAGGTATGTTCAAATGGTTACCGTATTTTTTGGCGTATAAGACACTCCAGACTATAAGACACATCTACCTTTTTTTGGTGAGGAAAACAAGAAAAAGAAATCTGCCTCTGCCTCCCAGCAATTTAGCCTCATTGCAGCAAAAAGTAAATAGCCTGCTTTACTTTCATTTTCATTTTCAGCATAACTTGATTAGCACAAGAAAAAAAAATCTGCTCCCAGCAATTTACCTCCTTGTAGCCAATAGCAGAGGCCCACACAAAACAGCAGAGAGCAAAACAACTGAGAGTTGGGAGGCTGATCCAATCAACTTGTGCTAATTAGGGTGTGCTGAAGCTGAAACGAGCTGTTTCTTCTTGCTGCTTCCTGCAAGGAGGTAAATTGCTGGGAGACAGAGGCCAAAGGGTGGAAGCCATTGGGTGGCAGGGCTACATTTGGTATATAAGACACACCTAAATTTTCACCCCTTTTAGGGGGGAAAAGGTGCATTTTATACTCTGAAAAATATGGTAAGAAAACATCATCATCATTATTAATATTATTATAATCAATACTAATTTAATGAACAGTTATAAATATTTTGATTACAATTTCCTAAAACTATTTGTACTCAGACAACACACTGTTTAATTGAAAATGGAATATTTATACATTATAAAATAAAAAACTTGATGGAAAAAAAAAGAGTAAGATTTTGAACTGCATTATGTTGATAGGGAAGATATTGGTATAATATTAGGAATAACAAAGATCTGCCATGACAACAATAGTTTGAAGTTTGGAATCTATCATTCTATAGTATAGGTCCAAGGACCATCTGTTGACCTCTGTTTAACAAAGTTTTCTCTGCTCCAGAAAAAGGCTGAAATGCTGCACCTTTTTCTCAAGAGGAAATAAACATGTCAGCAAGGATAGACAGGGTAAAGGATTCATTTCAGATAATGCGCTTCAGCCAATATTTCAAGTGACATATACTAGTGTGGACCTCATCAGAAGTCCAATCCATTTCCAGCCAAAAAAGCCATTTAGTTTAGATTGAGGAACATGAAGCAATTTTGATTGGATTGCTTCTAATGCTGTTTTATCTTTGTAGGCACACTAGAAGGCACTACATTTTGGATAGAAATAATTTTAATGATGCTGTGGTAAAGTCATTACTCTTATAGCTCTACAATCTAATTATAGCATTGAAAGTCATTTGGGCAACTATATAGTAGTAGCTTCTCAGGTTCATTGTTTGCAAATGGTGGAAGATTGAAAATAGATATATAAATAGTTGAAATTTACATATCATTGATTTTCCAATTAGAATGACACTTGGTTTGTTTCGTGGTGAATATAATCATGTTTGTTTTAGTGTAATTAATTTCAAGGGTCTTTTGCCATGGCAAATGTTGGTAGAGCCTTGAATGCTCTACTAAAACCCAACCTGAAATAATAATAATTAAAAAAAAAGAATGAAAGCAATGTCTGCATAAAGGAAGATAGATATGGAAAATATGCATTTCAATACACATACCTAAATATTAAATGGATTTAATACAAATAGAGAATTAATATTTCTTAAGTACATGGAAATCAAATTTTCATCTATTGGCATAAACTCCAATTTTGACCAACTAATAGAATATCCTGCGTATATCATTTGCATCAACATTGGAATGGTAGTATAAGTTCTCATACTTAATCTTATTTTCAAATGATGCATAAACAATAATTTCATCTAGGATATAAGGTTTATATGATTCCTACTCAAAATTCTAGACCCTTGATTTTTCCGAATTCAAATCAAAGTACTACAAAATCTCTACCCACCAATCTGCCATACAAATTCATCTCATTCTTTGATAGGAACCAGAGCTGCTTCCAAATTTGGCAAAGCAAATCCAATTGTTTGGTAGAGAAACACTAGCAAATAGCTTTTATAGGTTTTGCTAAAGTAGTCGTAATTCTTATTAATATTGTATGATCTTTTTAAAATAAATGTGTGTAAAAGAAAGTAACAATAAAATGGAGATGACTGAAGGAAAACAGAATTTTAAAAAATCAACAACAGGAAAATAAATGTTAGCTTCTTTTTTTCCTTTTCCTTCTTTGTCCCTACTTGAGCTTATCTAAACAAATTATAATGGATGATGGATATAGAACAACTATATCAGTGATGGGATTCAAATAACTTAACAACCGGTTCTTTGCCCTAATGACTGGCTGGGTAGGTGTGCCTGGGTGGGCATGTGACTGGGTGGGCATGGCCAACTCAACATCACTCACATCGACTAGCATTTTGCCTGGGCTCTCGTCACCATGGGGATGCTGCAACCATCATAAGTGTGAAAAATGGTCATAAGTCACTTTTTTCAGTGCCATTGTAACTATGAATGGTCACCAAATGAACTGTTGTAAGTCACGGATTAGCTGTACAAAAATGCAAAAAGTTTCTTTACTTTCAAAAAGCTGCCCTAAATACTTATCATTAGATTGTAAATGGAGGAATACACACTGAAGATCAATGACGGTCACAGCCATCATGAAAACTTAAACTATTCTGTCTGAATACCTTCCATTTCATCAGCAATACCTGCAACCCAGAGTTACAAATCAGGCAGGGTGCCAGACCACTTTGAGGAATTAAAATAGTTAAAATACAATGATAATTATCAGCAGCCAACTTTTGCTCATAAAGTGAAATCCTTTAGCAGAGAGTCATTTAAGATCTCCAGAAAGTGGGTGGGCATACTTGGGCTACAAAACACCAAGCTAAAGAGACAATTTAACAAAGTATATAGGGGACCCAGGTTCAAGTCTCTGCTCTCCCAAACACAATAAAATTAGTACATGCCATAGATATCTAAATAAACTTCAAGCCTGTATTGGAAGAAATATCCATCTGGTTCAGTTCTAAACTGGGAAAAAGACACTGGAAACACTGGCTGATTGGAAAGATGATTTAAAAATGAAGCAGAACCACATGGTCTCTCTGACATGATGTAATGAAGAGGCTTGTGTCCTGAAAGGGTGTTGGGCAATTCCTAGTGTGTTTTAATGTCTTTTATCTGTTTTGAATCTTGAGTGAGGACTAATCCATTCTGTTTTGTTCAGACGTAGGGAATTTTTGCCCATAAATAGAGCTATCTATCTCTTTATCTCTTAAGTGCTGACATCTGCTGTGGACTATTAAGGAAGGTGGGGGCTGCTTTCTCCTTCTAAGAACACATGTTTCTCCATTTCTCATCCAGGGAAATATATTCTTCTTTTTTAATATTTCTCAAAATATTTCATTTTTCTAGGAGAAGGGTGGGTGCTAACTTTCTACAATTGGTGCCATGTTACTAAGCCTAATTATCATGAGAGAAAACTAAAACAAATTGGAAGGAGAATCCACTTACTATCAGAGAGCAATCATGTGCCTCCTCCAAAGCCCCAAAATAAAAGTACCAGAAAAGGAGAAAGAATAAACTCCAGAACCCGTTCAGGCTATAGAAAGTCTGGGTGTACTACCAGGAACCATTAACTGCTGTTACAATGTAACAAGGCTTAACTCAGAGGAATTTCAGAAAACACTTAAGCAGGATAGAAACAATACACACAGACACAGAGAACATATCTTTCCTGCCTTCCTGACAGGATTAATTCTGTAAGGTGGGAAAACCAAAAGACTGTTGGGACAAGAGTCCCAGCAGGTTCGCTGAACTGCTCAAAAAGTTAACTAGTTTGTCCAAATTGATGAGAACCAGCTGAATCCCACCACTGAACTATATTTCCCAGAGTAGGGGATTAACTATGCTGGATATGCTGAGCAATTGCCAGTAATTTGAGTCGAGTACCATGGGATGGAGTGAACTCTTGTCTCTTATCCCTAGCTGCTGCCCATCTAGCAGTTCAGAAGCATTGTTTCCAAGGAGATAGAGTAGATAGCTAGATACTGCCATTTCAGTGGTGTCAGCCCATGTCGTCGGGGCTTTCATTCTGGTGGGAACGGAGGCAGACAGAGTATGCAGCCTATGTTCCTGTCTGGATATCTTGTCTTGCCGTCACTTGCCTCCTCCTGCATACAGACAGTGAAATCCTCTTCCTTCAGCCGTTCACAGGGCCTCCAGCTGAGGGTGGATAGGACTGCACTTGGGTGGATGAGATGCCGGCTGCGTTAGCCAACATTAATGGAGGTTTACCAGACCTATCCTGAACGGAATGGCCCCAACAAACCAGCACTAATTGCACTGAATTACTGTCAGGAAGAAGGCAGTTAGAGTCCTCCAATCAGCACAGGGATTTGGGGTGGAATCTGGGGGAGGAATAGCGGGGTGTGTGTGTGCGGTAGGTTTAAAATGGAAAAGGAAAGCCCGATTAGGTTAGAGCTGACAATATTTCACTGTAATTGCACTGGGTGATTGTCGGAGCATGCTGAATTTAGGAAGATAAAGCTTTAGAACAACATCCACCCTGTTGTCTGTGATTTATTGTCTTATCCTGATTCAGAACCTGACAGGTGGTGGGAAACCACCAGAAAGCTGGCTGCATTCTGTGCAAGGAGCTGAAACAGGAGCTGGATATGCTGGATGTGATTGGAGGAGAAGCTGTAGAGGAAAAGTCCCAGATGAGCCTACTTCCTTTGAGAACGCTACAGGCCAGCCTATATGAAGCTACTTTGCTCTCTTGTTCACTGGTACAACAAATGGACTAACGGCTGTTAGCTAGCAGGAACTCTATCATATGTATAACATTGTAGCCTTCCCGGTCTTGTATGCCATATGTAAATAAATGAATAAATAAATATTTTTCCAAAATGGTGAATATTGCAGAAGAGATATAATAGAACAGAGCCTCGGTGATGCAATGGACTAAAGTGCTGTTAAGTGGTAGCACTTAGCTGCCAGCTGCCTGCAATTAGTGCAAGTTCGAATCTCACCAGGCTCAAGGTTGACTCAGCCTTCCATCCTTTCGAGATAGGTAAATTGAGGACCTGGATTGTGGGGCAATAAGCCAACTTTGTATAGAACAACACCGCTTGGGGGGGCCAAAAGCCCTAATAAGCAGGTATATACAAAAAAGTATGCATGGTATTGCTATGCATTGTAAGCTGGAGAAGGGCGGCATATAAATTGGACAAATAAATAAATTCATTGGCTACCAATATCAGTTTCATCAAATCCTTCACGCAGCTCACCATCTTTGTTTTTATGTGGAAAGAAAAAGATACTTGAATTATCAAAGCCAGAAAGTTTTTCAAATCTTCAAATATTCATATTTCTCTGAAGCAATTCATTAGGATATTTAATTCAAAAGGGTGCCTTTAGTGAATCCCCTTCAAACTGAAATAGCCAATCAAAGCTTTGTAGGCCCTTATTTGAAATTAATGTATAAGGAACAAATGATACCAGTTAGGATTTAAACTTGAGTAAATTTATTTTACCAGTGGTTGGTCAATTTCATTATGGACAATCACATCTTTTGCATGTCACTTTTCCAGCAATGGAGTATTCTCCTCTTGTACTTAAATACCCAATTGCCAAATATTGATTATCCCATTGTAGAATAATAGTCCATATTATTGTGAAAATAATAATCAGGCCACATGGTTTAACTTTCACACTTAAAATAGTGAGTTATATGCTGAATTATCCTTTTCAAGAAGTTTCAAGTGGACAAAATATGAATCTGAATTTTTAATCATGCGATGTTACATACTTCAGAGAACTCTGACAGCTTCATTATTAATTGGGAGGCAATAATTTTTTAAGAACTAGAGAAAAGGTCTGTTTCTTCAGTATGACAATTATATTCTGAATAGACTTTAATGCCAATGAAATCACAGAAAAAATATTGAACAATTACATTTTATCAAGAGACACAATATGAGAATTATGAGAAACTATGTTTCCATTTATTGAAAAACTACAAACGCTCCAGGACAATTTGGACTTGATTATATGGCACAACTAAATTAAAAAATTGAGGTGCTTATCTTTAAATTCCAATACTTATGGTAGTCCTATAATAATCTCAAATTAAACAGGCTTTAGTTTGTCACTGTTCTCCTATCTGATAAAAGTGTGGTTGATAATAAGGCCAGTCTCAATTCTTAGACTACATACAGTACATATAATTTTTCCAAGATGAAATTTCCCCAACCTGGTTTGCCAACAATCTACTTATTCTATGTCATGAAGTAGGATAAAATATTGTCATGAAAGAAAGAGAAATGTCCAACCACAGTAAAATCAAGTGATACCTTGATTGGCAGAATGATGAATGGATGAACTACATTCATTATACTACAGAATCCTATAGTTTCCCTAAACATACGTAAATAGTCTTGCCCAATTTATTTTCTCCAGACCATAATGATGATAGCTATAGTCCCATTATTTCTGTATTGTTCTGATATTTGTCATTATTTATGCTGCAGTTATGAAATAATGCCTGGAATATCTTGGAAGAAGCAGTTCTATTCCTTCAGGATTAGTCAGAAATGCATGTCACTGTTGAGTGTGGTACATTTAATTAAGCTATAAGAATTTATCTAAGTAAAATTAATCAACAAAAATGTATTGCTTTCAAGTGGCAACAAGAGTAGGTTACTGCCCAATAGAATTGTGATAACTGAAAAGTTCACAGCCTTGTTGAATTTGGGGAGCAGGTTTTATTCCAAATTGTTTTCAAGCAACAGATCTTAACTATAATTACACTTAATTAATTAACAGATTAGAGGAATATTTCATTTTAGCATAAAATATTACAATATTTGTGAGTTAAATGGCTGTTCCATAACCACAGGTATTATTATAAAGAAAATATACTGACAGCTGTTTTATTAAACAAAATATTTTTATAAGGTGTCGATGATAAATTTCAAAGGTTGACCTACTGCTGTATGGTGAACCTATGGCAGGTGTGCCACAGGTGGTATGCAAGCCCAGCTCCACCACGTAGGCACATGAGTCTGCCGCTGGCCAGCTGGTCTTCGGGTCTCTGCCATGCATGCAGGGTAGGGGGCACATTTGGGGGATGCACGCGTGCATGTGCAGGGAGGATGGGACGTATGCATGGAGGTGCAGGTTGGTGCAGAATGCTTTCCAAGCCCAAAATGGGGCATTGGGGTGGGGCACATGCAGTGGTGGGTTGCTACTGATTTGCCCTGAATTGGGAGAACCAATAGCAGTAGTGGCGGGGGGCTCCATGCATCCACCTGGATGCTTCTGCGCAAGTGCAGAAGCTTCTGCACATGTGCAGAAGCATCACACACACACATGAATGCGTGAGCACCCATGAGTGAACCAGTAGTGATGGGTTTTGAAACCCATCCCTGGGCGCATGCAGAGGGGGCATTTGCATTGCATTTTGGGAGTTGTGATGTGTGTGCATGCATTCACGCCCACATGCGCACTTGCATTCACACGTGCACACTTTGGGCACTCGGCACCAAAAAGGTTAACCATCACTGACCCACTATTCTTAAGGACATTAAAAGACCATAACCAGCAGTTTTCTTGTAAGAACAGCCAACCTGTGCCACTATTGAGCTTCCTAGTTTAAACTGAACAGAACAACAATATCACAGTAGTGCTTTGTCCTATTATGATATCCAGCATTAAATAAACAATTATGTTCTATTAACTGTTACTGATATTTCTAAAATTCCTTATTTAAATATCAGAAATTTGGAATGTTCACAATGCTTGATTTAAATAATACACACCAATGTACCTTTTACCCATTTGCTTATTTTCTGTTTGAGATTCATCAGGGGAAATGCTGAATCAATGGGTCAGCTGAAATGGGATTTTCCTGTGATCCACAGTAAGCCACAGGGTTAACAATCATCTTTTTTGTGTAAAGTATGTGAGCATTCACTTACATTTTCTGTGCTATGACTATTGCTAGAGATAGTTCCACAGATGTATACTTGAATGAAAAAGAAAAAAAGAAGCTTAAAGATTTTTACGGATGAAAGCCAATCCATTAGGTTCCTAGCAAAATGGGGCCATTTCTTTTCTGATGTTCTAAATTACAGTCTATCACCATTGTTGCAAGTTCTTTTTAGGACTATTGACCCTCACTCAAAATTCAGTGACCTCCATGAGACTTTTCAACTTATGGTTCAGCTGGTTTGACCTTTGCTAGGATATCTAATAGATTGAATGGATTTACTTAGCAACCAGATGACTCCACAAGGCTTTTTCATTTTCATTGTACTGTAAACTAAAGTAGGAAATTTAAAGAAGAGAAAGAAATGCCTTCCCATCCCTACTTATTATTAGTTCAAGAAAATGTTCAACAAGGAATAGATACTTTTTTTCAGTAAGCAGTTACCAAAACAAGGCTGAGGACAGGGTAAGGATATATACAATATGCCCTCATAATACACTGCACCAAATATCATAGAGCAAAGATTACAAAAAGAAAAAGAAAAAAGAACTCTATGTTTGTTTGTTTTTCAAGTTGCAATGCCTAGACATCCATTTAGGCATTATCCATGAGCTGTGGTGGCACAGCGATTAGAATGCAATACTGCAGGCTACTTCTGCTGACTGCTGGCTGCCTGCAATTTAACAGTTTGAATCTGACCAGGCTCAAGATTTACTCGGCTTCCAGTTTGGCTTCCGTCGCCACCAGACGGTCCCTTGGGACTGCCAGCCCCGTCGCCTGTAAAGAGCTGCCTTTACAGCTGAAAGGTGGCTTGAAAAACTCCGTTTCCGTAAGGAAATGAAAGACAGAGCCGGCGAGGACAGGTAGAGCCCTCTGCGAAGTCCCCAGAGTTCTTTTTTTGTCTCTGGGGAGGAAGTAGGATGAAGCTCCCTATTTTTGCTTGCCGCTGCTCCGGGCTTCGGGAGAACTCTGCGCTTTGCAGAGCCAGGTGATGGGACCAGACCAACTAATGAAAACTAACAGATTCTTTGAACAAGTAGGATGAAATCCGGACTTGGGACCCTAAATTGCAAGTATTTCTAATAACCCTAAGACTGACTTTAAAAGTAAAGAAGAGTGGAAGGGGGAAAAAAAGAAAGTTTAAAATGGCGACTGGCTGAGGCTTGAGAAGAAAGCCGAAAGCGAAAGTCTTTCCATTTGACTAGTTCAATATGTTACAAAGTAATTGAGACAATAGCCCTGGTTAGAAGTGAAGAGAAAAATTCTTATTTCATGTTTCTTCCTTCTTAGAGACTTGATATTGATATTGTTTGGAGAGAAGTTTTCTTCTTAAATCTGCTTGTGTGGCAGGATGGCGTTAAAACTGACAAAGCCAGACAACCAAGCTATGGGGGAGGGCTCCCCCATTTATGAACCACATGAACAAGTTTTGAGCTTGCAGACGCAGGGGAATGGCTTTAAAGATCTAACACAATTTGTTTTGGAGGAGATGGCAAGACATGATGAGATTGTGAACCAGAACCTTGAAAAATTTAGACAGGAAATTAAAGAGTTGGTTCAACAAAGTATGATAAATTAAAGCAACATATGATAAATTTCTTAGAAGCAATGATAAAGATGGATAAAGAGATTAATTTAGAAATAGAGTCTAAAATGAAGGAAGTTGATCATAAGATTTATAATTTGGATAATAAAATACAAAGAATTGAAAATGATTTAACAATGATTCAAGAAAATAGCTCAGAAGTAGAGTCAAAAATAAAGGAAGCTGACAACAAGACTCACAATGCAGATAATACAAAACAAAGGATTGAAAATGAAGTCATAATGATGCAATTCAGACTTATGGAATTTGCAGTTAGAATTAGGGGAATACAGGAAAATAAAAAAGAAGATTTGAGAAAGATGTCTGCTGAAGTTCTGGCTGGGATTTTAAAGGTTAGTCCTAAAGAGGTATCCTGTAAGATTGATAAGACCTACAGAGCAAATTCTTGGTTGGCAAATCAAAGGCAGTTGCCTAGAGATGTGGTGATTTACTTTACTGATAAAGGAATAAGAAATGATATTGTGCAAAAATCTTTTAACTCTACTCTTGAAATGCATGGAAGGAAGATTTGGATATTTAAAGAGCTGCTGCCCAAGATGTTAAAAGATAGAAAAGATTTTGGATTTTTGGTGACTGAGCTAAAGAAACAAAACATCCCATTTAGATGGGATGGTCCAGTTGGAATAATATTGAGATATTAAGGAGAAAGGTATCAACTAAATACTGTCGAAAAAGCGGAAGAATTTTATTATAAGGTTCTTAAAATGGATTCAACATCTCTATGTATAACACATGAGGGGAATAAAGAAAAGCAAAATCAACAAGAGATTGAAATCCAGGCTAAGCAGATGGAGGTGGAGGTAATGGAAAAACAACAAGTTACAGAGGCTTTTTTGGATGAGCCGCTTTTGGATTCTCCTTCAGAGGTTATAGTTGGATCACCTTTAAATACAAGAGAGACGGCTTTGGATTCTAATGTGATGACTTATCAAGTTACAGACCAGCATGGAAATCAATCAGCTGATATACAACTCCTAGAAAGGCAACCAGGATGGAGATCTAAGCCACAAAAAGTTAAGAAAAGAAGAAGCAGGTCCTACAAAAATAAAATTTTTTAGACTAAACAACAGTTTAATGCCTGTTACTTAAGAGACGATTAAATACATGAAAATATAGCTGAGGCAAAGTATTGGATTATACTATTTTGAGAAGAATGACAGATCTCTGCAGTGCTGTGCTTTTGGGATGTGGAAGATGGCCTTTAATTGAGTGGATTGGAACTTTCTATTTTGGACTCTTTGACAAATGGATTATGCTTATGTTGAGCTACAAGGCAATAGAACTATGGGATTGGGGCATGCAGAAGATCTGGTTGTTACCCTAACACGGTGGTTGGAATGAATAATCTAGATGAAAGACATTACAAAAGACACTATATGGAATATAAATATAAAGTCACTCGGGTGTTTTTTTGATATATGAAAACATTTATTACTGATGGGGGCAGATGGTAATTGAAGATACCGAACATACTGTTGGAATTTGAATTTGATGTTACCCTAACATGGGTGATGGAATTAACAATCCAGTTGAAAGACATTACAGAAGATATCATATGGATTACAAGTTTAAAGTCATTTGAGGATTTTATTTATATATGGAAATATTTTTTTTTTAGTGGTGTAGGCAGAAGAACAAAGATATCGAAAATATTATGTATGGTAGACCTGTAGGAAAGTGGGTGGAGATAGGTTAGCATATTGATTGTTTAGTTTAGGAAAAGGGATGTTATGTTATATTAATATACATAAAAGATTTGAATTAAGAGATATATGCATGGGGGAGGAGGAAATGGATAGATTATGAGTAGAAATTGCTAAATTAGGATTTATTATATAATTTTACAGCTGAATGTTGCTTTGAAATGTATAGTATAAGGGGGATATAATTATATTGTTAGAAAGAAAGGGTCAGCATATGGGGGGTGGAGTAAAAAGGATGGGAAAGTATTATATAATCTGTTACTAATTTGGGTTTTATTTTGGAGAAGCCACAGGGAGAGGGGAGGGGGAGGAGGGTTAGGGAGGAGGGGGGAAAAGGGGGGAAAAATCTGTATTTGAAAAACTTTTTCAATAATAAAAAAAAAGATTTACTCATCCTTACTTTCATCCTTCCGAAGTCAGTAAAATGAGGAACCAGATTGTTGGAGCAATATTGAAGTGAACCTCAATAAGACAGTTGTTACATATAACAATTCTGTTCTTTCTAGACAACTCAGTTTACTGAAGATCTATATGACAAGTGGTTAGGACTGTTGTGCTACATGCTGAATTTGGCTATGGTTTTACCTACACATATTAAATATCTGATAATACAAAGCATTTTAATGATTTATTTTGCTATTATCTGTCATCAGTTGGTTTATCCTTCAATCCTTTTTAAATTTGAAATGTTTTCAAATGTTTTATGAAAGACATACACATCCAGAAAAGTACCTTAAGTCAATTAATGAAGCTTCTGAGTTTCATTACATACTATTTCACTTAGTAATATTCCTAAATACATACTGTATAGCAATCAGCTCCTCTTATTTGACCCTATTTGACATGCTCCTTGCATCATTCAAAGAGCAGGAAATATTCCACAATTCTTCTTATATTTGTTATTTGCAGCTCCATTTTGTAAATATTATAGATATTTATGATTGTACTCAAGATAACCAATTTACAAGGATTGTTGTCTGACAGACTATGGAATGTTTTATGAATTCAAGACCATTTTCCTCTGTCTTCATATTCTGAACTATAGCTTAAAATAGTATATTGTAGAAATATGTGTTCTTTTTTCTTGTATAGTCTCACTTCATCATTCAGACTATAATGGAATACAGTATATGTTTAATTCCTGTGAAAAGTTTGTTTGCAAATACCTAAACACAGGAAGATAAAAGTAAGCATTACATAGAAATAATTATCTTTGGCAAACCTTTTTCATAGGAGTTATTCATAGTTGATATATGCTTAATGGGCCTGCAAAATTCTGTACATGCAGTATTTAAAATGTACGAAGAAGGAAAGTAGCTTTTTTTAAAAAAAGCGGTAAGACCTGAAATATAATACCAAGTTTCTTAAATTATCTACAACATAGTCCTGCATATATCTGTTTTTTTAAAAAAATCCAGTTGAATTTAACTGAGTTTCAATCAATGTGTGCTTAAATTTACTGGTGAAGGAGATGATCTGGTTGAGCCCAAGGGAAGAGTCAAACATGTCATTAGTCTTGAGTCTCTTTGCACCCACAAAAGATGTAATTCCAGCCTCCTTGAATTCCACTGACTCTTATGTACTGCCAATTTACTTTGACTGTTTTATAATTCATATTCTTGTAAAGAGTGTTGGCATTCAATAAATCTGTATTCATTTGAATTGCTCTGGATCCTGATTTCAACACTTGACAACTGGTATAAGTTTTCATGGCCAGAATCTGTTGGGCAGTATTGAGATTCATTTTTTTCTGATGTTTTTGGTGGCAATGTGATCTGCTATACTTGTCTTTCAAATGTTTTGGATCAAGAGAGGCATTAAAGGTTTTGTGAGAGAGCTTCCACAGAGATGAAAATAACTGACTTTAATTGTTCTTTTAAAAGAAGAAAAAAATACTTGTCTTTTGGCATGTAGTATAGGAATAGCAGTACCCTACTGACAGCTGCCTCCAAATGTTTGCATTTTATCTTCCCTAAGGCTCTTTGGAGTGATTGCAGAGATGGAAATAGCTTTTCATATAGCTGGTTGAGAAGGATACCTCAAAGTGTTCTGGGAATAGTAATGTTGGATTGTTAAATATTGGACTCTCTTTATCCTGCTGGCATAATCAATCCATTGGTACAATGGATTTTATTTCCAAGTGTAGGCTGTTACCTTTCCCTCCCTCCCTCCCTCCCTCCCTCCCTTGTTCATGTAACAATATGTTTGCTTCCTAAAACCATATTGACAAATGGAAGTGTTCTCTCCATTTGAAAATAACTTGCAAGTTATATTATCAGAAGGATAAAACAATATAATGATTTTAGGAATGAAGGAGAATGTGTTTAATTCAAGTTGCTATAGAAAAATGTCTTTCTAGCGCTCTCTCTCTCTCTCTCTCTCTCTCACTCTCTCTCTCTCTCCACAAATAAGATAAGAAGAACTTAACTGTTAAACATGAAAATGTAGGATTAATTGAAATAAGCTTTTTATCGATCTAGGCAGAGATCTTTGATTGGTAAATTTAAAATCCTAGCACTTGTACTTTTAATTTATATAACACCTAATAATTACCTAGTAATACCTACTAATATATGTATTTTCCAATTCTTTCAATTGCTATTTTCTACATTTTAATCAACAGTTTTAGTCTGGACTAAAACTGGAGTGTGATGTCTACTTTCCATGGCTGATTGTTGAGAATTTAATTCCCCTTGTTATGAACTTGGTTAAATGTTTTTCTTAAAATGCAAACAAAGCAGAATAATAATACAGAAAACATTAAAATTGATATATTTAAGCTGCCCATGATTTGTAAATCACCATGAATCAACTTTCTTATTCCTTATCCTAAAATTCAGATAATTTATTTGGATAAATTTAAAGTGGGATGGCTTCATGCAGACATACCAAGTTCAGATTATTAATATTATTTAAAAATAAATAAATTCTAAAATAAGATGTTTACAAATACCAACTAAGACACATTTCTGCTTAATTTTGTGTAAAGTACTCAACTAAATCCCTTTTTCATTTATTCTTACAAAAGTCAGATCTGCTAACACATATTTGAGAGCATAGCTAAATCAATTTACTAATAAATATAATCAACCACTTACATTGTTTCAGAAAATAGCTTCATTACAACTCCATTCATAATGACATTTATGCATATGGCCCAACATGGATAGGATTCAGACATAGCCTGATTGATTATCTTGTGAAGGAAATTAATCAACACTATAGTTAAAGAAAGCTTTGAGATTTAGATCTTTTTTCTAGAGCAGAATAATTCTGTGCTGAAGTGTATATATTTCTTCTGTAAATACACATTTCTTCCGTAACTTCTTATATAAGCTGTCTCATATCTTGCATTAATATGACTTAGTTCTGTATTCAATTACTATTTGTTCATCATGTATTTACAGAATTTGTGCTTGATTTATATATATCTTGAAAAGCATGCTCCTTTATGAGAATGTTTTATTTTTCTTATAAATCCTGTATTCTACTCATTGTGCTTTCATTGTTAATTTACTACATTCCCCCAAAGGCTTCCTTCGACTATTTTGCTTATAAATTCAACTGTGTGATGTACTTTAAATAAACAGAAGCACACAGTACAATTTTCTGGTAACAGTTTATAAAATGGAATAGAATAAGGAACCCTAAAGCTATTCTTATGATTTAATTATAAATGTTTTGAATAAAAAAAATGTGTTTGACATAATACAAGTTTTGGCATGTGACCTTACATATTAATGTTCATTTAATAAATTTGTTTTGATGTTTATGGATTTGTACAGATTAGTATTTTAAACACTGAACTCTATGTCTATTTTAAATCACTAAAATGCACTTTACTTTCAATTATTGAAATTTATTTATGTTATGCAAATCAGTTGCTTCATTATAAAATGAAACCAATAGATTCCTAACTTATTTGCTATTTTGAGTATCTTCCCTCCCACTTAGATTGCTATTTTACTCTCTAGTAAAATAGCAATCTAGCCCTCATACTTTGTGCATGAAGGGTTGAGAAACCCTTTTTAGAAGGAAGATTGGAAACTAGTAATAAAAATTCTTATGATAATACCTAAATTATTTGGCTATATATGCCAAGATTTATAAAGTAGTCAAAATCATGAAACATAGGGAACTGGATTTGTCTACACAATCACAAACATATTGCATCTACCAGTGGTGAAATCCAATTTTTTTTTACTACCGGTTCTGTGGGCATTGCTTGGTGGGTGTGGTGTGTCTTGGTGGGCATGGCAGGGGAAGGATAATGCAAAATCCCCATTCTCACCCCACTCCAGGGGAAGGATACTGCAGAATCTCCATTCCCACCCCACTCTGGAGCCAGCCAGAGGTGGTATTTGCTAGTTCCCCAAACTAATTTCCTTTGCCAGTTCTCCAGAACCTGTTAGAACCTGCTGGATTTTACCTTTGGTATCTACCCTTTAACTCATGCAGCCTTCTAAATGGATTTAGTAACTCTAGCAAAAACAAAACAACTT
Source organism: Arizona elegans (assembly GCA_022577455.1). NCBI lineage: Eukaryota > Metazoa > Chordata > Lepidosauria > Squamata > Colubridae > Arizona > Arizona elegans. The sequence goes on along the minus strand of JAKOOJ010000009.1, from coordinate 29,990,719 downwards.
GTGTTCTTTACTGTTCTTAATATTGAATGATACAAATTTGTATCTTAGTTATGGGCAGAGCAGAAAAGTTGATCCAATTTTCAACAGCAAATTGTCCTATACAAAAATTAACCAATAAGATGATATTTCAGAATAAATACATTTATTTAAAAGTATGAAGCAATTTAATTACTTTTTCTTATGAAACAAAGTTAAAAAATCTGAACAAATAGATTTATTCAAATCTAAAGTAACTAGCTAGATCATGTTAGATTATAGCCAGTGGAAGACAGTTTCTCCCAAAATTAGAGATCCACTGCATATCTAGTCATGCTATAATGACAATGTATTTGTGGCACATTAAATACAGTGGTGGGTTCCATTTACCGTTGCTACTGGTTTGGAATTGGGAGCCCACACGTGGGGTGCTTCTGCACATGCACAGAACCTTCTGTGCATTCATAGAGTGTCTGTGATGACGTCCAGGTGGGTGGGCGGAACCTCCCACCACTGCCACTACTGGTTCGTCAGAACCGGGCGAACCGGTAGAAACCCACCACTGATTAAATACATTTAATTGCATGAGGTTTTGTAGATCTCTGACTACATCATCAAATACATGGATACCATCTGGAAAAAAGCCCATTAAATGAACATAGTTTATGTTATGATTTAGTATCAGATCTGAATTACCTATAAATAATGAATATTAATAAAGCAAGTGCTAAATGTAATATAGATGTTCTTGAATAAATGATTAACCTATGCAGTTTGGGTAACCATGATCTTGTGCTGGAAGGGAGCCAGAATGCAGGAGGTGGGGGATATACTGGAAAATTTAGGAGGACTCACATATTTTTCTAGATAATCCACAAATAGCAGAGGTATTTTTACTCTTATCTAAAACCTTTGTATAAGAGTATACCTCCAACAAGTAGAATTTTAGATACTTCCATCTGAAACCAAGGTTTTCAATAAGCAATCTTAGAAATTATAGAATAATTGTATCATTATTCATTTTATGATATTTTTGAAACTATATTACTCTATTTTTAAAAAGTGACTTATTATTTTGTGGATGTAATATTCATAAGACACTTTTTGCTTCCTTGTTTAAAGAAATAGACATGATGATGTGTAATGACTGCTGAAAGTAATTAATCATTTTCATTATGAGGTTTCATGGCTAAATTAAGGATGCTGTAATTAAAGGGTTTCCTCTTGTATAAATGGAATTTGATGAGAAAATGACTTCAAAAATAAATACATAATTCAGACTCCAGGGCACATCTCCTTAGCCACAGACCTTTTAACCATGGAACTAGAAACTGATTATGAGCATTGGAAAGATGTTCAAGTTTGCTGGAATAAAACATATAAATAATATCCAATAACTTTATTGAAATAAAACATGAATTAGATTCTACGTAAGACTACTTTAAACATTGCACAAGTGATTTGAATTTGCCAGTGTATAAAAACAAGAATTAAATACTGTTAATTTGAAGGCCAGATCTCTAGGAGTCTATCTGTTCATTTCATCAATCGATTGTATACGAAAGCACACTCAGGTCATTTGAAATGTTACCATATCTTTCATTGCAATCCAGAAGAATTGTTTTTGGAAAGCTACCAAGACCTGGTTGTTGTCCAGACACTGGGACAGAATGATTGGAGACTGTGGAAAGTTGTTGGGGCATCCTGGAGATTACTAAGAACCAGGTTTTGCATTTCTTAATTTTAGTTTTGCAGTTCTTGATTTTAGTTTGGTTTTATGGTTTACAGTTTTCTTATTATTGTGAACTGCCCAGAATTCTGTTTTAACATGGAAAGTCATACAAATCTTTTAAATAAATACATAAAGATCATTTGATGCAGCTACAGCACAACTCAAGATATATAATGTTTTGTCCTATCAAATAATAATGAAACATTAACAAAAAAGAGACCTAATTTAAATACCAGTCACAAGTTAAATACTAGTGACTAGTTTTCACTAGTTAATGTCTACCACCCCCAGATTCTTGCGCCTCAGATCCTAATACTGTACATTTTTATTTTGAGTTACCTATTGGTTAACATTCTTCCATGACTATTCTCTATGACAAATGTATTATCACAGATCCCATGGAATCCAATACAAATAGAGTAGTATAATCAGTAGGCTTTTAAACTTATAGAAGTCAAAAGTCAATTTAAAAAAAAAAGAAAAAATAAACCACGCCTATTTTACCTTACATGTGTGTATAATTGTTTGATTTACACAAAAAGTTTAATTTCTAGAACTCTATGGTTCCTTTTGCAAAGAAATTAGAAATATTTTAACTATATAAATAAGGTTATCATACAATTTCAATTATTATACATTATAATAAGGCCAAATGTGTCAAAAATAAAACATGTGCTGCTGAACGTCCGGTCTGGAGCCGTGGCGCCACAGTCGGGGAAATAGCGGGCTCTAACGAGCCTGCGAAAACCCCGACTGACAAACCACCATCCGACCAGTCTTCAGACCGACCTCCATCTTGCAGGGATGGGGGGTGAAGAGGAGCGCCTCGGTGTGCCAAGAGGAACAGTCAAGTTCTTCAGAGGCCAGAGGGAATCCTCAAAGTCAGCGGTGGGGGTAGGCAGCCATGGCGACTGCCGCAAAGCTGCGACAGACCAGGAGACAAGATCATGCAGGAGGGAAGAAGAAGAAAGAGTGAGTATCTCAAAGCCAGGTGAGTGACACCAACCCAGGCAAAACAACATGATTATTTGGATTTAAAAAAAAATAAGACCCCAAACTTTAAATAGCGGCTACAGATCTGTGGGGCTTGAAGATCAAAAGGGGAAAAAAATAGAAATAAAGATCCAAGACAGACTTTGCTTTAGTAAATTTGGCTTGGAAGAATTGGCTTTTAATAACTTAGAAAATTGACTTTTCTTTATTTGGAGTGGATTGGAGAAATGTCTCTTTGGGAGTTTACACCTTTGAAAGCTAACGAAGCTAATGAAGAAAGACAGACGGATGGCTACATAATTGCCATGGAGTCTGTGGTGACTAAGCAGGAGAGTGGATTGAAGCGATTTCCCTTTCCGTTTGGAAAAGAAACATTTTAAATGGCTTTTTACCTTGGATTACTTTGAAATTAACATTAGATCTATGGATTTTAGAGATCCCTATTCTGTCCTGGATGATTTCAAGAAGAAAGAAGGAATATTTTGGACATTTGACAATGGAAATTAACAAGCTAAGCAAAATAAAAAATAAAAAAAAATAGGTGTGGCGTAGGAACAAAAGACAGGAAGTTGATGCATCACACATGGAACAGACGTTATAAAAGCATTAAAGGAACATACAGAATTTTTTAATATGAACAGATGAACTTTGAAATGGAACATTTATAGACAGATAGGAAAAGGAAGAAAATAAAGAAATAAAGTAGATAAATTTAAATGTAACTAAACTGAAATGTAAAGTTTAAAAGCCTAAAGGTACATATGGTTTTGGGATAAAAACAGGATGGTTTTTGGAGTAATAAAAATAGAAAATAAGAGATGGCAACTAAAATAGAGGATAATATATCGGTAGTTAAAATCAATAAAGAAGAGTATATATTAATGTGAGACAACTTTAAGAAAATTTACTGCTTGATGTAATATGTTTTAATTTTAATTTGCAAACAAATGCTAGATTGGTGATTACGCTTGACTAAGGTTTTATTGAACAAACCATAAAATACACAGATTTTAGCAACAAATTGTGATTTAATTTAATATATGCTGGAAATGATGATTATTATGAAATATATTGAGAATTAATTTGAAAGAGCATGCTGGGAAACTGACATAAAATAGATAATCATATTGCAAGGGAAAGTTAAAATAAGAGTGATGGATACCAACTAGATAAGCGTTTCAGACTATGCTGGAAATCAGCCAAACATGAGTGGGAGCCCTGGAGGAGACTATGCTGGAAATTAGCCAAATATAATATGCTGGAAATCAGCCAATAAAATGCTGGAAATCAGCCAAGCAAATAGGAGGAGAGTTGGACGAGATTATGCTGAAATCAGCCAAACGATGGAGGGAGTTTAGGAGGAGATTATGCTGGAAATCAGCCAAACATAATATGCTGGAAATCAGCCAATGATGGTGGTAGACTCGGAGAGACTATACTGGAAATTAGCCAAAAATAGTTGGTGCTCTGGAGGAGACTATGCTGGGAATCAGCCAAACATTATATGCTGGAAAACAGCTAAACAATAGAGGGAGGTATGGAAGAAAATATGCTAGAAATTAGTTTAAATAAAACATGTTTTTGTGATAAACCTGTGTAACATGGAAAGTATAATAAATGATAAGTGGGATAAAATCAAAGATAAATTGATAAAGTTTAAGATATTAACATTCGAGGAAAAGGGTCAAGAGATTAAGAATTAGTTAGAACTTTGTTTTATAAAGTGTAATAAAAGTGGAGTTGTATTGAATTTGAAATTAAGATTTGTGGTGATAAAATTGTAAGGTAAATAATTAGAATAAGAGGTTATAATATTGTTAAAATTATGTTGATATTGATGGTAAAAGATACAAGATGAAGAAGAACAAGTTATAATCAAGATTGATATATAAATATAAAAATGAGCAAAAGTTAATTTGAAATTAAAATTGTATTGATATAATGGATTTGTTTAGATAAAGAGGCTAGAATTTATGTTAAAATTTGTTCTTTTATGTTTTGAATTTTTATTCGTAAAAGATGTAATGGGAAATAGTGAATAGAGCTTGTTAAAGGAATGTAAGCGTGGTAACCATCTATGACCGGATCGAGACTCTGTTCTTGAAAGTTATATTTTATGTTTATATTTGGAAAAAATAAAAAAATATTTACCAAAAAAAACCAAACAAACCCATATGTGCTGCTTTATTTTTATGTGATAGTGGTTCTTCTAAAAAATGCCTATATAATTACAGAAATATAAATTGAGATATAACTGAACAAATTAATTTATATTATTTCAGGTATAGGACATTAGATCTAGCACTATTCAAATTGGAACAATTCATATCAGACAGGAGTGAGTTCTACTTACCTTTACTATTGGTTTGCAACCTGAATTGACAATTTTCCAGCATCTTCACTCATTTGCATTATAACTTCCCTCTTCTAACTTTTTAAACTGATTCATCCTCCAATAGGTATTTTGAAAAGGAATGGCAGGTGATCAGGAAAGGACACCTTTAAGGAAACGAATTTTGATAAAGCAGGTGTTTGTCAAAACAGTTACATAGCTGTTAGCTGACTATCAGAAATATTGACTGGAATTAATGAAATTAATTAATGAAATGTTGGCATGCTATAGGCTTTTTACTAATGTTTTACAAATACTATGTAACAGAATAACAGAGTTGGAAGAGACCTTGGAGATCTTCTAATCCAACCCCCCTGCTTAGGCAGGAGACCCTACACCACTTCAGACAAATGGTTATCCAACATCTTCTTAAAAATTTCCAGTGTTGGAGCATTCACAACTTCTGGAGGCAAATTGTTCCACTGATTAATTGTTCCAACTGTCAGGAAATTTCTCCTTAGTTCTAAGTTGCTTCTCTCCTTGATTAGTTTCCACCCTTTGCTTTTTGTTCTATTCTCAGGTGCTTTGGAGAATAGCTTGACTCCCTCTTCTTTGTGGCAGCCACTGAGATATTGGACCATTGCTATCATGTCACCCCTAGTCCTTCTTTTCATTAAACTAGACACACACAGTTCCTGCAGCAGTTCTTCATATTCTTTAGCCTCCAGTCCCCTAATCATCTTTGTTGCTCTACTGCATTCTACTAGAGTCTCCACATCTTTTTTACACCGTGGTGACCAAAACTGGATGCAGTATTCCAAGTGTGGCCTTACCAAGGCATTATAAAGTGGTATTAACACTTCACATGTTTATTCTGACCTAGGCTTCCTTAAAAAGGATGAAGTAGAGTCTTGGTCCTGGCAAAACACCTTTTATTTACATGACTGTGAATTCCTTTCATTCACAGTTAGCAAGGCCAGGCAAACAGTCTTTCAGAGGAATATTTATCAACACAAACCTTATCTCTCTTGGAAAGCTGCCAGGTAACTAGTTTCCAAACACAGTGCAAGACAAAACTTGGCGCAGAGTCTCTTAGAGTCACGAACAGATCTTTCCACTCTTGCAATGACCAAATGGACAAATTGTTTCCTGCAAAAGCCCACTCCCCATTCGTTCCTCTTTTGTTTCCTATGGGAGGGGCCAATCACTTCTAAGCTGTGGCTTTACTTTCAAGTCGACCCCGCTTCTTAGTTGTTCTTGTCTTCTGGCAGCTCTGCACATGCACACACTGGGAACAGGCTCCAGCTGTTCCTCTGCCTCACTGTTGTCTGGCTCCCTCTCTGCCTCCAATGCAGAGCCCTCGTCCAAGCTTTCCCTAACCCCCAAGACTGGCCGATGTTTCTCCCCAACCTCCTCACTGTCTGACTCTGCTGCCAGCTCTGCTGGCCACCAGTGGGTCACAACAATGTTCTTGATTCTATCTCCCTGTTTATACAGCCTAGAAATATGTTGGCTTTTTTTGCAGCTGCTGTACACTGCTGGCTCATATTTAAATGGTTTTCCACTAGGACTCGAAGATCCCTCTCACAGTTACTACTATTGAGCAAGGTATCACATATACTTTACCTGTGCATTTTGTTTTTCTTTCCTAAATGTAGAACCTTAATTTTTTTACCATTGAATTTCATTTTGTTAGATAGTGCCCAAGTCTGTCAAGATCTTTCTGTATCTTAAGCCTATTTTCCGGTGTGTTGGCTATTCCTGTAAGCTTGGTGTCATCTGCAAGTTTGATGAGTTCTCCATCTATCTCCTCGTCCAAATCATTGATGTTGATGTTATGAAGATGTTGAAGAGTATATGTTATAATGTTGAAGAGTATATGAATAATATGAAAAATTATTATTGCAATCTTGAAGATATCAATACAATTACTTTAATCCAACAGACTAAAAACATAATATGTTATGTTAAATATATATTTAGGAGCCTGGTGGTGCAGCAGACTAAACTACTGTTAAAAGTAGCATTTAGCTGCCAGCTGCCTGCAATTACTGCAAGTTCAATTCTCACCAGGCTCAAGGTTGACTCAGCCTTCCATCCTTTCAAGGTAGGTAAATGAGGATCCGGTTGTGGGGGCAATAAGCTGACTTTGTATAAAATAGAACACGGCTGGGGCGGGGGGCAAAAAAGCCCTACTAAGCAGGTATATACAAAAGTATGAAGGCTATTGCTTAATATATTGTAAGCCGCCCTAAATCTCCGGAGAAGAGCGGCATATAAATCAAACTAATATATAAATAAATAAACAAATAAATAAATAAATAAATAAATAAATAAATATATATATATATATATATAAAAATAAATAAATAAATAAATAAATAAATATTTAAGTTAACTTCAGTGGAAATAAATCACTCAATTTCTTCTGACCATGGTGTTGTGGTCTGCCAGCAGCCTGTGGGGCTGGCAGCGATGTCGGACAGTGAGGAGGCTGAGGAAGAACATGGGCAAGTCCTGGAGGCTGGGAAGGCCGGATGAGGGCTCTGTGTCGGAGGCAGAGATGGGGCCAGGATTATCTGGGAGTGATGTGCTGACTCCGGAGCCTCCAGAAGCTGACAGCATAGAGGCAGAGGAAGAGGAGGAGCCTGTTCCTAGTGCACACATGAGAAGAGCTGCCAGAAGGCAAGAGCAGCTAAAGCAAAAAGGACGACTCTGGAGTAGGCCCAAGAGATGATTGGCCACCTCCCATAAGGCTTAAAAGACCAGCAACAGCTCTTGGGCTCTTTGTTGGAAAACAACGTTGATAGATTTGTTTCTTGTCTTGTTGCATTTATTTCTTGTCAGCGTCTACTGCTTCTGAACTTTTGCCAAGCAAAGCCTCTGGCAGGTTGCCTAATTAGACCAAGGTTGGTGATAAGGCTGAAGAATTGTGTTTAAAGAATTTGTTTTGACTTAGTTTGGACTACACTGAGAATGAGTTAATTCTCAGCTGTTCTAATAAAGTGTCTTTATTTCGAACTGTTTGTGTCTAATAATACCCACTTGGGCTTGGGTCACAACACATGGTGAAACCTTTAAAACTAGGAATATTCTGAAAGTCAATGCTGTTCTGAAATTCAATGCACTTGCGCAAAGCAAAGCGTGCTCAAAATGCATCCTTGAAGCAAACCGGTGGTAACACAAGTTGAAACCCACCACAGCTAGTGACAACAATTACTTTTATGCAAGACAGGAATGTTGAAATTCTTACAAATATATGACTGTAGAACAGAAAAGTACTTGACTTCCATGCTATGAAATTCTGGGTTGTTTACAATCAGACATGTTCTACATCAATAGCAATACCAAATGTTGCTTTTTAATGTTATTTATTTTATTTTTTGTTTTACTGTACTTTGCTCAGAGTTTTATTTTGTGATATGGATGGCTACATAATTATAATCATATAACAATAATAACAAACAAACAAACCTGATCACGCCCTCCTTCGCATGGACTTTCGAACTGCTACACCTCGCCGTAGGGAGACGGAACCGACTAGGTGGTTCTGTCCCAGGCACCTGATGGACCCGGATAGGTTCCTGACAGAGCTTGGACCATTCCCTGAGACTCTGGCTCACAGCGCAACTGAAGAGCTGGTGGCCGCCTGGGATAGGGCGGCCGCTGGAGCTTTGGATCATGTCGTGCCTTTGCGGCCTCTGACCCAATGCTGATCTCAACTGGCTTCCTGGTTCTCCAAGGAGCTGAGAGAGATGAAGTGCTGGAAAAGACACCTGGAGAGTGATTGGAGGGCCAGTCGCTCCAAATCTGACCAAACATTGGTGAGGTCTCATATTAAGATCTACCTAGTGGCAATAAAAGCAGCAAAATTTAACTATTTTTCTGCTCTTATCAAGTCTGCAGAAAACCGTCCAGCAGCCCTGTTTAGGGTGACCCACTCCCTCCTTCATCTGGGAGTGAGGGAAGACCCCTTGCAGGGCAGGGCTGAGAATTTTGTGCAATTCCTGCATGACAAAGTCACTCAGATTTGGGAAGGTCTGGACTCTGATTGGGTAGATCCGGATAGAGTGATAGAGGGGAATCTTGAGAATATTATCTGGGAGGGGTTTGACCCTGTGACTCCTGAGGACATGGACAGGATTCTGGGGAGGCTTAGCACTGCCACATGTTTATTGGATCCGTGTCCCTCCTGGTTGGTGCTGGCCTCCTGGGAGGTTAAGCGAGGCTGGGTCCAGGGGATTATTAATGCTTCTTTGAGTGAGGGTTATTTCTCCCCCTCTTTGAAAGAGGCAGTGGTGAGGCCTCTCCTCAAGAAACCTTCCCTGGACCCGGCTGTATTAGCAAATTATCACCTAATCTCCAACCTTCACTTCATGGCGAAGGTTGTTGAGAGTGTGGTGGTGCGACAACTGCCCCAGTATCTGGATGAAGCCGATTATCTAGACCTGTTCCAGTCGGGCTTGAGGCCAGGGCACAGCATGGAAACAGCATTGGTCGCATTGGTTGATGATCTCTGGAGAGCTTGGAACAGGGGTTGCTCCTCTGTCCTGGTCCTATTAGATCTCTCAGCGGCTTTTGATACCATTGACCATGGCATCATGCTGCAATAATTGGAGGGGTTGGGAGTGGGGGGCACCATGTTGCAGTGGTTCTCCTCCTTCCTCGCCGACCATGTGCAGTTTGTGTAGGCAGGGGGGCAGAGGTCGACCCCGAGGCACCTTGTATGTGGGGTACTGCAAGGGTCAGTTCTTTTGCCCCTTCTGTTCAACATTTATGTGAAGCTGCTGGGACAGATCATCTGTGGTTTCAGGGTGAGATTCCATCAGTACGCTGATGACACTCAGCTGTACATCTCCATCCCTGACCACTCCAATGATGCCCTTGATGTGATGTCCCAGTGCCTGGAGGCCATGCGGATCTGGATGGGGAGAAACAGGCTCAAACTCAACCCCTCCAAGACTGAGTGACTGTGGCTCCCGAAGTCCCGGTATAGTCAGCTGGCACCATCATTGACTATTGGGGGTGAGACCCTGGCCCCCTCAGAGAGAGCTCACAACCTGGGTGTTCTCCTGGATGCACGGCTGTCTTTGGAAGATCACATGATGGCCGTGGCCAGGGGAGCTTTCTATCGGGTTCACCTGATGTATCAGTTGCATCTCTTTCTGGTCCGGGATGCCCTGCGCATGGTCACTCATGCCCTCAACACGTCCCGTCTGGACTACTGCAACACTCTTTACATGGGGCTCCCCTTGAAGAGCACTCGGAGGTTCCAGCTGGTCCAGAATGCGGCCGTGTGGGTGGTTATGGGTGTGACTCGGTGCACCCACATAACACCCCTCCTGCGCGAGCTGTACTGGCTCCCGTTGGTCTTCCAAGTGCAATTCAAGGTGTTGGTCACCACCTTTAAAACGCTCCATGGCTTAGGACTGGGGTACATACGAGACCGCCTTCTGCCATCAACAACCTCCCACCGGCCAATACGCTCCCACAGAGAGGGGCTCCTCAGGGTGCCGTCGGCCAAACAATTCTGACTGGTGACATCCAGGGGGAGAGCCTTCTCTGGGGGGCACCAGCCCTTTGGTATGAGCTGCCCCTAGAGCTTCGTCTTAGCCCCGACCTATGTACTTTTCGCCGCGCCCTTAAGACCCTTCTGTTTCAGCAAGCCGGACTGACCTAATATGAATTTTAAATGGGCACATTTGTGTTTTAATTTGAGGGCCAAATTTTATATTTTTGATTTTAATTGGTTTTAAATTTTATAAATTTATGTGTTTTAATATGGCTGTACACTGCCCTGAGTCTCCTGGGAGAAGGGCGGTATAGAAATCTAATAAACTTTCAAACTAACTTTCAAACAAATAAATAAATAAATAATACAAGTGTTGATTTCAGATGACCTATGAGCCAGCATCTACAAATAATAAGCAAGGTATCAAGGAGCCTTACTTGACTTTATCAGCCTTGGTATTTGAAGGGCTTGGTTCAGATATTTGTTTTATTCCATCATGCATCTAATTGTAAACTTTGTTGATCCTGGACATAAAACTATGTGCTCTAACTCTTTTTGTCATGCTTTTAGATCTCTAGCATTATTTCTGCCATATTTTAAGTGCTAGGTAACGTCCATGATTTAGGTTTGTAAGAACCTACATAAGCTTGCTCAATATTTAGCTTGAAAAAAAAACTATTAAATATATATACCACCACAGGAATCAAGCAAACACCTTCCTCCAATATCGTGCTGTATTCCCATCTTCCTATTCTCAATTAAAGTGTGGGAGTCAATAACTCTTTGAATTAGTGCATGTTATTTGTTTATTGAATAGCCCGAAGGCCTTTTCAAACAAAACAGAAAAGAAAAAGGGAAAAAGGCAAAACAGTTACAGAAATAACAATCTAAAAATATATGATATATGACATTAAAATTTTACAATATCAGATTTCAATAGCTAAGTTGCCAAGACTAGATAACCCAAATAAGATAGCTCCTCTCTAACTCAGCTCATCTTTCTTATAATCAATGAAATTCTTTTCGATATAACTGGCTCGTATTGCTGTCATCCTTTTAAGATAGCGAGTGATAGCCCTTACCATGAGAGGAGAGTCAGCCTTCAACAGAAATGCTAATTTATGCCTTATATTCCAGTGGGGAAATTTATTTATAATTGGAGACAGATATTGTTTTCTTACTTCCTCATACAGCCTAAATTCGAATATTATATGCGCTGTGTCCTCCACAACGTTTACCCCACATATACATGTTCTTTTGTCATATGGGGTTTTCCGGTAACGGCCGAATTTAACATTGGTATCTAAAAGTTCGAATCTAAACTTAACAAATAACTGTCTCTCCACTGATGGCATTTCTGAATGTAAATACTTTTCCAGGGTGAAAGTTGTTTTAACTGCTGTCAGCAGTTTAAGGGAGTGATTAGTTGAAAGAGTTGCCATGTCCATTTGCCCATGTATATCTTTAATCCGTTGTTTAACTTGCTTCAGTGTGTCACACAATGGGAACCCTATACCATATCGGTTCAATATTTTGAATTAGTGAACTAATATTCACAACTGTTTACTTTGACAAATTTATGTAGAGTGAAACTATTTTGCATTGCTTGCGCTGATTTATGTAGTTTTAAATTTAATTTTCTCCAGAAATCTCTTTTATGTTATTTGTATTGTTATTGCGCTTTGTTATGTAAATGTCCTTACTGCGTGAATATTCTTTCTAGCTCTTTTATGCCATTCACAGAAATGTATTATGTTTTTAAATGTGCCTCTCATGACTGTAGATTCATGAAAGTATTGGAGTTCATCCAGTATTGATGCTTCTTTTAGAGTGGATTCTGTTTTATTTTATAAATTTTGGTAGTGGTGGTGATATTGACAATTGCAGGAAAAGATATTCCCAGTTGTTTGCTCTACTTTGTTTATTTCAATGAATCCTTGAAAGCTTACATTTATTTTGTTTGTCTTTATAATATCCTGAAGGATTTTTATATCCTTTAAATCAAAATGAGACAAAGGTGATCCTTGATCTAGCAATACAGTGACTGATTATAAAAGAAAGGAAATATTTTTAAAAATGTAATACATTATCAAGTCATTGCTCCCAAAAAAAGTTTGTAATTTATTTGATGTATTAATTTCTACAATAACCTAGACACTTGTTAATTTACAGTAATAAATATACTGTATATAAATAGGCACAATAAAAATCATAAAAATCATAAATTACAAATCGGTTGCATAACAATTTTATTTTCAATAGTTTACCAATGGTGAAATATCGGGATGATCTCACTTCAAACTCGGGGTAATTTCAAAATATAGGACATGCCACTGAAAAACAGAAGCCATTTGGGCAAGAAATTATTATATTGAGAGAAAGAGTTACGTGTGATTCTTTCATATAGATTCCCCACCCCCAAAAATGAAAAGCAACATTGGAATAAATATTTTAAATTTTAAGTTCTATTCAAATTTTGAATCTGTGCTACTTATTGATTTCATGTTAGTTACCTGTTAATAATGTACACTTGTAGTGTAGTAGTAGTAATGTACACTAGTAGTGTACATTATTAGTATAATTATTAGTATTATTAGTATAATAATGTACGCTAGTAGCAAGAATAATCTTAACATTGATTTAAAGATTTGTAAACTACATTTAAAATAACAAATGGTAAATGTTTGAGGGAAAAGAAGAATATAACTAAAAAGTACCACCTCTCAAAATGAGTTATATTTATATGTTGTTCCAGAATATAATTTAAACTTTAATGTGTTATATTTTTATATATAGGAATTATTTATTCTGTTTCTTATCTTTTGAGCATACAAACAGTGCTCTTGTCATAAATCAAATGGAATGCATTTTCAGAGACTGCTTTGCACAAGAGTTACTTTCAAGTTCTAATTAGATCATTTGGATTTTAATTCTAAAAGCCTTGTTATAATGTTCACACAACAATTTACAGATCACACAGAAATCATGGTAATAAATTTAAATGTATTGTTAGTGAATGAGACCATCCCAAGTCCAACAACAAACAACAAACAAACAAACAAACAAACAAGATATTCCCTAGAGATCTGATCAAATACATGCTGATGTTAGTTTTTCAAATATTAATTCATTACTAACATGAATTAATGATTTCTTACAATCTGGCTGTATAAAATATCAACAACACGCAATTACACTTCTCACATGGACACATAATTGAATGCAAAATATGAGCCAGATTTGAAGGCATTGATAACAGGGGATAGGAATATGGATTTGTATGTTAAGACTGGCTTAATGAAATCAACAGAAGCCAAATCTTCCATTACAGGACCTTATTGATTATTCCAAATAACTTTTGAATTCAACTCTTATTTTCTGAGATAACCAAATTTCCTTTTTCTGTAATAAACTGAGGTTCATTTTAATGAACAAATGAACGTTATGTAACATGATCTGTAAATTTGTTATTCAGATAATTATATATTTAAATAGTTTTATAATTTATATATTTAAAGTATGACATTCTTGCATTCCGAATTGATTCAAATTAGTCTGCTTGCCTGCCTGCCTGTTCCCCCCTCTCTCATCAGAGGCTCAGTTTGAATGCCTTATCTGCTGAGTTCAATGGAGAAGATGGGGCAGATAAGATATATGTGGAAATATAAAGCTATGTGTCTTTTTAAATTAAGTTATCAATGTTATAATGTGTGTGTGTGTGTGCGCGTGTGTGTGTGTGTGCTCAGAGGTTCTGAATAATAAAGAAAATAGACAGCCCTAAACTGCAGATAAGACCCATGGCCAGAAGAGCTTTTGCATAAATATATATTGTGTGCCTGTTGTAGCCTTTCTTAGGTAATAAATAAAGCACAGTTCATAATTATTCACGCCCTTAGTTACATCCCAATGGACTACAATGTACCCTACATGATGCTATTCTTGAAGAGGACTTGGAAGCTCCAGATGGTTTACAATGCAGTGGGACTTGCAGTTTTGAATGCACTATGGTATGCCTTTATAATACCATTGCAGAGGTGGTATTCAGCAGGTTCTGACCAATTCTGGAGAACTAGTAGTGAAACTTTTTTTTTTTTTATTGAAAAAGTTTTCAAATACAAGTTTTTCCCCCTTTCCCCCCCCCCTTCCCTAACCCACCCTTTCCACCCAACCCCCCCTGTGACTTCTTCACAACAATAGGCTATTTCATAACTAGTTACATACATAATATCTTTCCTTTCCCTTAATCCCTTCTCGAGGTACTGACCCTTAACATGTTAAGCTTATTGAGTATTATTACAATTTAACCTTTAATCTTTTATATATATTAATATAACACTTTAAATCGACCTTCTCCCTGCATCCAAATTTAACATTTATTCAATTCTGTCCAATTCCTCCACTCCTCTAAATATATGACTTAAAATCATACAGTACAATTCTAGATATAATCCACTACCCACTTTACTAAAATATACACATATCTATATATGCATCCCATTTTATAAAAAGAAGAAAAAAAAAAAGAGAAAAAATATATCTTCTTTAGTATCTTTCCACTGAATTGTTAAGTCCTCCACTCCCCTAAATATATGACTTAAGAATCCTTTTTCTTAAACTAATCAATCAGTAATCTAACCTATTTCAACCCTTCAATTCCTACAAAATCATGCAGTACAATTCTAGATATAATCCACTGCCCACATTACTAAGATATACACATATCTATATATGCATTCCATTTTGTAAAAAAGGAAAAAACAATAACTTTAAATTTATAATCCATATAGTATCTTCTTTGATGTCTTTCCTCTGGATTGTTAAATCCATCACTCATAATAGGGTAAAATAACATGCTGGTGCAACAGTTTGTTCAAAATCTCCAGTCATCTTCTGCCCCCATCAGTAGTAGATATCCTCGCATCTGTATAAAAGCAAAAACAACCACCCGAGTGACATTATAATTATAATTATATCCATATGGTTATAGTTGTGGTATTCATCAGGATTATTAATTCCCATCATCCTACTGAGTAACATCCAGATCTTCTGCATGCCCCGGCGAGACTCTCCTGCCTTATAACTCAAAATGATTATAATATATTTACCAAAAAAAAAAAAAAAAAAAAAAAAAATTAGATGATTCAAATCCAACAAACTGAGGCTCTTTTCACATCCCAAAATCATGGCCTTGCAGAGATCTGCCACAATCCTCAGGATAGTATCAGACAATTGTTCGCCTCCACTATCTTTTCAAATATTCATTCATTTTTTAAAGTCCCTGGCATCACTGTTGCATAGTTTAGAAATTGCTGTTTCTATGCGATCTATTTCTTTTCTTTTTCTTTTCCGGGTTGAGTTTCCATCCTCGTTTCTTGCCTACCAATTGTGTGTCTGCTAGTTGATTTTCATTCTGCTTTATGTATTGTTGTTGTTGGGTTAGTTTTATCATCTCATTTTTCTTCTCCATCACTTGTATTTCAACTGATTGATTTGCGCACTTGTCTGTGACTTGATGGTTCATCACGTTGGAGTCGGATGACACTGCTCTCTTATTTATAGACAGTCCAGCTGGGGTATCCAGGGAGTCCAAAGACAATTTATCCATCACAGCCTCTGTAATTTGATGTTTTCCTTTTGTTTCCAACTCCTTTTGCTTATCCTGTATTATGCCTAAAGGTGTTAAATTCATTTTTAAAATTTTTTGATAAAAATCTTCCGCTTTTTCGACAGTATGCAATTGATATCTTATTCCTTGATATCTCAATATTAGGCCAACTAGGGTGTCCCACCTGAATAGGATATTTCTTTTTTTTAATTCAGTCACTAGAAAGCCAAATTTCTTCCTCTCCATTAACATCTTGGGCGGGAGCTCCTTAAAAATCCAAATCTTTCTTCCATGAAATTGCAAGGTAGAATTAAAAGAGTTCTGCACAATATTATTCCTAATTTCTTTATCTGTAAAATAGATCACCACATCTCTAGGCAATTGCCTTTGCTTTGCCAACCAGGAGTTTATTCTGTAAATTCTATCAATCCTACAATACACTTCATCAGGTTGAACCTTTAAGATCCCAGCCAGAATTTCAGAAGATATTTTCCTTAGATCATCTCTATTATTTTCCTGCAAACCTCTCAGTCTAATTGCATATTCTGTAAAATTATATTGAATCATTAAAACTTCTCTTTCAATCCTCTGTTGTACATTTTCTTCATTACCAATCTTTTGGTCAGTCTCCATTTTAGATTTGTCTTCCGAGCTATTATCCTGAATGTTTATCAAATCCTTTTTAATTTTTTGAGTCATGTCATCCAAATTCTCCTCAATTTCCTTCATTTTAGACTCTAATAATTTAGTCTTTGCATCCACCCGAATCAGAAAGCCTGATAAACCATTAGCAGCTTTTAAAATCTTTTGATTCAAAAAGTCAAACTTTGATTTGACCAATTCACCAATTTCTTTAATTTCCTGCTTAAATTTTTCAAGTTGCTGGTTCACAATCTCATCCCTTCTTACAATCTCTTCAAGGATAAATTCTAATATATTAAAATCGGGTTTCTGACGCTGGAGAGTTGAAATTTGTTGGCGCAATTTCTTGAGAGGGGAAGTTCCCCCCCCATTTGTCCAGCTGTGTAAGTCCCGATGCCATTTCCCACACAGACAAGATTTAGCAAAAAAGAGAGAAGAAATAGAAAACAAAAGAACTTTCCCTTAAAAAAGGGAAAAAAAAAACCTTCTTTTCAATCAACAGCACAGGAGCGAGGTTTTATCTACAAATGTAGCCAGTGATATTTATTCCGCTACATTGTAGTAAGAAGAAACGGAAGGACTTTCCCTTTTAGCCCTTCTCCAGCCACAGCAGACGCCATTTTAAAAGATTCTTTTTCCCTCTTTTCCTCTCCTCTTTTCTCTTAGATAGATTTTGGAAAGGTGAAATACTTGCGGTTCAGTATTAAGGGTCCAGCTCGTCATTTCTTTAATTATTCTGTTGAATTCGCAGGCTTGCTCTTGACGCCTGGCTCTGCATAAGCAGAGGTCTCCCAAAGCCCGGAGCAGCGGCAGGGGATATGGGGCTTCTCATCCGCTCCGTCCCAAAAGTTAAAAAAAAAGTTTTTTTTTTAACTTTTGGGACTCTGCGGAGAGTTCTACCCACCCCTGCCGGCTCTATCTCCGTTTCCTCTTGGAAACGGAGTTTTTTTGAGCCGCCATCCGCTGTAACGGCGGCTCTGACAGGGAATGGAAGCTGACGATCCCAAAGGAATGTCTGGCGGCGGCCAGCAGCAAACCGGAAGCCCCTAGTAGTGAAACTTTTGAGTAGTTTGGAGAACTGTTAAATACTACCTCTGACTGGGTCCGCCCCCATCTATTCTCTGCCTCCCGAGTCCCAGCTGATAGGGAGGAAATGGGAATTTTGCAGTAACCTTCCCTGGAGTGGGGTGGGAATGGAAATTTTACAGTATCCTTCCTCTGCCATGCCCACCAAGCCATGTCCACCAAGCCACACCCACAGAACCGACAGTAAAAAATTTTGAATCCCACCACTGTTAACCATTGCTATATAACTTGCATTGTCTTCTAGTAATCTTCTGTGTGAAATTCAAGGTGCTTACCTTTAAAGCTCTGCACAGCATGGGACCAGGTTACTGTGGAACTACCTCTATGCATGGTTTCTGCCTGCTACACCACATCTGGCATAATGAGATGTCATGCATGCCAATAATGTGTATTAATGATTCAACTATGGAGTTGATTAGTAGTATCAAGTTTCTGGGTGTGCAGCTAACAAGTCCAGCTTGGTCACTCAACAGTAAAACACTGTTGAAGTGGGCACAGCAGCACCTGCATTTTCTGCGTTGTATGAGAAGAACACATCTTCCTTCCTCTGTCCTTACCACTTTCTACAAAGGGACGATTGAACGCATCCTGTCATATATTGTACTACTGTTTGTGTTGTGGCTCCATTGCCTGAGCCTGGGCTATCGACAGATGCAGACTCTGAGAGTGAGGGAAAGGAGTTGGCAAGGCTTCCGTCTCCAGGACCCTCCTCTCTGGCAACGCCTCTGGAGGACACTGAAGGCCAAGAGATAGACCCAGAGCCAAGCATGTCCCACAGTCACAGGTGGACAGTGACGAAGGAGATAAGTGCTGGCTGGATCCTCGACAGCGGCGCAGGGAGAAGCGTGTGCAGCAGAAGGGAAAGCGTGCCAGAGATTAGCTGAGTCACTGGACCACACCCCACAGGGTATAAATGTGGATGTGGTGGCCGGTTCAGTTTGTGACGAGCAAAAACTAGAAATAATCCATGATCTCTGTGTTACTGGACTTCTGCCTGCCTTGTCGGACTGCATTTGGACTAATCCTTGTATTGCTGAAACTTTGCCTGCTTTATCGGAATGCTTGCAGTCTAATCTTTGTTTTGTGTGAGTAAAGTCTGAATTGGCAGCTAGCCACTGGGTTGCTGTCAGCTTTATCTTCAAAGACTTTGTCGTGTGGCTTAATAACTCCAGGCCGTCTGTGGAGGTGCGTGTGTGGGACGGGGACAGAACAGTTTGGTTCGGAAGTATTAGTGTTTTGGACTGCAATAATTCAGATGGCTACTAGCAATATATTCACTCTTCTTGTTAAAGCACTCAAAGTTTCTAAGGCCACATCTCTGATGTACAATTTGGCTATTATTTCAGGCTATAATTGTGATGGAATATCTAACAAACTCTGGGAAACCTGAGCAGGAACCAGGGCAAAGCAGGCACCTTAGCCTGGGAGGTGGAAATTCTGACGAGGCTAATCAGGATAACTCTAACTTAATTATACCAAACGCAGGTTCAGCAGGAAAATTGATTTATCAGGCTTTCAAAGTTTAGTTACCCTACTAGGAGGAAAATAAAATCCCCAAAGCCAAGTAGCCATTATGTCTTGCATTTCTCAGCTGCTCAAGACTTGACAGTAGCACAAGAAAAAACAAAACAAAATCAGGACTATATTTTCAAATCTGTGGAAAGAAGGGACTTGACCCCCAAGAAAAGATACAGCTGCTCAAGGAGTTGCTGAACGGTGCTACATGAGTGATTCTGGCAATTCCAAAGCATTTTTTTTCTTTGACTTGGAAGCATTGCATAGCCTTAGGTATTTTGTGATGTTAAGAACTGATGTCTACATTCCCCCCTTGTCTTTCTTAATTTGCCTACCTGTGGGCTAGGACTGTCAAGTCTTTTATTAATCTGTGAGCTATTCAAGGAGCTCTTTTGAATGAAGTATTGTACTGTAAGCTTTTCACAGCCTGTAAAAAATTAGCATTACAGAATGTAAATAAATACATAAATAAGGACAGGGTACAAATGCTATAAATAAAATATATGCAACTGAAATAAATATTTCCTGTCTTGGTATCTGTGATGCAGTCCCAGATCAGTCAACCTATACAGTAGAAGTGAACATTGATGTGTTATAAAAATAAAAGTGAAGATTACTATTTCATTTTTTAAAAAACAGTTTTTTTTTTAAATTTGATTTATTTTTTCAATAGATGTGGTGACATCCTGATTTATCATAGCTAGACATAGATGTCTAGTTTAGAATTGATTGACAGTCTGTCCACCTTTCAGTATAGGTAATTCAAAAGGAAAATATGATAGGTATTGAATAGAATGAAAATATGCTACGTATAGCTATAGAAAATATATAGACGATTTCTTGATCCTTAATTTGGAATTTCATTTCTTTCTTCATTGGAACATTTTGATAAGAGCTAATGGGAAAAAGAAACATTTATTTTTGGGTTACAGAAACATAATACGCCTTGCTTTCTTTGAATTGTGGTAGAAGATATATTTAATTGTAACAAAGCATCAAAAGATAATGGCTACAAGCATAGTGCTGAGTTTACACAAATACACTTGCCCATGAATCCCAGTAGGCTCTGACATGCAAAGATGTCTGTTTTTATTAACATCTTGTTATAACCCTTCCATCTGCTAATCTTCAGTTTGACATATCAGATTATTTATAACTGAAGGCTAGAAAAGTAAAAGAATTCCATTCCTTATAATAACTTTCCACAAATATGGTTCTTATCATTGCTGAAGACAGTGAAATAATAATAGTTTTAAAAAAAGCCCCTTTAGCGCGGCATACCTTTATTTGACCTTTCGAACTGGAGAAGAAAAATATCTTCTGTATGCATTCTTCACATATTCCTGGGAGAATGAACAGAAGTGAGAGAGTTTGGCTTTTTAAAATATTTTTGGCAGTTTGGCTTTTTAAAATACTTTTTAGTGAAATACCATTGATAACTCGAAACTAAGCAAGCTAAGCAACATTGAACAAATCTCATTTCAGTTTATTTTATTCTTTGTTCTGCAGAACGATGATTTAGGAGAATGGTATAAATAATAATATGATGAGGAAGATGAGGAAGATGAGAATGGTGGCTAGAGTTCAATATTAGAGTTGATCTATATATAAATATTTTCAGGAATAAATTAGTGTTTTTATGAAATATTCTCCATCATATATTTTTTTCTCATCTTGTATTGTCAACATTTTTTCAACAATGTTCAAGTATTCCAAAGTGGCAAAGTGCCAGCTTCCACTGGCCCTGTGTCCCTGGGTGGAGCTCCAGGTGGAAGGGATTGCTTTGGCCCTGGGCTGGAGCAACGAGGAGGCAACGGTGCTGGCATGAAGGGAAGCTGCGCAACCAGAGGACCAGCTTCCACTGCAAAAAAATTGCCATCTTCGGTGCCACTGGCATGATGGACCTGGCCACCCTGATGCAAGCCTTGGAGGCGGGTAAGGCAGAACAAGCAGGGGACCAGTGAAGGGGCTATGTAAGGACATGCTTGGGACATAGCTGCTTCCCCAGAGAAAGCAGTGGAGCTGCTGACAATTGGGGGTGGGGGGTGGGTGAGTACTAAAGGAGCAGTTTCTTACACTGTGGCTGCTGCAATGAATATGAGAAGCTCAGCCAATGTTTTGAGCACGGTTAACATCTCCAGCCCAATGAGCTTCTCCGTTAACACTCACACCTGTCAATTTACCAACTCCAGGTACTGCACCAGTGAACATCGCATCCAGTCACTATCACCTCACCAATGAATCTCCCAACACCAATGAGATTAGTGGCCCTTTAAATATAACCATGAAACCCGCAGAAAGCATGCCTTTCTGCCCAAACATTGCCAACCTGTCCCGCTGGTAAATAAATAAAAAAAAAAAAACTTGAGCAAAAACTTCATGCAGTATTAAAAAGAAGAATAGAAAAGAGAGTTGCTGTGTATTGTTTAATGGACTGCTAAATTGGCAAAATAGACTGCTAAATTGGTCATGCCCACCCAGTCACATAATGACCTAGCCACTCCCACCCAGTCGGTCCAGCCCCCCAACAGTCTGAGGGACCATGAATTGGCATCCTGTTTAAAAAGTTTGAGGACCCCTGTTATAGTGAAAGGAAGGAAGGAAGGAAGGAAGGAAGGAAGGAAGGAAGGAAGGAAGGGAGGGAGGAAGGAAGGGAGGAAGGAAGGGAGGAAGGAAATATCTATTTAATAAAACCTTGATTCCAAAATTTGAATAATTAGCATAATTAAATATGCTCTTGCAGGGACATTGAAGTTTTGGAAAAAGATTTCTCATACCTTCATCTCACACAACTGCATAGAGGATATTATATTGGCTCAAATAGAGGTCTTTTTGTAGTTCTAGCAATAAGCAGTGGCATAGGCTTTCAGAGACAGTTTGGTGTAGTGGTTAAAGCATCACATTAGAAATCCAGAATGGTTAGGGATTTCCGTTTCTTATTACTACAATGTAGCGGAATAAATATCACTGGCTACATTTGTAGATAAAACTTCGCTCCTGTGTCCTCTCTTGTTGCTGATTGGAAAGAAGTTTTTTTTTTTTTTTTTAAGGGAAAGTCCTTCTGTTTTCTATTTTTTCTCTCTTTTTTGCTAAACCTTGTCTGTGTGGGAAATGGCATCGGGACTCACACAGCTGAACTTCCCCCATTAATAAACTGCGCCAACAAATTGTAACTCTCCAGTGTCAGAAACCTGATTTTAATATAATAGAATTTCTCCTTGAAGAGATTGTAAGAAGGGATGAGATTGTGAACCAGCAACTTGAAAAATTTAAGCAGGAAATTAAAGAAATTGGTGAACTGGTGAAATCAAAGTTTGACTTTTTGAATCAAAAGATTTTAAAAACAGCTAATGGTTTATCAGACTTTCTGATTCGGGTGGATGCAAAGACTAAATTATTAGAGTCTAAAATGAAGGAAACGGAGGAGAATTTGGATGACAAGATTCAAAAAATCAAAAAGGATTTGGTAAACATTCAGGATAATAGTCCAGAAGACAAATCTAAAATGGAGGTTGACCAAAAGATTGGTAATGGAGAAAATGTGCAACAGAGGATTGAAAGAGAAGTTTTAATGATTCAATATAATTTTACAGAATATGCAATTAGACTGAGAGGCCTGCAGGAAAATAATAGAGATGACTTAAGGAAAATATCTTCTGAAATTCTGGCTGGGATTTTAAAGGTTCAACCTGATGAAGTGTTTTGCAGGATTGATAGAATTTACAGAATAAACTCCTGGTTGGCAAAGCAAAGGCAATTGCCTAGAGATGTGGTGATCTATTTTACAGATAAAGAAATTAGGAATAATATTGTGCAGAACTCTTTTAATTCTACTTTGCAATTTCATGGAAGAAAGATTTGGATTTTTAAGGAGCTCCCGACTAAGATGCTAATGGAGAGGAAGAAATTTGGCTTTCTAGTGACGGAGTTAAAAAAAAGAAATATCCTATTTAGGTGGGACACGCCAGTTGGTTTAATATTGAGATATCAAGGAGTAAAATATCAATTGAACACTGTTGAAAAAGCGGAAGATTTTTATCAAAAAAATTTAAAAATGAATTTAACACCTTTAGGCATAATACAGGATAAGCAAAAGGAGTTGGAAACAAAAGGAAAATATCAAATTACAGAGGCTGTGGTAGATAAATTGTCTTTGGATTCCCTGGATACCCCAGCTGGACTGTCTATAAATAAGAGAGTAGTGTCATCCGACTCCAAGCTGATGAATCATCAAGTCACAGACAAGTGCGCAAATCAACCAGTTGATATACAAGTGACGGAGAAAGAACAACCCATAAAGCAGAATGAAAATCGATCAGCCAACACACAATTGGTAGGCAAGAAACGAGGATGGAAATTCAACCCGCAAAAGAAAAAGAAAAGAAACAGATCTCATAGAAACAGCAGTTTCTAAACCATGCAACAGTGAAGCCAGGGACTTTAAAAAATGAATGAATATCTGAAAAGATAGTGGAGGCGAACAACTGTTTAATACTATTCTGAGGATTGTGGCAGATCTCTGCAATGCCGTGATTTTGGGATGTGAAAAGAGCCTCACCTTGTTTGATTTGAATCATCTACTCTGGATTTTTTTTACTGGTAAATATATTATAATTATTTTGAGTTACAAGGCAGGAGAGTTACGCTGGGGCATGCAGAAGATCTGGATGTTACCCATTAGGATGATGGGAATCAACAATCCTGATGAATACCACAACTATAACTATATGGATATAATTATAATGTCACTCGGGTGGTTGTTTTTACTTTTATATAGATACGAGGATATCTACTGATGGGGGAAGAAGATGATTGAAGATTTTGAACAAACTGTTGCACCAGCATGTTATTTTACCCTATTATGGGTGATGGAATTAACAATCCAGTGGAAAGACATCAAAGAAGATATTATATGGATTATAAATTTAAAGTTATTGTCTTTTTTCTTTTTACAAAATGGAATGTATATATAGATATGTGTATATTTTAGCATAGTGGGCAGTGGATTATATTTAGAATTGTATTGCATGATCTTGCAGGAATTGAAGGGTTGAAATAGGTTAGTTTGGGGAGTGGAGGAATTGGATAGAACTGAATAAATGTTAAATTTGGATGTAGGGAGAAGGCCGCTCTATAATGTTATATTAATATATATAAAAGATTAAATGTTAAATTGTAATAATACACTATAAGTTTAGGGGAGGAGAAAAAGGGCAGACTATTGTAAAAATGGGAGTTATAAGAATAATATGCTAAGGGTCAGTATTCCGAGGAGGGAGTAAGGGAAAGGAAAGATATATGTATGTAACTAGTTATGAAATAGCCTATTGTTGTGAAGAAGTCACAGGGGGGGATGGGTGGTGAGGGGGGGTTAGGGAAGAGAGGGGGGAAAAGGGGGAAAACTTGTATTTGAAAACTTTTTCAATAAAAAAAAGAAAAAGAAATCCAGAATGGTAATATTAGAAAACTATTATTTGTCATTAGATAACTATCATTTCTAATATCTTTGCAGGGCCTAGTTTGTTTTTTCAGTCAATGTTCAGTTGTATATCTCACACTAAATGCTGCAAAATAATTGTGTAAGATTTTCTGTGGAAAGAACAACTTTATCATTAGTTTTCCAGTTATTTAACTGTTTTGATTGTAAAGTTATCATTTTTATATTTGCAGGCAAATTATTGGGAGGGGGGAATGTAGTTCCTAGGTTAATAGTGATTAATATTCTGTATGATATTATAACCAATGAAGTTTTAAAACCATTCAATGTCGTTCAAGAGGGATTTTGATTGCATAAAACTGTGGAATATCAGTATATTAAATAAAAACTTCTTTAAATTGTACAGTTTAGTCAAAGTGCAATAGCAGTATCTAAAAATACTGATTCTAGTCAAATAGAACTTCTAAAGTGGATATTGATTATTCACTTCAGAACTTGGAATGGAGAATTGGAATTAACACATCAGTAATGAGCTTGAGATAAGATTCAGGAAGTGTTGTTTAATTTAAACTTGTATAAAAAAAGCATGATTTTGTAATAATAATAATTACAATGTCACAATACCTTGTTAGTAAAAAGCAGTATTCTGAAATACACACTATTAAAAACAAGCTGTTTCATTTCAGAAACAAGAAACCTTTCAGCCAAATTTGTTCCATGAATACCTATTAATGAAGTTTAATGCATTATGATGAATCATTGTCACAAATGTCTCAGTTGTAGTCTATCCCAATACATAATAGACATGATTTAGAAGTGCAAAAAAAAATTCAATATAATTCATACTTCATTAATATGTATTGAAACTAGAATGACATGTTGAAATCCACTTTCCTGAATATTACAAGGACCTTTGCAATTCAACATACTTTTTAATTTTTTATGAAAATTTATATGGCTTCCAAACTCACTTCGAGTGATTCCAAGCAGCTTACAAAATAAAAATCCAATATAAAAACCAATAAAAAGAAACAATCCTCCTAGTGACAACAATCTAACTAACAATCAATTAAAAAAGACACTTGATGGATCTTTTTTACATTGTGGCGACCAAAACTGAATGCAGTATTCCAAGTGTGGCCTTACCAAGGCATTATAAAGTGGTATTAACATTTCACGTGATCTTGATTCTATCTCTCTGTTTATGCAGCCTAGAATTGTGTTGGCTTTTTTGACAGCTGCTGCATACTGCTGGTTCATATTTAAATGGTTGTCCACTAGGACTCCAAGATCCCTCTCACAGTTACTACTATTGAGCAAGGTACCACATATACTGTACCTGTGCATTTTGTTTTTCTTGCCTAAATGTAGAACCTTACTTTTTTCACCATTGAATTTCATTTTGTTAGATAGCGCCCAATATTCAAGTCTGTCAAGATCCTTCTGTATCTTGAGTCTATCTTCTGGAGTGTTGGCTATTCCAGCCAGTTTGGTACCATCTGCAAATTTGATGAGTTTCCCATCTAGCCCCTCATCCAAGTCATTGATGAAGATGTTGAAGAATACTGGGCCTAAAACAGGGTCTTGGGGTACTCCGATGCATATTTCCCTCTATGTAAATGCAGTTCTATTGAGGACTACAGGTTGAGTGCGGTTGGTCATCCAATTATGAATCCATCTGATGGTGATGTTGTCTAACCCACATTTTTCTACTTTATCTAGTAGTAGGTTATGGTCTACTTTATCAAATGCTTTACTGAAGTCCAAGTAAATTATATCGACAGTAATTTTGTTACTTTGTCAAAGAATGCAATAAGATTAGTCTGGCATGATCTGTTTTTGACCAAGCCATGTTGGCTTTTGGTTATTACTTTGTTTGCTTCTAGATGTTCGCTGATTCGTTGCTTGATTATCTTTTCCAGAATCTTCCCTGGTATTGAGGTCAGGCTGATAGGTCTGTAGTTCCCTGGATCTATTTTTTTCCCCCTTTTTTGAAGGAAAAAAAAAAGCTCCTTTCAAGTCCTCTAGCATTTCCTCGATGCTCCAGGATGATTGTTCAACTGCTTTCTTGGGTTTTTGTCTACTTATTTTATCTGCTTCCTTTAAAAGCTTATTTTATTTATTTATTATTTTTAGAACTAACTTCCAGAATTGCAGGTAACAATGCTAGTGTCCATTTTGATTTATTTAGATGCAACAGCAATAGCACTTAGATCTATATACTGTTTTATAGTACTTTACAGTCCTCTATAAGTGGTTTAAAGAGTCTGCATATTTTCCCCAACAATCTGGGTTCAGCTGAACAGGATTGAACTCTTGGCAGTAAGCAGAGAGTTATCATGCAGTACTGAATTCTAACCACTGCATCATCACAGCTTCAAATTATGCCACCTTCTTCATGTTGTTATCATCATTTAATTGCTCTGAGATGAAGATTGCTTCTAACGTATACTTACTCTCATGCAATAGAGCACCCGGAGACTTCAGCTGGTCCAGAATGCGGCTGCGCGGATAGTGTCGGGAGCTGCATGGCGCTCCCACATAACACCTCTCCTGCGTGAGCTGCACTGGCTCCCAGTGGTCTTCCGGGTGTGCTTCAAGGTGTTGGTTATCACCTTTAAAGCGTTCCATGGCATAGGACCTGGATACCTCCGAGACCGTCTGCTGCCACCAACGACCTCCCACCGACCGGTGCGCTCCCACAGAGAGTGCCATCGGCCAAGCAATGTAGACTGGTGGCCCCCAGGGGGAGGGCCTTCTCTGTGGCGGCACCTACTCTCTGGAATCAACTGCCCCCAGAGATACAAAGAATTCAAGACCTCGGTGCCTTCCGTCGTGCCCTGAAGACCTTCCTTTTTCAGCAAGCCGGGCTGGCTTAATGCTTTTTAAATGTTTTTAATATGTTTTGTTACTGTTTTTTTAACTTTGGGGTCAAATTTATATATATCTTTTTAAATTGTTTTTAATGTTTGTATCTATGTTTTTTACTTTGGCTGTACACCGCCATGAGTCCTTCGGGAGAAGGGCGGTCTATAAATTTGATAATAAATAAAATAAATAAATAGGCAAGAAACAATCTGGAGAAAACCCATGGTTGCCATGAAGTCTATAAATTGCTGAACTCTACAGCAACCACAGATTTCTTGGTCCTCTGTGATGCTTTCTTGGTGAAATGTGTCCCCAATATCAAACTTAAAAGAAAATATAACTTTTAAACAGTTTAGAAGTTTAGAAGTAATGCACCTGAACTCAGACTGAATGGAAGAGCTGGTGGCTAGATTTTTCTGAGCTGAATGTTTAATCTTTAGAAATGTTTAAACTTGTTTATTTTAAAAAATGTCCAATTCAATTGCCACAAGCATCCAGAATGAATGGGAGGAATGGCCATTGTGAAAGTAGATTGATTTATTTTGAGAAGCATTATAAATTGTATATAGTCAGAGATAGATCAGTATACATCTAGATAACAGGAAGATAATAGGTCTTTGCAATGCTGTTAATGAAGATAACTCATGTTCTTTGTAAGAAAGGATTCTTCAAACATTAACATTAATCACTAAGAATTATACAGAAAAAGTAAAAGGAAGCAAAACATCAATCAAGACATTAAGAAGAGGAGACTTAATTTGATGGAGAAAATGTTCAGGGATTCTAGCAAAAGAATATATGAGGGAGATGAGACAGTGAGCTAGACAAAGAGGTCATCTTTACCTTCAGGCCCTGGAAAACTCAGTGTGTATTTCTATCTTCACTCAAATTATATTTCTCTTGATCCAAATTATATCGCTGCAATTCCTCCATGTAAGCAGATTTGTCGAAGAACAGAATGTTAAAAAAGGTGGAGATATTTTTATTTGGACTGAAATAAAAAGCATTAAAAATGGAGAAAGGAACAAAGAAAAATAAAGATATAAAAAAGCCTGTTAGTCTGATTATATAAGCACAAGAAGACATAAAAACATTGTGTCCAGCATTTCTATCCTGAAAAATTTATATTGACAATGTTTGTTAAGGTAATCATGTGGAAAGCAGGTTTCTTCTTACTGTCTCAGTCACCCTTCCTCAAATGTTGAGAAGAAGTACAGAAGCATGTGGTAGAACTGCTGATACTGTTCTTAACTGTGATGATACTAACTTGGGAGCAGCCATAAAAAAGAGGGAATGTAGCAATAAGTCTCTCTTCCCCCTTTTTTCTATCTCTGTAGTGTCTATTAATGTCACATAACCAGACACATTTATCTGTTTTTTATTTTATTTTATTTTATTTAAATTTCTATACCGCCTTTCTCCAATATAGGACTCAGGGCGGTGAACAGCCAAAGTAAAAACAAGACATAGAAAATCTAAAAACTGATTAAAATAATTAAATAATTTGGCCGTAATTAAAAACAATTCCAATTTAAAATAGTTTAAAAATTTGACTCAAGCCAGCCCAGCTAGTTGAAATAAATGGGTTTTCAGGGCCCGACGAAAAATCCGGAGGTCTGTTATTGTACATAACTCTGGGGGGAGGTTGTTCCAGAGGGTGGGCGCCGCCACAGAGAAGGCTGGGGGTCGCCAGCCGACATTGTCTGGCGGACGGCACCCTGAGGAGGCCCACTCTGTGCGAGCGTACTGGCCGGTGGGAGGCTATTGGTGGCAGAAGGCGGTCTCGTAAGTACCCCGGCCCTAAGCCATGGAGCGCTTTAAAGGTGGTCACCAACACCTTGAAGCGCACCCGGAAGACCACCGGGAGCCAGTGCAGCTCGCGCAGGAGAGGTGTCACATGGGAGCGCCTCGTTGCCCCCATAATCCCCCATGCGGCCACGTTCTGGACCAGCTGGAGCCTCCGGGTGCACCCCAGGGGGAACCCCATGTAGAGAGCGTTACAGTAGTCCAGGCGGGAAGTGACGAGTGCTTGAGTGACTGTGCGTAGGGAGTCCCGATCTAGAAAGGGGCGCAACTGGCGTATCAGGTGAACCAGATAAAAAGCCCCCCTGGCCACGGCCGTCAAATGATCTTCTAAAGACAGCTGTGCATCCAGGAGGACGCCCAAGTTATGAGCCCTCTCCGTGGGGGCAAGTGATTCACCCCCAATAGCCAGCGATGGCATCAGCTGGCTATATCGGGACGCCGGAAGCCACAGCCAGTCGGTCTTGGAGGGGTTGAGTCGGAGCCTGTTTCTCCCCATCCAGGCCCGCACGGCCTCCAGGCACTGGGACATCACTTTAAGGGCATCATTGGGGTGGCCTGGGGTGGAGATGTACAGCTGGGTGTCATCAGCGTACTGATGGAACTCCACCCCGAAGCCACGGATGATCTCACCCAGCGGCTTTACATAAATGTTGAACAGAAGGGGCGAAAGGACCGACCCTTGTGGCACCCCACAAGCAAGGTGCCTCGGGGTCGACCGTTGCCCCCCTGTCAACACAGATTGCGACCGGTCAGAGAGGTAGGAGGAGAACCACCGCAGAACGGTGCCTCCCACCCCCAACCCCGCCAACTGGTGCAACATGATACCATGGTCGATGGTATCAAGAGCTGCTGAGAGGTCTAACAGGACCAGGATAGAGGAGCAACCCCTATCCCGGGCCCTCCAGAGATCATCCACCAATGCGACCAATGCCATTTCTGTGCTGTGCCCAGGCCGGAAGCCGGACTGGAGCGGGTCTAGATAGACAGCTTCATCCAGGTACCGGGGAAGCTGTTGCGCCACCACACTCTCAACAACCTTCGTAACCAAGAGAAGGTTGGAGACTGGACGATAGTTAGCCAAAACAGCCGGATCCAGAGAGGGCTTCTTGAGGAGGGGCCTCACAACCGCTTCTTTCAAAGCGGCCGGCAGGACCCCCTCACTCAAAGAAGTGTTAATAATCTTCTGGAGCCAGCCTCGTGTCACCTCCCGGGAAGCCAGTACCAACCAGGAGGGACACGGGTCCAATAAACATGTGGAAGCGTTCAGCCATCCCAGGACCCTGTCTATGTCCTCGGGAGCCACAGGATTGAACTCCCCCCAGATAACACTCTCAAGACCTGCCTCAGTCATCCCGTCAGGACATACCCAGTCAGAGGCCAGCCCTTCCCGAATCTGAGCGATTTTGTCATACAGATACTGCACAAAATCCTCAGCTCGGCCCTGCAAGGGGTCATCCCGCACCTCCAGATGGAGGAGGGAGCGGGTCACCCCAAACAGGGCAGCTGGGCAATTATCTGATGACGTGATAAGAGCGGCAAAATAGCTAGTTTTCTCCACTTTTATCGCCACTAGGTAGGTCTTAATATGAGACCTCACCAGTGTTCGGTCAGATTCGGAGCAGCTGGTCCTCCAACTACTCTCCAGGTGTCTTTTCTGGCGCTTCATCTCCCTAAGCTCCTCGGAGAACCAAGGAGCTAGGTGAGTTCTGTGCCAGGTCAGAGGCCGCAAAGGCACGACTCGGTCCAAGGCCCCGGCAGCCGCACTATCCCAGGTCTTCAGCCGAGTCATGAGCCAGAATCTCAGGAAATGGCCCAAGCTCCATCTGGAACCTATCGGGGTCCATCAGGCGCCTGGGGCAGAAACACCTGGTCGGTCCCGCCTCCCTGCGGCAGGGTGCAGCGGTTAGAAAGTCCAGTCGAAGGAGCGAGTGGTCAGACCATGACAAGGGTTCGATGGCTATATCCCCTATATCAAGGCCACTCAACCACTGACCAGAGACAAAAACTAAGTCCAGAGTGTGTCCCCCCGTGTGAGTGGGGTCATGAATTAACTGAGTAAGGTCCATGGCCGTCATGGAAGCCATGAACTCCCGAGCCACCTCAGACGTTTCCCCGATAGATGGCAGGTTGAAATCCCCCATGATGACAAGTCTGGGGGTGTCCACTGCCACCTCGGCTATAACGTTAAGCAGCTCGGGCAGGGCCGTTGCCACGTGGCAGGGAGCCAGGTACGTGACCAACAAGCCCATCTGTACTCTACGACCCCACTTCACAAAGAGGGATTCACATCCAGCTATCTGTGGAACAGTGGTCTCCCTTGGATCCAGACCTTCCTTTATAATAACCGCCACCCCCCCGCCCCTGCCCTGAGCCCTCGGCTGATGAAATACACGGAAGCCTGGTGGGCATATATCCACGAGGGGGACTCCCCCTCCTGGCCCAACCAGGTCTCCGTAATGCCCGCCAGATCCGCCTCCCCCTCCTGAATAAGATCGTGAATGAGGGGGGCTTTATTAACAACGGACCTGGCGTTGCATAACATCAGCTGAAGGCTCTGGCCCTGAGAATCTGGACAACCTGGGGAACAAGAAAAGCATTGGGGACCGGAGTGTGCAATCGCTCTAAGATAACGAGTGTGCATTCCCCGAACATGATATGGTCCCCAGCTTCCGCCATATCTGCCCCTCCCACTCACTATGCTGATGGAACAGCCCTCTTCAAATCGAATTCCACCCCCCTCCCCGACCTCCGGTCTATGTCCCTAATCTCGTAGCCCTTCGCTAAGGCTGGTCTTGAACCCGGTGGATTTCCCCCAGAACCCACCCTAATCCCCCCCGAACCCCTTAAAATTTTTGTTAAAAACCCACTAAAAAACCCACTTAAAAAACCCCTCAAACTCTTCTTTGCCGCATGCCATCTCTCAGGGCTCCAACGCCCATCATCAAGATAGGCCCTCGATAACAAAGAGGGCCAGACCTGCGAGAGGGGGGAATCTCGCAGGGCACGAAGGTCATTCACCGAGTACATCTGAACATCAAAGGGAGGTGATAGTCCATGGCCAATAACCAGGAGCCAATTTGATGTTATCACAGTCAGTGAAATGCCGGACTTCAATAGAATTCCAATGGAGCATGTGGGACCTCATTGCCCTCTCACGGCAGTGGCGGGAGTAAAATGCTGTTTCGATCCGGCGGAGGGTGACCCAGCCCCCCTCTCATGGCGGCTGGTCAACCATGATCGTCCAAAAAGCCGGAATTGAGACAGCAGTTATAGACCCACTCCGCCAAGACTTGAATCCCCAGATGTAAACCTCCATTCAACGGAGGGAAAGAATGGGATCAGGTCAGTCCACATAGTCCAAACAGGCTCAAACAGTGGAGATCATAACCGTCATTACCTCCGGGGAGGTCAAGATGGCACCTAGACCCGGAGATGATTGTTCAGCAGGCATACGCAGCACGGCATCACCACATTCAGGGGGATGGGGGTGAAAAAGGAGAGCAAAGGTAACAAACGCCACAGGGGGAAAACCCCTCAGTCATAGTCCAGCTCTCCCCAACCCCTCCCAGATCTTCCTTGCGACCATGCTGCTCGCCTCGCCCAGCCTCCATAAATCCTCATGGAGGTCTCTGGGATGACCAAGGGGCCAAATAATGCCCACGGTCACCCAGGGGATCCAACACAGCAAGTGAGTAACTGCCAACCTCTCCGACGCTCCCACACACCAAACTGTGGCGGCTTCTTCCTTGTCCCGGCGGCTGCCATTTCCACGCCGCCAGCATCGCCGCTGCCGCCGCTGCCAGCCTCCCCGCCCTCACCTCGCCCCCCCTCCACCCCTAGCACATGTCCAGGACGGATTGGGCTGGCGAGGATCCCGGCGAGGGTGCCGCATCGCCGCCACCGCCGCGGCACTGACGCCGTCATCCTGGCTCTGCCGCCTTTGCATGGGGAGTCTGCCACCTCCCCTCCTCCTCCTTCGGGCCGCTCTCGCCATCCTACGGTCTCTGCGAGCCTCAAGGACACTCTAAGAAGCCGGAGATCCCTCAACAGAGAGCCCCGACACTCCTCCAGCTGGGCCAGGGCTGCAACGATTGAAATTCAGCCATCCAAAGGCCCCCTGGAGCCATAATTGCCCCCCCCAGGATCACCGGGATCACAGAGAAGTCACCATCTTGCGCATGCGAGATGCGAAACCTATCTGTGTGGGTTTTTTTTTTTTTAATTGAAGATATGGAGATGGGAGAGAGCAAGGAGATCTTAGGACAGAGATCTGCTACTTTAAACACTCAAAGAGCCATTTGAGCCCATTTCCCACAGAAAAGGAAACACAGGGAACCACAAAATCCTTCCCGTGCCTGACTATTTCTTGAGCGGCCACAAAACTAGCATATTTAGCTGAATTAAAAGCTTCTGAAACTTCTGAAACTTGTTTTCTTGGCTTTATATATGGTTGGCTACCAGGGATTGAAAAGCTCAATAAATCACATGCTGGCAGGTATCACACATTGGCAGTTGTGATGCATATTTTGAGTGACAGGGAGCCGCAGCAGAGGAGTGAAAGAGCCACATGCGGCTCCAGAGCTGCAGGTTTCTGACCCTTGTCTTAGGAGCTGCTGTGCTTGTGGGACCCAGCTAGCTGTACTCTTGGTGTTTGTGCAATCATGTTTTAAGACTTGCAGAAGCTTAAGCAATTTATTCCATCCTTTAAAATCCCTGAAATGACCACCAAAGTTTTCTAAATTGGAAATAAAATGGTTGCTAAACAAAATGGCTTCTAAGAAAACCTCTCTCTCTCTCTCTCTCTCTCTCTCTCACACACACACACACACTTTTCAACTTTAATTTTTATTAAGAATTTTGATTACAATAGTAAATTCTAACACAAACTAAACCTAAAGAGAAGGGAAAAGAAAGAAAGACTAAAGGATGCAAGGAAAAATTTTAAAAAAGAAGCCCAGATAAATTGTCCTTCCCATGGTTGTTGACTCCAATTTTAACTGACTCATCCATACATCATCATATTTGTAATTGTGTGTGGGTGTGGGTATTGGGGAATGTGAATAGGGATTCAGTAATAAATATAAGTACTGGAAGAGGGGAATCTAAGGATAAGAAAATTGGAATGAATGAGAGAAGACTTACAGGAACATTGAAATTGTGATGTACAGGGATATGTACAGTTGGAATATGAGACGTGACTACAATCAGGATTGCTGGGACCTCTATTTCAGAGCAGTCCTAATAGCCAGACCTCAACACTCATTCATTTTATCAGGTTATTGGATCTTTATGCAATGAACTAAATTTTATCCAAGGCCACTATAAAGACCATGCAAGCTGTCTCATAGAAAAACTCTGACAGATCTGCTCAGATTTTGATTCAAACTGGAACAGAATGTTTGGAAGTTATCTGAAACAAATATGAGCCTGTGATTCCTAATCAGTATTCAAAGCTATTCAGACTGTGAATTTAGGCACCTGAATTTAGGAGTTACTGAAGCTGTGTAGGAGGTGAACTGTGATTGAGTCAATTCAGTAACATTGCAGTTTCTTTTTCTTTGGGTGAGGCACTGGTGTGCCCCGTCCTCAAGAAAACATAATTCAACCCAATCATTTTGGGCAATTTTACCTAGTTTCCAACCTTACCTTTTTCAGGGACGATTTGAGGGAAAGGATAGTTGGATAATAGTTAAGCTCAATCATGACAAGATTGAGCAATTGTGGACTTTTGGACCTCCTGTGTTAGTCCTGCCAAATAAACAAGAAGGAAACATGACTAATTTTACTTTATTGTAAGGCTAGTTAACAAAATCATACAAATTTCAGGTACAAATCTCCCAGCCACTTTTAACTGCCTGATCAATTAGAGTGGATCCTTCCCAAGTCCTTCCCAAAAATATTATGGTGTGTGTGTGTGTGTGTGTGTGTGTGTGTGTGTGTGTGTGTGATATATATATAAAATGCAGGGGTGAAATCTATTTTTTTTGGCCACTGGTTCTGTGGGCATGGCTTGGGGAAACATGGCCTGGTGGTGGTCATGTGACTGGGTGAGCGTAGCCTTTTTTTTTTTTACTTTTTAAAGCATTTTTAACTAGTAAAAAATGCTTTAAAAAGTAAAAAAAAAAGGGTTTCCAATGATCAGCACCTAACCAGCCAGACCCCCCTCGCCAAGCCAGATCCAACGCCTCCTAGCCCCAAAGATTGCAAGCCTTTCTACCTCGGCCACCCAGTCTGGGAGATGATGGGGGGGGGAGACAGAAACAAATTGCTCGGCTGCTCCCCCTTTTCATTCAGCCCAAGCTTCCTGTTGTGGATTTTCACACCTTGCTTCACACACCCGGGATTGTCGCCCTCGTCTTCTTCTTCCTCCTCCTCTCCAAGTGGAAAAATGCCAGGAGTGCAAAAAGAAGCACTTTCAGGAGGAAATGTGAGACAGAGCAGGTGAGTGTAGGTAGAGCTCGCCGTAGCCCCCAGAGTTTTTTTTTTTTTACTCCTGGGGGTGAGCGGATGACGCTCCCTATAGCACTCGCCATTTGCTCCGGGCGTTGGGAGACCTCTGCTTTTTGCAGAGCAAGGCTACGAAGACAAGCTTTCCAAGATAATTAACAGATTAATCAAAGAGGATGAGATCTGGATCTGGACCTGGACCCTAAATTGCAAGTATTAATACTGATTTCGCAAAGGATATTCAATAAAGTAAAAAAGAGCTTTTAAAATGGTGACTGCCGAAACTGGAGCAGGGAAGCTGAAAAGGGAAAGTCCTTCTGTCTCTTATTAAGCCACAAAGTAGCGGAAGAAATGCTCCTGGCTACATTAGAAGAAAAAGTTATACTTTTGTGTTTTCTCCTTCCTGGAGATTTGATTTGATACTGATCCTGTTTGGAAAGAGGTTTGGGGTTTTTTTTTCTTTTCTAAAAAGTTTGCCTGTGTGGAAATATGGCGTTTAGGCTTATAAAGCTGGACAAACAAACGGGGGGGGGGGATTCCCCCATCCACAAATTATATGAACAAGTCCTTAACTTACAGTCTCAGAAAACTGATTTTAATATAATTGAATTTCTTTTGGAGGAGATTGTAAGAAGGGATGAGATTATGAATCAGAATTTTGAGAAATTTAAGCAGGAAACTAATGAATTGGTGCAATTAAAGTTTGACATTTTGCATCGAAAGATTTTAAAAGTGGCTAATGGTCTCTCAGAATTTATGATTAGGCTGGACACAAATACTAATCTATTAGAGTCTAAAGTGGAGGAAATTAAAGACAATTTGGAAAATAAAATAGAAAAAATTGAGAATGATTTGATAAATACTCAAGACAATAGTTTAGAAGAAAAACCTGAAATGGAAGCTGATTGTAATGTAGAAAATATACAGCAACGCATTGAAAAGGAAGTTTTATTGATGCAACATAATTTTACTGAATATGCGATCAGACTGAGAGGATTACAGGAAAATAACAGAGAGGATTTAAGAAAAATATATTCTGAAGTTCTGGCTGGGATTTTAAAGGTTCAACCTGAGGAGGTACATTGTAGGATTGATAGAGTTTATAGAATAAACTCTAGGCAATTGCCTAGAGACGTGGTGATTTATTTTACAGATAAAGATATAAGGAATAATATTGTGCAGAAATCCTTTAAGTCTATTTTGCAATTTTTTGGAAGAAAGATTTGGATTTATAAAGAGCTCCTGCCTAAGATATTATTGGAAAGAAAGAAATTTGGCTTCTTGGTGGCTGAGCTTAAAAAAAGAAATATCTTATTCAGATGGAATATTCCAGTTGTTATAATATTGAGATATCAAGGAGAAAGATATCAATTAAATACTGTTGAAAAAGCGGAAGAATTTTATCAAAACATTTTAAAAATGAACTTAACATCTTTATGCACAACACAAGACATGCAGAAGGAGCTAGAAATAAAGGAAAAATATCGAGTTACAGAGGCCTTTGCAGATGAATTGCCTTTGGATTCTTCAGATACCTCAGATGGATTATTTATAAATAAGAGAGAAGTGGCATTGGATTCTAACGTGATGATTCGTCAAGTTACAGATAACCATGGAAACCAACCAATTGATATACAACTTATAGAAAAGAAATATGAGTTACAAAAACAAAACCAACAGGATCAAGTTATAAAACAGTATGAAAATCGACCAGTTGATATACAACTGGCAGGAAGGAAATCAGGATGGAGATCCAACCCACAAAAAGAAAGGAAAAAAAAAAAAGAAACAGGTCTCACAAAAATAAAAATTTCTAAACTAAGCAACAGTAAAGCCAGTTACTTTGAAAAAATACATGACTGAATATATGAAAAGATGGATGAGGCGAAGTAGTGGTTGATATCATCCTGAGAAGAGTGACAGATCTCTGCAATGCTGTAATTTTGGGATGTGAAAAGGGCCTATGAATTGTTGGATTGGAATTATCTACTTTTTTTTAATTGATTAACGTATTATATCTATGCGGAGCTATAAGGCAAGAGAGTTATGCTGGGCATGCAGAAGATCTGGATGTTACCCCATTATGAGAATGGGAATTAATAATCCTGAAGAAAGCCACTATTGCAGATATGGATTACAATTATAAAGTCACTCGGGTGGTTGTTTTCTTTTTTTATATATATGTGAAGATATTTATTATTGATGGGGGCAGATGATAACTGAAGATTTTGAATACTCTGTTGCAACTGGGATGTTATGTTACGCTAATCCAGATGATGGAGTCGGCAATCCAGTGGAAAGACATCAAAGAAGATATTATATGGATTATAAATTCAAAGTCATTGATTTTGTTTATATAAGGGAATATTTTTTTAGTAAAGATGGGCAGAAGAATAAAGATATTAAGAATTGTTGTGCATGGTAATCTTGTAGGAAAGTCGGTGGAGACAGGCTAGTGTATTGATTGTATAGATTAAAAAATGGGATGCTTAAGAGACATATATATGGGAGTGGAGGAAATGGATAGAGTAGAACAAATGTAAAACTAGAATTCATGGGGAAGGCTGCTTTGAAATGTTATATTAATATACGCAAAAGATTAAATGTTAAAGTAGGATTTATTATATAGTTTTAAAGTGGAAGGTTGTTTTGAAATGTTATATTAATATACAGATATAAGTATGGGGAAGGGGGAAAAAAGGGCAGACTATCGATAAATTGGGAGTTATAATAATATTATTGTGTTAAATCAGAAGTTATCATATAGTGTTATAATGGAATGTTATTTTGAAGTGTTTGGTAAGAGAGGGAAGTAATAATATTAATAATATTACTAGAAGTAAGGGTCAGTATTTGGAGGGGGGAGTAAGGGGATGGTAAAATATTATATAATCTGTTATGTATTAGGTTTTTATTTTGAAGAAGTCACAGGGGGATGGGGTGGTAAGGGGGGTTAGGGAGGAGGGGGGAAAAAGGGGGAAAATTTGTAATTGAAAACTTTTTCAATAAAAAAAAACAAAACAAAAAGAAGCACTTTCCATTTGTAAGGAAGCTTTTGTACCTTGTGAAGGCAAGTCTGCCTTCCTGTGCTAAAAATCTCACCAGTACTGCTGTGCGTGTGGCTTGTGTGTGTGTGTGGATGTTGGGCATAGGTTGCTGCGAAGACCAGAAGCAAATACACAGAGAGAGAGAGGTTTTAAAAGACCTTTGAATGAAGGTGGGGGTGGATTGGAGGGGTCATTTCCCTGCCCTTCCCTGCCTCCGCACTGACATTCAGTGCAGCACACACACACACAGAGGCATTAAAAGACCTTTTGAATGACTTGAGGCTCCTTCAGGTTGGCCTCCAAAGAAAAGAGGAATGAAGGTGGGGGTGGATTTAAGGGGTGAATTCCCCAACTCTGGTTCAGCCAGCTGGGGATGACATGGCAGGCACAGGCTGCTGTGAAAGACCAGGAGCAAAAAAACACACACACACTGCGTGCACAGCAGTACTGGTAAGGTTTTTAGCAAGTAGTGCATGAAGCCAGACTTGCCGTCACGAAAGCTTCCTTACAAATGGAAAAACGCCAGGAGCAAGCAGGCACTTCTTTTTGCGCTCCTGGCATTTTTCCACTTGGAGAGGAGGAAGACGAGGGCGACAATCCCGGGTATGTCTATGTGAAGCAAGGCATGAAAATCCGCAGCAGGAAGCTCGGGGTGAGTGAAAAGGGGGAGCAGCCGAGCGCTTTGTTTCTCCAGAACCGGTAGAAAAAAATGCTTAAAAATTAAAAAAAAAAAGTTCCTATTATCACGCATCACTCAGCTGATCATCGGAATTTTTAAAAAACTTTTAAGCATTTTTTTATTACCGGTTCTCTGGAAGTAAAAGCAGGAAGTAACGATGACTGGGAGGGTGAGCAGAGCCTTGGGTTGCCATTGCTACTGGCTCTCCGAACCACCGGTCATCATCGCTACCTACTCGCCCGAGCCAGTCCAAACCGGGAGCATTTTACCCCTGATATAATGTCTCTAGGTAATGTCTCACAAGTGGCAAGTGCAATCACATCTTCAGTCCATTAAATAAATTGAGACATGCATTTATTTTTCCAATATTTTAATATGCATAGTATGGATATTAAGCCAGAGTAAAGATGTGTGATTGCATTATGAATTTGATGTCAGAACCCAATTCCCTGCAAAAAGACAGTTATCCCATGTCTCCCTGTGCGTTAGCTATCAGAGTATCAGGATGTCAACATCAAAAAAAAAAAAAAAGATTCATTTGCCTTTCCTGTTCTCCAGCATCTGCACTCATGTTTTTTGTCAGCCAAAAACAAGAGGAACAACAATTACTCTTAAGGGAAAAGAAGGAGTCCAAATACATACCTTTAATGATTACAAAATGCTGAACAGCGCAACAAAACCCTTATCTCAAATCTGTTAAACTGATTATTAAAAAGCACACATCTTAACAAAAGTAGACTTGAGAAGTGTTTATAAACTAATCAGAATGGATGAAGATCACAAATAATAATAATAATAATAATAATAATAATAATAATAATAATAATAATAATAATTTTATTTCTATACCGCCCTTCTCCCGAAGGACTCAGGGCGGTGTACAGCCTATTTAAAAACAGAATAGACATCGAATTAAAATAATTAAAAAATATTAAATAATTGGCTTAATTTAAAACCCCAAAAATTTAAAACATCCAATTAAAAATTATGTTGCTAACCCAGCCTGGCAGAACAATAGGGTCTTGAGTGCGCAGCGAAATACCCGGAGGTCAGAAATCTTACGAATTTCTGGGGGCAGTTCATTCCACAGGGCTGGGGCTCCCACAGAGAAGGCCCTCCCCCTGGGTGTCGCCAGCCGACATGACTTGGCCGATGAGGAGACCCTCTCTGTGGGAGCGGACTGGCCTGTGGGAGGCTATTGGTGGCAGAAGACGGTCTCGAAGGTACCCGGGTCCTATGCCATGGAGTGCTTTAAAGGTGGTGACCAA
Organism: Arizona elegans; assembly: GCA_022577455.1. NCBI lineage: Eukaryota > Metazoa > Chordata > Lepidosauria > Squamata > Colubridae > Arizona > Arizona elegans. Next base: position 29,949,774 of record JAKOOJ010000009.1, on the reverse strand, counting down.
CACCTTGAATCGCACCCGGAAGACCACTGGGAGCCAGTGCAGCTCGCGCAGGAGGGGTGTCACGTGGGCGCAACGGGTTGCACCCATAACCACCCGTGCGGCCGCATTCTGGACCAGTTGGAGCCTCCGAGTGCTCTTCAAGGGGAGCCCCATGTAGAGAGCATTGCAATAGTCCAACCAGGAGGTGACAAGGGCATGAGTGACTGTGCGCAGGGCGTCCCGATCCAGAAAGGGCTGCAACTGGTGAATCAGGCGGACCTGATAAAAGGCCCCCCTGGCCATGGCCGTCATATGTTCTTCTAAAGACAGCCGTGCGTCCAGGAGGACACCCAGATTGCGAGCCCTCTCTGTGGGGGGCAAAGATTCACCCCCAATAGTCAGCGATGGCACCTGCTGACTATATCGGGACGCCGGGAGCCACAGCCACTCGGTCTTGGAAGGGTTGAGTCTGAGCCTGTTCTGGCACGGGTCCAGATAGATAGCTTCATCCAGGTGTCGGGGAAGCTGTCGTGCCACCACGCTCTCAACAACCTTCGCCACAAAACGAAGGTTGGAGACCGGACGATAGTTGGCTAATTCAGCTGGGTCCAGGGAAGGCTTCTTGAGGAGGGGCCTCACTACCGCCTCTTTCAAGGCGGCAGGAAAGGCACCCTCGCTCAGAGAAGCAGTTATAATCCCCTGGAGCCAGCCTCGTGTAACCTCCCGGGAGGCCAGTACCAACCAGGAGGGACACGGGTCCAATAAACATGTGGCGGCACTAATCTTACCCAGAACCCTGTCCACATCCTCGGGAGCCACAGGATCAAACTCCTCCCAGATAACATTCTCAAGACCTGCCCTCGTCTCCTCCCGTGGACTCATCCAATCGGAGTCCAAGCCATCCCGAATCCGAGCGACTTTATCATGCAGGAATTGCACAAAATCCTCAGCACGACCCTGCAAGGGATCTTCCCGCACTCCCCCCCGAAGAAGGGAGTGGGTCACCCTAAACAGAGCGGCTGGGCGGTTCTCTGCAGATGCGATAAGAGCGGAAAAATGGTTAGATTTTGCCGCTTTTATTGCCACTAGGTAGGTCTTGATATAAGACCTCACCTGTGTCCGGTCGGAATCGGATTGACTAGTCCTCCAAATGCTCTCTAGGCGTCTTTTCCGACGCTTCATCTCTCTCAGCTCCTCAGAGAACCAAGGAGCCAATTGAGATCGGCATCGGGTCAGAGGCCGCAAAGGCACGATGCGGTCCAAAGCTCCAGCGGCCGCCCTTTCCCAGGCGGCCACCAGCTCTTCAGTCGAGTCGTGTGTCAGAGTCTCAGGAAACGGCCCAAGCTCCGTCAGGAACCTTTCGGGGTCCATCAGGCGCCATCTGGTCGGTTCCGTCTCCCTGCGGTGGGGGAAAGTGGTAGGAAAGTCCAGGTGAAGGAGTGAATGATCTGTCCATGACAAGGGTTTAATGTCTAGATCCCCTCTACCAAGATCATTCAACCACTGACCAGAGATAAAAATCAAGTCCAGAGTGTGTCCCCCTATGTGAGTGGGGCCTTGAACTACCTGGGTCAGGTCCATGGCCGTCATGGAAGCCATGAACTCCCAAGCCACCTCTGACGTCTCACCCACAGATGGAAGGTTGAAATCCCCCATGACAATAAGTCTGGGGGTATCAACTGCCACCTCGGCAATGACGTCGAGTAGCTCGGGTAGGGTCGCTGCCACGTGGCAGGGAGCCAGGTACGTGGCCAGCAAACCCATCTGCACCCCACGGCCACCCTTCACACAAAGGGACTCACATCCGGCTATCTGAGGAACAGTGGTCTCCCTTGGACAAGGACTTTCCCTAATAATCACCGCCACTCCCCCACCCCTCCCCTGGGCCCTTGGCTGATAAAATGCATGGAAACCTGGCGGGCACATTTCGACGAGGGGGACCCCCCCCTCTTGGCCCAACCAGGTCTCCGTAATACCTGCCAGGTCCGCACCCCCCTCCGAAATAAGATCACAAATGAGGGGGGCTTTATTAACCACCGACCTGGCATTACATAACATCAGCCGCAGACCCTGGGCCTGAAACTCTGCGCAACCCAGGACACGAGTTGCGCTTTGGGGGCCGGAGTGTGCAATCGCTCGGAGACAGCGCATGCGCACCCCCGACACTTGATGTGACCCCCTGCGTCTGCCATACCTTCCCCTCCCACTTATCACATTGATGGAATTGCCCTTTTTTTCGCCACCCGGAGCCCCGGTTAGGTTACCCTTCTCGTCTCCTCCGCTGCGCCCAACCAACCCACCACCCCGCACAGTAGCTATATGGACCCCCCCGGTCCATCTCTACAATCCCCTCCCCCCTTCCCGGGTCCCCTTAAAAACCCCTCCCCCCTCCCAGACCCTTTTAAAATATAAAATGAAAATTTGACTAAGAAACCCCACAACCTCCTCCTCGCTGCATGCCATCTCTCAGGGTTCCAAGACCCTTCATCGAGGTAGGCCCTCGATAGCGTAGAGGGCCAAATCTGCGAGAGGGGGGAATCTCGCAGACCAAGAAGTTCAGTCCTAGAATACATCTGGGGGACTGTAATGATGATAAATAGGCTGACATAGTCCGGGGGCTTCAAAAGAGGAAACTTCATCGGCTGATGACAAAGTCCAGGGAGAGGCGTAACAAGCGATGGAACAAAAGCCCTCCCCATTGCCCTTTCACTGCAAATCAAGGACCACATGAGCCGCTCTCTCACACCGGTCATGTTGGGAGAACTAAAACCCCAGTCCTGTTGCCAGCAGGCAAGATCCATCAGTCTGGTACATCATCCCTGGTATCTCCTGGAGGGGGGGCAGAGCGGAACATCCAAAGGCAGGATAGACAGTTCCATGTCAAAGACATGTCCAGATGGAACAAATGACAAAGACCGGCTTTTCACACCCCCACCAACCGCATCCCCAAAGTACAACCTGGAGAGGGGCGGTGGGAGGAGACTTAGGGAAACCCCCATCTGCCATGTTGACCCACTGTCTGGCAGCCCCAACTCCTCCGACCACCAGAGGGCCATACACAGCATTGATGGTATGGCACGGTCCAAGGGCGAGAAGAAAGCCAGGGGCACTCGGGGCGGAGTCTAGCGGGAATCTAGCGAGTCCAACGGCCTCTGCAGCGATGCAAAGATGAAATAGCCACCGTAGCAACCTCGGCCGCCTCAGGGGGCACCCAGAAACACTGCAAAAGCCTGGGGCAACCCCCCCATTCGTCCCCCGAGGCCACGGCCTCCTCGGCGCATCCCAAGCGCTGGCTCTCTCAGCGTTCTCCCGGCCGCCCAATTGCGCCGACTGCAGCTGCAGTCTCTCAGCTGATTATCTCAAATTCCACGCTGTTGCTGTTTCCCTCCGATGCTGGTAGTGCTGGTGGCGCTCCCCGACATCCTCACTAAGCCCGAAAATCATCGGGTCCGAGCCCCTAGATGTTCCGACAGCCAGGCGGGCCCTCAAACAGACGCCAGGACCCCCAAATCCCCTCCAGGGAAGCCAAAAGCCTCCCCTCAAGGTAAGCTCACCGGCGTTTCGCAGCCATCTTGGGGCATGCGCAGAAGGAATATGTAACATCCTTTGACATAAGGTACAGGAAACTCTCTCTTTGCATGTAGTCCTGGCATGTCAGAAATATATTGCAATATATATATATATATATATATATATATATATATATATATATATATATATATATATATATATATATATGACTTTGCTAAACTAGAAAAAATGTACATTTGATCTGACTCAACTTGACTATTTGGGTTCAGAATATTTATAGACTAAACACTGTTTAAATTTATGAACCGGCCAAATACTCTGTTCAAAGAAACTACATTGTATGTTTGTATGTGTGTTTCTAATTATTGTTATTTATTCATATTTGTTCTTTTATTTTTTAAAGTTTAACAATTCATTCTTTATCTTAATATCTTTATATTTGTTTGGGGTTGGCTTTCTTCCCTTTCATCTTTTTTATTGTACAGCAATCTTTCTCCTCAAACCTACCACCTCTCTCTTTTCTTTCCTTCTTACTTTCTCTTCCTCCCCCTCTTCTTCTCCTCCCTACTTCCTCTTCCTTTCTCCTTCTCCTCCTCTCTTCCTCTCTCTCTTACCCTCCCTCCTACTCTAATTTCCCTTCCCTTCCTTCATCCCTCTCTATTGCTGTATTCTTTTATGCATATGGACTACTCAGAGGGCTGAAAAAGTTATTTCTGACTGGTCCTCGCACTTTTGACCAGTCTTCGAACTTATGACTGTCCTCACATTTTACGTTTTTGCCCTATCTTGTCACCATGGTGAAGAGAAGCAGTTGTGAAATGAGTGACACATTGTTAAGAATGCTACAATGGGCATAAATGATGACCAGTCATAAGTGCGAAGACTGGTCAAAAGTCCGAGGACCTGTCAGAAATGACTTTTTTCAGCCCTCTGGGTAGTCCTTTTGTGCATATGGACTACTCAGAGGACTGAAAAAGTTATTTCTGACTGGTCCTCGCACTTTTGACTGTCCTCACATTTTACGTTTTTGCCCTATCTTGTCACCATGGTGAAGAGAAGCAGTTGTGAAATGAGTGACATGGTTGTTAAGAATGCTGCACGGGCATAAATGTGAGGATGGTCATAAGTGTGAGGACCAGTCAAAAGTGCGAGGACCTGTCAGAAATGACTTTTTTCAGCCCTCTGAGTAGTCCCTATACACATAGCCGTGGCCGGTCACATGACCAGCTAGCCACACCCAGTCACATGACCTCCAAGCCACAAAATAAGCCACGCCCACAGAACCGGTAGTAACAAAATTTAGAACCCACCCCTTGTTGGGGGTCACCACAACATGAGGAACTGTATTAAAGGGTCGCGGCATTAGGAAGGTTGAGAACCACTGTTCTAGAGCTTGGATAAGCAACTTTAGTTTCCTCACTGTGTCTGTATCTACCTATGAAATTAGCAGTTGTCCTAGAGTCTACAAGACCAGAAAGTTCCACCTTCTGCCTCAAATCTAAATTAACAATAATCACAATAATGGACACTTGCTTTTTGTCAGCCGATCTCTCCTCAGATATGGATGACCCCCATTTGGAGCTCTTGGGAGGAGGACTTGTGAAATTTCCCTGGAAACACTATTTGTAAATGAGCTGAACTAGCTTCTTGTTCTGTCAATTTACAAGTACTGCATACTATTGTTGTGACTGTCACTGGTGCTTTTAGCATGATTTGGCTATGTGCCCCAGGGCCCCAGAGCACAGCTTTTACAATTAGTTAGGGTGACTCCTTGTTAAGTTTCTACCTCTGTCTCTTAAACTCCCTGGGCATTCACCTGTCTTGTCTGACAAGCTTGGCAGCACCTCTTCTCCTCATCTCACTCCATCATACCTCTAGCCCCTGGTTCTTGCCACTTTCCAAGTTCTAGAAGAGTAACATTTTATCCTTCAATAGGTAAAGGTAAAGGTTCCCCTCGCACATGTGTTGTTCCCGACTCTAGGGGGCGGTGCTCATCTCCGTTTCAAAGCTGAAGAGCCAGCACTGTCTGAAGATGTCTCCATGGTCATGTGGCCAGCATGACTAAATGCCAAAGACTCACAGAATGCTGTGGTGGTCCCTATTTTTTCTACTTGCATTTTTTATGCGCTTTCAAACTGCTAGGTTGGCAGAAGCTGGGAAAAGTAACAGGAGCTCACCCCATTACGCAGCACTAAGGATTTGAACCACTGAACTGCCGACCTTTCGATCGACAAGCTCAGCGTCTTAGCCACTGAGCCACTGCATCCTTTTTACCATTCAATACAAGTACAAAATAAGGAGTTTGCCTTAGACTTAAACCTCCTATATCTACTACACAGCAGGTGGGAGTTGTAGGAAGAATGCCTTTTCACAGATTGATATAGTACCAATTCCTGAATCAGAAGGCCTTTCAGATGAATATTCATGTCACAAATCAACTACAGAGATCTATATCGCTCCCAGGCTGATGATATTCAGAAAGTCATTTAAAGATCATTGTTTCAGACCTTGAGGCATGGGGGAATATTTTGTTTGTATGTTTTTGTTTCTGAAACAATTGATCCATAACTTTATTATATTGTTTCTTTCATTTAAAGTATAATCTGGAATTATTTATAGTCAGGTGACCTCTAAATTGTATGTATGAATGTATAAATACATAAATAAATACATGGGAATAAGATTTGATTTAAATCTCTGAGAAAATTTCTACTGACACAAACCAAGTCAGAGTTCTGCCATGAGTGTTAAATACTTTCAGTGAGAGTCATAAGAGACACTAGAGATAAGATTATAACAGCAGAGTCCACACAGATAATCCCTGCAAACATTGCAGTTCATCATATCTACAGTTCATTATTATGGTCATATAACCTTTCGAGCAGCTATTATTCTCCCAATGTTTATACAGAATGTATTACAAAAAATGCTACTGACATAAGAATCAAACATAATATCAAAGCTGCTGCAGAACGGAAAAGTTATTGTTATAGTTATTAAGGAAAAAATTCAGAAATAGGCCAAACATATATCATTTCCTTCAGCTACCATCGGTTTGCCTGACAATAATAAAAAGATATAACAGCTTCACAGTCATAAATAAAAGCACATTAGGAATAAAAGCAGTGAAATTAAAAGATATTTGTTGAGATGAAATTAAACTTTCTTCAGGAGATAATTGTAGTTCAGCTGTGCATATCCCTGAATATTAGTCCCTTTATTGGAGATGTTGTTTCAAATGTCTATTTGTTTTAACTTAAGTAGTTAAAATATTTTAATTAAAACAAATGCAAAATGTGCGGCAGAAGAGCTGGAACGATAAACCTGTACAGCTTTATTCTGTAATAAGGAAGAAAAGTAATGGAAAAAATAAAGCAAAAGGAAAGAACAAAAACATATATTTATATCTGTTGTTCATTTCCATGTATTTTAAAAATGTGTTTGTGTATATATACATACACACACATACACACACACACAGACACACACACACACACATACATATGAGAGAGAGGGAAATTTAAAATTTATTCTAAAATCCCTCCTCATCAATATTATAGTACATAAACTTTCCAAAATTACTAGGGCTTTTATAACTCTTTCTGGATAAAGTAAAAAGATTTCTCAATGATCTGGAAAAGCAGAAATTCTACCATTGTCCTTTACTAGTGAATTGCAAGAGTTTATTGTTTCTCCCCCTCCCCTAACAAATAAATTAATTTTCTCTTTTTTGAAACAAAAATGAAGATTGTATTCCTATAGTGGTTGTGTCCTCTGAAATTGTTTCAAAAATCCCACTAAAGATTAGCACTCCCTTTTCTATTAATAACAAATTTACCAAGTAGCTTATAAGCAGTGCTCAAAGCTTTTACTACCCTGTTTCCCCAAAATAAGACATCCCCTGATAATAAGCCCAATCGAGCTTTTGAGCACATGGCAATAAGGCCAAGCACTATTTCAGGATTCAAAAAAATATAAGACAGGGTCTTATTTTTGGGGAAAAACGGTACCTTGCATGGGCTACTGCTATTCTGTACTACTCCAGATCATAGAATGATCTTCTGCAAATATGCAGATATTTTTAAAGCAGCTAAGGAATAGTAACTACTGCATAGCTTATTTTAGTGAATTTAAGTCAAAAGTGGGTCTGTTTAATCCACTTATCCAAGTGCCTCTAGCAAGTTGATAAAAAGATGACTACAGACTTCTGAAAATAAAGTTACACAGCCAGATAAGTTGAATCCACATTGGCCGTCACACTTTCCTTCCAGTGTCTACAGGCAAGCAATTGACAGAACAACAAATACTATTTTAAATCACAGTGGCATAATTTAAATCAGCCAAAGGAGTTCAGCAGATGTAATATATGCTACTTATGGTCTGATTTACCCTGTAAATCTCATCAGTGAGCTTCTTTGTTCCACAACACATCAGCATGCTTTCCCTGTCTGGGAAATTCTGCTTGATGAAATAAAGACTTGTGGCTTCTAGTGCATAAGATGGATCAAGTAAATCATTAATCAAATAGATATGAAAATTAGAAATAATGACATGAGGTGTTAAAATAATGCAACTCATATGAAACAGGAACTGGATCTCTCAGGAAATTAAAATAGTTTAACAAAAAGGCCATATTTAACTGACTGCATGATAGAATTAAGGATTGAAAACTAACCTATTAATCATGCAAGAGATTGCAATTAAATCAGAGTTGCTAATTCAGTAGTTAGATAATTTTAAAATTAAAATATTAACTATTTGTGTGAAACTTTTGGTGCTTTTGAAATAAGAAACAATGTTGAAATGTATACATGCATTTCACTTTATTCATATTGTGGGTACAGCAGGGTTATGGTGACCACAGAATAAGACATTTAAGACAGAATTAAAAGCATGAGATAAGACCTACATGAACAAATTGAATCAAGTTTAATGAGAGTTTGATATTGGTTTATGCATTATAAATGGGGTATCATAATGTTTGTTCCACACTCTCCAGCATTTATTCTGTGATGAAAAAGCAGATGACAAATTGGTATTTGAGAGAAGTCACAAAATATCATGGTAGAACAAAGACCTGACATATCCACTTTTTTGCTCTGCCATAGGATTATAGTAAGTTATTGCTTATGGCTTCAGGCACAATTCCCTGAAGCCCATAGTCATAACTCCTATGACTGGAAACAAAGCAAAACACTGTGACTATGGCAATTGCATCTGTCTAGATTCACATGAATAAAGAAGAAACAGTAGAAGTAGCAGTACAGAAGAGAAAGAACAGAAAAGCTTTAGTAGTGATGAAAAAATATAGGAAGAAAGAGTTTTGTTATGTGAGAAGATAGGCACATAGATAAGTATACAAAATATTGCTATATAGAGAATTTTATATTACTGTAAATGTATTGCCTAGAGAAATCTGTTTCTTTTCCCACTTTAAGAAAATAAGCCACTAAGATAATTACGAGATTCTTTTTATCAGTATTTGGACCATCAATAATTTCATTAGCTAAGAGAAATATAAAGTGACTTTGGATTAACTAGTTTGTAGAATACAGACTTTTCAGAGCTTAATGGCTCAGCAATTAAGATATTGGGTCTGTCAACAGGAAAACTGACAGCTGGTTTCAAGACCCAAGCACTGCATGACAGGGCAAGCTTCTTTACTAGCCCAGCACCTGACAATCTAGCAGTTCAAAAGATGTAAATGTGAGTAGCTAAATAGGTACCACTTCGGCAGGACGGTTACTGCATTCTGTATTTTCATGCTGGCTACATGAAGACAGAAACATGTCTCAGACAAAACAGGCTGCCCCCTTGAGATGATTACAACTGGATAGAGAAAAACTGTTAATGCTTTAATCCTTAGAGCACACTTTAAATGGCTACTGTTAATATAGTTATTGATGCGGAAAAGAAGAATAGCAGCACATGTGATTGCAGTTGCTTTGAGCGATAATTCTCTTTTAGCACACTGTCATCTATATAGTACCAAAATTCTCATACTGTTCGATATTTTGTAACCTTCAACTGGGTGAAATGCTGCAACATAGGGCAAAACTTTGCCAACAAGTGTACCTCAAATGGGCTAATTTATGGAATGCCAGAACTCATTCCTCTGAGGGAATGCAATTTGGACAAAATGTTGCTGCTTTAGCACCTCTGCACTTCTGCTGTTCAGTGCTGCTGCATACTTCCACAGACAGTCTCGGTCTTTTTTTTTTTTTTAACATTCCCTGTTCTCTACAAGTTAATAGAAAACTCAGAAGGAACTGATATGATTGTTGATGTTCCTATGTGCCTTTCTTCCTTCCCATTATCAAAGTCTTTGCTAGTAGGATGTTTGCGGGGAAAAAGTTAATGGAGAAATAGTTCAATCTCTCTGCACTTGCCTTATATCAGTCACTTGTGCATAGCTTTGCATTCTCATCCAGTCATCAGCAGCCACTTGTCCATGGCAAATGCCAATGCCAATGCAAAGTCAAGGGCAAGGGCTAGGCTGGTGAGGCAAGGCAAGGCAAGGCGAGGCGAAGCAAGGTAATGGGAGAGAGGGAGCTACTTATATGCCTACTGGGAAGGGAGGCAAAGGGATTTCTGATGCTCAGTGCCAATTTCCCACAGGAAAACTCAGTAGGGAACTTGACAGGAAGTTGTTCCAACTCCCACTGACTTTTTGCCCACCTGTGATCAGTTTCTTTCTTTCTTTCTTTCTTTCTTTCTTTCTTTCTTTCTTTCTTTCTTTCTTTCTTTCTCTCTCTCTCTCTCTCTCTCTCTCTCTCTCTCTCTCTCTCTCTCTCTCTCTCTTCCTTCCTTCCTTCCTTTCTTTCTTTGTCATATTTCTATGCCGCCCACTCTCCGAGGACTCTGGGCGGCTTACACCAAAAACAGTATACTAAATAGCATATTGCCCCCAACAATCTGGGTCCTCATTTTACCCACCTCGGAAGGATGGAAGCTTAGTCAATCTTTTTTTTTATTGAAAAAGTTTTTCAAATACAGATTTTTCCCCCTTAAATTTCTTAAATAACTGGCATTAATCTGTTGGCTAAAAAAGAATTGTTTAATTTAAAATTTTTTAGTTTTGTAGAACTGCTTCTTCTTTTCTTAACTTGTTGTGGTTTAGATCTCCACCCTGGTTGCCTTTCTAGGACTTGTATATCAGCTGATTGAATTATATGCTGGTCTTTAACTTGGTAAGACATCAAATCGAGATCCAAAGCCGCCTCTCTTATATTTATAGGTGATCCAGCTATAGCCTCTAAAGGAGAATCCAAAAGTGGCTCATCCAAAAAGCCCTCTATAACTTGTTGTTTTTCCATTACCTCCATCTCCATCTGCTTAGCCTGAGTTTCAATCTCTTGTTCATTTTGCTTTTCTTTATCCCCCTCCTGTATTCCTGACACTGATAACATACATGGAGATGTTGGGCCCATTTTAAAAACCTTGTAGTAAAATTCTTCCGCTTTTTCAACAGTGTTTAATTGATATCTTTCTCCTTGATATCTCAATATTATACCAACTGGAGCATCCCACCTAAATGGGATGTTTTGTTTCTTTAGCTCAGTCACCAAAAATCCAAAGTCCTTTCTATCTTTTAACATCTTGGACGGTAGCTCTTTATATATCCAGATCTTCATTCCATTCATTTCTAGAGTGGAGTTAAAAGACTTTTGCACAATATCATTTCTTATTCCTTTATCAGTAAAATAAATCACCACATCTCTAGGCAATTGTCTTTGCTTTGCCACCCAAGAATTTACTCCGTAGACCTTATCAATCTTACAGAATACCTCTTCAAAACTAACCTTTAAAATCACAGCCAGAACTTCAGCAGACATCTTTCTCAAGTCCTCCCTGTTATTTTCTTGTATTCCCCTCATTCTGATTGCAAATTCCATGGATCTGAATTGCATCATTGTAACTTCATTTTCAATCCTTTGCTTTATATTATCTACATTATAAGTCTTGTGATCAGCTTCCTTCATTTTAGACTCTATTTCTGAGCTATTTTCTTGAATCCTTGTCAAGTCATTTTCAATTCTTTGTATTTTATTATCCAGATTGTGAATCTTATAATCAGCTTCCTTCATTTTAGACTCTATTTCTAAATTGATATCTTTATCCATCTTTATAATTACTTCTGAAAAGCTTTTCAAAGCTGTTACAATATAGCGCTTCAGGTTATCATACTTTTGTTGAACCAAATCTTTAATTTCCTGTCTAAATTTTTCAAGATTCTGGTTCATAATCTCATCATATCTTGCCAACTCCTCCACAACAAATTCCTTTAAGTCTTTAAAACCATTCTTCTGCATCTGCAAGCTCAAAAATTGTTCTTGTGATTTATAAATGGGGGAGCCACCCCCCCCAGCTTGGTGGTCTGGCTTTGTCAGTTTTAATGCCATCCTGCCACACAAAGAGACTCTTTTTAAAGAAAAAGTCTTCTCTCCATACAATATCAATATCAAGCCTCTAAGAAGGAAGAAGCATGAAACAGAAATTTTTCTCTTCTCTTCCAGCCAGCACTATTGCTTCAAATACTTTGTAGCATATTAAACCATTCAAACAGAAAAACTTTCGCTTTCAGCTTTCTTCTCAAGCCTCAGCCAGCCGCCATTTTAAACTTTTTTTTCCCCTTTCACTCTTTCTTCATTCTTAAAATCAATCATAGGGTTGTTACAAATACTTGCAATTTAGAGTCCCAAATCTGGATTTCATCCTGCTTATTCAAGCAATCTGTTAGTTTTCGCTGATTAGGTTGGTCACATCGTCTAGCTCTGCAAAGCGCAGAGTTTCCCCGAAGCCCGGAGCAGCGGCGAGCTGGATAGGGAGCCTCATCCTGCTTCCTCCCCAAGAGTAAAAAAAAAACTCTGGGGACTTCGCAGAGGGCTCTACCTGTTCTCGCCGGCTCTCTTCACATTTCCTTAAAGAAACTGAGTTTTTCGAGCCGCCTCTCAGCTGTAAAGGCGGCTCTTTACAGGCGGCGGGGCTGGCGGTCCCAAAAGACCGTCTGGCGATGACGGAAGCCAAACCGGAAGCCGAAGCTTAGTCAATCTTGAGCCAGTGAGATTTGATCCACTGATCTGCTGAACTAGCAGTCAGCTGAAGTAGCTTCAGTACTGCACTCTAACCACTGTGCTACCTCTAGTTATAAATATTTATGAAACAATGAGCAAATGGGTGAAAGGTTATCTAATCTATATTATATAGCTTAATTTAGATCATCCATGATCAGTTTGATGCCTGCCCAATGTACCAGGACCTTGACTTCTAGAGTGAAGTGATGGTAGTGACTTTGGTAGGATTATACCTGAGTGGCCTTTTACTGTGTGCTAAGTGTTGCTGGAGGTGTTCCTCTGTTTATCTTTGAAAGATAAATCAACAAAATAAATGTCTAAACTGTGGCTGTGAGGATGGCAAAATAGTAATTTTCTGCTTTTATCTTGCATGCAAATGGCTGACAAATAGCTCTTTTTAGTAACCCAGATTCTTTTATAGAAATAATTTCACAAAGAATACCTGAAGTGTTACCATGAATAATACTCCAGTTGTCTAATGGATAAAATTCTTCATTTTGTTTGGAGTTGGATTCTGGATGGACAGGTCTTATGTAACTGGCTGAAATGGGATCTTCTACTATTCCATTTCCAGGGATTTTCTAACATAATTTCCTGATGAAATTTTGCTTTTCAAAGCAGAACTTATGTGTAATTTGGGGGTGATCCTAAACCTCTTGGTTCTTGCTTAATGAGAAAGCTTTGGATAGGAGAGCTTTTTTACTTTCTGTGCCAATTACAGCTTTTCCTTATCTCTCCCAATTAATCACATTTATCTCAAAATGTTAACTCACTTATGTTCATTTATTTTGGGGTGATTATACTTTTTCTTTTGGCTAAATTTCATTTCCCATAACAATAACCTTATAATGTGATTTAATCTAGAAGTTTCTTGAACCTAGATAATAGTTTCCATATTATTGGTGCTTAGATGGAGTCACTGTGTTTTCACATGCAGTGAGACATATCTAAAAACAATTAAACCTCAGTTCCCTGAATGATAATCCACCTATAAAGAGCACATCTATTTTATTATTATTGGATTTAAATTTATTCTCATTCAAACACATGTTTATGATTACAAGTTTACCCAAATTATATATAAAATTGAGTTCATTTAATACATTTCTTAATGTTAGTTTACATTAAAATTCTGATAAAATAGGTTTCATCAGAAATTTTTAAAAAACTAAGGTGCATAGGTAAAGGTTCCCTTTCCACATATGTGCTAGTCGTTCCTGACTCTAGGGGGCAATACTCATCTCCATTTCAAAGCCAAAGAGCCAGCACTGTCCAAAGACATCTCTGTGGTCATGTGGCCAGACTAAATACCAAAGGCGCACGGAATTCTGTTACTTTCCCACCAAAGGTGGTCCCTATTTTTCTACTTGCATTTTTTATGTGTTTCCAACTGCTAGGTCAGCAGAAGCTGGGACAGATAATGGGAGCTCACCCCGTTACATGGCACTAGGGATTCTAACCACTGAACTGCCAACCTTTTGATTGACAAGCTCAGTATTCCAACAGGAAAAGATCTTTTGCTGTATGTATGTATGTATGTATGTATGTATGTATGTATGTATGTATGTATCATATATAAAGAATCACTCATGTCACAGCCACCCATATCAGCTAGGATTAAAACCATAAAAAATAGGGACTTTAAACTTACTGTGGTCATTGTAATCAACAGAATTGAAAGATACTGACTAGTCCAGGCAAATAATACTTTTATTCCTCTTGTCCTTTCTCAACATAAGTCATCATTCCAGGACACTGAAAAATTGGATAAGCTATGTCAAAACAAGGCTTAATTTAATTTAATTTAATTTAATTTAATTTAATTTAATTATTTAATTTAATTTTTAAATTTATATATCCCCCTTCTCCCGAAGGGACTCAGGGCAGTGAACAGCCATAGATAAAAAACATAGAATACAAAATTTAAAAACAATTTAAAAATATATTAAGCAATTTGGCCCAACAGTTAAAATCCCCCATTTAAAATTCAAATTAAAATTACACCATTGGAGAGTTAGACCAGCCCAGCTTGATGAAATAAAAAAGTTTTGAGGGCCCGACAGAAAGTACGTAGATCCAGAATCGTCCGTATCACCAGGGAGAGCTCGTTCCAGAGGGCAGGTGCTCCCACAGAGAAAGCTCTCCCCCTGGGGGCCGCCAATCAACATTGTTTGGCTGACGGCACCCAGAGGAACCCCTCTCTGTGGGAGCGTACTGGCCGGTGGGAGGCTCTCGGTGGCAGAAGGCAGTCTTGTAAGTATCCAGGTCCTAAGTCATGGAGCATTCTAAAGGTGGTCACCAACACCTTGAATCACTCCCAGAGGACCACCAGGAGCCAGTGCAGCTCATACAGGAGAGGTGTTACATGGTGTTAAAAACATGGTACATAATGCAACAATCAACAACAAAAACAGAAATAAAATAAACATGCATAGCAGCTACTGAAGATTGGAACTGAAGCATTATTGATTTAAAAATTAATTAATAATGAGACATTCTATATCTTAAGCTTATATTATGTTCAGTAGCTTTAGTGTTGAACTAGAAAAAAAGGAAGTGACAAACAGGTTTTCCATCATACAAAACAAAACAAAATAGGAATGTAAATTAATAAGAGTCACATTTATTTAAATGTAACTTTACTTTTTATGGGCTTACTGACAGCATTTGTAATTTGGAAAATTATTATTGCTTACAATAAAAATAGGATCTAATGATCAGGGGTGGGTTCCAAACTTTTTTACTACTGGTCCTGTGGGCGTGGCTTATTTGGTGGATATGGCTTGGTGGTCATGTGACTTAGTGGGCGTGGCCAACTCAAAGTCACTCATGGCAAGGTGGGGCGGCACCTTGCTGTGAGTGACATAAAGTTGGCCATGCCCACTCAGTCACATGACCGATGCTGCAGAGACAGAGCAATTTCCTATGTACCTTCCCCTGACCCTTGGGCTGACAAAATAAAAGCCTGCCTGCCTAGCAGCCCAAACTGGAAAATGAGGTGGGGGAAAATGAGGTGGGGGAGACACTTCATATCTAGAAAAACAGCCTTTCTTTTAATCGCCTCATCAAACCACAAACTCCTCCGATCAGGGCTTCAGTCTCTGAGTAATGGGTTGGACGAAGAGTGGGGAAGTGACTAAAGGGGGAGAGAGGGACAAAGCCCCCTTAACCTGGATGCACGTAAAAAAATGGTGGAATTTTGACAAACTTCTCCCCCAAGATCAAGAAGAGATTCATTTCCTTCTTGCCCTCCCCCCCAACATTTCCAAGAGCTTCCAACTTTGCAGCAGCTGCTGCTCCTCACCTCTCCTGTCCCGGAAGTAGAACCAGGCACCGTTTCCTCCCCCAAGTCATTGTTGGATCATCAGAGATCTAAGGAAAAGTCTTCCAGCTCTTCACAATCAACTTTAAGAGAGGCGAGAAGCCAATGCAAAAGAAGCGGCAGCAGAACTGACAGGGGTTTGTGTGTGTGTGTGTGTGTGTGTGTGTGTGTGTATTTGTCCTTCTGCAGTCCTCTCCCGGGGGACAGCCAGGGCTTCACTTTCCTTCAGAAGGGCTGCCTCCAAGTCCTTGCGAAGGGATAAACACACACACACACACACACACACACACACACACACACACACTTCCCTGTCATCTCCACTGCTGCTTCTTTTGCATTGGCTTCTCACCTTTCTTAAAGTTGATCGTGAAGAGCTGGAAGATGTTTCCTTAGATCTCTGACGTTGTACAATGACTTGGGGGAGATCTAAGCAAATGTCTTCCAGCTCTTCACAATCAACTTTAAGAGAGGCAAGAAGCCAACACAAAAGAAGTGGCAGTGGAGGCAATAGGGCAGGGCATGTGTGTGTGTGACAGAGAGAGAGAGAGAGAGAGAGAGAGAGACATCCAGCCACCCTCCCCCAGCACTACTGCTGCTCCTGCCCCTCTCACCTCCAGCTCAGCGGCTCTGTCTCCCTGAAGGGGCACCCGCCCACTCAGTGGCTGGGCTGGAAGGCAGGCAAGTATGGTAGGGCCATGGGGAAGGGAGCTGCTTGCCTGCCTTCCTGGTGGTCCCTGTGGCCAGGCCCTCATGCTTACCTTCCTCCCCCACCACCGCTTCTTTTTTTGGCTGCTTACCTTCCACGGCGGCTGGTCCAGAGTCGGGAAGGCAAGCTAAACTGAGTTTTTGACAGCCCCCAGCCAGCCGCTGCTGCCGAAAAGGCTTTTTTGCCAGCCACTTTCTCCGCAGGCTGCCAAAAAGCATCTGCTGTTGTCGCCATGTTCTTTGCGCATGCACATTCCATTGGACTTGCAATGCAATAGGATGCGCATGTGCAAAGAACATGGCAGTGATGAACATGGCGGCCAGGGAACCGGTTCGGGGGCATGGCCAGCCAGAACTACTACTGGTTCTCCGAACGATGAGAGATTTTTACTAACGGTTCTCGAGAACCGGTGCGAACCGGGAGCAACCCACCACTGCTAATGATATTGATACCAATAACCTGTGCAGGAATTAGAGATTATTGAACAAGGTCCAGTTTTTAGAACAAGCTTCTATACATAAAAATGTAGAACTTCCAAACTTTATTTTTATTGAATCAATTTCATCTAAAATTTGACACATAGTCATCAATGAGAACAGAGGGTGTGGGTTACGATAACCCACTGTTAGGGTTTATGGATAGCCCACAATTGGGGGTTATTGGATAATATACTATTGGGGGTTATATTGGGGGTATATGATAACAATTCAAGTTTAAAATACTGTATCTAATGATAAAATGAAATATAAGAAACTATGCGCTTGTTTTATACTACTCCTTTCTTGACATAAATATGGAATGAAGGCCTGTAAAGAATTCATAATTCTTAAGTGTACATGGTTTATATTACCTACAATTTTGCATTAGAGTCCCAGTCTCTCAAAACATATAATTACATTTAGATGACAGCAGTTAACATTATAAGGCCAAATCTTTTTTGACAACACCAAAGGTCAGAGCAGAGAGGGCAAATTGCAAGTACATATATTCATGCCATTATAGATATTGGTTCAAACACCTGAACTGTTCAGTAAAAAACTCATACAAACAACCAACAAGCTATATGTAATATCATCTTCTATGGAACTAATTCTCTTATTATTTGAAAAAGATGCTTATCTAAAACATTACAAATAGTATTTTTAATAGGTATTATCTTTGTGGCTAACACCACGTACCTGTTTTTTATTTGGAACTGAACAGAGCTTTAGTGCTGTCTCTGATCCTGTAAAGCTTTGTTCATTTCAGCTTTACACATGTCCCTAATCTTATATTAAGTTCTTTTTTTTCAGTGTGCTAAATATTTATTATATTCAAACAATAGAAGAGTAGAGAAATATTAATGCTCATTATAATTTGTATATGCTTCAGAAGAAGTTGCTACATATTTTACACTCTTTGGTTCTGGTTTGGAATGGGAAATGAAATTATTTCCTGTTAGGTTGATTAAACATTCACTGATAATATAATACATTATTTATTGAAAGAGTATTGTATTCACACATTTGGAGTTTTAATATCTTTTCATGTCTGTAAACAAGGAAGAAAGAAAAAGAGAAAGAAAGAAAGAAAGAAAGAAAGAAAGAAAGAAAGAAAGAAAGAGAAAAAAAGAAAGAAAGAAAGAAAGAAAATCAAGCAAGCAAGAAAAAAATCAAGCAAGCAAGCAAGCAAGAAAGAAAGAAAGAGAAATTCTATATTGAAATCAACAGGACATGCTTTTAGCTAAATATGCTTAGAAGTGAAGTGCAAAGAAAAGGCAAGTCTGATCAGGATTACAATCAGGGTTAGTACTGTGTAAAATTGAGTGGTGTGAATGATGCGAAGTAATGTATTAATGGTTCTCTTTAAAATTTTGTATTGAAAGAAGAAAGTTGTGAATATGGTATGGTCATATTATTTTAACTGAAGAAAACAAGTCGGCAGTTCAGCATTTCGAATCCCTAGTGCCGTATAATGGGGTGAGCTCCCATTACTTGTCCCAGCTTCTTCTCTAGAAGTTTGAAAGCACATAAAAAATGCAAGTAGAAAAATAGGGACCACCTTTGGTGGGAATGTAACAGCGTTCCATATGCCTTTGGCATTTAGTCATGCCAGCCACATAACCACGGAGATGTCTTTGGACAGCGCTAGTTCTTCAGCTTTGAAACAGAGATGAGCACCGCTCCTTAGAATCAGGAACAACTAGCACATACTGTATGTGTGAGGGGACCTTTACCTTTATGCAGATATTATCATTAATACATGCAGATCAGGAAAGGGGAGTGTTGATGTGATGCTTCTCAATATATCCTTTGTTATATAATGTTAATTATACACTTGAATAAATTTTGTAAAGTGTGTTTGTTTAGGTAAGGTAAGCAGTCAAGAAAGGTTATGGATTCATAACTTAAACAATTCAATGTTGCAAAAGTAAGAAGTAATACAAAGCAAAAAAGAGCTCCTAAGAATTACGGTAGTACTGTATATATCAAACATATAGGAGATGGGTCACCTATTATATTTTTCCCTTTATACAACCATAGGTACAATATGGGAGTTATATAACACCTAACCAAATAAAGTTTGTTATTTGTAGTCAGTTGTAATCAGTTTTATGTATGACAAAATTCAATGTTTTTCTGGCTTTGCTTATATCCATACTGATGAACAGTTCTAGAGAATGCAAGAGAGTTTTTACTATTTTGTAACATATTAAAAATTCTGACATAGATATTTTGCATTTCCCTCCAGAAGATCAATGTTCTTGACTTTTTTAAAAAAATTATCTAGGATTAAGTCTCTCTTTGAGGCAATTTTTATTCAGTATCAATACCTCAAAACCATTTCCTGAAGAAACATCTATACACAGGTTCCTGGAGGAATGTCTTACAAGTATTGTAAGACATTCCAACAATACATATTGTTGTTATACTGATATAAATGATTTAGTTGTTGACCAGTTTGAATAATTTGAACTCAGAAATATTCAAAATTAATTTAACATGGCAGAATTTTTCTTTATATTTATGTCTATTTATGTAATACTGTAAAATAAATAAACATGAATATGAAGTATATTCATATACTGTAAGCATGTATTACTATTAATCTTCTCATTGTTCCTATCACCCATCTCCTCCCACTTATGACTGTATGACTGTAACCTTGTTGCTGGCATCCTTAAGATTTATATTGACTGTTTCCCTACGACTATCATTAAGTGTTGTATCTTATGATTCTTGTCGACTGTATCTTTGCTTTTATGTACACCGAGAGCATATGCACCAAGACAAATTCCTTGTGTGTCCAATCACACTTGGCCAATAAAGAATTCTATTCTATTCTATTCTATTCTATTCTATTCTATTCTATTCTATTCTATTCTATAGAATAAACATTAGACTGGACTTCAGAAAAATGTACATAATTTTTATGTGATGTATGTAGAATATATGTAAAGTTCCTGAACGCAGCTGAAGATTATATTGACCTTAATTAAGGTTAAATAGGATTCATTCTGCAAATATTGGAACACTTACAGACACAAGCCAGTGGGATAAATCTAAAGTATTTCTGTATACAGTTCTTGTCAAATGATCTTTTAATTGGTAGAATGGGACAACAGAATTACACTTCCAGGTGTAGCCAGTTCTGGTTGTGCCCCATACTTCCAGAGACTGATGTGCTTGGGCAAACTCTGTTATTCTATATTTAATATAATGAACTGAATGAAAATAATTCAGACTATCATCTCAATTAGGTTAGCTTTCCACCTTGGAATAATTATTACTACATATGAAATGAGAGCCCATTAAGTCTGAAGTCTAAAATTATGGAATGGTATTATAGGGCCAAGGGGCTTAAGAGATGGAACAGATGGTTAAAGGAGTAATACAAATTAGCAATATATCTACATTTCTCCATTTTTTTAAGATCAGTATCCCTTTTGTGAACATAATATGTTCTTTACACATTTGTAAAAGACTTTTTCAGAATGAAGCCATTATTTTTCACCTTCTTTGCTTTAAGCTTGAAACTTGGTTCTGTCTGCTGTATTTTAAATTTCCACTTCTTTCAGCCTCAGGCGATAAACTAATTAATTGTTGAAGAACTTTTTGCCTACTTTATCTTGTAGGAATAGCAAATGTCTCTTTCAATTGTAATGCTTCAGTTTCTGTTGTGTTTTGTTTCTTAATTACTGAAATATATTGTAAGATTTACTATCAAGTGAATTTGTCAAATTGGCATTGTGTGATAGAGTGGCTATTTAAAATTTAAAATCTTTTTTCCTACTTTTTCTTGCTTCATTTACCTGTAATCTGTTGTTAAATCAAGTTCCATGAAATGATCTACCAGATCTTGGTTGCATAAATATTTTTTTTTTAACTTTTAGCTGTCATCTAATGGCTGTCCCCATCTGAAGACATTTAATGAGCAATAAGCAACACATAGAATTCATTTCCTAACATTTTTTATACAGTGTTGCTTCTTCCAGTCCACTGAGATTCTAAACTACACAACACAGATGGATCCATGGAAGATATTGAATTGGACATTGTACAAGTTATGCACACCCGTCTCACTGTTTATTTTACCATTCGATGAATAGCTAAAATCTGTATCAGACCAAACCTATCATAATAGGTTCAGCTTCAGCTGGTGCAGAATGCGACCATGCGGGTAGTGATGGGAGTGTCCCAACACTCTCATGTTACACCCCTCCTGTGCGACCTACATTGGCTACCGGTTCCCTCCATGTGAGATTCAAGGTGCTGGTTATTACCTATAAAGCCCTATATTGCCTAGGCCCGGGGTACCTGACGGACCATCTGCGGCCAATGACAGCTCCCCATCGCCCGGTGTGTTCCCACAGGGGGGGCCTCCTTGGGGTGCCGTCAGCCAGGCAGTGTCAGTTGGCAACTCCTAGGGAACGGGCTTTCTCTGTGGGAGCACCTACCTTATGGAATCAACTCCCCCTGGGGCTAAGGATGGCCCCTGATCTTTGTTCTTTCTGTTGTGACCTCAAAACATGGTTATTTTGCCAGGCCGGATTGGACTGAAGGGGTTTTAAGGGGAGTTTTAATGGTTTTTAACATTTTAATATTGAATTTTATGTGTTTTATTGCTGTGAGTCACCCTGAGTCTTTTTCGGAGAGAGGGCGGCATATAAATTTGATAAATAAATAAATAATATCTGAGCCAAAGAGGGGGTAGAGGTGGCAGAAGAGGAGGAGGAGGAGGAGAAGGAACAAGAAGCTTTTAAATTCTATTTTTGTAGTACCAGTAACTCTGAAATTAATACAACATTATTTGAATTTAAGGCAGCATATAATGTTAGGATTCATTATATTATTGGGAAGCATCATAATCATTATTATATAAATAGAGTTCCTTGATGACTATTTATTATAGAGGAAGCTGCCTCCACTTATTTCAGTTCTCTCCTAGCATTACTATCTTGATGAATCTGATATGACTGTTCTTTCTAAAGTAATGGAATTTTTACTTTTACCCATAGGATGAACTTTAGAAAGTGTTTAATCAGAGATTTTATGCTCCAGAGGACCTTCAGAATTTAACTAATTTGGAAAGCTGATATTCTGAAGCCAAAATAGCAACTTAGTTATGAAAGGCAATTATCTGTGCAGGAAAGAGGGGAAAAGTCTTCAAATCTTTTCCTTTCAAATCTCAAGTGCCTAATACATGACTCTGCATGAATCAGAGGGATTTATTTGATTCCCCTTGCTGACCTCCACCAGGAAATTTTATTTTTCTTTTTCAAATATATTATTTCTCTATTACTCACCTAGACCTTTTCCTTTTTCCTTTTTTTTTGCTCTATTTACAATTACCCCTCTGTCTTACAAAATACATTGAATCATTTTTAAACATAATAAAAAGTGAGCCGTGATTTTTTAAAAAAGAAAACTTGTATTTTAGTTTATATTATATTTGCCATTTGATTTGGTCTTTAAAAAACAGGTTTTTCTTTCTGTGAGAGAAATAGACAGAGAAAATACTTAAAGAGACTATAATCTGCAGAAAATGACACCCTAACAGTAAGACTTTTCTGGAACAAATATAGTGATAATGGAATTGTACTTTTCATGAGCAGGAAAACTGAGGAGAACTGGGGTAATAGCCTAGAAAAATGTTTAGTAGGGATTTAGGTTATTCAAGGAATACGACAACAAAAGAATCTCAGAAGCAACATTATTAAGTAGATAAAAAGCACTACAACTGGGGAAATTTAATTTTCTCTTACTGCTTAAATAGGAATAGGAATGTTTGTGTCAATTTATAATTACTGTCTCTTTAAAGGTAAAGGTAAAGGTTCCCTTCGCACATATGTGGTAGTCGTTCCTGACTCTAAGGGCTGGTGGTCATCTCTATTTCAAAGCCCAAGAGCCAGCGCTGTCCGAAGACATCTCGGTAGTCATGTGGCAGGCATGACTAAACACCAAAGGTGCATGGAACGCTGTTACTTTCCCACCAAAGGTGGTCCCTATTTTTCTACTTGCATTTTTTACATGATTTCGAACTGCAAGGTTGGCAGAAGCTGGGACAAGTAACGGGAGCTCACCCCGTTATGTGGCACTAGTGATTCGAACTTTAAATAAATTGAATTAATTAAATGAAATTAATTAAATTTAATTAAATTGTCTCTTTAAGATACAATAAATAAAGAAGAACTGTGCACCTTTCAAGAACTAAATGTGAATCCTGATTCCTAATCTGGTTAATGAAATCAGGAATTATTTATCCAGTGACAATAAAAACTCTCACCAGTGATTTCCCTTTCTTCTCATAACTACTGTATTTTTTATCTGTCTTATCGATATGACAGTTTAAAAAACTATGGTTTCTTTTAAGATAAGTAGATTTAAATAAATTATTGATATTTCTTCCTAACTTCAACTATCAACAAAATTTCCCTGCATTCAAGAAGAAGAAATATCATTTCTTGCCCACATCCTTACTTTTGTGCTAAAATTTAAAAAAATAAATAAATAAAAAATAAAATAATGTAGATATTTCCTATTGTTGTAAAACTTCATTTTATGATTCAAAAATATAGATGGAATTTTATGTCTTAGAGCTACATAGCTTGTCATTCTTTTCTTCTTGATTTATTGAAAAACTTTGTTATAGATAGGCAAATGTAATATGAAATTTTGCTCTTACATAAATACTTACTCTTCTCATTCTGTCAGAAAAACAAATATATAACTTATATATGTTTTCTTTTTTAATAGTATTTTGGAAAATAGTCATGTGAAATTATTCTTTACCCCGATTCACACAAGTCTGTTCAATATGTTTCAGAATTGACTAATAAAATGGATTAGATTATCCTTAACATATTTAAGAGGCAAAAAAAATCTATTTACTCTAATGTTGGTATTAATTTGTTTTTAATGTATAAAATTAATATAAAATATATATTCTCTTGACTTTCATATTTTAATGCAACTTTCTCCAATGAATTAATGCTATAGCATATAAAGCTAGCTTAGCAAATTAATGTGATTATATAATACTTAATTTATAAAGATAATAAACAAATCAATTTCAATAACTTCAGTACAGGCAAATATGTTTTTCTATTAGTTTTCGAATCCAGTCAAAATGAAACATTTGGACTGATACTTATTTAGTCTTAGCTATGGGAATATAATGATTGAACTTGTTTTAGTGCTCACCTTTTGTATTTCTTGTCCTGCAATGGACATCTTTTTATTATATAGATTTTATTTTGGATAAATAGTATATATAACATTTTCAATTTTCTACAGTATTATGGCTGCTTCTTATAAATTATGGAGAAGCCCCCCAAAAGACCATGATTCAAAAAAGAATTTGTAAGTTAAAAAAGTGGCACAAGAACCAATATATTCTGTAAGTTTTTAATATGCATTGCCAATTTCAAAAAGCTTAAACTATCACAAGTTGCACAAAATACTTAGTACTCAAAGACTGGGAATTTCCTCTCATATTTTAAGATTTTGGCAAATTAGGATACTTCATACATGAACGAATCATCTGTAAAACCTTTTCCGGCATTTCTTCTAAGTTCAGAATTTGATATCTTCATAGTTGCCCTATAAAAACGAAACTGCTTTCTAGAATATAGTTCATTCTATTGAAATTTACAAATTATGTATGAGGATTGTTTTTCAGAAAACCTGTTCATTATTTACCTTTTTTAAAATCATTTTTAAAAATATTTTTTTTCAATTCATTTTGAAAAAAAATGAAATTTCTAGAAGGCATTATATGTGAGAATATAGTATATGAAATAAATGTGCAAAACAATTGATATTGTAGTAGTTCTGATGGCTGAACATACAGTAAGTACAAAATTGACTAGGGGTATTAGAAAGTAACATTATTAATTTAAATTGCTGTTAATTTTTATTTTTTAGATCCCACTGATATCAGTGTATTGGAATAGTTTAGGACTCTGCTTTGGGCTAACTCTGTGTCAGAGATGATACAATATGGTGTAAATTTCTTCTTTCCTTATTCTGGCTGCTGTTCAAAACAGAGCTGGCAAATGTCTATGCTGTTTTATCTCTAATGTCTACTGGTCATTAGTATGCTTTGAAAGCAGGAGATCTTTACACTTTCTGACAACATAAAATAAATTGGGCTTCATCCCAATTCTGTCCCAGCAGCACATTAAGATTCCATTGGGCTATAAAGCAGTTAAATATAAGTCCTTTTTATTTAAATAAATATACCCTCAATACATGTAAATCTGGATTCAATTCTCTGGCTGAAGAAACTTGAATATTGCAAGAAGAATGTAAGTTACAAAGAATTTGATATAGTCATTATACAGTTGTCAGACCCGCATCAGTTTGAACCTCTAAGTAAGAAGGATCCTTAATTCCATTTATTAAGAAAGGTATACTTTACTAGAAGTCAAGTGAATTTCCATAATGCATAACCAGAGTTGAAAATTGCATGGCCAAATCACCAAGTCTAACTTTTCCCTTCCCTAATTGCCTCCCATACCTGCCTCTCCCACCCACCTGTCCAAGCAAATTCAAACAAGATGTTTTTTAAAAAACAAATTCCTATCTTATTTCAACAACGGACCCACTTTTGGACACACATTTCCTTGCACTCATGAATAGGATTGTATTTACAAATGCTATCATGAATTCCTGATTATAAACTATTTAAAGATTCAGTTTGGAGCATGAAGGGGTACTTGGGAAAGCAATTTTTCAATTGCCCTTTCTCCTGTACAGAATAAAGCTGATAAACCCAGCATTTTTCTGGGACAACAACATGGATTTATATCACTGGCAAGTCAGTTGTGGATTTTCTTTATAACATTCACCTATCAGTTTTATTCATTAGAAACACAGAGAAAATGTATTTCTCATGCAATCAGAAAAATGAAGCTTTATTAGATTCAGCTATGGAAGTTATATGATACACACACACACACACACACACATATATATATATGATTTTCATAAAGATACATTTAAAAACTCCATCTGTCCTTTATAAAGTTTTATTTTTTAAAAAAACCTGAAAGAACTATTTATGGAATTAGATTTGGGGATAATACATAAGATAGAAGGACAAAAAGAAAGGGACAAATATTTGACTGAAATAAAAATCTAAATGAAAAACATAATAAGAAGGAATGAAATAAAAGAAATGGTACATAAAGAGCTTACTTACTGCTCATTCCCACAAGCCATTTGTAGCATTATGAAAACAGATCAAACTGTTTTGTACTAATATTGTAAAAGCACTTTAGACAGAATACCAAAATATGCATGGGAGTTATATTAACAAAACTGATAGGCATCCTGGTTCTTTGTATTTTATAAGCTCTAGTAAACCCAGTAGTCTTAACATGTATAAATACGCAATGGATTAAACAATACAAATACATGCTGGGCTGCTGCTGCATTCACATGATCTTCATTTTCAATGTTCTGTGATAGTTTCCCAGCTAGTCTTGTAGTCCTTCACTCCCTTTCACACAGCAGCAGCCATTTATCTGCCTGCTGGGAAGAGAAGGGAAGGGAAATTTCTGATGCTCTCTGCCAGATTTCCACAAGGAAACATAGTGGGGAAGCTGGAAGGAAGATGAGAAATTGTTCCTACTCCCACTGCTTTTTTTCCCCACCCTTGGTTTCTATTTCTCTGTTTAAGTAAGGAAATATTTTTGAAGTGATGGCATAATGGGACATGAGTTTCCTAGTATATTTTAAAATTCAGGTTCAGAATACTAGTATGGTTTTTTTTTTAACATTTCTGATTAAAATATTGTACAAATTGTAAAAGTAACTATTAACAGTCACAACAACATTTCAGTAAAATTTAATTCACTTGGCCCATGCATGATGGTTTAGCTTTGTATTTATCTTGTGGCCCATCACACCACAGAGCCAATTTGATTCTCCTAGTTGAAGCAAAAAGCAGTAAAGCACTTTATATTGCTTTGAAATGTTCCCGTAGGCAAAAGAAGCTTCTATGCATCACTTCTATTGTTATCACGGCCAGAAAGGGTTCATTTAATTATCAGCAAGTACAATTTGATCAAATGCTATCTCAATATTAGGGAAAAAATAGGGGTCTTATACTATTTACATAATTGATGATAGCTTGGCAAAGTAAACTCTTCATCGTCTATAAGATAAATGAGCAAATAAAGAATACATTCTCAGAATCTTCAAACAACATAAATATGAGTATGTTTAAATGCAATCAAAACAAACAGAACAAATAATAATCATGAAACCTTTTAAAACTTGTACCTGAACACTGAGCATCCACTAAGGCATCCATCTTGATAACAATTCATCTCAGAAGGAATATGTTTGGACAATAAAAGATGACAGTTTTTAAAGTTTGAAGGAATTGGTTTACATTTTTCCTCATAAAGAAAACACCAACTTTTTCTAAGTAAATCACAGCTCCTGACTGTAAGTGCCTGCTAGGTTTAAAGGCTGCTGTGCCCAAAGGCAGGTGTGGAGGTTGAAGAAGTAGATGAAGCAATGTAGACAATGATGATAAAGAGAAGCCAGTGAAGAAGTGCTTGAAATTCCAGTATCAAGGCTTGTATAAATGTATTGTTCCAGACTCTTCCTGCCTGATTGGAGTTATTTGTCAGGCACTGAATAGAGCTGTTGGATTTGCTTATATAAGGAAAAGAAGAGACCAGAGTCTTCACAAGTAGGGATTGCCTGTTTATTGAGGCTGGGATATCCATTGAGTCTGCTGGTTTGAAGTAGAATCAGAAATTCTTCTTGTCAAACTTAGATTTCTTGAAATCTAAGTCTATTCTTGACCCAGCTTTTACATGCAGTGTTCTCTCTTACTACTACTGCATATATTTTTCTTAATACACTTCATGCCTCTGAATCTGCACTTGTAAAAGCTTCAGGGTGGTAGGGGCACAATCATGAAAAAAAAAATCTGATAATTTTAAAGTTGGTTGTAGTTCAGATCATCTTAGTGTTTAAAGGTTATTTGTTAACTCAAAGGTTATTTTGTTAACAAGAGACCTTTGAAATGCGAGAAAGCTTTGAAGAGCTTTTCCAGCTGAAATGATGTTCATATTGTCTGTTTATGATACAGAACCACATGATATCTATTTTCATTGGCTTACTGAGATTCTCAGAGTTGGGCAATTATGAATAGAGAAATGGGATATTTAAAAAGTCTTTGCAATTTATATATAATATAATAACATGGTGAATAAGATTAGGTTTATCCTTTTGGCTAGTATCTTGCTGAGAAATCAGTTATCAAAGTCAACTGTTCTGAAATACAATAAAATCTATGTTTGTGTCAAGTCTTTTTAATTATATAATGTTATGTTAATTGTTTGGGAGTTATCCATTCTCCACTGTAACCTATCCCAGTTTTGTGCTAGATGATGTGCATCTGTGTTTTTGTGTTTTCTACTTAGTCTTGAATATATCATCTTCCAAAGAAGGAGTTTTTGTTAGGATAAACAAATCATTCAGTTGGGGGCAAGAAGATGCAAAGAATTAGGACCAAGACATAAAAGCTCATGAAAAGAGTTTGGGTTATCCACTGTCTGTCAGGTCAATTTACACCACAAGGTGATTGTTGTGGGTAAATATATGGTGAAGGGAATATGTTACCCTATCCAGCTTTATGATGCCGTACATACATACATACATACATACATGCTATGTTTATTTCAGCACCATAGATATAGTTGAAGAAATACAGAGAGACTTCATTTGTATGATACATTTTACATTAATATGGAAGAATGTCATGAAAACTTAATACAATTAATTAATATACAATTAATCAATATACTATAGCTAGTTAATCCTGAAGCATTCATATATAACCCCCAATGGTCTTGGATTTCTTTAGGTTAATGTGAATCTTGTTGTTTTATGAATGCTCTTAATGGAGGTTGAACTATTTCTACTGATAACCATAATTGCAATGAAGTCTATATAGAGTTTATCCCCTTTTTTCCTTATATAAGCAATCTATAAAAATGGGATTACTGTAGGCATCTTCTTTGATGTTTGTCTCTGAAGATTGCTTCTCCTTCCTTTTCCTCCGCCCACAGTTATAACTACATTTAACTTACACATGACAAATCACATGAGGATATTTTTTCTGACCCATTCAGAAAGAAGGAACAAATGGCACAAATGGTGACTGTGTAATACTTGGAATTATTTGATTGACTGTTTATATGAGAATATGTGTTGTCAGGTAAAGATGACTAGATAGAGTAGGATAAGAAATCTCTGGGTCATTTATGTAAACAGGACCAGATATTCAATTATATCTCTACTGTAATTCCCACACTTTGGTGGGAAAGTAACAGAATTCCAAGCACCTTGGTATATAGTGATGCTGGCCATGACTGAGAAACAGGGATGTGCACTGTCACCTAGAGTCAGAATGACTGGACAGAGAAAACTTTTATCTTTACCTCTCTCATTTTCCTAAGAAGTAACAGTAACAGAGTTGGAAGGGATCTTGGAGGTCATCTAGTCCAACCCCCTGCTCATACAGGAGACCTATACTAAGGATTCGAACCGCCGATCTTTCTAATCGACAAGTTCAGCGTCTTAGCCACTGAGCCACTAGGGAGCTGCATAGCACCAACTTTTTTTTTCAGGTGTTGATAAAGTTCTGCTATGATATATTCCTCTCAAAATTCCTTCATTATTCCTATTTGGTGCAATTATTACAGAAGAGAACAAAAATATTTTCTTATTTCAGAAAAATGGTGGAATTATCAGAAAAAAAACACGGAACAATACATATATTCAATATGCCCACAATGCTTTGAACAAGTTATATATAATGTTGGTGAAAATTTTTGAAGAGAATTTTAATTGATATCATTGCTGGACCCATACATATAGTACATGCACTCATATACTATCATAAATAGTGTTCCCCACTCAGAGAATTTTCAAAGAATTATGGTATTTCCAGTAGCTACCATTGCAACTTTTACTATTTTCATTTTGCATGCTTTATTTTTAAAAGGCTATACAGTACTTTAAAATTTAAGCTCGTATTATCAACGTGCATAAATTGTTCAGGTCTTCTATTTGTAGTGACTTAATTGAAGAGACTATAAAAGAGCCTAATTGTAATGGTTAATCCTATACTATTCTGTTTTATTATTTAAAATTACTGAATCATTTTCTATTTATCACTATAGTGACATAACAGAAGCATTCTTAAATAGTATTCACTAGTTTTATCACAGCATATTTACCATGACCTAGCATAGAATGAAATCTCATAAATAACCAATAATCATGCCTACAGTCTTAAACCAGTTTATTTTAAACCTTATATATGCTGATGTACTTGTGCACTGCTCACTATTTCAGTAGACCTGAATGAATTGGTAGATCTTAGCCAGTCTCATATGCCCTTCTTGTAATTGTTTTTTTTTTAAAAAAATATCTTAATTATGGGTATAAACAAATTTATATGTTTTCTTCTCAAAAGCCATAATCTTAAAAGTATTTCTTTCAAAGTACTTATTAAAAATAACAAATGTGCATTTTTTAAAAACTGAGAATTATCTATCAATTTTCAAGATACCGCTCAGATAATATTGATAAGAAAAGGGAGGTGTCAATTTATACATTATTCCACATAATAGTAAGTGTACAAAAAGTAATGGAAAAATAGATATTTCAAATATATTTGAATGGAAAGTAATGGAAAAATAAATATTTCAAATATATTTAAGATCAAATCTTAGGAAACTTGGATCATTCCCATGGAAACACATGAACTGCCATCATGAATTATTTACTATTTTCTGACATTCTAGTTGTAGTGACAATGAATATACAAATAAGAATGAATATAAAGTTAGCTCTAAACCATCCCCTCTATTACTGTTTCTATGCCCCTCAATATGTTAAGGAGTTATATTTGCATCAGTAAGCCCTTTCCTTTCTGTGTTGACTCCCACACAATCTGAATTTTATGTATAGTATCCCAGAAAATCAGGAAACCATCTTGTCCTTTTCAAGCATTCAGATGAATATCTAAAATGTTATATTAGGTAAAAAAAATGGTGTGGCTCACAAAAGCTTGTTTCCATTGTTACTAACTTTCCAGCTTCCTGAAGAGGAAAGCTTCTTGCATTTTCTGAATGCTTTTGCATATGTAGCTGATTCCATAATTATATAGAACGAAATAATTCAACCAAACCTTAGTATAGCTCTTCTCTAGGTTATATGGAAATCAGAAAAAGGAAAGCTTGTGTGTGTGTGTGCATACATACATGGTGTGTATGTGCTTTTATTTATCCAGTTGGAATTTTTTATGCATCAATTGAATACCTGACTGATGCTAGAACTATTGTTTATTGTTTGATGGAATACCATTCTTCTAAACAAATAAAAATATTTCCCAAAGTTCATAGTTTAAGAATAGTTCTTAATTGGTACATTTAAGTAACAACTGGTACATCAAAGAAATAACTAGAAGTATATTTTAATAGTTTTAACTCATTTGCATCATCTGAAAACTAAGTTCCATAATAGCGATTCATGAATTTTGAGAGTATGTACCTATCAAAGACTGCCTGAAAAGTAATTTTAGGTTCATTAATTTGTGTGCACAAAGTACATTACTCAGGGGTGGGTTCTATTTACCTTTATTACCGGTTTGCAGTGGGAGCGCGTACGCTCAGAAGCTTTTGCACATGTGCAGATCACCCATGATGATGTCATGGTGGGTGGGTGGAGCATCCCGCCAATTTTACTACCGGTTCTATAGAACCAGACAGAACCGGGAGCAACCCACAACTGATATTACTCCATATTGGCTTTGTACAATGCATATAATAGAATATTATATGCATTGAATACTTAGAATAGCAAGAGCTGATTTGATGCTATAAAAACTCAGTCCTATAGTCAGAAAGTACGTAACTTATTTCAAGATCCTATGGACCCGAGGCATATTGTTGTTGTGGTGGCGCGACAACTTCCCCAGTACCTGGATGAAGCTGTCTATCTAGATCCGTACCAGTCAGGCTTCAGGCTGGGGTACAGCACAAAAACGGCATTGGTCGCATTGGTTGATGATCTCTGGAGGGCTCGAGACAGGGGCTGTTCCTCTGTCCTGGTCCTATTAGACCTCTCAGCGGCTTTTGATACCATCAACCATGGTATCATGCTGCGCTGATTGGAGGGGATGAGAGTAGGGGGCACCGTGTTGCGGTGGTTCTCCTCCTTCCTCTCTGACCGTATGCAGTTTATGTTGGCAGGTGGACAGAGGTCAACCTCGAGGCGCCTTGTTTGTGGGGTGCCACAAGGGTCAGTCCTCTCACCCCTCCTGTTCAACATTTATGTGAAGCCGCTGGGGGAGATCATCCATGGTTTTGGGGTGAAGTGCCATCAGTACATTGATGATACTCAGATGTACATCTCCACCCTGGACCACCCCAATGATGCCCTTGATGTGATGTCCCGGAGCCTGGAGGCCGTGCGGATCTGGATGGGGAGAAACAAGCTCAGACTCAACCTTCCAAGACCGAGTGACTGTGATTTCCGGTGTCCTGATAAAGCCAGCTAGCCTCCATCGCTAACTACTGGGGGCGAGATCTTGACCCCCTCAGAGAGGGCTCGCAACTTGGGTGTTCTCCTGGATGCATGGCTGTCTTTAGAAGACCATATGACAGTTGTGGTCAGGGGAGCTTTCTATCAGGTTCACCTCATTCACCAGTTGTGTCCCTTTCTGGACCGGGACGCCTTCCGCACGGTCACTCACGCCCTCGTCCCATCCTGTCTGGACTACTGTAATGCTGTCTACATGGAGCTCCCCTTGAAGAGCACTCGGAGGCTCCAAGTGGTCCAGAATGCGACCGCACAGGTGATTATGGGGGCGACACGGCGCACCCATGTAACACCTCTCCTGCAGGAGTTACACTGGCTCCTGGTGGTTTTCCGGGTGCAATTCAAGGTGCTGGTCACCACCTTTAAAGCGCTCCATGGCTTAGGACCTGGGTATATACGAGATCGCCTTCTGCCACTGATAGCTCCCACTGACCAATATGCTCCCACAGAGAGGGACTCCTCAGGGTGTCGTCGGCCAAACAATGTTGACTGGCGACACCCAGGGGGAAAGCCTTCTCTGTGGGGGCACCTGCCCTCTGGAATGAACTGCCCCTGGAGGTTCGCATGATCCCCAACCTACGTACCTTTCGCTGTGCCCTTAAGACTCTTTTGTTCCAGCAGGCCGGCTGGCTTAGAAAATGAATTTTAAATTGGGTATTTGTAGCTTTTAGCTTAAGGGCCAAATTTATATATTTATTTTAAATTGTTTTTAAATTTTGTGAGTATATGTTTGTTTTAATATGGCTATACACTGCCCTGAGTCCTTTGGGAGAAGGGTGGTATAGAAGTTTAAACAATCAATAAATAAATAAATAAATAAATAAATAAATAAATAAATATGTGGCAAGGTATTTGGGTCATTACTGGTAGCACAGTGGTTAGAGTGCAGTACTGCAGGCTATTTCTGCTGACTGCCGGCTGACTGCAATTTGGCAGTTCAAATCTCACCAGGCTCAAGGTTGACTCAGCCTTCCATCCTTCCGAAGTCGGTAAAATTAGGACCCAGATTGTTGGGGGCAATATGCTATAAAATCACTTAGAGAGGACTGTAAAGCACTGTAAAGCGGTATATACTGTAAGTCTAAGTGCTATTGCTATTGCTATGACTATAAGGCAGTTTCCCTGACATGTAAGGGTGACACAGATTTTTTAAACAAGCTAAGTATGTTCTTTTTTGGATGGTTTGAGGACACAAACAACATTCTAGCAAGAAAGACTATTCCCCTTCTTGAGGAACAGGTGCTCAGGTTTGATATAACTGCTGTTGAGAAGGTCCTGTGGAAAGTCAATACTCGGAAAGCTGCTGGTCCTGATAATATCCTTGGGTGAGGACTTAAGGAATGTGCTGACCAGCTGGCCACTGTTCTCACAGACAACTTCGATCTCTCGTTGCACCAGACCATGGTTCATCATGTTCCTTGGGGGAAAAAAAGCAGATGCATTGTGATACGACATAATGTAATAAATGCAATTTAATATTATCTTGTTAAAAATATTCCTTAAAAAGGCAGGTTTACCTTTATTTCTTATCTTTACTTCAAGTCAGGTTATTTTTAAATATACTTTTCCAGATCTAGTGAATGTGCTATGATTTTTTTTTTTTTGTTATATTGTGTTAATATAATAAGAATCTGACAACCTAGCCATAATCTTAGAGAAAAGCCACTTCACAGGTCTTACCTATCATAGAAGACATACAATACCTGATTAATTCCAATAGATTTTTCTTTGTTTAATTTTTTTTTTTCTTGGCAGTGCATTCAGTTAGCTTTGTGACATTTTTTCAATATCTAAGTAAATCATCATCAAGAATTTGATGCATTTGAACAAAACACTAGTTTTTGCCTGGATGTTTTTATGTTCTGTTCATATATTCTTCATCTTTGGACTCTTTTCCATCTTTGAAGTTAATCATGCTAAATATTCCATACAGAGAAGGTAAATGAAATAAGTTATGGCCTTGGGGTCTTCCTACAAAATATGCCTCATTAATGAAAACTACGGTTTTTTTTTCTTTTTATATTGAAATTATAATTATTACCTTAGATAGATATCACTCTTTTTGTACAAGTAATTTGTGCAGTATCAATGAAAGGTAAAACGATAACTGTTATATAATTCAGGTATTTTTGTGTATGTTCTAGTAGTAGTTCTAATTCCAATATCACCAATGCAGTCCTAAAGAAATATTGAAATCCAGATAAATATTATAGATTCTATAAACAGGATAAAGCCTAGGTTTGTCCTTCCTATTTGACAATTGATATGTTTCGTTATTTCCATTACAGTAAGTTTTCTTGGCAATATCAGTAGCGATTTAATTATTCATCTTCTGAATAAATGACTGTTGCCAGAACTCTGTAGTGCTAGAAAATTGGCCTAAATACTAAAGTAGAACAAAAATTCATCTGAGAAAGTCTGTGGTTTTACAATAAATTATATATACAGAATCAACTTCAAGGTTAGTATTTCTAGCAAACTGATGTGAAATAGCCTAAATTGACTCAAACATAAGATTTGAAATTTAAAGAGGCAAAGATATGATTCTGACTAGTGTTTCATCAAGAACTGCCTTGATTTGAATCACATTGAGATTCAAGATTCACTTCAAAGAGAAACATGTTCACAGTTCTAGTAGGGAAATTTCAATATTCCTTGATCTGGTTAACTTTTTTTGCAGAATCAGATAAAAAAATTAGAGAGACAGCAGATTTTTTAGGAATTTTAATCCAGTCAAGTTTCAGTTAGATACCTTCAAGAAATTTATCACAGTACAAATTTGAAATATTGTATTGGTACCTTTTTTAGGTTAGACTTAGCAGAGATGAGAAATATGGCACTTTCCCAATTGTCTAGCAAAAATTCATAGAGAACTTGGCTGAATCAATACAGAAAACATCCCGCTCCAAATTGAAAATACAAACTCATTTTTTGGGGGGAAACTGGGTTGGGCTATGCTGCTTTGGTTTTAGGGGTCTACCATAACTAGAAAGCTTGAATACCCCAAAAAGTATCACTGACCTTGGTGCTAAACCCATTTGCAAAGCATATGATACTCTGGCAAAGATTGAACTCTTCTGGGCATGACTTTGAATCATAACAAAATGACTTGCTCTCACTGAATGAAGCATATGTATTTTGTGATCACTGAGATTTTGTTTAGCCAGGAAGTTTGATATAATTGGTTGACAAGCCTAGTTCTTGGAAATGGACCTCTTATACTGGTAGAAATGGATTGGGCCCGGACTATAGCTTGCTGGTAACTGTATTATTTTAATTAGCTAGTAGTGATAGCAGAAGCAGATGGTAACAATGAGATGCAATGACGCAAAGATAGAGAAGCCAAAGAGAAAGCAGCTAGGACAATTTTTTAGCCTTGAGATCCCACCTTATTTCAAGAGTAATAAACATTTGAACTACTATTTTTAAGTGTTAGGCTGAAACCTCTTTAATGAAACCTTGATCCATTGTCAAGAAACATCATCCTCCATTCAAAATTTGATATTTAAAAGTAAGATCAGTCTTGAACCCCAATTTAGAGTACCTTTGGTTAAGTTGAGCTCTCAGTTATGTTTGGCTAGATTGGGGAGGAAATATTCGTTACCATAAATCAGAGCTAAATTAAAGCATATAGCTAACCATATTAAAGAAGCTGAGATCTGAGAAAGAAAATGAAGCTGAAATAATGTTAATTTTTACCAGATCAAAAGAACTATAATAGGCAAAGAATTTAATAATATGATTATTGGCCTAGCTGCTTTAATTTATACCACTCAAAATCTTAATATTTCTCTGTCTATAGAACTGAAGTTGCAACATTGCATTCAACAATTTTTTTAAAAAATTGTTGAATCTCTGAAGCACTTTGGAAGGCTCCAGAGCTCTTTGGAACTAGAAAATATAGTTTGTTGTTGTAAAATCAGTCCCTACTTCAATTTGCAAAGTCTGTGTAGAGGGGTGTTAAGTGTTATTGAAAATATACCAGGAAGCTCATTAAGTCTTGTTTTAACTATTTTACATTACTTTTCTGATAGGTGCAAAGATTTATTTAATTATAGGAAATATTTTGTAATGTGCTAAGTAATTGGAAATGCATACTAATTTTATTGCATTCATAATTTATAGAAAACATTTATTATCCCAAATAATCGTGAAGAATTGTTCAAATTTTAACAGGTAAGGATTAATACTACTGTTTTCCTGTGATATTTCAAAATTCAGTAGTTTTGTACACATGAATAACATTCATTACACAAAATTTCACTATTGTTGTTTTATTAGGAAGCTATTGGGCCATAAAGTGCTTCTTAAAGAAATTATTACTGTTATGAATGGACTGGATTGGACTAGACTAGACTAGACTAACTTATATTTGGTTGTAAAGCACATAAAATCATATACATAATATTGGTGTCCTAAAATATTTATATTTTCATAATGCTTCTGGAGTGTCCAATTTTGTATCCAACACCATCATTCAACCAGTGCAAATGGTTGTCTATGGAGACACAAGCAATTACAAGATCACAATTCTATAGTAGTTGTGAAGGTATGTTTACTGCCTGATAAGGATTCAGGAGGCAGTTAATAAAAATATAAACAGAAACTGTGCCTTCTTCAATTGTCTGGGAAATAGCCAAGTAAACTTCAGAGATAGAAATTTAAAAAGAACTCACCACCTTAAGAAACTTAAATAAAAATTGGGTTTTATAATCCATTGCTCTAATTTCTATATCTTAATTCTTTACACTTTGATAAATCTTATTAAAGATTTGATAAGAAACTTGCTTTCAGCAGTTGGCTGCCAAAAGTCTTCTACTTGTCTACACATCCATTCTATAATGCCCTACTGAAATCTAAGGAACTGATAACTAAAATTTATTTCCTTACAGCTGTTAGGATTTCAACCAATAAGCCACTGAATATATTAGCAGCATTTTTTCCTTTTAATTATACATAAATTATAGATGGTAGATAGATACATAGATAGATAGATAGATAGATAGATAGATAGATAGATAGATAGATAGACGATAGATAGAATATTTTAAAGTAAGTTGAGCCTTAAAAGCTTATAAACAAAGATTCCCCACCAATCAGGAAAAATGAAAGCAAACGATTTCCCATCCATTTATGTGACATATTCCCCGCTAGATTATAATACCTCCAACCCAAGGGGCTTCTACTCCCTTCCATGTTAAATATGTCCTATGGTACCAAAAGGCTGCTTCAGAGTCTTGCTTAGTTGAATAACTCTTTTGCCATAAGCAAATCAATTGAATGCAAAAGCAGTTTAATCTGCAAGTTATAGTAGCTCTGTGATGATTTGTCCTACTCAGAACTTTTATTCAAAGTGAAGCAATAATTTGCTAGGAATCTTCTGCATTAATACCAAATAGAAGACATGAAAAAGGGCTCAACTGTTGTATTATCTATAAGAGCTAGTCAAGTTGTTAAACACATCCTTCCTAAACCTGAGAATGCTTCAGAAATTTCAAAATGTAGCAACATGTTTTCTTCTTTTTTGCTTACCATTGTAACTTGCATTTTTATGGGTTTTTCTTTCTATTTTATGTAAAAAAAATACTTGATATAGTTCTAATATGTAAACCCTCACTTGGAAGAAAACTAAATTAAACTTGCTGCATTATTTCCAAAGTACTGTATCCACTTCCCAAATTCATGTAATAACTTGGAATGGACAAAAATGATATTATTGTCACTGTCTGTTTGAATAAATGCTTTATATAATATGCCACCACTATAAACTGATTGGATACTTATTTAAATCATGTGTTTTTAAAAAACAGTATAATAAATTTATGCACAATATATAAAAATCAAGAGTTGCATATACTGCAAACAAATACACTGAAAAAGAATAGTGAAATATTATAGACACATTTTTCAATAACAATGAATACATAATTTGAGCTTACCAATGAGGGCCTATGACATCTTTGATGTCTCTGAAAGTGGAAAATATTGGTGGACAGTCAGTGAGTTATGACCAATGCAATTTTTTCCAGAGAAGAAGAGATCAAGGAATTTCCCACTTGTACTCTAGAGAGCTGCTACTCATGGGGAGATTTAATGGATTGAGCAGCTTGGGAGCTATCATACTCAGCAAGTGATTGCTATCACACTCAGAACTGCTGTACAATATTTTGTTTACTTGGTCTGCAAAAGCCTGATTTTCTTAAATACTTTTGAATCAAAGTAACTTACAAAATAAGATACATCTTCTACCATGTTTTCCTCAAAATAAGACCTCCTTTGATAATAAACCCAATTGGGCTTTTGAACGCATGGCAATAAGTCCAAGCATTTATTTCAGGGTTCAAAAAAATATAAGAGAGGGTCTTATTTTTGGGAAAACACAGTAACTAGCAGGAATAAATAAAGGCATTCAGTGAGTTGCCTTTTGGGAATTAATACTCCATTAAAGAATTCTGACTGAAAAGCAAAAAGTTTAAGAAGATTGTGATTTAATTTTTTTAAAAAATCATATAATAAGTGTAAGCGTAAATAAGTGTAGAAAATAGATTTTTTTTCCTTTGATAAAAGTGCATCTGAAAAATAGTAAAATGAATTAAATAACCAGACTGGACCTTCATGGGAATGCTGATTGCTTACTATTAAAGAAAATAGATAATGGGGAATTTTACAAAAATATTAAGATAAGACTAACATGAATCAGATTGTATACCTGTAGCAATGGAGACATAACTGGAACTAAAGTCTTAAAGACAGAGAAAAACAATGGGGATGCAGGAAGAGATGCTTGTCTTCTACTTCCATCCTCATAACTGACACATTTTCACTTTTGGACCATATATATTGCAATGGCAATCAAAAGAAAAGCAGTAAAAATAGAAGAAAAGAGAGGTTCACTAGAACCAAGGAAAACTCTTTAACTCATAATATTTTCTGCCTGTTCTCAGCATTTTAGTCAGGAATGAAAAGTATTTTAAAATGTTGACTTCACTGTGCTTGTCAGGTAAGAGTGGGGAATGGGGAAATGGAAATGGAGTGAAAGCTGTCCAAAGTCTATAAGTAGTTTAGACGTAGAATAGATGGTTCCACTTCAGAAAATCATTTTTTTCTTAATGCATTTCAGAAAATTTTATATTTATATGAATACACTTGAGTTTAAAAATACAAGATAAAATATATTTTAATTAACAATGCAATTTTATATCTAGATATATCTATGTCTAGGAATTATTAATAAATTCAGTGGAGCCCAGCCATATAAATCAACATAGTGTAAAGGTGTATAGCATATAAATAAAACTTCAGCTGGTGGACATACATTTTTTTCTAAAATGTAATAAATGGGTGGAAGAGAAGGGTATTCTGTTGATTATTATAATTTCTTAACCTATCTCTGTCAGAGAGGGAGAAAGGAAGGGAGGGAAGGAGGGAGGGAGAGAGAGAGAGAGAGAGGCAAACATCATAGTCCTTTGAAGAATTGCTTGTTAATAATGGCAATTAAATATAAATAGGGACATAATTATGGAAAATTATCTATTTCAGGTAATTTTGATCCTTCTGTGCTGGCAATCTTTTATTGTCTCCAACAGAAGTATCATAGAACTCCAACTATCCACTACGCATAGTAGTAATGTTACCATTTGAGAAGCTTTCAGCCTGTTAAAATATAAGTAAACAGTTTTCAACACAAATGTATAAATTAGGATCTTAAAATAGAGACATACAAAACTGCTGAATCTTCATATTTTGAAGTGACCATTAAACTTTTTATTTCATTATTAATTAAAAGTTACCAATGTCATTTGTGTACCTATTTTGAGATTAAACTGGTCTGGTAATTAGAATCTGTCTGTGAATGCATAATTTCTGAAGAAATAATATCTCTATTAGCAGGTTACTTTTTTCTCTTCTATTAATCTGTCACTGATAATGAATCCTGACTAAATTTTCCAACAGTTTCATTTAAAGACAATACAAAAGTTCTATGCTATAATTGTTTGAAATAGATCTTTCTACAAAATTCTTTAATTTGTACTATCTTTAAAAACAACCTCAAGACTTAAAGTTTAAAGTCAAAGAACTATTGATGCATAATTAATGTTACCTATATAACTAATCCAAAAATAATATTAATCATAGATATCAGCAATTTGTCAATATAGCACATATTGCACAAATATATTCAGTAAACACAATCAATTGTATGCACTATGCTGAAGGCAAATGGACACATAGGGAAGTTGCATATGGCTTTACATGTGTACCTATGTCCCCTTCCAATTTTAATTGTATATGTAGGAAAACAAATACTGAAAATGCTTTATTTACACAGTAAACCAGTTTATGAATAGGATCATATTGAAAAATATTTTGGATCAGTCACTTCTACCTTAAGGTATACTAAGCAAGGTCCAATCTGAGTCAGTCACCGGGACCAGAAGTTTTATCTTCTGAACTGATTGGGGTGTGTTGATTGGGCTGTGTTGCTGCCTGGTTTTAAAGTCATTAATTGTCATTTGGTTGCACTTCCCAGCCCTCATCTTCTAAGTACTTGATAGGCTGGTGGTAAATCAGCATTCCTGTTGAATGACAAGGTGCAGGCTTCAATCACTTCCTGACTATTTTTGTGCCTTCTTGTCCAACAATCTTAGTTGTGCAAAGTTTAATGTGTGTCCTTGTTCACTGCAGTGTTCAAAAAGTGAATGAAGCCTGGGAAATAGCCCTCTTGTCAGTTACCACCAGCCTAACAAGTTTTAAGAGCCATGGTGGCGCAGTGTTAAAATGCAGTGCTGCAGGCTAACACACTGCTCACTCCAGGTGTTCGATTATCAGTGGCTGAAGGTTGACTCAACCCTCATCCCTCTGAGGTCAGTAAAATGAGGACCCAGATTGTTGGGGCCAATCTGCTGATTCTGTAAACTGCTTAGAGAGAGCTGTAAAGCACTCTGAAGCAGTATATAAATCTAAATGCTATTGCTACTTAGAAGGTAAGGCCTACTATTAGAAGGCAAGGGCTGGGCAGCACAGTACAAGCAAACAACAGCTAATGACTTAAAAGCCAGCCATCAACACACCCCAATTAACATCTAAAGAGCCACTTACAATGGGCACTATAAATACCACACAGAGAATAGGACATATTCTGTGAGAGAAAAGTTTCCTGAAGATGGGCTCCAGCATGAGTCTGAAAGCTTGGAAGACAAAACCTCTAATCCCAGTGAACAATCCATATTAGAATCTGCAACATTATACCGTGAAATGTATATTCATCTTCATTCAAATTAAGCAAATCATTATGGATTTGGTGGCCCAAAACATCTGGCAGACATTAATTTAACAAGTTGCTTTAGATATACTATTCATAATTACTAAGATAAATGTTTATATATTTTATATGAATCCTGATTATTTAATTTTTCAGAAACAGGTAACAGAAATCTTAACCCCTTTGTGTCCCAAATTCCTGCTTCTTTTATAATGTAAGAATTAATCTATGAAGTAGACAAATCAGAACTAGGATGTAACTCAGAAAGTATGTGTATATATTAAGGTGACCAGACGTCCCGCTTTTGGCGGGACAGTCCCGCTTTTGAGCAATTTGTCCCGCGTCCCGTGGCGTTTTAAAAAAGTCCCGATTTTTCATTCTGCCTCCTGAATCCCCGCTGATGGCTAGAGGGAAAAAAAACTCTTTAAACTCTTGCCGCGGGGCTTCAAAGGGCCGACCTACAGCTGATCAGTGTTTAAAAAAAAATGAATAGACCCATGCCTGCAAAAATAGAAAAAACAGCCCCTGTTAACAGCTTCCGCTAGGTTAATTAGCTGCAAAAAGCTGCAAAAAGTTCCTGGAGCAGATTTCCCCACCCCCCTAGCTATACTGAAAACAAAGGCGAAAGCGAAACTAAACCTGCAACATGATAAAATGAGGCAGAGAGAGATTTCTTTCTTTTTCTTTTTCTTTTTCCTCACCAAAAAAGGTAGGTACAAAACTGCAAACAATGGGAAATTTTGGGCAAAAGAGGAGAGTTCAAGATTTTAAAACACAAAAGAAAAAAAGCTCTATTTAACTAGGGAATTGTAATAATTGAGATACTATTAATAATTGTATATTGTGTTGAAAGCAGAAATGGTTAAGTTGTGGTTTGGAGGAATATATGGGGGAAATTATTTGGTTTATTATTATTGGTAAATATAATTAATTGATTTGTAAGAAATTGGATTGCATGGAAATAATTGGAATATTCATGTTCATATTGATTAATATACAAAAAAGGTAGTTATATAACTAATTGATTTATATTAAAATGTTGAATTTGTATTAAACAACTGTATTACATAATTACATAATTAACCAATGTGAGGATGGATATAAAAATAGATGACAATGGGAAGGGGTATAATATAGAATAGAAGGGAAAAATTGAATTTGATTAAGATTAGAGATGAGGATGAAGGGTAATATTGTTTTTTTAAAAAAATAGATGAGGAATAAATATGGCAAAAAGGAAATATAGAAATTGTAAATTTAATTGAAATGACTAAACGCTGTTTAAATTTGTGAACCAGCCAAATATTCTGTTCAAAGAAAATACATTGCATGTTTGTATGTGTGTTTCTAATTATTGCTATTTATTCATATTTGTTCTCTTTTATTCTTTAAAGTTTAACAATTCATTCTTAATCTTAATATCTTTATATTTGCTTGGGGTTGGCTTTCTTCCCTTTCATCTCTTTTATTGTACAGCAATCTTTCTCCTCAAACCTACCACCACTCTCTTTTCTTTCCTTCTTACTTTCTCTTCCCCCCACCCTCTTTTTCTCCTCCCTACTTCCTCTTCCTTTCTCCTTCTCCTCCTCTCTTCCTCCCTCTCTTACCCTCACTCCTACTCTAATTTCCATTCCTTCATCCCTCTCTATTGCTGTATC
Source organism: Arizona elegans (assembly GCA_022577455.1). Lineage (NCBI taxonomy): Eukaryota > Metazoa > Chordata > Lepidosauria > Squamata > Colubridae > Arizona > Arizona elegans. Next base: position 29,906,127 of record JAKOOJ010000009.1, on the reverse strand, counting down.
CTTTAATGCATATGGACTACTCAGAAGGCTGAAAAAGTTATTTTTGACTGGTCCTCACAATTTTGACCAGTCCTCGAACTTACGACTGTCCTCACATTTTACATTTTTGCCCTATCTTGTCATCATGGTGAAGAGAAGCAGTTGTGAAATGAGTGACATGGTTGTTAAGAATGCTGCACGGGCATAAATGTGAGGATGGTCATAAGTGTGAGGACCAGTCAAAAGTGCGAGGACCTGTCAGAAATGACTTTTTTCAGCCCTCTGGTTAGTCCTTTTGTGCATATGGACTACTCAGAGGGCTGAAAAAGTTATCACGCCCACAATGGTGTCCTTCTTACCAATGTTAAAATCTGTTCACCTTACCCTATACGCATAGCCATGGCCACCCGGTCACATGACCAGCTAGCCACACCCACCCAGTCACATGACCAGCTAGCCACGCCCACAAAATAAGCCACGCCCACAATGTCCCTCTTTACCAATGTTAAAATCTGGTCACCTTAGTATATATGCATATACAGTATACATACCCATCAGGTTATTCACTTTAAGACAACACTACTATGAAAAACACAGAAAAAGAGTAAGCAATAATATGTCAAAGAAATTAAAGACAAGATATAAAAAGCAAAACTGTTACTAAAATTAGTTTACATCAGAGCTTGGCATTTTATGTTCTGAAGGCCACAACTGGCCCGTACCATTGGGTGGGGTATTATTAATGCAGCAGCAGTGCAGGGAGTAGAGTGGTGGGGGTGAGATAATGGAGGTCAGGACAGCACGACCTTCTAAAACAGTCCAGTTACTCATGCAGCCCCTTGCGAAAATTAATTGCCCACCCCATATTTACACCAATACCATTTTCTATATCTGTCCTTACCTTTCTGTTATTGTAAACCATCCTTTTTTCCATTACCTCATAAATTATTTCATTACCCTTCATTTATAAACATCTCATCCATCTCTTTCTGTGGATCTCATCTACTCTATCTAAACATGACTTTTTTTGTGTGTGATCTACTTCCTCTAACACCATTCACTCTTCCTTCATATACTTGTTCTACAGTTGAATTCTCATTTTTCTATACATGACCAAAAGACTTCAGATACTGTCAGTCACTTTTGTAGTAAATATTTATTCATTTAGCATTAATTCAGTTGTGACTGCATCACTTCTAGTATTACTATACCTTTCACAGATAACCTATTCCCTCTTAAATCAGCTATTTGAATTTCTGTTTTTCTTCATACCAAACTCTCAATACCAAATAATAAAGTATGCTTTTATAACCACTTTTCTTGTTTTGCTAAACATTTATGTGTCATTATTCACTTACTAATCACTATTAATTTTAGTAATATTTGCTTGTATTATCCATCCATTTTCCCAACTTTAGTAAATTCATCTATTTTCATTTTTTGATCATTTTTGTACAACTTTACTTCTTAAATGTCATATTTTTATGTCATATGAACTAATACCACAAATTATTCAGAATTTCAACCAACAGTAAAGCATTATCAATGTGTGAATGTGTATACATGCATACACACATTTCCTAATCAACATATGTCTAATGTCATTACATTTCTTATACATTTATTCATAAATACACTCATTGCTCACCAATTGAGTGAGCAATTTACTATTTACTGTTAAATAAGGCCATCTACTCTAGCTTTTATAGTTGATCCAGAAAAATATAATGGTTGATTATATTGTATGGCAATCAGTAGTCTAAAATATGAGGTCCACTTCATCCAACAAAGGTCATACAGAAGAGCAATCAATACTGTTATTATCATATTATTAGGCCTGAGACCTGACCAGAATTCAAATACTTTGGCTCACATAAGATTTTTTTTGCAACATATTGCCTGTAACATTCTCTAAATTCTTTTAGAAAATGAAAGATTGGGAACAAGGTGGAAGTTGCCCAGTACAACCAGATTGAAAAGTGCTTTTTTTCAGGAAAATAAGTGCCCTCATTTCCTTCAAGGCATCAGCAACATTCCTGCTCTCAAAGAAGCATTAATCGGGTAATCTAAAATTCAGGCAATTAAATATAGTGCATAACTTTCCTAAATGCTTGAGAGGAATAAATTCAGGCCACAGAATGAAGAGCTCCTGCAGCAGGGATCTCTGTCCATATCTTCAGATTCCAGAAGTTCAATTAAAGTTAGATAACTTTGATACATCTTGGAAAATTGTCCTAGTGGTATGGTAATTCAAAATGAGTATCAGTATTCTTATCAACATAATGCATAGGAAATAGTAGCAGGTAAAGAATGTAACAGAGAACATACCAGAGGTGGTATTCAGCAGGTTCTGACCAGTTCTGGAGAACCAGTAGCGGAAATTTTGAGTAGTTCAGAGAACAGGTAAATACCACCTCTGACTGGCCTATCCCCCATCTATTCTCTGCCTCCTGAGTCCCAGCTGATCGGGAAGAAATGGAGATTTTGCAGTAACCTTCCCCTGGAGTGGGGAGGGAATGGAGATTTTACAGTATCCTTCCTTGCCAAGCTCACCAAGGCACACCCACCAAGCCATGCCACACGCACCAAGCCACGCCCACAGAACAGGTAGTAAAAAAAATTGAATCCCACCACTGGAACATATCATTTTAAAATGATCTGCGAGGTGGCAATCTACTAATAATAAGAACAAACTGATACTGATTCATCACTTACCTTATTATAAGTTTGAAACTGACCTCAAATAAGCGTTTGGCATATTCACTCATAATTGTCTTCTGCCAACGTTGTTTTAACCTTTGCTTCTGCCACTTCATCTTTCAGTAAACTTCACTAAACCAAAGAAACTCCAGGACTGACAAATAAGGAAAGGCTGCTCAAGAGACAATGATATTCCATTCTTGTTTTAGAAATGCCAGAACTTAGTCAGAATTCCGTCATAGTGGAACTGCTAGCCATATTGTTTAGGAACATTCAGATTGATTGCAGAAAACATTGGGATCTACATGTAGGGGGACAGACCATGAGTTTTTCTACCCTTACAAAGGTTTGCACTGCTCATAAGAAATTATGGATATAAACATTATATCCTTCTGAACCTCCTGTTTACATAAACTAGATCCAATATATTGTATACCTCTATAAAGTCTATTATCAATTGGAACATGGCAGTTTTTAATCTCAGTTCCCACTTTTAATATCAGAAGCAAGAAACAAACCAACAACTGCCTGATTATGAGATGCAGAAACTTAATTTACTTCCCAGTGGTATTCATTCCTATGCTATCAGCTACTACTACTCACAAATTTAAATCTAGAATCTAATTTCCGATACAAGCATTCAAATCCAGTACTCTGAGGATGAGGGCATCTAATTAAAGTCAGATAGTCCACAAGATCATTGCCATCCTACAACTGATGTACGGATATTGAAATACTCAAAGATCTGCCAGAGCAAATCTTCAAAAACCTCCCATCTTCACATTGCTCCTCTAGTAAATCATGAACAGAGGCCAGATTTTCCATAGCAACTATTGGACAAACGATCTTAACTCTAAAGAGAACATGTGATATTTAGAAAAGGTATTAGTAACTGCTGATGCCCTATGTACTGGTCAACCCAGTGCTTCTGTCATCTACTCTGCTTGTTACCATGGTAACATGCCACATATCTTTTTCTATACTCTTCCTCCTATATCTTTCTCTTCCTGCGTTGTACTCCCTTACCTTCACCAAAAAGGTCCTAGGAAACTCTTGCAAGACAGCACAATCTTCTACGCCCCCCCCCCATAGAGCCACCAAGAAATATATCTACTAACCTGCCTACTTTCATAGGTTCCTGTGCTGATTTTTATAGGTTGTGGCTATTTCTCTACTCTGACTGACATGCTGATATTATATCAGTTTAATCAAACTGTAATAGATATTAAGTTATTATGATATTGATCTTATTCTAAGTGTATTAGATATTTTCAACTTAACAGTTGAATTATTTTCAACAGTTTGTTTAGTGACCGTTCAAAGTTACAGCGGTGTTGAAAAAGTGGCTTATGACTGTTTTTCACACAAAAGTGGCCGTAAGTCAAGGACTACCTATATAACACTATTAAGTGTCTCATATTTATGATGGTTGTATTGTCTCTGGATCATGTGATGTGATCACCTTTTGTGACACTCTGACAAGCAAAGTCAATCTTTTAAAATTACTCTTGATTATACTTGTCTGCTGCCCTCATTTTGTAAATAATGCATTTCAGCACTCCCATTCCAACACATCAGTTTTGCTTTATGGAAGTGAGAGATTTATTTGGTCCCAGATGTTGACATTTGTCTTGGATTTATCAAAGCTATAACTGGCATTTATTCATTCCACTTGACTTTCCATCTTACTAGAAATCTTTTCGCATTATCTCCATCTTTCCCTCCTTCTCCCTCTTTCTCTATCTTCTTTGAAAATATGCGAACAGTTAATGATAGTGCCATTCATTGTTTGGCTTGTTGGAAGTTTCATCCTCAGACTTAGGAATTGTCATTTTGATTATAAGGATTCTTAGAATTCAGGACTTAGTGTTGTTCTCTAAATAAATGTGTGCTGTAAACTGTCACTATGCAAATTAGTAATTAATGGCAGGTTTTCAATAAGAACTTCAGATGTTTAAGCCTTTAATCCATTAATCAGTGTGTCATAAGAACTGGAAAGTTGTCTTGAAGTGGTATGTTAAAATAGCTGTTATTTACACACTGTGAATTGATAATACCACCAGCAACATAGGTGCCATATGCAAAACATCTGTTTACTTTCAACATCTGTGAGTAATAAATAATGAATGAAACAGTTCTAAAGTAACAAGTAATGCAGATCAGTCAGTTTAGCATAGAGATTAAATGAGAAACAGATGGGGTTTTTTATTTTATATTGTTGCCAGGATAATATCACGATAGTATAGTACAGACAGCTGTTAAATAGACCAGGTGACCGGTGTGAATATAATGTATATTTTTGGAAAAAAATTTATGTACACTTAACACATTCTTTGTTAATAAGCTATTTGTAGACATCAAAAGACCTTGAGCAATTGTTAGATTGGTATGGGAGAAGAAGAGGAAAAGTTCCACAAATCCTCCCAGTGTTTGAATAATACAGAAGAGAAAAGATGTGTAGCAAACTGATACTTCCAATTTATATTTCATTTAAAATACACAGAGAGAGAGAGTTCTGAAAAGGGAATGTGCAGCATATGTTTTCATACAAAAATAGAAATGTAATATAAATATTGGAGTGGCATGTACTGGAATTATGTTCTGCCTGTGCTCATGATATAGCATGATCATCATTTTAAAGGCTCATAAGAGAATATTATGCTGGTCAGTTTACCTTATCATTCTGCTTGGTTGTTTTATTTACTTTGTGCAGTAGCTCATAGCATTGTTCACTTGACTGAACTAAGTTGATACTATTTGCCATATATAACATGGTGTAACTTTATTTGTCTGGGCACATGTAATCTAGAGAGATTATTTTTTATGAATCTGGTAAGAAAGTCTGACTGCTACTGAGAATAGTGCTTCAGGCAGATGTTGAATAAAACTATTTTTTAAAAAACTCTTGATTAGCAGCAATATCTACCCTGCCTACCTGCCTATCTTCCTGGAATGGACAACTTTTGGACACATTGAAATTGGACAATCTGGAACTGTGCTGCCTGCAGTCCAATCTAAGCATAGTACACAAAATTGTCTGCTACAATGTCTTACCTGCCAACGACTTCTTCAGCTTCAACCACAATAATACACAGGTAAACAATCGATACAAACTCAAGGTAAACTGCTCCAAATTCGATAGTAGAAAATATGACTTCAGCAACAGAGTGGTCAGTACTTGGAATGCTCTACCCGACTCCATTGTTACAGCCCCAAACCCTCAGAGCTTCAACCTCAAACTGTCTACTGTAGACCTCACCCCATTCCTAAGAGGTCCGTAAAGGGAGCGTGCATAAGTGTACCAGCCACCATCCCTGTCTTACTGTCCCCATTTATTTGTACTTACTTCCTTTGTTTATGTTTACATCTATACCTATACCTGCTATCTTGCACATGTTTGACAAACAAAATAAATAAAAAATAAAATAAAATAAAATAAATAATTATACTGTGAAACTTCATGCTGGCTTCCAACAACAAAAGTCAGTGGAGAAGCTAAGAGAAACTTGCAAGACTGGCAAGCAGATAAGGGTCTAGTGCCAGGTAGGGCAGGGTGCCAGGTAGAGCAGGGTACAAAGATGGTTGCAGTGGCATCTAAGTGCAATTTGGGGCCAGAGATAGATGTTGCCAGATGGAGGAGGGTGCATGGGTAGTTGCAATGACATATGTACATGTTTTCAGGGTAGGGAGGTGAGGGAGAATTTACCCATGTGGCTTGCAACCTTTCCTGCTCCAATCCCTCCAATCCTTTCTCCTTTGAGTTGCTGAAGTAAATGAGAGCCAGTTGCCAAGGTCATGATCACATGATGTAGGGGTGCTGCAATGGCTGGAACTTTGTGGACCAGTCATAAGTACCATTCATTCAGCATCATCACAATATTGAATGTTGCTGAATGAGTAATTGGTAAGCAAGTGTACTTATCTTCAAAACAGAGATCAAATGATCTGTACATACCCAGAATGTATATGAATATTATTATTATTATTTATTTATTTGTCCACAAGTACAAGGAAACAAGTAACAGTATAGGCATAGATATGGACATATGAAAAAAATTGGCACAAATAAAAGGATATAAATAGGCAAAACATAGCCATAAACACAGAGAGTGATTACATATAAATGGGGACAGTAGGACAGGGACAGTAGGCACGCTGATGCGCTGATGCATGGCCCCTTAGGGGCCTCTTAAGAAACATGAAAGGTCCACGGTAGACAGTTAAAGGTAAAAGGTATGGAGATTAGCGAGACTAACAACAGGATCAAGTAGAGTGTTCCAGACATTTACTATTCTATTGCAGAATCATATTTCCTACAATCAAGATCAGAACGAATTACATTCGTTTGAATCTATTGATAGCCCTTGTTGTTATAACGGTTGAAATTAAAGTACTCATTTACAGGTAGGATATTTTGGTAAATAATCTTATGAACTAAGCATAGGTCGGAACGTAGACACCGTAGTTTGAGGCTATTAGGTATATTATTCTGATAAAATAATACAGATTCAGATGAAGATAACATTGTAGAGCCTTAAATTGGAAGAATAGATTTCAGGTTTTTTTTTTTAAAAAAAAAAATCAATACTTTTATAAGAGATGCCCTGTAATTGATTAACAGAGATTAACAAGCAACAAAAATAATGAGCCACATTCCTTTCCCTTCTGTGTTGTTTTATATTTGCAGCATCATTCTATTGCACAAGTAGAATAAGTACTAACAAGACAATATCCTATTCTTCAGTATGTATGAGAAATTATTGGAAGAAAGAAAGAAAGAAAAAAGTCAATTTCTTCTCTGACAATTCCATACATTTTCCCCTGAGAACAATGAAGTTTACTGTTCTATATTTTGCTACCTTACATTGGATAAACATGCAATAATAAGGAATTTCAATAAAAGTAGAGGACAGGCAAAAGAGTTTATCTCTAAACTGACAATAGAAAAATGACTTCTTTCTCTCTTTCAAAACTAAAATAGGAAGGTTCACTAAATGTTTACAGGTAGGCATGAATGAATGATTTTTTTTTCATAATGAATTTTGCTTAGCCACATTTATTGAAATACATGAAAGCCACATTTGCCAGAATGAACAATAAACAGTAACTAGACAGTTTTGTCTACAAAAACAAAACAAAACAAAACAAAACAAAACAAAACCCCTCAATTGTTTTATTTATTTTTTAAAATTTCTGCACCACACATCTCACCCAAGTTATTATGGGCAGTTTACAACATAGTACAACAATATAAACACGTACATATGTCAGTAAAATGACAAATGGAGTTAAGAACAAGATTAAAAAATACAAGTTATAAATGAAAATCAAAGTAAAAATATATGAACTTTGGATTCATTTCATGAAGAAATTAAAGTTAATAGATTTTTTTAAAGAAAACTGATTGATAAGAGCATAGAGGAAAGATGAAAACTTACAAATTCATAGCTGAGATTTGTGATTCTGCCAGTGGGGCCTTTTTCATTTACTTTATTATTATTATGGATGCCTTGATGCTTATGAGGGGGTAAGAGATAAGGTATTATAAATGGAAAACATAAGCCTTATCTATTCTTTTTTGAGGAGAAAAAGTATATTATGGCTGCATTTACACCTTGAGTGTAAAAGTATTTCACACCATTATACTATGAGGACGCAGATGAAAATTAACTTCTATCCGAAATGTCATTTTTTGGAATGAAAAAGACTAACCATTATGCAAAAAGGTGAATGTAGTAAGGCCAGAAACATGTCCCCATACTCAGTTTAAAAAATTCCATCCATTTAGATGCTGCACCAGAGAGATCAAGACAAAATGAATGTGGCTTGATCTTGGAATGGGTTAGTGTCTAAGTATCTAGCATCTAAGAATGCTCATAATTTAGAACTACATGATAGATTAATATTTTTCTAATGGTATCTGAGCAGGAAATATATTAAAACAAAATTTAAAAATGGCATAGGATGGGAAGTTTATATTCCTGTCATTGGGATTTAAATAGTAAATTTGCACTTATTGTCTGAAAAAGGCATTCCTCTGTTTAATTGAAATAATAAGAATATAACAGGAAGGTAAGAATGCACAATGAAACAAAGAAACATGCTCGGGAAATGTTTTACCATTTTGTAGCATTATTAATTTCAGATCAATAAACTGAGATCTCACCTCAGGTCAGATCTGACATGAAAGTTTTAGCTACTTTTCTAAAACTTCTTATTTTTTTGGCATGGAAAAATTTGAAAGAAGATAACGCTTTTTAATTTTCAATCATATTATAAATATTCTGAAGGCACATTATACCCTGAGATTAACTTCAGAGTTAATACTGCTTATTTTCTACTACTTTAAAGTCTTCCAGAATCCCCCAACTGGCTCGGGAAATGAATACTGGGTGTTGAAGTCCACAGACCTTAAAGTCACCAAGCTTGAGAAACACTGTTCTACATGAAACCCCAGAGGTTATTCAGAATTTCCCAGTATATAAAATCAAATTCATGTATAAAATACTACAGATAAAGAAAACCTAATGAGTCTTCACAATACACAATACAAAATCTATAAAGTGAAATTATAATTAGAGGCTTTTATCTAGGATTTCCTGTCATTATGCATCTATTGGAATTGGAATATTCTAGCATATTTATTTCAGCTCAGTGGTATCTGGTATGTGGCTATTGTGAAAAAGATGTTTTAAAATCATCATTAAAAATCTAAGATGTCTGAACTCTAAATGTTAAACTTCTGCATAAAAAAACATCATTTTCTAATAGCAAACACACCAGGCATCTTACCATTTAATAAAAATGCCAGTAATAAAATGAAGCAGAGGTTTTACAATGTTTGTTTCCTAGGGATCAAATAAAAGAGGTCTCCTAAATATTTTTCAGCACTTCTGTCACGTGAATCATAGATGGATTCAACAACATTCATATAATATGCTAGGTAATTGAAATATGATCAAAGGTAAGGCAAGGTAGGGTTACTTTTGATTTTTATGTCTGGAATTGCATGATGCTGGAATGCATATGCATCACTATACATTTATGGACCAGACTGGTAATAATGGGTCAGTACAGGTAGTCCTCAACTTATGACCACAATTGAACCCAAAATGTATGTTGTTAAGTGAGAAATTTGTTCAGTGAGTTTTGCCCCATTTTACAACTTTTCTTATCACATCTGTTAACTGAATCACTGCAACTGTTAAATTAGTAACACCACTGTTAAGTGAATATAGTTTCTTCATTGACTTTGCTTGTCAGAAGGTCACAAAAGGTGATCACATGACTCCAGGACACTAAAACTATGATAAATGTGAGTCAGTTGTCAAGCATCTGAATGTAAATCACATGACAATGGGGATGCTACAATGGCCGCAAGTGTGAAACATGGTCATAAGTCACATTTTTCAATGATGTTGTAACTTCAAATGGTCACTAAATGAATTGTTGTAAGTCAAGAATTATCTGTATATACTCCTACATAGTTGACTGCCTACAACTAAAGATTCTTGCATCAACTGTTATCCAATTAAAAATATGCATGCACGGACTTCCGGTTGGCGATCCGCGGCGACATGGCACTGAGTGAATGACTGCTGCTCCTCAACACCACTAGTCACCGTGTTTTGGGGAACCTTTTGGGGGCCCGAAGCCTGGAGAGACCCGCGGACAAGAGAGTGAGCTGGGTGAGCATGAAAGCGGAGTGCAAATGCTGATCGCAAGACCAGGCGGCTCTGTCAAACCAACACGTGTGAGTCAGCCAATTAATGGCGGACCCAAAGCTGCAGTAACCAGCAACTAGATAGGAAGCAAGGAAGATCGGAGGCTGCAGTGTTGAAATTGGACTAACACACCTTCCCTGCCTATGTGAAATTTGACATCAGAAGGAGGGGTCGGTGGAGTCAGGAGTGAAAGGCTCGGAGAGGAAAAGAACGGTGACTGCAAGCAGAGAGCAGATCAGAAAGATATAGTGCCTGACAAGCCGGTGAGGTAAATAAAAGAGCTGATGTGTCAAAATTACCTGCGCAAAGAGAAGATCATTGAGAAGAAATAAGAACTCAGAACAATTTTTTTTCCTTTTGTTGACTATAGCAGTAGATCTATTGGAGGCTGAAGCTAGATGGATCGTGCTTGATTGTTCCAGGGAGCAGGAAGTGCAGCCATTATAGAGACTTGATCGAGAAACAATTGAAACAGCTGACTAACGGTCAGTCTAGCAGCAAGAAATACTATAGAGTGATGACTTTGATTAAATGAACTTGGTGAAAAAAGAAGCTTGGAGAAGATCTAAGAATGTAAGCTATTCTTACATTCTTAGAATAGCTTACATTCCAAAAGGAAAAAAAAGCAATTTTGATACTCTTTGATAACCTTTTCCTCAATATCCTGATTGTTTATATATAATTATTAACAAAGAATTGTTAACTCCTTTATTAATTAATCTTTGGATTTGGCATATATAGTATATATTTTGATATTCAATATCATATTTAGTTTTTAGATTCATTTATTTATTTAAAATTGTATTTATTCCTATTTATAGTACTTATAGTATTTATAGTATTTATTCATATTAACTTATATATATAGATTGTCAGGAATTAAGTTGGATATAGAAAATTAAGTTTTAGATTATAAACAGTGCATTATTTTGATAGTAGTATGGTATTATATACTATCTATAGTATTTAAGTTATTAAGAGAGGTTAGACAATCACTGTATGTTAGTAGGACTTGAATTAATTTTTTGTAAACAAATTTATATATTTATTAATTAAGTTATTAATTAATTATCAATTTCTAAACTTGCTAACTACAAATTAATTATAAATCATGAATTAATCTCTATTATTAGTATCATAAACTAAGTGACATTAGTTCAAGACATTGTTGGGAAGTGACATAGATTGTTAAATCGATATTGATTGACAAACAGAATTTACCTCTATCTAAAGAATCTAGAAGATAAAATAATAGATAAATATTAAACAAGTAGAGGCGGCAGCTGGTGAATGAGAATTTGGAGAAATATCGAGAAAATAATTAGAGAACAAAAAATAATTTGAAAGAAATGACAAGCATGACATCAACGATTGTGAAAACAGGAAAAAAGACTCTCTCCAATCCCACTATAACGATGACCTCTCCGGCTACTCAGAAATCAATGGAAGGATTGGCAAAAATGGAAAAACACATAGCAACACCAACAATGCAAACTATGCAATCATCATTGACTCTAATCCAAGAAACTATGATGGCCATGCAGGAAAAAATGTCAAACAATCATGCTGAATTAAAAATAGATATCCATGTATTGGACCAGAAGATGAACGAGATCCAAGTCTCAATATTTAACAACGAACAAAGAATTCAGAAAGTAGAATCAAGAATAGAACAAACCGAGAAGAAATTAGATACCGTGGACCAGACATTGACAATGCAATATAGGGAGCTAGAGGATTCAATAATCCAATTGGAGATGGACTGGGCGTCCTTTTACCTGTGTTTCCAAAATATTGCCGAAGACAAAGAGGAGGACCTGGGAGAGAAGATGGCAGAGTTGATTGCAGACGTACTCCAACAAGATAAGCAAGAGATAATTAGAGAATTGGACGACGTATATAGGGTACAGACAAATTACACAAGGAGGAACAGGCGACCTAAGGAAGTACATGTTAGGTTTGCAACAAAAAAAGTGAAAGACATTTTATATAATATGGCGAGGGAGGAACCGATAACATACAGAGGAAAAGAAGTGATAATCCTAAAACAGGTACCAAGAAGAGTAAGGGAGGTGAGAAAGGATTATAGATTTCTAGCTGTGCAGCTAAATAAAAGAAATATATTATTTAGGTGGCTCCTGCCAGAAGGGATGTTAATCACCTGGCAAGCAAGGAAAATAAAAATAGACAGTCTGAGCACAGCACAAGACTTCCTCGATCAGTTGAGAGGTGCGGAGAAAGAACAGAGCAGCAAAGAGGAAATAGAGACAATAGCAGTAGAAGAGGAAACCTTGCATTAGCGAGATACTAAGAAGATCGCAGAGGAGAAGAAGATAGAAGAAGAAGCCAAAGGGAAAAAAGCAAGACCAATAAGAGTCATACGAACAAACAAAAATTAAAAACCGGATAAGGAAAACAGGAATGAACGATCTGAAATTAATATCAGTAAATGTCAATGGACTAAACGATTATAAAAAGAGGAAACTAACACTTACAAAATTAGCTAAACAAAATATAGATATAATCTGTCTACAGGAGGTGCACATAAAAATGGATGAGGGTAAATGTTTAGAATACAAAAAATATGGTAAAACATTCACTTCGCTAGCAGAAAAAAAGAAGAGGGGGGTGGTAATCTATGTTAAGAAAGGAATTGAAGCAGAGCTGAAGTTTAATGATACAAAGGGAAGAACTCTTATGATTGAGATTAGGAGAGGGAACTCCAAAATATTGTTAGTGGGTATATATGTACCAAATAAAAAGCAGGGAGAATATTTCAAGAAACTTCATGAGCAATTAGGAAAAATGGAATATAATGAAATTTGCATAATAGGTGATTTTAATGGTATTGTAGATTTGGACAAAGATTATAAAAGCAATAAAACTAAGAAAAATAAAAGAGCAATCTACCAAGAGCTTTCTTTGACTTAGCGGAAGAACTGAATTTAATTGATATATGGAGAACTCTACACCCAAATGACAGACAATATACGTTTTATTCAAACCCACAAAAGTCGTGGTCTAGAATAGATATGGCATGGGTTAGCAGGAAGCTTGATTAGAAATAGGAATAGCGGAAATCAACCCGAACACTGGGCAGATCATAACCCCTTAGAAATAAGGTGGAAGAGTGTAAAGAGAAAGAAACAACAGAGATGGAGGTTTAATGCCAAATTATTGAGCGATAAAGAATGTGTAAAAAACTAAAAGAAGAAATAAAGTCCTTTTTCAAGGAAAATGAAAATCAAGGAACACCTCATGAAATAGTATGGGACGCAATGAAGGCCTACTTAAGAGAGGGTTGTGATATCATACAGTGCATATAAAAGTAAAGAAAAAAGAAAGTCCCTTGAAGATTATTTAAACCATTTAGGAGAAGCAGAAAGAAAACTCCAAGAAAACCCAGGAGATGAAACATCAAAAGAAAGTTGGCTGATGTGGAGACACAAACTGAACATCATTGACCAAGAGGATTTAGCACAAAAAATAAAAAGAACAAAACAATATTATTTTGAAAATGCCAACAAGTCGGGCAGGTGGCTAGTCTATAAATTAAAAAAGAAAACGAAAAAGGGACAATTCATATATTAGAAGACTCCAAGGGCAAGTTGTTGAACAAAGAAGAGGACAAACTAGAAGGAGCTAAGGAGTTTTATGAGACTCCAAATAAAGAAGAGGAGGTTCCAAAAAGAAAAATAGAGCAATATTTGGCAAACGCAAAGCTTCCGCGAATAACAGAGGAAGAGAGAAATGCTTAATGGAAAGATAACAGCTGAAAACTAAAAACAGCTCTCTCTAAACTTAAGAACAACAAATCGCAGGCCTGGACGGATTCCCAGGGGAAATATATAAAAAATTAGAAGAAATATTATTTATTATTATTTATTTATTATTGAATTTCTATACTACCCTTCTCCCTGAGGACTCAGGGCGGTGTACAGCCAGAATTAAAAAACATGCACGACAAATATTAAAAAACAATTAAAAGATATATAAATTTGGCCCAATTAAAACTCACTACCAGTTAAAACATTTAAAACATTTAAAAACATTTAAAAATTTCTTCTTAAGCCAGCCCGGCTTGCTTGAAAAAATGGGTTTTAAGGGCACGACGGAAGGCACTGAGGTTCTGGATTCTCCTTATCTCTGGGGGGAGCTGATTCCAGAGGGTAGGTGCCCCCACAGAGAAGGCCCTCCCCTGGGGGTCCCCAGCCTACACTGTTTGGCTGATGGCACCCCGAGGAGGCCCTCTCTGTGGGAGCGCACGGGTCGATGGGAGGTCGTCGGTAGCAGCAGGCGGTCTCGAAGATAGCTAGGCCCTATGCCATGGAGCACTTTGAAGGTGATAACCGGCACCTTGAAGCACACCCGGAAGACCACCGGGAGCCAGTGCAGCTCGCGCAGGAGCGGTGTTACATGGGAGCGCCATGCTGGTCCCATCACTACCCGCGCTGCTGCGTTCTGGACCAGCTGGAGCCTCCGGGTGCTCCTCAAGGGGAGCCCCATGTAGAGAGCATTGCAGTAGTCAAATATTACAACCAAAATTAGTGGAAATTTTCAACGATGCATTGAAGGGTTCTAAAATTCCAGAATCGTGGAAGGAAGCGCATGTCACACTAGTGCCGAAAGAAGGTACCGACCTAAAACAAATTCAGAATTATAGACCAATTTCCCTTCTAAACACTGATTATAAGCTATTTATGAGCATAATGGTGGAAAGAACCAAAAAAATACTAAACACTTGGATACACAAAGATCAAAATGGATTCCTCCCGGGGCAAATTAGAGACAATTTGAGAACTGTGTTGGATATCCTAGAATATTATAAAGAACACCCCGAAAAACAGATGGCCTTAATTTTTGTAGATGCCCAAAAGGCATTCGATAATTTAAATTGGAAATTTATGATTAAACAAACTGAGGTAATGGAATTTGGAACAAATTTTGAAAAGATGATAAAAACTATGATAATCAAAAGGCGAGTATTTTTGTAAACAGAGACAGGACAAAAACATTCCAGATTAGAAAGGGGGTAAGGCAAGGATGCCCTCTGTCACCATTATTGTTTATTTTGGCCCTAGAAGTTCTGCTACAGAAAATCAGAAATAACGAAGAAATAAAAGGTTTAAAGATTAGGAAAGAGGTTTACAAAACACAAGCATTTGTGGACGATGTAACCTTAATCCTAGAAGACCCTAAAGAATCGGGACAAAAAGTGCTAGAGGAATTGGGCAAATATAGAGAGGTGACAGGCTTTAAATTGAACAAAACTAAAACCAAAATATTGACCAAGAATGTAACCGAGGTACGGAAGAAAGAGATAGAACTGCTGGGATTACAGGTTGTTAAAAAAAATAAAATATCTAGGAATTTGGATAACTACAAGGTGTTCGTCCTTAAAAGATGATAATTATACCCCTTTATAGGAAAATGAAACAAGACCTGAATAGATGGAAGAAAATAAAATTGTCACTTTTGGGTAAGATAGCTGCGATTAAGATGAACATCCTCCCCAAAGTACTATTTCTATATCAAAATATACCGGTGAACTTAGATAATTTTTTTTTCAGAACTAAACAAAATTATTAGGGAATTTGTATGGGAGGAGAAAAAGCCGAGGTTCTCTCTTAAAATTTTAAAGGGTAAAAGAGATATAGGAGGATTTGGACTTCCCAATTGGGAAATATATTATAGGGCAGCTAAGCTAGTTTGGATAAGAGATTCGGCACCCTGGAAAATAAGAGGATTTTAACCTTAGAAGGCCATGATCTGCAAAGAGGGTGGCACGCATATCTATGGGACAGAGAGAAGAATAAGAAAACATATTTCCATAGACATAAAATTAGAGATTCATTGATACAAACATGGACTGGAATTAGGCAGAGATATTATTAAAAAGTTCCAAGATGGCTCTCCACGATGGAGGCCCTGATCTATCCCAATAGATGGGGAATGGAGAAAATGTGTAGGTATAAAGACATTTTAGACGAAGGAGGAAATCTTAAATCTAACGATGCCTTGAGAGAGCAAGGAATAAATTTAGATTGGTGGACTTATCTACAAATAAAATCCAGGTATCAGAAAGACAAAGAACAATGCGGCTTAGAACTAGGACATATTGGGCTGGATAAAGCCCTGATGGGAACAGGTAAAAAGATTCTGGCTAAATTATACAATTATTTATTAGATGAAGCTAGAGCTGAGGCTATAACAAAGAACCAAATGAATGCATGGGAGAAAAATATTGGACACAACATAAATTTTAATGAATGGGAAGAGGCATGGAATAAGAACTTTAAATTGACCAGAGCTGCGACATATAAGGAAAACCATTACAAAATGCTCCACAGGTGGTATTTAGCCCCGGCTAGGCTAGCAAAGATGTATCCTAAAATGCACCCAAACTGCTGGAAATGTGGCTATGGTCAAAGCACCTTCTTTCGCATGTGGTGGACATGCCCTGAAGCGAAAGGATATTGGAGTAAGATTAGGGGATGGCTACAAGAAATAATTGGAGAAGGCATTGAATTGACACCGGAAATATTTCTCCTGGGTATAGTAAAGAAACCATATGGAAAGGAAAAGAATCATTTAACAATACATATAATTACAGCTGCTAGATTGGCCTACGCACAATATTGGAAAGAGAAAACCCAGCCACCAGAAGAACTTATAACTAGGAAAATACTTGAGTAGGCAGAGATGACCAACTAACGCATGAAATAAACGATGACGAGAATTCAGAATACTATACCGTGTGGGGAAGGTGGTATGAATGGATGAATGATAAAGTGAAAGGAAGAGAAAAAGGTGTGCTAAATAAAAGCAAAAAAGTAGCCTAAATGACACCAGGTATATATTTTGTACATATACCGATACTAATGGAAATGTTAATTTATATATGTTTATAAATTCAATAATTTTTTTTAAAAAAAATAAAAATAAAAATATGCATGCACATATATTTGGAAGATGTCTTCAAACGGAAGGTATATTTTCAGAAGTATTGTATGCACTGGGGCTGTTTACATTTGTAAAAAAAAGGATATTTTTTTCTCTAAGAGCTTAGAGCAACAAAGTTATGAAACTATGTTGTAAAACATGCATGAAGAAAACTTATATTTAGAAAACAACTCTGTTGTACACAGAAACATCTTATGTTTGCAAGAATTACAAAGAAGGCTTCTGAATTATTCAGTAAATCTTTTTTAAAAGCTTTCTTAAAAATGACATAAGGTAATGAATTCCTAAGCAAATATTAAAATACACATTCCTAGGTGAAACCCCAAAGCAGAATTGCATATTCTAGATAACCTACCTTCCTTCCTTCCCTCCCTCCCTCCCTTCCTTCCCTCCCTCCCTCCCTCCTTCCTTCCTTCCTTCCTTCCTTCCTTCCTTCCTTCCTTCCTTCCTCCTTCCCTCCCTCCCTCCCTCCCTCTCTCCCTCCCTCTTTATTAAAATGGTAAATCCATTTGAAAAACAGAGTGCCAAGAAAAGCAGTTTTATTAGAATGCAATATAAGGTAAGTCTAATCTTTAAAGGTGGCTTGGTTTATAATGCCCAGAGACTTCAATATTTTGTTATATTGTTCATATGATGCTAAGAAAACTATGTTAATATTTCCATGAAGATAGCAAAAGTCTAGATGACTCAATGAGGCTCTGCATTTTTCTACAATCCAGATCAGAATTAAAAATTACAAAATAATTTACAAAGTGGAAAGATTTGATGAACCAGTTGGGTCTCTATAACTATAGATCTGTATTTTATTTGGAAAATATGCAAATCTGAAAACTGGAAGAAAACAGTCATTTTCTTTGTTTAATAAATTTTGGAGAGTTGCATAGTTGGAAAGCTGTGTTATTATCCTAAATATTGACTTCTTGTGAAACAATTCTTCTTGATTACTAGGTCTTACAGCCTAAAATATATGCTTGGGCTAAGTATTATGTACCAGTATATTGTAACTATTCTGAGTTCTAGAGATAGATTCACTTAAATTAAATAATTCTTTGCCATAATATTATTTGAAAGAAAAAACAATAGTCATAAATCTAATTCATTTGCATTGCAACTTAAATTTTGTTGTCTTAATTTTCTCTGACAACTGAACTGGTGTAATAGAATTGGCTTTGCTTCACAATTAACAGTAAATGAAATGGGATCAACTTATTCTTTAAGGGAATGTTGTCATAATATAGTAGCAGATGGATCTGCTTGCTTTTTAATTGCTTAAGCATCTATATTTGAAAGATGCTTCTGAAAATTAATTACCTGCATAAAATTGGAAATTTGCTCATTCTTTTTTGCTCTAATTAACTATTTTCTTAATATTAAAAATGTAACTTAAGCAGCTTAAAAACTGTAATTAACTATCTTTATTAGCTTTATCCAGTTAGAATGCATTCCTGTTGCAATTTGAAGTTGGGCTGTTCTACATAGTAGATTAAATGCAAAGAACATATATTTGGTCTTTGGTATATGATAAATGAACTCAAATACTTTGGTCACCAAATGAGAAGGAAGGGCTCACTGGAGAAGAGCCTAATGCTGGGAACGATTGAGGGCAAAAGAAGAATGGGATGACAGAAAATGAAGTTGCTGGATGGAGTCACTGAAACAGTCGTCTTGAGATTAAATGGCCTCCAATGGATGATAGAGGACAGGAAGGCCTGGAGAAACATTGTCCATGGGGATCACAATGGGTCAGACATGACTTCACGACTACAACAACAAATATGATAAACAGTTGATTGCATTTCACATAAATAACATATGAATATTTTCTCAAACTGGCATTTCAGGCGATCCATGTGACATTTCAGTACCAGGCAAGAATAAAATTTATCTTGTTTCATTGTTGGACAACATTTTTATCATATACCTGCTAAATTTAGGGATCTGGTTAAATAATGAAATGATTATCCTTTCAAAGCTCCTTAATACTTCCTTTGTCTTAAACTCTCACATTCTTAGATGTGAACTTTAATGCAGTGATGTAAAACTAGCTGAGAAATGAAATAGTACCTCTGTATTGGTTCATCTGAAAATCTGTAGCAACAGAAAGAATTTAACTTTCCAGTTTTATCATTGGAATATATGAAATAATCCCATTGTATGATTCACATGATCAAAACTCACTTTCTCAACAATTTAAATTCAAATTAAGGTTATCATACTTAGGCTGGGGAAACGTGAATGTCACCCATCAACTATCAGCTGGAATGGTTCATGCATTTTAAACAAAATCCAATATAGAAAAATTCCTGGATTCAACAATTTCATAATGGTGAAAAGAAAACAAGCTTCTTATTTTATGTTCTAGTGGCATGAAACATTTTCACTTTGGTGATGAGTGGCGATTTATAAATAGAAAATATTAGATTTAACTTATTTCAATCTGATCTCCCCAAAAAATTTTTTTTTGAAGAAATACATTTTTTATTTTATTTATTTATTTATTAATCAAATTTATATACTGCCACTCTCACAAGTGGGGAGTTTGCATTAGTAAAAAATGAATGAAAAGGCTATGTCTTTGGGACAGAACCCAAGAAGTCTAGAATTTTTTTTTTCAAATAAGTTTTAAATAGAATGAAAATACAAAGCCAAACTAAACATATACAACTAATTGGTAGTATCTATTTGATCAGAATAATTGAATATAGTAAGCTAGGAAGTAGGAAAATATTCCACTGGATCAAAATATAAGAAATAAAAATATTGGTTTAAGGCAATGGTGTCAAACTTGATTTCATTAAGGGCTTGCATCAGGGTTGTACTTGACCTCGAGGGACCGGGGCAGGCATGGCCAGGATGGGCATGGCCAGATGTCACTCGTGTTGGGGATGCCTGTGGTGGCTGAGCCCTCTGCCAGAAGAAAGGGGCTCCCACGCTCCATTTTCGGCTGCAACGGCCTCCTGTAATTCTCCGCCAGCGAAAACGGAGCTCGAGTTTGAGTTTTGTTTTCACTGGCAGAGGCACCATGGGCAAGTCCTTTGTTTTTCCAGGGTGGTCCCACGGGTCAGTTCTAAGCACCCCATGGGCCGGATCCGGCCCATGGACCTTTAGTTTGACACCTGTGGTTTAAAGTAATATGTGATAATGTTTCTTTTGCTTCATATTTTGAAGTCCACCATTCAGAATTTTCCTTTCACCTTTCCTCTTAAACAAAATGGAAATGTCCACTAGTTATTGGAATATAATTATATGTGATATTAGCAATTTTTAGAAATGTAATTAAAACCACCACTCTAGATATTGATTTTTCTAAGAAAACTATCCTGAAGCTTCAAATTTCTCTTAGCAGCTTTAGAGACATAATTTTGAAGAAGAAATGCAAGGGTGAATACATAAATATCAATTTAGCCACAAATGAGAGAAAGGAATAAGAAAGAAATTTGAAATTGTCCCAACTTGATTTCTCTTTGTAGGAGGTGGGAGAAAGAATTTTATCAGGTTTTCAATATTTTCTTCTGATAAACTGAAATCATTGTAATTTTTGAGTTTCCTGACTCCATTTATTTCAAAGTACCAACAGTAGGTTCAGCTACATTTTAGGAGAAATCTGCTATAGAACAGTTTACAGTTTTGCTTTTTTTTTTTTTTTCTATTTAAACTACAATTTCTCCATAGCACTTTTTTTTTTTTTACTTTAACTCTTATTATTTTTTCATTTTCAAAACAATACAGGATAATGCCTATTTCTTTTTTATCTATGTTTTTCATCTTTCAAAAGGTACTGGAGGAAAACAAAAGCAGCATATAAAATGTTTCTACAATCAAGAAAGGAAATCAGATAGGCAGGTAGGCACAAAGTAAATTATTCCTAACATTTTTAAAATCCAATTTATCCATTTTGATTGGTAGATCCCAAGTAAAAACACATCATAATAATGAAGTATATATAATCTGTTTTTTATTTTAAAAAACCCACTATAAAAGTAATAGTAACTGGCTGCAAGATAGTAGAAATTAACTAGAGCTAGTAAGTCTGCATGTTAAGTTTTCAAAGCTTTCAAGTTTTCATGTTCAAAACAGTGGTGGGTTGCTCCTGGTTTGGTCCGGTTCTATAGAACCAGTAGTAAAACCAGTGGGAGGCTCTGCCCACCCGCCACGACATCATCATGGGTGAACTGCGCATGTGCAGAAGCGTGCATGCTCCCACTGGGAACTGGAAATAAAGGTAAGTGGAATCCATCCATGGTTCAAAATGATTCTTTCCAGGAGTAGACTGTAAATCAGGGATGAGCTCTAGGTCTTCATGAGCAGATTTTCCAACTATATCAAATTAGAAAGACAATAAAAGTGTAGAGAAAGCCCCCAAATAGGTTGAATATAGCATAATATTTAGAAATAACCTTCTAAGTGTTGCTTTTTGGGGGAGGCGCAAGGAAGTAAACAGAAAACTTGTGCATGTTTATGTGTCTGATCCATCAACATCCACACTGAATGAAAGCCTTCTTTCTCCATTCCAAAATATTTACTGTGTTGCACTCATCCCTGCTATAAATTAGTATAATACTGTAAATATGAAAAGAAAACACTTTAACAACATTAACAGTTATTGAAGTGTAAGCTGAAATATTTGTACTGCTACAAGTTTCTGTAAATTCTGTCATTATTTCCTGATTCCTGGAACTTGATCGTATCAGCAAAAAATATCACATATATTCTAATAACAAAAGTACCAATTTTGCAGAAATTTCTTAAGTAGATATTATTTCACTTTAACTGGAATGCTATAACTCAGTCCATTCTGGCAGCAACATGGACAGACTTAGCAGTCTGTTTCAACATCAGTGAAGAGTGTTAAAACTTTAAAACTCACCCTGCAAGCATAAACTTTATTTTATTTATTTATTAGTTTGTCAAACATGTACAAGATAGCAGGTATAAATATGAACTTCACTCTCTTCAATTTTGTTTGGTTGTATTTGATTTTTAAATGCAATCAGCTATCCAGGGAGGATGTCTTTACCAGTGAAGAAGTTTTAAAATATATAGCTATACATGTGACAATTTTCACTGAGCTCAAGCGCAGCCCCTCTTTAATGATTCTTGGAGTTTTGCAGGATGGCAATTTTGAAGCAGCTTCTCACTTTCACAGAAAACTAAAATTATGCAGACTTTCAATTAATGGAAATGTGTTCAAATCACCACTTTAAATCATCGATCTTTAAATCAACCCTTACCCTGACTATCAGGATGTTTGGAAGGAACATGTTAGTGCTTGTGACTGTGCTCAGTTATGTTAGTGACTGATAATTTGGCAATATTTCAGTCAAGTCAAAATATATAATCCTTACCAGACCAGTTCACCAGATAATTTTCAGTCTTGCTTATAATTCTCCTAAGGAACATTCCTTCCCAGTTAACCTTGTTGCACAGACTGTAAGCCCAGAAATGTCAGTGATCAAACATGAACTAATTGTTGGCAATTTTGGAAATGTTAGAGTGGGTTCAAGCTATCTGTAAACCATTTCATGAAGAATGTTGATTAGAGCCCAGCATTTTAAGGCAGCCAGGTTTTCTGGACAGCTTGGTGCAACCATTATAAAAGTTGTCCAGTATGTCTGTTGTGCATGCAGAATCAATACTTCCACTAATGAAACAAAGCAGCTGTGAATATGAAAATAACCTGCGTATAAAGAATCTTAAGCCATTGTGAGGAATAACTGATTTCTTCAAGATAAATCAATATTATACACTCAGAAAAACTGAACAAGTACTCAGAAATGTTGGGCAGTAGACCCAAGGGAATATATATTTTTAAAGAATGAAGAGGACTTGTTTTTTTTCTCCTGAAAGATAGAAAGAAATTTTGTACTTTCTGTTCTTTTATGATTGAAACCACTAGTGCATTTCCAGTCCTCTGCAAGCAAAAAATTAGATAGCAAGCTACCTTTTCAAGGATTACTTTGAAAAGTGAATTACCTTTGTTGGTATTGTCCATTACTGTCAAGTCACTCTCTCTATTATTGTCCTTAGAAGTTATATTTCTAAGGGAAAAAAAATAACCTAAAGTACTGTGCAGGAATTGATAGAAATTTCCATGGTTTTCTATTTCTCCCACAAGAAGTAATGCTGTTTCTTGGTGTATAAGAATGATAAAAAGAAAACAGAATACATCACAATTATCCAAACGTAATCCATACACTGTTTACTAACAATAAAAAATAATTAAGAATGTTAATTCTTAACAATTTAATCCAAGACAAATTCAGAAATATACATTGATAGCCATAAAACACTAATTGAATCTCTACTGTGAACAAAACAGCAATACACATGAAAAAAACATGCAGAGCTGATACATCAAGGCTGCAATAATCCATGTCTATTTAATGTTAATATATATAAAACCTGGTGGTTGCCCAGGTCTTTGCAGCTCAGATCTGGTGGACTGTAAAGGCAAAGAGAAGAGATTGACTTTTAGACTTGATTGATGTCAGCCATTATAGGTAGTCAGGGCAAAGAGCACCAACTATGAGGCCTAACACAACTTTTACTGAAGGTTACTGTAACCGAATCTTGCAAATTTGAACGTACATCTGTCTGCTTCTGTGTTCATATTCCAAGAAACTAGGGAAAGTTCCATCTGACACATTTGCTATGCCTCCAGCCTCCAGTTCTTCTGCAAGCTACACTGCCTCTTATCTGACCATTACCTAGTCTGCTGTTGCTGTGCCACGTCTTCCTATTTCTCAAGGATGTTCTCACAGACCAGTGGTGGGTTTCAAATTTTTTTACCACTGGTACTGTGGGTAAGGCTTGGTGGGCGTGGCATGGCTTGGTGGGCATGGCTTGGTGGGTGTGGTAGGTGAAGGATACTGTAAGATCTCTATTCCCTCCCCAATTCAGGGAAAGGTTACTGCAAAATCCCCATTTCCTCCCAATCAGCTGGGACTTGGGAAGCAGAAAATAGATGGGGGTGGGGCCAGTCAGAATTTCTACTAATGGTTCTCCGAACTACTCAAAAGTTTTGCTACCAGTTCTCCAGAACTGGTCAGAACCTGTTGAAATCCACCTCTGTCACAGATCATAACAGAAGTCTTCTCCAATGCTGATATTCAAAACTGTCAATATTCTTATTACTATGCTTCTTCAAAAACTATCTTTTACTTGCCTAGTGTGTCACAGGAAATACAATGACTTCACAGTTCTGATAATTGCACATCACAGCATTTGGATGTCTTAGGACATTTTTCACTTTAATTCTTAACTTTTATTACTAGACTTTGTGGATCTTTAGTCTCTTATGATACTATCATCAGCATAGTACAGGTTATTGATGTTTCTTCCTCCAATTTTAAAACAAAGCTTATCTTCTTCCAGTCCAGCTTTTCTTAACATATATTCAGCATATAAGGTTGAATAAATAATGGAGAGTATACAACTTTGGTGATAATCTGGAATCAGTCTGTTTCACCATATTTTGCCATAATGTGGCTTCCTGACCTTTATATAAGATTCTTATGAGAACAATGAGATATTTTGGCATTCCTATTTTTCTGTGTACATCTCACAGCTTGATGTGATCTACATAATTTTTTATAATTCTTTCTATAGTTAATGAAGCACTTATTGACTTCTTTGGCATTCTTAATTATCCAGCTACATCAGCAATAATGTCTTATGTTCCTTGGCCTTTTCTAAAGATAGCTTGAATGTTTGGCATCTCTTTGTCCATACTCTAGCCTGCATTGCATGATTCTAAATATTATTCTACCTGCAAGTGAAATTAAGGATATTATATGAGAAGTGAACCCTGTTAAATCTAGCAACAAAGGTTGATCATTTTCAATATGCTGACAACTGTGTCATTATCTAGATTCCTGATATAACCCTGTTAGAACTTTTACCCATTCTTCTTTTATTCACCATATTTCAACAGGCATTTCATCAGTACCTGTTGGCTTCCAACTTGGTAATGATGGGACTGCTGATCTTACCTAGTATTTATAGAGGTTTTCTAAATAAGGAATATTTTCTAAGGTATATCTGTACTGCATAATTTCAGTATACTCCAATCTTTCTCCTTTGGTTTCTTTTGAATTGGTCCACTGGCATCCTTCAGCATACTATATAAATTTGAGGTTTAAGAAACGTACCCAGTGGTGGGATTCAAGTAATCTAACAACTGGTTCTCTGCCTTAATGATTTTTCCCATCAGCCAGTTTGCCAAACTGTTCAGAAAGTTAACAACTGGTTCTCCCAAAGTGGTGCAAACTGGTTGAATCCCACCACTGAACGTATCCAATGAATACAATAAAACTTTGCCAGTCCAAAGGATCTTAATCTCTCCAATAGACATAAAACTTAAAATAATAATAATTAATAATAATAATAATAATAATAATAATAATAGTAGTAGTAGTAGTAGTAGTAGTAGTAGTAGTAGTAGTAGTAGTTGAAAAGAAAAAAATATGGTTCATTGACATTGCAATACCTGGTGATGCACGGATTGAAGATAAGCAGCAAGAAAAAATCACAAAGTACCGGGACTTGCAATTTGAAGTTGAGTGACTGTGGAAATCGTGTGTTGTTCTGATTGTAATTGGAACCCTTGGAGCAATACCCAAAGGGCTACCCCGCTATTTAGAAATTCTAAATTTACCGGACTTGAACATTTTGACTCTACAAAAAACCACCTTACTCGGAACAGTTTACATTCTCCGACAATATCTTAACAGTTCCTAGGTCCTTGGTTAGGATTCCAGCTGCTGAGCTATTAACCAGCCTCAAAGGCTGTGAATCTAACTAAAGATTAAATAATAATAATAAAAATAATAATAATAATAATAATAATAATAATAATAATAATAATAATAATAATAAATATAAAGTGATTAAGGTATACTTGGTCAAGTATAATGTCCATAAATGCTGGTTTGTAAGCGTCAGAGAAATGTAGGCTCTCGGCCACTCCATTTGTAAGCCAACAGTAAAAAGGGCAATTTTCATAGTCCATGACAAGTGACTGTGATGTGGTAGATCTCAATGATTTCTTGTTTGTTCTGGAGAAATTATGCCTGTTTGGATCCAGCATCCAGCCACAATTTCTCGTCCAAACGTTGTCTTGCTAGCAAGCAGAACTGGGCAAGATGTCACCAGGCTGCTAACAAGAAATGTCTATCTTTGATATTATAATTAAGCTTCTCCACATCCCAGTGATAATACAGTGTATGTGCATGTATTTATTATTATTATAGTTCCTAATGGTCTAATAAATATTGAAAATATTTGCCAGAGTATTACATAATCACAGTACTTCAATTGTTAAGTCCCAATTTTTTGCAATCCAAGTCTTTTTGAGCTAATTTTCTGACATATAGTTTTGCTACATTTACAAGAAAAACTTGTTATTTTTCTATTATAATTAGTATAATTACTACAATCATTGAAACATAAATGAAAGAAGGTCACTTTTTTGTTTATTGTTTGCTTGTTAGGATTTTTTTTTTTTTTTGTCAATTTGAAAGAATTGGATTGGATTTTTCAGACCTCCCTTCAAACTGTAATGACCTTCATATTTGCTTAATCAGTAAACAAAATTAAGCTCAGTCATGCTACCATTTGCCATGTGTACTGTAGAAGTCCAGATTAATAGTACAGAAGATATGATCAATCTTTAATTACTTGATATTTTTGCATACCAGGTATGATAAACTATTTTAAACCTTCATTTGAAAATTATGTTTTTATATTGATATTGTATTGGACACAAGTTATATATGTTTTAACTATGTGTTAAAACCCAAAATCTATTGGACTGGACAATCTTAACAAATATTATTTGTTGATTTACTATAATGATTTTAATAATTGGTAACTGATCAAAGTCATATTTGATATGGACTGCCTACAAATGGAAATAATAAACAAATAGTTTTTAAAAATTACAGTGCTTTGTAGTTTTGCACCTGTTGTAGCTGATATGGTTTGATCAAATGAGACAGTTATGGGAGGATGGATGGAGCCAGCTCCAGACTACGTTTGCCGTGGATGGGATTCATCTTTCCAGGGCCAGTAGGGCCAAACCACTGTGAGAGGGTGGCTTTGGACTTTTTCTGACTTTTTCCATCTTGCCTTGATTAGGATGGCCAACCACCGTGAGAGGGTGGTTGGATAGTTCTCCCAGCTGGACTGAACGTGAGGACTCCTACCCATTACCGTGAGAGGGTAATGTTGACTCTTCCGATTAACTTAGTCTTGCTTCCTGGACATTGAAACCATTATTATAGACCCCTAGGCCATGTCTAGGCCAAACTTGTATTATCACTCTAGTGTTTTAAATGTATTCTAGGGCAAAGCTTCTTGCGCTGTGAGATTCCCCCCACTCGCAGGCCTGGCCCTCTATGTTATCGAGGGCCCACCTTAATGACGGATCTTGGGACCCCGAGAGGTGGCATGTCGCAAAAAGGGGATTGAGGGGTTTTTTAAAGACATTTTTAAATAGACTTTTAAGGGGTTCTGAGGGGGGGAGGTTATGTGGGTTTGGGGGAAAACCCACGGGGGTGGGAGACTAGTCTGGCTGCTATTAATGGTGCCATAGGGGGTGCAGACTCTGGGGGAAAGGGGACTGTTAGAATGCCCTCTAGTGAGGGCTTCTCTATTAATACACTGAATGGGAGGGGCAGGTATGGCAGGAGCAGGGGGCCATATCATGTGGTGGGGGCATGTCCTCGCTATCTCCGAGCGATTGCGTGTCCCGGTCCCCTTAGCTCTTCCCGTTCCCCAGGCTGCTTAGAATCTCAGGGCCCAAGTCTCCGGCTGATGTTGTGTAATGCCAGGTCCATAGTAAATAAAGCCCCCCTCATTTGTGATCTTATTCAGGAGGGGGGAGCGGACCTGGCAGGTATCACGGAGACCTGGTTGGGCCATGAGGGGGGAGTTCCCCTTGTGGAAATGTGCCTATCATGCTTCCATGCATTTCATCATCCGAGAGCTCAGGGCAAGGGTGGGGGGATGGCGGTCATTCTAAGAGAAAGTCTTGATCCGAGGGAGACCACTGTACCTCAGATAGTCGGATGTGCGTCCCTTTTTGTGAAGTGGGGTTGTGGGGTGCAGATGGGTCTGTTGATCACGTATCTGGCTCCCTGCCATGTGGCAACGACCCTGCCCGAACTCCTCAATGTTATAGCCGAGGTGGCGGCTGATACCCCCAGACTTGTGGTCATGGGGGATTTCAACCTGCCATCCATCGGTGAAACATCTGAGGTAGCTCGGGAGTTCATGGCTTCCATGATGGCCATGGACCTGACCCAAGTAATTCACGGCCCTACTCATATGGGGGGACACATTCTGGACTTAGTTTTTATCTCTGGTCAGTGGTTGAGTGGCCTTGATATAGGGGATGTAGATATTGAACCCTTGTCATGGTCGGACTACTCGCTCCTTCGACTTGACTTTCTGACCACCGTACCCCGCCGCAGGGAGGCGGAGCTGACCAGGTGGTTCCACCCCAGGCGCCTGATGGACCCTGATAGGTTCCAGATGGAGCTTGGACCATTTCTTGAGACTCTGGCTCATGACTCGGCTGATGACCTGGTGGCCGCCTGGGATAGGGCGGCTGCCGGGGCTTTGGACCGGATCGTGCCTTTGCGGCCTCTGACCCGGCACCGAACTCACTTAGCTCCTTGGTTTTCTGAGGAGCTGAGGGAGATGAAGCGCCGGAAAAGACACCTAGAGAGCGGTTGGAGGGCCAGTCATTCCGAATCTGACTTGACACTGGTAAGGTCTCATATTAAGACCTACCTAGTGGCGATAAAAGCAGTAAAATCTAGCTATTTTGTTGCTCTTATCGCGTCATCAAATAACCACCCAGCTGCCCTGTTTAGGATGACCCGCTCCCTTCTCCATCAGGGAGCACGGGAGGACCCCTTGCAGGGCTGAGCTGAGGATTTTGTACAGTATCTGGATGATAAAATAACTCAGATTTGGGAAGACTTGGCCGCCGACTGGGTTAGTTCAGATGAGATGACTGAGGCAGGCCTTGAGAGTGTTATCTGGGAGGAGTTCGATCCCGTGGCTCCCGAGGACGTGGACATGATGGGATGGCTGAACGCAACCACATGTTTATTGGACCCGTGTCCCTCCTGGTTGGTGCTGGCTTCCCAGGAGGTTACACGAGGCTGGCTCCAGGGGATTATCAACACTTCTTTGAGTGAGGGTGTCCTGCCGACCACCTTGAAAGAGGCGGTGGTGAGGCCTCTCCTCAAGAAGCCATCCCTGGATCCGGCTGTTTTGGCTAACTATCATCCAGTCTCCAACATTCACTTTATTGCGAAGGTTGTTGAGAGTGTGGTGGTGTGACAGCTTCCCCAGTACCTGGATGAAGCTGTCTATCTGGATCCGCTTCAGTCCGGCTTCAGACTGGAAACCGGCTTCAGACTGGAAACAGCATGGAAACCGCATTGGTCGCGTTGGTGGATGATCTCTGGAGGGCCCAGGATAGGGGTTATTCCTCTATCCTGGTCCTATTAGACCTCTCAGCGGCTTTTGATACCATCGACCATGGTATCATGTTGTGCCGGCTGGAGGGACTGGGCGTGGGGGGCACCATTTTGCGGTGGTTCTCCTCCTATCTCTCTGACCGGTCGCAATCCGTGTTGACAGGGGGGCAGCAGTTGACCCCAAAGCGCCTTGTTTGTGGGGTGCCACAAGGGTCGGTCTTCTCGCCCCTCCTGTTCAACATTTATGTGAAGCCACTGGGTGAGATCATCCGTGGTTTTGGGGTGGAGTTCCATCAGTACGCTGATGATACTCAGCTGTACATTTCCACCCCAGACCATCCCAATGATGCCTTGGAAGTGATGTCCCAGTGCCTGGAGGCCGTGCGGGTCTGGATGGGGAGAAACAGGCTTCGACTCAACCCTTCCAAGACCGAGTGGCTGTGGCTGCCGGCGTCCCGGTATAGCAGCTGACGCCATCGCTGGTTATTGGGGGTGAATCCTTGCCCCCACAGAGAGGGCCCGCAACTTGGGTGTCCTCCTGGATGCACGGCTGTCTTTAGAAGGGCATATGACGGCCGTGGCCAGGAGGACTTTTTGTCAGGTTCGCCTGATACGCCAGTTGTGCCCCTTTCTGGACCAGGACTCCCTACACACGGTCACTCAAGCACTCGTCACCTCTCATCTGGACTATTGTAATGCTTTCTACATGGGGCTCCCCTTGGGGTACACCCGGAGGCTCCAACTGGTGCAGAATGCGGCCATGCGGGGGATTATGGGAGCGACGGGGCGCTCCAATGTGACTCCTCTCCTGCGCGAGCTGCATTGGCTTCCGGTGGACTTCCGGGTGCGCTTCAAGGTGTTGGTGATCACCTTTAAAGTGCTCCATGGCATAGGGCCAGGGTACTTACAGGACCGCCTTCTGCCACCAATAGCTTCCCACCGGCCGGTTTGCTCCCACAGAGAGGGCCTCCTCAGGGTGCCGTCGGCCAGACAATGCCGGCTGGCGACCCCCAGGAGGAGAGCTTCTCTGTGGTGGCACCTACCCTATGGAACAATCTACCCCCAGAGATACGAGTGATCTCCGACCTCTGGACTTTTTGTCGAACCCTAAAAACTTATCTTTTCCAGTTAGCCGGTCTGTCTTGATTTTAGGGTTAGTTTTTAAAATTTTAATATTGATTTTAAATTGACAAGTTTTAAATTATGGGCCAAATTTATAAATTATTTTAACTTTATTTTTAACTGTAATGTTATGTATAGATGTTTTTATTTTGGCTGTTCACCGCCCTGAGTCCGAAAGGAGAAGGGCAGTATATAAATTTGAATAAATAAATAAATAAATAAATAAATAAATAAATAAATAAATAAATAAATAAACAAACAAACAAACAAATAAATAAATAAACAAATAAATAAATAAATAATTATCGTCTTACAAGTGTAGTTTTAAAAAAGAAATGAATATATTGACTTTTTAAAAAGTAGCTTGCCATTATCTCTTGGGAGGTATCTTTAGTGAAGTTTAACATAGCTTGAATATGGGAAAGATAAATCCTTGAAGAGTTAAACTATATAATGAAAGGAAAACTTAACTCTCATCAGCCTAAAGAAATTCCGTGAGACAGTGCATTAATTTAATTATTCTTTCTGCAGCCATATCTAGTTAGCCTTATTGATGAAAGATGATGCTTAGATTGCTTAGTAGATTAAACAACCTCATATTTATAATTTATTTATGCAGTATGATAACATTCCATATATTATCTCACTGTAATCAGAAAGGCTATTTTACTGCTTGAACTCTACTGTCATTTTTATGTCATTCTGGGTTACAAAGCCATTATCCAAAATCAGTTTTAACCAGCATACTAACTATTATCTATAACAAATATAATGCAGTCTTCTCAATGAACAGTTAGATAAGATAGGTATTTTTAAGCATTAATATCATGCCTGTCTCAAATTCAGTATTCAATAAAAGTCAAAGCCACAGTATTTATTTATCCTTTATTTACAAATATTTATTTATTTACAAATATTTATATGCCACCCTTCTCCCAAAGGATTAAGGGCAGCGAACAAAAGTTAAAAACATACAATCATGAAGGAAAATCCTAATTAAAACCAATTAAAACAAGGAACAAATAAAATAAAACCCAAGAATCAGAATCAGCCCATTTGTTGAAACAGCCAAGTCTTTAGGCCTCGACGGAAGGAGCGGAGATCAGGCGCCGTCCAGAGCTCGGAGCTCGGAGAAGGTAATAACTCCAACCTACCCTGATCTATTTAGCAATATATTGTGTATAATATTGTTTAGAAAGCATTTTTTACTATAAGGATAGAAAATGAAACAAAAGAATAGAAATTACCAGCAGATTAAAGTTGTGGCTTAAATAAAGATAGGAAAACCATTGGTCACAAAGCTAAACATAATATCTTTGTGATGTTTAGTTCAGAATCTCTAAATGAATTACTTCTGAAGAAAATTATAAACTCCAAGTACATTTAACGAAATAAAATAAAAGTCATAATATGACAAAAAGGTTCTTAAACTATTTTTTTCCACTATTCTGATTGGGCCTTTTTTGGTAACTACTTTTCATACTTCCACATTGAGTGGCAATGTATTTTACTCCACATTTTCAGTACATTATAGTATTATTCACAACTCAGAGGGTATGTATAAAAGTATGTTTATTGGTGAAAATGTGTACACAACTAGTTTATGCATTTTTAAAGATATACTGCAATTTTATTAATGATTTAATTACAATAGTAAAAACTAATAAAAACTATTTATTAGTGGCTTTGATTTATAGTGGCTTTTTTTTTTTATTGCAAAAGTTTTACAATTACATTTTCACCCCCTTTTCCCCCCCCTACCCCCCCCAAACTTCCCAACCTCCCCAGCCCGCCCTAACCCTCCCCTCCCCCCAGACTTCCTAGTATGCTCATGTCAGATAAAAGGAAAAAACCCTCCTTTGTATATAAAACTTGAACCCCTCCCTCCCCCTTACAAATTTTCATCTTCATTACATTAACCTATTTCTATCTTGGTATATCATTTTCAGATAAATTTTCATCCTGATTACCTTAAAAATATTTCTATCATAATGTAACATTTTCTAACAAGTTTTCATCCTTAACCTTAAAATATTTCTATCTTAATATAACATTTTCTAACAAATTTTTATCCTCAACCCTAAAATGTTTCTATCTTATATAACATTTTTAAATAAAGGCTATTTGATACTTCCTAGTTTGATATTTATGCTGAACATAATTTATCCACTTCTTCCATTCCCATTCATAAGTCTCTTGAGAACAATCTTTTAAATATGCTGAAATCTTCGCCATCTCCGCAAAACTGGCCATCTTCAAAGTCCATTCCTCAATCGAAGGCAGCGCTTCATTTTTCCAATATTTACCTATCAACAATCTTGCTGCAGTTATCATGTACAATATCATTTTTGTTTCCCCCAATGTAAAACCCTTAACTATACCCAATAAAAACAGTTGTGGAGAAAATTGAATTTTTCTCTTCAAAACATTCTGCATGACCCACCAAATTTTTACCCAAAAAGCCTTAACTTTCTTACAGGTCCACCAAACATGATAATATGTAGCGTCTAAGCAGTCACATCTCCAACATTTAGGCTGGGCACTAGGGTACATACACGACAATTTTTTTGGATCTAAATGCCATCTATAAAACATTTTATAGAAATTTTCCCGCAGATTCTGCGACTGTGTAAATTTAACATTCTGAACCCAAATTTTTTCCCACGTTTCCAACATCACTGGTTCCTCAAAATTTTGTGCCCACTTAACCATGCAGTCTTTAACTAGTTCAGTTTCTGAATCCCTTTCTAACAAAACATTATAAAGTCTTTTAATATGCATTGGGCCTTTCTCTTTTATATGTCTAACTAATTCTTCCTCATACATCATAATACCAGTTTTTTGGTCCTCTTTCCATCTCAATTGCAGTTGATTATATTGTAACCAAGTTAAATTAATCCCTTCAGCCAACAATGTCTGTAATGTCTTCAGCTGCCATCTGCCCGCATCTGTAAAAAGAACCTCTTTATATAAAAACCCCCCGAGTGACATTATATTTGTATTCCACAAGGTATGACCAAGATCCAGCCATAGCGGTATTTTATAATTCCAGTTGTTTCGGTGCTTCTTCCAAACTCTCAGCAAAGAATCTCTAAGTATATGGCTTTTAAATACTTTATCCACTTTGCTGTCATAAAATAAGTAAGCGTGCCATCCAAATTCCAAATCAAAACTTTCTGCATTCAATATTCCAGTCTTTTTTCCTCCAAACCAATCACTTACTAAAGTCAAAGCTGTTGCATCATAATATAATTGTAGGTTTGGAAGTTTGAGACCACCCCTTTCTGGGATGTCTTGCATAATTTTCATTTTTACTCTTGGTTTTTTCTCGTTCCAGACAAATTTGTTGATACCAGTTTGCCATGCTTTTAGTTGTTTATCATTTTTGAGCACCGGAATCATTTGAAACAAAAAAAGAAATCTTGGCAAAATGTTCATCTTAACTGCTGCTATTCTTCCAAGTAAAGACAGCTGCAGTTTTTTCCAAATCTCCATATCTTTTTGCACCTCTCGCCACAACACCTCATAGTTATTTTGAAACAATTTCATATTTGATTCTGCAACCTGAACTCCTAGATATTTTACCTTTGGTACAATCTCAAAACCTGCCCTCCTTTCTAACTCCAGTTTACGATCTTGTGTCATATTTTTAACTACCATCTTAGTTTTTCTCTGATTCAATCTGAAACCTGAAACTTTACCAAAGTCTTGTATAATGTCCTTCATCTGGATTATCGATTCCATTGGCTGTGTTAGGGTAACAACCAGATCGTCTGCAAATGCCTTTATTCTGTAATCCTCTTGCCTTATCATTATACCTTTCAATGTGTTAGAATCCCTTATTGTATTTAACAAGACTTCTAGTGTTAAAATGAACAACAATGGGGACAGTGGACATCCCTGTCTTGTACCTTTTTCAATTTTAAACTCTGTTGTCAAACTTCCATTGATAATGATCTGTGCCTTTTGCTCTTGATAAATTGCTGAGACCGCCTGTATATATTGGTCCCCAAAGTCCATCTTTTTTAATGTCTTTAATAGAAAATTCCAATCCACTCTATCAAAGGCCTTCTCTGCATCCAGAAAGACCAGCACTGCAGGGATCTGTTTATTCTTCTCAAGATATTCCAATAAGTCTATTACTTGCCTTACATTGTCCTTCATGTACCTACCCTCAATAAATCCCGCTTGGTCATGATGAATCACCTTTTGAATTACTGGCATCAGTCTGTTGGCTAATACTTTTGCGTAAATTTTATAATCCGTATTCAAAAGAGATATTGGTCTGTAATTCTCCGGTTTTTTGGGACCTGCTTGCTCTTTTGGTATCAAAGAAATATAAGCTGTAGTCCACGATGGAGGTACTTTTCCCCCTTGTTGTATGTTGCAAAATAAGTCTCTGAGTTGTTCCACCATTTCTGCCTGTAAAGTTTTATAATACACTGCTGTCAGACCATCCGTTCCAGGAGCTTTGGCTATTTTTAATTGTTTTATTGCTGCTATTATCTCCTCCTCTGTTATGGGATAATCCATTCTTTCCTTTTGTTGTTCAGTGATTTTTGTAACTCTTTTATTGTCCAAATATTTTTCTATAAGTCCATTCTGCACCTCCTCTCTGGCATATAGTTTAGTGTAATATTGAAGAAAGGCTTCTTTTATTAAATTCTGTTGAAAAACTTCTTTCCCCCCAATATCAACACTATCAATAGTCCGTATGCTTTGTTTCTTCCTTAATGTGTAAGCCAACCACCTGCCTGGTTTATTAGCATTGCAGAATGTATTATGCTTCGCACATTGTAAGTTTGTTGCAACTTGTTCCGCTATAAGCATTTGGAATTGGTCTTTCAGAAGTTTTATAACACTAAGTATTCTTTCATCTGTTGGGTTTTTAATAAGTAACTGTTCTTTGTCCTTTATTTCTGCTTCCAATTCAAGTCTTTTCTTTTGTCGAATCCGCTTATGTTTAGAGTTCATATATATAAGCACCCCTCTCATATAAGCTTTGCTTGCGTCCCACACAATTTCCATTGGGGTGCCTTTGTTCAAGTTCATTTCAAAAAACTCTTTCAGATGCTTTTTAAGTTCTATTATATTTTTCTCATATCTAAACAAGTTTTCATTTAATCTCCAAGAACGTCTCTCATTCTTAGATGTCTCAATTTCTATCCAGACTGGACTGTGATCAGTCAAGGTTCTTGGCAGAATCTTTGTTCTTTTTGTCCTAACAAGTAAGTCATCAGACAACAAAATAAAATCAATCCTGGAAAAGGATCTATGTCTGTCAGAAAAGAAAGTATAGTCCAGTTCTTTTGGGTTATGTATTCTCCAAATATCTTTTAATTCCAGGTCTTCTTTCATATCAAAAAAAGTCTGTGGTAATCTAATTCTTGATTTTGCCAAAGTCTTTTTATCTAATTTAGAGTCAATTACTCCATTCCAGTCTCCCATAATTAAAATAGATCTATAATCCCATTGAAGTATTTTAGTATGCAGCATTTTATAAAAATAGTCCTGTTGTTGATTAGGAGCATAAATTCCTATCAGAAGAATTTGACTATTAGCAGAAAGTAATTCAATTGCTACAAACCTACCATCTTGATCAGCTTCTATAAGTTTGGCTGTTAATTTTTTGTTTACATAAATAACCACACCATTCTTTTTTTGGTTAGTTGAGGATATAAAATGTGTTCCTAATTTGGAATTTTTCAAATAGTTTTGATCTTGAACTGTAATATGCGTTTCTTGTAAACAAATTATATCATTATTATGTTGTTTTAAATATGCAAATATTTTCTTCCTTTTTTGTGTTGCATTCAACCCATTCACATTCCAAGATAAACATTTAATCATCCTTATTCTCCTTCTGGAGCGAAGCGCAGAACCTTAGGATGTCATCTGAGATCCTCTGTCCTGCTTTTCCCACAGCCCCAGCCTTGTCTTGACTCTCCTGCTGTAACTTTTCTTTAAGTTCCTTGGCTTTTGCTCGAGTTATACGCTGATCCTTAACTTCAGCCGCCCAAGCCAGCTCCGAGATTGGAGAAGGTTCCAGCAAAGGCTCATCCAAAAAGCCTCCTTCAGCACCCTTCAGCTCTGCTAATTCCTGCTTAGATTGTTGTTCTTTAATCTCCAAAACTGTAGATGTGCGTGGGGATGGAGTTCTTTCTTTAAAGATGTCATTATAAAATTGCTCCGCCTTCTCCACAGTATTCAGACGGTGTTTCTCTCCCTTATATATCAAAATTATGCCAGTTGGGGCGTCCCAACGAAATGGGATTTGATTATTCTGCAGTTCTTTAACAAGAAAACCATACTCTTTTCTAGATTTCAACATCTTGGGTGGGAGCTCCTTGTAAACTGTAATCTTGAATCCACTCACTTGCACAGAAGTGAGAAAAGATTTTTGCAAAATGTCATTTCTTATTGCTCTATCTGTAAAATATATGACCACATCTCTAGGCAGTTGTCTTTGTCTGGCCACCCACAAGTTAACTCTATAGATTTTATCTATTTTGCAAAAAACCATCTCAGGTTCAACTTTTAAAATCACAGCTAGGGCTTCAGCACAGATCTGTCTCAAATCTTGTCTCTCCTCTTCTCTAATTCCTCGAAGCCTTATAGCAAATTCCATTGCACGAAATTGCATCATAACAATATCATTCTCAACTCTCTGCATCTTGTCATCAACATCAAAAAATTTATGATCATTATTTTTCATCTTAGCATTAACTTCTAATTTAAATTCATCCACTTTTGTCTCAACTTTCATAATAAATCCTGCCAGACCAGACGCCACATCCGTTATTTTTTTGGTCACCATCTTTTGGCTCTGCTGCATTTCCTGCATGATTTCCTGTTGTGACTTTTGAATTTTTTCATCTATTTTATTTATTTTGTCATCCATGTCTTGAAATTTCTCATCCAAAATATTTGAGATGAATGCTTTTAATTCTCCCATATCCAAATCTTTTTTTTGGGCTTGTGACTGTGTATCCTGCTTACGTGGGGGGGATCCCCCCCCTGTTTTGCCTTCCTGCTTTTTTGAAGCCATCCTGCCACGTAAGCTAGCTTTCTTAAAAAGGGAGGGTCCGCCTCTTCTGCCACCTCCACAATACCTTCTAAAAAAGTCCCCCAGAATTACTCAAAGCAAAGCTATAATGCAGCAAAGACAAGTAAAAGGGAGAGATTTTCCTCTTATTTCTGTTGCAGCCGGAGCAACTCTGTAACAACTTTTTAACTTTGTAGCAAGACAAGATAACTTCACCAATCCACACCCACTAATTCATTTGCTGAGCGCCATATTTTTTCAATCACTTTCACTCATTCCGAGACTTTCACTTCAGTAAAAAAGTTCAGCAAAGGACTAATACTTGCAGTTCAAAGTTTCAGGGTTCAAGTGGATTGCGGATGTTTATTTGAGTTATTTCCTTGCTCTTTAAGGGTTTCCTGAGGTCGGCTTGTTCCGCACAAGCAGAAGACGTCCCACGCCGCCCGGAGTTTCAGCAGGTTGTAAGGGAGCCGCGCCTGCTTCCTCCCCAGAAACAGTTCCCTGGGGGGGTTGCAGGGGCTCTACCTGTGCCCTGCTGCCTCTTCTTCTTCAATCCTATGGATTTCGAAGATTTCGAGCCGCTTCGCAATCAGGAAGCGGCTCTACAAGCGGCGGGGGTGGCGGTGCCAAAAGAAAGCACCGTCGCCGCCGAAGACGAGGAAACCGGAAGAGCGATTTATAGTGGCTTTGATTTTAATTATAATTTCTAGTTCCAGGTAGCATCCAATTTTTAAAGTCTTTTTTTTTAATGAAAACAAAAGCATTATACCATGGGAAGGATTCTTTATAATTAATTCAAATGTTTCAAATTTATCTGGGACTTTTGTCCATTTGCAATTTTATGCAATTAAAGTTTTAACCACCTTTTTCCTTTTTATTCCAGTTTTTCAAGCTCTTAAACTTGTAGTTAAACTTCTTTCGCTAGGGATTGAAGAAAACTCAGTCAGTGCTGTAAAACATGTGGATCCAGAGGTTCTTAATAGCTGAAAGACAGTTAAGAAGCAATTTCAAAAAGTGATTAGAAAAGCAAGTATGCACACTTAATGTCTTTTCAAATGCACCCTCTGTGGTTTTAACAAGATGTTAATGCTCTCATTTCTCAGAGCTCTACACACTCCAGAGGTCTCTATTTTGTGGGCCCTTCATGAGCAGCATCTGCCTGGAGCATTTGTGGGTAATCTGATGTCCTCTCCTTGTCTAGAATGGAATTATCAAAGCACCAGACTACTTACCAATTCTTTGTGGAACCATTTTCAGTTTGTTATTTCTTCTCCAGAAACTCCAAAATGTTCATGTATACATAGACATACACACACCTATAGCTAATGTTGATGAGTATTCTTATAATTAACAAAAATAGAAATAAAAAATAACAGATTGACTCATCCTTAACTATGGAGATGAAGCTAGATGCTTCAATTTGCAACCAAAACCAAATGAGACATGAGGGTACTTAGAAGATTGAAGCTACCTGTTCTGAGTCTTACTTGGAAAATAACTCTCCTGTATATCAGTACTTCATGTGTTCAAAAGCCATCATTTGTAAAGCTAATTTTGGCAACTATGATTGTCAAATTAACCAAAGTAAATTACTTAAGATTTAATTGGCATATCTTTGAGCTTTTCTAGAATGCAAAATCTGATATATTTCTTTTAAACTAATTTTGGTATAGAAACCAAAATGTGATTGCTATCTAAGCTTATATCTTCTAAAGCAAACAAGTGAGAAAGATGCTGCATTGTCAAAACTAAGCAGAGGGAGGCAAAACTATTGGCTTGATCTAACTTAAATTTCACATTCTATTTAAGGTGATGAAAGCACATGCACAGATTTATACCTACTATATACATATTCTCAAGAGGTAAACTTGGCAAAAGATGAAGAACATTAACAGAATCAAAGATAGCAAAAATATTTATTTATATATGACAAAGTTCAATTGGAATTTGTTAATTGCTATTGGATAAATTGATTTTCTAAAATCACAGGCAGAATACCTTAAATTCTAGATGCTGAGAAACAAAGATGCCCATGTTTGGGGGTTATGTATAATACAGAATGCTTGATTAGATTAATCTAGTAGGATTCTTCACACTGTGTATGATGCATTTTTAATTTTGAAATTTTGCTTTGTGCTTTGATAATTATGTGGGTAAACTGATAGTTGTGCTTTGACTATGCAGAAAAGAAAAGTGGAAAGAAAAAGTAAGGGTAAAGATTGCTTGTTGTGTGTATTCTGATCAGCCATAATTGAAAGTATAATGCAAAGATGCTGTTTTATGATAGGGATTATCATTGAAAATGGTAATTATTTGATGCTTTAATTAAACAGTTTTCTCAGAAGTTAATCATTTATGGAATCATTACCATTTATATTTGAGAATGATGATCATATAAAATATTTCTAAGATGTTAACAGTTATTTTTGTATCCTTGATTTAGGCATTATAAAAAGCTTTATACCTGTCAAAAATCTTCATACCACTTCATTGAAGATAGCTAAACTATGTAATGATAAATATGATCTAAAGTGATTTTGATTGTATTTAACTAAATGAAAGCACAACTGAGTTAATAACACTTATTAATTGCAAATGTTTAATATAAGAGATTAAACAGCAGCTTGCTTATTACTGTAACAATTATGAAAAAAGAATCATTCTTATTAGTTTATTAAACACAGAATGGCCTGTTAAAGTAATTGAGTTTTTAAGAAGCTATCTTCAAATAAATATATTAGATGACAATTAATTATGATATACACTAATTAGTGTTTAACTAAAGAGTGTATTTATTTATAAAGGATAGCTTGGAGGATAGTTTACTATATATAGTGTATATTAAAGAATAACTTATAAAATTCAGATGAAGTGTTATGTTCAACAGAAATTAATAGTCTGTCATTATAAGAGGTGAACTTTTTTTTAGAAAAAGGAATATAAAGTGGGATTACAGTAAAATAGCAATAGTAATAGTAATAGCACTTAAACATATACCACTTCACATTGCTTTACAACCCCTCTACAGATGGTTTACAGAGTCATCATATTGCCCCCAACAATCTGGGTCCTCATTTTAGACATCGGAAGGCTGAAAGGCTGCATCAACTTTGAGCCATTGAGACTCAAACAGCCAAACTGCAGGCTGCTGGCAGTCAATAGCCTGCAGTACTGCATTCTAACCACTGTGCCATTATATAATTAAATTATAGAAATTATAATTATAATTTGAAATTCTCAAATCAAACATTCCAGAATATTGAAATACATAGGAATTTGCTAATTGTATTGCGTTAGTTTCATAATTCACAATCATCAATCAAGACTGTAATTCTCAATCAAGACATGAATTTGAGAAGTAATATCACTTTGTCATATCATTCTATGACAAAGTAACAATGTATTTTCCCTTTAAAAATAAAAAGGAATATAAATATGGTTGTGATGGAAAATAATTATTTTTATTTTAAAATACTTGGCTTATAGGTTTTACAGACATGAACACAAAAAGCATTGATGGCTTAACCTACCTCTGCAAATGTAATAACCTACATTCTGCAAATATAATAATGAAGTAACTTTTTGATGAAGTTGCATGGATATCCATTTTGTTTGAAAATAAGGTAAAGATGATCCGTTTCCTTTTTCTGATGTTCAGGGTTGCTGCAGTGTGTTTGTGCTCATCTGAATAATGTTCTTAGGTTGGGTTATTACTTTGGTAGTGGAGCACTTGGTTGGTATGGGTGGTTTTTCATGGACTTGTGTTTCTATTTTGCCATTGCAATCTATGCATAAAGACTATATAGACTATAATACCTAGGAAGGGTAGCATGTGGTTTTCTTCTTCCCTTGTGAATTGGATTCCTCTGAAGATGTTGTTGATGGTTTTATGGTTGGTAGTTGGTCCTTTTTTTATTATTGTAAAGGTGTCATCAAAAAGTACCTGACCACTCAATCCAATATAGCACAACCAACACAAACTGTTGAAAAGGATAACACTACCAATAATCATCAGCAAAATGATTCGCTCAGATAAAAAATGGAGATGAGCACCTCCCCTAGAGTTGGAAATGACTATCAGGGAAAATCTTTAGCTTTACCTTTGGGCTGTGATGACTCAGTGATTAAAGATGCTGAGTTTGTAAACTGGAAAGCTGACAGCTTGAGTTTGAGACCCAAGTGCTGCATGGCAGGGTGAGGTCCGAGTTGGGCACTGCTCCCTAGAGTCAGAATCATCAGGGAAACCTTTACCTTGACTTTACCAACAATCAAAAACATCTCAGAAACTACCAGTAGACCTTTACAACTACATGACACCAGTGTAGCACACAAACCAACTAAAGCCCATTAAAATATCTTAAGTAAATTAAAGAAGCAAAAATAGGAGTCTATAACATTCAGTGTGAAGACTGCAACAGCCACTACATAGGACAAATAGGCAGAAGACTAGAAGAATGCATCTGGACAGACTTATAGTTTCAACTGGGAAACTGTGAGTATCAGTGGTGGGTTGCCCCCGGTTCAGACCGGTTCTATAGAACTGGTAATAAAACCAGCAGGAGTCTCCGCCCACCAACCCCAATGTCATCAGGAAGCTTCTGCGCGGCCCCATTGCGAACCGGTAGTAAAGGTAAGTAGAACCCAGCCCTGGTGAGTATCCTAGGCTAAGCCAAGTCCAAAAAGAGAATTCACGGAAGCCTAGCATTCTGACAAATTGGCTGTCAACAGACATATAGACATAAACAACATCTGCACCTACATATTGTGCAAAAGAAACTCAATAAGCCAAAAAGGGAACAAGAAAACCAAAACATTTCCCCACCAGCAGTCAAGCTGCTGAGCAGCCAGATGAGCAGAGAAACCAAAGAATCATCAAGATCATTCCCATCAACACTGACACTGAATATGAATTGAGAGCAAATCCTATGTCTTACTAGCACTGATGATACTATCTAGTTTGGGTAACGAAACATCTGCAACCAATCTCACAGAGCAACAAGAATAAATGATAGAGATAGATAGATAGATGATAGATAGATAGATAGATAGATAGATAGATAGATAGATAGATAGATAGAGATAGATAGATAGATAGACAGACTCTTTAAAAGAAATATTTCTGTCTAAATTTATCAGATAAAAAGGAAAGCAGATTTTTGGAAGGCTACCCTGTGATTTTCAAAATTGCACCACGGAATCTGAAAACAAATGACTTCTGAAACTACTTCCTGTCCCTTTGCATGCAGTATACTTGTTCCATCTTTTTCTTTCTTAAAAAGTAAATATTTTATTGTTAATTACTGTGCACTAATGCTACAGGTGTGATATTTTATTAAGGCCACATTTTAATTTCTAATCCTGCCATGTGAATTCCATTCTTTGTCTTTGAAGGATATTGAGGACATTTTGAAGTGGAGAAATCACTGAGAAAGAAAAATTTTTTCCCCCTTTTCAATCTACCCCAATTTTTATTTGTTTTAAAAATGATAGCTTTAGAGCTTCTTTTTATAACATTAAATTAATGTATTTGTTGCATTTCTAGATCATACAGGAATCACAGTTCCTTCATAATTGCTTTAGACGTTGTCATTGTTAATATTAATTATAGGCTATGGTATCACATCAAGGGCCACATGTTCAATACTAATTAATTTTTAATTAACTAGAAC
This sequence comes from Arizona elegans, assembly GCA_022577455.1. Taxonomy (NCBI): domain Eukaryota; kingdom Metazoa; phylum Chordata; class Lepidosauria; order Squamata; family Colubridae; genus Arizona; species Arizona elegans. The sequence continues at coordinate 29,862,431 of JAKOOJ010000009.1, read as the reverse complement.
CTCAGCTCCATAGAAACAAATGGAAGTTTACAAGTATTATAAGTCATTTTATGAACTAAAAGTTGCATTCATTTATATACATGCATATGCATATCTGCCTTACTCAAAGTATACCTATCCAACCAGTTTTGAATTTCAAAGATTTTACACTAGCATATCAACATAGAAGGCTTATCCTACAGTAAATGGTGGATTTCACACTACATTTGTACATTTTCCAGCAAGCTTTACCATTCCATTTAAAGTGGGCCAGATTCACAGTCTTTGCAAACTTTTTTTATACTTTTCCACCAGAGCGCATTGCTTCATCCATATTGCATGAACATCTGTTAGTTTGGGAACCATAACTCATGGTACCTTCTTCAAATTCTTCACTCTGTACTTTTCCATATTCTATATAAGCTAAAATATAGACCTTTGGGCCTTTTGCCCTTCTTTGAATGAATCTTACATATTCTTATTCATATCCACTTACAGGAATATATGGCATAAAATACACAGTATCACTATACCTTGGCATAATATAATGATTGACATTACGCACTGATGATTATATAGTGTATTAATATACTAATATGTTGTTCATTAATTAATGTGGTTAATGCTATTAAGCATATTGCAATATGGTCACAGTCAGGAAACCATATGTCTAAGCCTGATGCCTAATAGGACTTTTGACATTTATTTCTGAGCATCAGCTTTCCAGAGAAGTTCTTTTGAAATTCAGCTGGGTTGCAAAATTCATTTTGCAGTTATGGGATTGCCTTTTTTTAAAAAAAGTTCCCACTTAGTAAACCCAATCCTTGGCGTCCTCCTAAAATAAATTCTGCAGATAGTCAACATGATATAGCATGTGATAAGGAAGACTGAAATTAAAAAGAAGGACCTGGGCATATGTTCAATGCTATCTGTTACAGGAATTCATAGAGAGTAACATAGATTAGTATGAGATGAATAAGAAAAGATGTTTCAAGAACAGATGGCTGATGAAACAGCTGCAGGTAACAAAGGGTATAGACACTAAAATGAAAACAAAAATGTTTCCCAAGAAAGCAATACACCATTTACAAACATTATTCATATCTGTTGCATATATTGCTGCATTTTAGGAGCAGATGAAAGAGTGCGACAGTTCAAACATAGATTTTAAAAGTTTGAAATATGCACGTGTAATCTGGAAATAATGAAATGTACAAATCTATCTGCTTGAAAATCTTCTCAGCCTTGGGAAAAACTATTAGGAAAATAACACTAGTTACACTGTTCTAGCCCTATCATTTTCCACAGTTTATTGGTTGAAGGGGATAAAAGCTCTTTTCACATCAACACACTATATTGAATAGCTAGGAGAAGACCAGAACTGGTGATAGGTTTCTCCCCAATTTTACCTTCATCAGCTTTTTGCTACCTTTTTTCCCTTCCATCTATTTTAATAGACCCACGCAAACCAGAAGGAAGCTAGATTTTACCTCTCCCCCCTCCCTTGTGAGGATAGGCTGGAGTTTCAATTAACACTAGAAGATGAAAGAGATAACAGCTCTGTTTTTCTTCTCACAAAGGAGACTGTCATGCTTAAACCAGTGTCAGTATTTTTAGAAAGGATGTTTGATTGAAAAAAACCCAAACCCACAATTTTTAAAAATCTTTTCTGAATTTTGTTTTTAAGTATACCTTTATCATTAATGGAAAACTTAAACATAGTAAAGAGATATTTGAAAACTTTACACAAGTTAACCACCTGCAGGAGCCACCAGGGGAACAGTTGTTAAAAAAGCAAGATGTTCAGATGGACATACAAATATGCAAAATAGCTTAAATATGCCAAACATAGTTAAATAGGCCTAGCATGAAGCCTGATGCACATACAAATACAAACTCATATACATCAATAAAAACTCCTTTTTACAACCTTATAATCTTTTAATTCAGATAAAGTCGGGGTAACTTTATGAAGCTGAGCATTTATCAGCTGGATGCCCTTCCTGATGCCATGCAATGTTTGCATCAAATATGTTTTTTTGCACTCTAGAAGAGAAACATCTGCTGTTACCTAGAATTGACTTTTCAACCTTCCAAGTGGGAGGTGTGAATCTTCACCACTACACCACCACACTGCTCACTCCTACACATCAATATTTACACTTAAATAAAAAGGCACACCTACGATTAATGACTTACAGAAAGTGTTCAAATGTACACATTTATGATTTGAATTCAGCAGGAGCTTCAATAAGATAATGTGCTCCTAAACATACACAGAAAGAGTCCTTATTTTTTTTTAAAAAGCAAACAATAACAAAAGAACAATAGAACAATAGAACCTCTCATTCATATATAGAATGAGAATGAAAGAAAGAAAGAAAGAAAGAAAGAAGGTTCTTTGTTTCTAATATAGAGTTTTAACCAATACAGACATATGAGCTTAGCCTAGCTTCAGTATGTATGAATGGACATTCATTGTATTTAAAGCAAAAGCTAATTGAAATATATGATGATAGAAAAACTTCATTTCTTGACAGACTGGAATTGGACCCTATCTGACAAAATGGAATTCAGCGGTGACAAAAGTAAAGTTTTACACTTAGACAAGATAAATCAAACGCACAGGTATAGAATAGATGGTACTGGGCTCAACAAAAGTAACTGGGAGAAGGATTTAAGAATTCTATTATACAACCACTTAAACATGTGTCAACTGCAGCTGCCAAAAAAGCCAGAAAGATACCATCAAGTTCCTGTGAAGTTTTGGTACTACTTATACCAACGTGGTTTACGTGTGGTACTACATAAACCACACTTGGAATACTACTTACAGTTTTGGTTACCAGACCACAAAAAGATACAAAAGATTGTAAAAGGAGTGCAGAGAAGAGCAACAAAGATGATGAGGAGGCTGGAGCTAAAACATATGATGGAGTTATCAAGGAGAGATCCAAATTAGAACTAAGGAGAAATTTTCTGACAATGAGAATAATTAACTAGTAGACTGGCTTGCTTCCAGAAGTTGTGCTTACTCCATCACTGGAGGTTTTTAAGAAGAGATGGACAGCCATTTGTCTGGAATGCTTGAGCAGGGTGCTGGACTAGAAGACCTCAAAGGTCCCATTCAATTCTATTTTTCTGTATTCTTGAAGAGCCATTTAGAGGGACTGTAAGCACAAAAGCAAGTTCCTTTGCCACCTAATCCCATGAACTCATTATCGAACAGTAGGTATGGTCCAGATAGTTCTTGACTTACAACAATTCGTTTTGTGACCATTCAAAGTTACAATGGTGCTGAAAAATGTAACTTATGACTGTTTTACACAGTTACAATATTTGCAGCATCCCCGTGACCATACAATCAAAATTCAGCTGCTTGGCAGCTGCTTCATATTTATGATCTTTGCAGTGTCCGAGGGTCATGTGATCACCTTTTGTGACCTTTTCACAAGCAAAGTCAATAGGGAAGCCAGATTTGCTTAACACCTGGGTCACCAACTTATACAAGACATTCACTTAACAACTGTGGCAAATAAGGTCGTAAAATGGGGCAAAACTCACTTAAAAATTTCTCACTTAACAACAGAAATGTGGGGCTCAATTGAGTTGTTAAGTGAATGTCTTGGATAAGTGAAGGACTATCTGTATATGGTAGGACATCAAAGGGGTGTGGCAGGACCTGAGAGTACAGAGAAAATAGAGACCCTATAGCAATGAAAATAAGTAGAAATCAAAAAGAGAGATCAGTCCTAAGATAGCATTGTTGTGATAGGTAGGGATTGTAGTAGGAGAGCAGAAGATGGTGAAAAGGATGAAGAGCAAACAGAAACAGCAAGGAAATGAGATGGGAGAAGCCGTAGAGCAGCGGTTCTCAACCTGGGGGTCGCGACCCCTTTGGGGGTCGAACGGCCATTTCACAGGGGTTGCCAAAGCCCTCTCTCGCCCCCCCATACCTTCACTCACCCTCACCCTCTGCCTCTGTTGGATCGCCCGGTCGCCGTTCGCTTACCCCGCCCACTCCCAATCATTGCTGCCTCTGGAGTCCCAGCTGATGGCTAGAGGGAAAAAAAAAACTGTTTAAATTCTTGCTGCTGGGCTTCAAAGGGCCGCCCTACAACAGATCAGTGTTAAAAGAAAACAAATGAGAAGATCGGTGTCTGCAAAAATAGAAAAAACAGCCTCTTTCAGCTTCAGCAGAGGTTAATTAGCATAAATTGATTAGCTCGCCCCCCCCCGACTCTCAGCTGATTTGCTCTCAGCTGTTTTGTGCAGGCTCCTTTGCAAGCTCTTGTTTTCCAAGCTGCAAAAGAGTGCTGGAGCAATTTTTTCCCCGCTAGCTAAAACGAAACTGAAAGGGTCTTTGCTGCAGCATGACAAAATGAGGTAGGGAGAGAGATTTCTTTTTCTTTTTTGCTCACCAAAAAAGGTAGGTGCAAACAATGGGAAATTTAGGGCAAAAGAGGAGAGTTCAAGATTTTAAAACACAAAAGAAAAAAAGCTCTATTTAACTAGGGAAATGCAATAATTGAGATACTATTAATTGTATATTGTGTTGAAAGCAGAAATGGTTAAGTTGTGGTTTGGAGGAATATATGGGGGAAATTATTTGGTTTATTATTATTGGTAAATATATTTAATGGATTTGTAAGAAATTGGATTGCATGGAAATAATTGGAATATTCATGTTCATATTGATTAATATACAAAAAAGATAGTTATATAACTAATTGATTAATTGATTATATAACTAATTAACTAATTGATTTAATATTTAATAAATATTAAAATGTTGAATTTGTTTTAAACAACTGTATTACATAATTAACCAATGTGAGGATGGATATAAAAATAGATGACAATGCAAAGGGGTATAATATAGAATAGAAGGGAAAAATTGAATTTGATTAAGATTAGAGGTGAGAATGAAGAGTAATATTGTTTTTTTTAAAAAAAATAGATGAGGAATAAATATGGTAAAAAGAAAATATAGAAATTGTAAATTTAATTGAAATGACTAAATACTGTGTTGGAAGAAATATCCTTCTGGGTTCTGCTCCAAGTGGGGAAAAAGACACTGGAAACATGAGACTGCTTGGAAAGATGGTTTAATGGTGGACAGGATCACATGGCTTGATGGGGCCCATTGTGTTAGTTTCTGTTGCTATTGTGTTGCAAATGTGCTTTGACAAAGGATTGACTTTCTGCCTCTGGCCCATTAACAAAGGGTGGGGGACAGGAAGGTGGGAGCTGCTTTGTCTGTAAAATATGTTTCTACATTTCTCATCCAGGGAAATATAATATTCTGCCTTTTTAATATTTCCCAAAATATTTCATTCTTCTAGGAAAGGGGTGGGTGCTAACCTCCTACAATTGTTTAAATTTGTGAACCGGCCAAATACTCTGTTCAAAGAAAATACTTTGTATGTGTGTTTCTAATTATTGCTATTTATTGCTATTTGTTCTTTTTTATTCTTTAAAGTTTAACAATTCATTCTTTATCTTAATATCTTAATATTTGTTTGGGGTTGACTTTCTTCCCTTTCATCTTTTTTATTGTACAGCAATCTTTCTCCTCAAACCTCCCACCTCTGTCTTTTCTTTCTTACTTACTTTCTCTTCCCCCCCCACTCTTCTTCTTCTCCCTACTTCCTCTTTATTTCTCCTTCTCCTCCTCTCTTCCTCCCTCTCTTACCTTCACTCCTACTCTAATTTCCCTTCCCTTCCTTCATCCGTCTCTATTGCTGTATCTTTTTATGCATATGGACTACTCAGAGGGCTGAAAAAGTTATTTTTGACTGGTCCTTGCACTTTTGACCAGTCCTCGAACTTACGACTATCCTCACAATTTACGTTTTTGCCCTATCTTGTCACCATGGTGAAGAGAAGCAGTTGTAAAATGAGTGACACAGTTGTTAAGAATGGTACAATGGGCATAAATGATGACCAGTCATAACTGCGAAGACCGGTCAAAAGTGCAAGGACCTGTCAGAAATCACATTTTTCAGCCCTCTGGGTAGTCCTTTTGTGCACAGGGACTACTCAGAGGGCTGAAAAAGTTATTTTTGACTGGTCCTCGCACTTTTGACCCGTCCTCGAATTTACGACTGTCCTCACATTTTACATTTTTTGCCCTGTCTTATACCATGTTGAAGAGAAGTAGTTGTGAAATGAGTGACATGGTTGTTAATTATGCTGCACAGGCATAAATGTGAGGATGGTCATAAGTGTGAGGACCAGAAAAGTTCAAGGACCTGTCAGAAATGACTTTTTTCAGCCCTCTGAGTAGTCCCTATACACATAGCCATGGCCACCCGGTCACATGACCAGCTAGCCACGCCCACCCAGTCACATGACCTCCAAGCCACACCCACAAAATAAGCCACACCCACAGAACCGGTAGTAAAAAAATGTAGAACCCACCCCTGGTTGGGGGTCACCACAACATGAGGAACTGTATTAAAGGGTCGCGGCATTAGGAAGGTTGAGAACCACTGCCGTAGAGGGAGAATATTGGCAAAATGAAAAGTAATAGAACAGAGAATTGAGAAACAAAAGTGGCATGGAGGAAAAGAGGAATTCAGTGAGGCAAAATCTAAAGGCAAATTTAGGGGAAACATCATGAGAAGCAAGAAAAGAATGGTAGAAAGCGGTGAAATAAACCAGGGATAAAAAGAAATATAGACTTTGTTCAGTGATTAGCAATTAATGTTGGTGAAATGGTTGTTAAGCAGCATGGTCACTAGGGAGAGAGAGGGAGGGAGGGAGGGAAAGAAAGAGAAAGAGAAAGAAAAGAGAAAGAAAAAGAAAAAGAAAAAGAAAAAAAGGGGAAAGAGCGATAGCAAAGTTTGCTGGTTGATGCCAGCTCATTTAAACAAATTTCTCTGTGCCTGCAACATTTTTTTTTTTCTTTTGCCTCCTCACAAGGTGGACTGAATTGCTTTTCTCCACAGCACAGCACTTCCCTAAAAAGTGCTAGCCGCAAGAAGCTCAGATCTGTGATTTTAATTAGTTGAATTAGAAGCTCTGGCTAGCTGGCAGCTGCTGCCTGAAACTGACCAGACCTTAATAAGTTCATACTAAAGGCTTTTTGTTGCTGTACAGGAAATATGACATCGGGAAGCAAAAGGAAGATACCGGGGGAATAGCAAGACAGAGTCAGGAGTAAAGGAAAAAGGTGATGAATAGAAAATGCAGGGGGATGTAATAGGGAGCAAAGGGGATTGTATGGCACAAAAAAAGAATGATAGCATGGGCAGAATTAAAGAAAAAGTCAGCAAGATGGCTGGGATAATGCAGAATGGATGGCAGCAGGAAGTATTAAGGCATAAAGCAAGAAGTCAGGCAGAAAAAATGGAAGGCTATTGGGATGATGTGGGGCTACATTTCTACTGTTCCTGCTTCAGAATTTGCTGCTGTAATTGTCCTAAAATTGGATAGTTACTTTCACAGCTGTGTGTTCCCATAATACATTTGTTCTGAAGCTAATGATGATCAAACTTTATGTCAAACAGAGAAAAGTAAAATCAACATAAACGCTGTGCTTTAAAGCCCATAAACTCTGTTAGCATGATACAGAAATGTCACTGACTGTATAATATTTGGGAATAAAAATGATTCTCAGCGTGAATTACCACATCTTATCAAAGAAAGAAAGGAATAGGGAAACTATATTATGTCAAAACTCCGAATAATTCCTAACGGTGTTTTATCTATCCAGTATGGATATATATCTTGAATTTCAGTCTCTTTAAAGGGAGCTGCCATTTTTTACTTTAGATATATTTTATAACATAATTTGTTTTTTCAGCCCTCACCCCCCCACCCCTCCCACAAAATTATACATAGGAAATAAATAACAATTAGATTTGAAAACCCCAAATCTAAAACATGATAAGGTTTGTTTTCATGCCAGTAGTCCTCTTTTTGATCTATTGCTTTTGAACAATCATAATTATTTTCCTGTGTATGTAAATGAATTAATTTGCTTTATGTGAATTTTGTTTCGGATTAAGAAGGCAAAAAGACACATAGAAATACATTCAGTCACAGAAAACCTTAGAAACTGGTGCTGATAGTGAGATTGCTATTCATTCTGTTAGATTCAACTCAGTGTAATTTATCTTCTTCTTTTCTGACACTTAGCAGTATCATCAGAATGTCTTAGTTGACAATACTGTTGTCAGTTTTAAAAAAATCCTCATTTGCATTGACTACATCCTATAGAAGCATGCATATATATATATATATATATAATATATATATATTATATATATAATATATATATATAATATATATATGATGTTTTCGTAGATTTTCACGGGTACAGGTATGCAAATCATATATATATATATATATGATAAAGAAATAAAGGCAAACTAGTATAGATCTATTTCAAGCTATTTATCAGCTTTCATCAGCTAGCCAAACCCTTACTCGGATTTGAACTTGGGCTTCCTGCATGTTAGGCAGTTGAATTAACCTCTGAGCCGAGGAAAACTTTTGGCTCAGAGGTTAATTCAATTGCCTAACATGCAGGAAACCCAAGTTCCCTTTATTTCTTTATCAGAAAAATATAAATTTGGTATAAAATAATTTGTTGTGAATGCAACTGCTTGAGGGCTCCTGGATTGGAGCTGAAAGTCGAAAGGAAGCAGAATGCCCCCTCCTACATGTTGGGGTAGAACATCGATAGAAAAACACTTTATACACACACACACACACACACATGCATACATATATATACATACATACTGTACATACACACACACATGCATACATACATATTTTTATACTATATATATATATATGCAAGTCTTGGTGTATTTGGGTCTTTTCCCGTGTAAGATTGAGAGTATTTTGGAGATGTTTCAACGAGGTTCCACTTGTCATCTTCTGGCTGGTGTCTTCAGCTTCGTGCATGATCGGAGATGCTGTTCTCTATAAATACTGGTGGGGAGGTGGGGAGTGCTGGCTTTGTTGTTGTAAGCGGGTTGGTTGGCTGTGTTGATACATCTTGATTAGTTGATGGAGTTGATGTTTGCAGATTAGTCGGCTGTTTTGTAACATCCTGTATAGGCAAGGTCCTAGCTGTGTGCCCATTAGTCTTCTGTGTTATAACGACCTGGGTAATGGGCAGCATCCTGAGCTCTAGTGTTGTGACATCCTGAATCCTGAGCTGCAACATCCTGGGTAGTTGACTGTGTTGTAACATCCTTAGCTTTAGTTTTGTGACATCCTGAGTTCTGTGATGTATTGTCTTGAGCAGATGGCTGTGATGCAACACAGCTTTGCTTTGGCTACGAGTCTGAAGTCTTGTCATGTGTTCATGGCGTGTGTTAGTTTGCTTTATGTGGGGATTGGAGGGGGGCGCAGCATCTGGCAATGCCGCGGCGGTCCAGCTCCTGGACGGTGGCTGCATTTCATCCAGGGCCGGATTTTCCTGTAGGCTAACTAGGCTTCAGCCTTGGGCCTCAAGATCAAGAGGGGCCTTCACAGTGGATTCTGGGGATTCTAGGGGGTTCGGCCGAACCCTTTGTTAAATTGCTGGCTCACCCGCCCCTCGCCTCCCACCCGCGTGGCGCCAGCCTACTGTAGCCAGGGGTGGGCAATTGTGGCTCTTTTACAACCTGTGGCCTTCAACTCCCAGAATTCCTGAGACAGGCTGCCTCGGGAATTCTGGGAGTTGAAGGCCACAGGTTGTAAAAGAGCCACAATTGCCCACCCCTTCCCTAGCCTGAGTTCCGCTGCCTGGGATCCACGTGGGCTGCCACGTGGTTCCCCACTGGCTCCGGACTCAAGAGAGCAGGATGGAGAAAGCAGCTTCCACACCTTCACTCACCCTCACTCTCTGCTCTGTTGGATCGCCAGCCGTTCGCTTACCCCGCCCACTCCCAATCTATTGCTGCCTCCGATGGCTAGAGGAAAAAAAAACCTTCAAATTCTTGCCGCGGGGCTTCAAAGGGCCGCCCTAGAGCCAGTGGTGCAGCTGAACCCTTTGTTAAATTGCTGGCTTGCCCCACCCCTCCGCACCACTATTTATTGCCAATAAATAGTGGTGGGCGAGGGACAGGGGAGCCAGCAATTTAACAAAGGGTTTGGTGGGGTTTTTTTTGTAATTTTATTGTCCCACGGAGCTTCAGCATAAGCTAATTGGCCTCCCGGCTCTCAGCTGATTTGTCTCAGTTGTTTTGCTCAGGGCTCTTCTGCTTCCTTGCAAAGAGTGCTAATTTTTTTTCCCCTAACTATGCTGAGAAACGAAACTGAAACTGCTTTGTTGTTGCTGCAAGGTTGGAAAATTAGGCATGCAGAATTCTTTTCTTTTTCCTCACCAAAAAAGGTAGGTGCAAACAATGGGAAATTTAGGGAAAAAGAGGAGAGTTCGGGATTTTAAAACACAAAAGAAAAAAAGCTGTATTTAACTAGGGAATTGTAATAATTGAGATACTATTAATTGTATATTTCTGAAAGGAGAAATGGTTAAGTTGTGGTTTGGAGGAATATATGGGGGAAATTATTTGGTTTATTATTATTGGTAAATATAATTAATGGATTTGTAAGAAATTGGATTGCATGGAAATAATTGAAATATTCATGTTCATATTGATTAATATATAAAAAAGGTAGTTATATAACTAATTGATTTATATTAAAATGTTGAATTTATATTAAACAACAATATTACATAATTAACCAATGTGAGGATGGATATAAAAATAGATGACAATGGGAAGGGGTATAATATAGAATAGAAGGGAAAAATTGAATTTGATTAAGATTAGAGATGAGGATGAAGGGTAATATTGGTTTTTTACAAAAATAGATGAGGAATAAATATGGCAAAAACGAAATATAGAAACTGTAAATTTAATTGAAATGACTAAACACTGTTTAAATTTGTGAATCGGCCAAATACTCTGTTCCAAGAAAATACATTGTATGTTTGTATGTGTGTTTCTAATTATTGTTATTTATTCATATTTGTTCTCTTTTATACTTTAAAGTTTAACAATTCATTCTTTATCCTAATATCTTTATATTTGTTTGGGGTTGGCTTTCTTCCCTTTCATCTTTTTTATTGTACAGCAATCTCTCTCCTCAAACCTACCACCTCTCTCTTTTCTTTCCTTCTTACTTTCTCTTCCTCACCCTCTTCTTCTCCTCCCTACTTCCTCTTCCTTTCTCCTCTCCTCCTCTCTTCCTCCCTCTCTTACCCTCCCTCCTACTCTAATTTCCCTTCCCTTCCTTCATCCCTCTCTATTGCTGTATCCTTTTATACATATGGACTACTCAGAGGGCTGAAAAAGTTATTTCTGACTGGTCCTCGCACTTTTGACCAGTCCTCGAACTTACGACTGTCCTCACATTTTACGTTTTTGCCCTATCTTGTCACCATGGTGAAGAGAAGCAGTTGTGAAATGAGTGACATGGTTGTTACGAAAGCTGCACGGGCATAAATGTGAGGATGGTCATAAGTGTGAGGACCAGTCAAAAGTGCGAGGCCCAGTCAGAAATGACTTTTTTCAGCCCTCTGAAAAAAGTCTATGCACATAGCCATGCCCACCCGGTCACATGACGAGCTACCGACGCCTACACAGTCACGTGACCAGCTAGCCACGCCCACCCAGTCACATGATTGCCAAGCTACACCCCCAACTAAGCCACACCCACAGAACCTGTTGTTAAAAAAATTGAATCCCACCACTGGTGAAAGGGCCTCATAAGTGGAATAGCCTAGGGCCTCTTTTCATCTAAATCCGGCCCTGATTTTATCTATGGGATGGGATTGGGTTTGAATCTGGTGATGATGATTGGTGGTGGCATCATGTGTTATCCTGAGTCTGGTATCAATGTTTGTTGCTGGGGCTCATTTGTTGACTAGGGCTAGTTTCCAGATGTCTGGTAGGCGGGAGGTATTGTGACGTTTATTCATATTATGGGGTGTTTCTCTATTTAAATGGCTTCCATAATTATTCTCTTGTTGAAGTGTTCAGTTTTGGAGATTAATTTGGTTCCTTCAAAATCAATCTGTTGTTTTAAGGTGCTGGAAAAGGGAAGAAGTTTTTTCTTCTTTACTCACTGTGTTCTTGTGTTCTGCGATGTGTGCATTTATTCTCCTATTGGTTTGTCCAATGTATGTGACTGGGCAGATTTTGCGTGGTATTTGATAGACTCCTTGGTTTTCTAGCTGGATCTTGTCTTTGGGGTTTCTTAAGATGTTGGCTATTTTTTGGCCAGGGCAGAAGGTTGTCTTGATGTTGTGTTTGTGGAAAATTTTGCTGATTTTATCTGTGATGCCTTTGATGTAAGGGAGGAGGGCGATGTCATTGTCCTGTTCTGTGTCTCGGTTCTTGGGGGGTGTCTCCCTTTGGATCAGGTTGGTGATTGTGTTTCTTTGGAATCTGTTGGAGATTAATATGTTTGTGAGAGTGTATAATTCAGTTTTCAGGTGGTCTTTGTTGGCTAGGCATTTGGTTCTGGAGATGAGACTCTTCGCTACAGAGTTGATCTGTGCAGGTGGTGATATGATTGAGCGTTTATGTAGCGTTTGTGTGTGATTTTTTTCCAGTAGATGGTGCGTCCTAAGGAGCTGTTGGGTTTTCTGTAGACTAGGACGTCCAGAAAAGGAAGTTGGTTGTTAGCTTCTATTTCCATAGTAAATTGTATTTTGGGGTGTAGGTTGTTGAGATGTGTGAGGAAGGTGTCCAGTTTTTTCTTTCAGTGTGGCCAAATTATGAAATTGTCATCTACATATCTGAGCCAGAGTTTGAGTTTGGGTTTGTGTTCAGATTTATCTAAAGCGTTGGTTTCAAAGTATTCCATTTATAGGTTTGCGATGATGGGTAAGAGGGGTGATCCCATAGGTACTCCTTCTATCTGTTTGTATCTATGTCCACTGTGGATGAAGTATGTGTTGGTTAGGCAGTGGTTGGTCAGATCTAGGATGTGCTTAGGGGGGTTGTATTTGTTTTGGATAGCTGTCAAGGCTTCTTTAATAGGCACTTGGGTGAAGAGGGATATGACATCGAAACTCATGAGTAGGTCACTGGGTTGTAGGTTTTGTTTCTTTATTGTTTCTATGAAGTGGAATGAGTTTTGTACATGTGAGGTGATGGATTCTGCATAGGGCTGAAGCTGTTTGGTAAGAAATTTGGCAAGATTCTGTAGAGGTGAGCCTATGGAGCTGACTATGGGTCTGAGTGGTGTTCCTTCTTTGTGTATTTTGGGGAGGCCATAGAGCTTGGGGCGTCTGGATGATTTCTTTCTGGGGATGATTCTTTGCTGGATCTCTTCACTGATGGGAGAGGCTTTTATTTTGGATTTGGTGTTTTTTTCCAGGTAGGTGGTGGGGTCTGTGTTTAGAGATTTGTAAGCAGGGACTTGGAGTAGGTTGAATAGTTTGGCTTGGTAGTCAGATGTGTTCATCACCACTGTGGCATTACCTTTGTCTGCTGGGAGAATGATTATGCTATTGTCTTTCCTCAAGTTGGTGAGTACTTTTTGTTCTTCTTTGTTTAAGTTGCTTCTGGGTGGATTACTGGAGCAGAGGACTTTGGTGACTTCAAGTCTGATTTTATTGGCTTCATTTGGGTTGATTTTGGTTAGGCTAGCTTCAACTCTGCATATGATGTTTTCAGTGGGGATGCTTTTGGGGGCGACTGCAAAGTTGAATCCATTGGAAAGGACATTGGTTTCTGCTATGGTGATGATCCTGTCTGATATGTTATGTACTGTTTGTTTCATGAGTTGCTGTGGAGGGGGGTTGGGCTTCTGGCATTTTTCTACTCAGGGGAGTTTGTTGGTGTGTGTATCTGTCTTGTGGGAGGTTTCTGTTTTGGCTGTCCAGAGGGCTAGTTGTTTGGATTTGTCCCAGAGTGACAAGTGGCTGGATTTTGTTACTGAGTTTGAGGTGAAGAGTGTGTAGGTCTCTGTTGGTTTGGTCTAATAGGAATCTTTTCTTGTGGAGTTTGTTTCTGATTAGGGCTAATTCAGTTCTTTCAGGATCCTTTCAGTGGCTGAGGTTTTAGAATGGAATTTTAGTTGGAAGCATGTGGGGATCACGTTTTTGTCTCGAAGCCGAAGATACCAGCCTGAAGATGACGAGTTTTTTCTTCCTCCCTTTTCCAGCACCTTAAAACAACAGGACATGAAATTGATTTTGAAGGAACCAAATTAATCTCCAAAATTGAACACTTCAACAAGAAAATAATTATGGAAGCCATCAAAATAGAGAAACACCCCCATAACATGAATAAATGTGACAATACCTCCCGCCTACCAGACATCTGGAAAATAGCTCTAGTTAACAAACAAACCCTAGCCACAAACATTGACACCAGGCCCAGTATAACACATGACGCCACCACCAATCATCCTCACCAGATTCAAACCCAATCCCATCCCATAGATGAAATGCAACCACCGTCCAAAAGCCAGACCACGGCGGCATCACCAGCTGCTGTGCCCCCCCTCCAATCCACACACAAAGCAAACTAACACATGCCATGAGCACATGACAAGACCTCATGAGCCAAACCAAAGCCCGGGATGTTGCATCACAGCCATCTGCTCAAGACAATACACCACAGAACTCAGGATGTTACAACACTAAAGCTCAGGATGTTCAACACAGTCAACTACCCAGGATGTTGTAGTACAGGACTCAGGATGTCACAACACTAGAGCTCAGGATGCTACCACACAACCCATTATCCAGGTCGTTATAACACAAAAGACTAATGGGCACACAGTTAGGACCTTGCCCACACAGGATGTTACAAAACAGCTGACTAATCTACAAACATCAACTCCATTAACTTATCAAGATGTAAAACACAGCCAATCAACCTGCTTACAATAACAAAGCCAGCACTCCCCACCTCCCCACCAGTATTTATAGAGAGACGGCATCTCTGATCATGCTTTGCTCGCACAAGCACGAAGCCAAAGACACCAGCCTGAAGATGACGAGTGGGACCTTGTCGAAACATCACCAAGATACTCTCAATCTTACATGGGAAAAGACCCAAATACGCCAAGACTTGCATACCTGTATAGATAGATAGATAGCTAGATAACTAGATAGATGATATAGATATAGATATAGATATAGATATAGATATAGATAATCTTTAGCTAGGTTCTTCCTATGTAAACCAAGATTTTTATGCAGCCCTATCTTGGTTTACGTAGGAAGAACCTGGCTAAAGAGAAATACACATAAAGGCCTACGAAAAGAAAAGAAAACAAATATATATACTCTCTCTCTCTCTCTCTGTGTGTGTGTGTGTGTGTGTGTGTGTATGTCTTCTCAAGTTTTCGCGGGTGTATGCATGTAAAAAGTTAAAATCTCAGGTGTTTTCCCGCGTCATTAAAAGTCTGTTGGTTAAAATGCTTAAAATTCTTAAAATCCTTAAATCTTAAATGCTTAAAATCTTAAAATTATATATATATATATATATATATATATATATATATATATATATATATATATATATATATGTGTGTGTGTGTGTGTGTGTGTGTGTGTGTGTGTGTGTGTGTGTGTGTGTGCGTGCGCGTGTGTAGGTCTTTGGTTATTTCGGTCTTCTCCCATATAAAATTGGAAGTGTCTTGGCGACGTTTCGACGAAGTCTCATTCGTCATCTTCAGGCTGGTGTTCTCGGCTTCGTGCTTCCAGGAGCAATGTGAGATCGCAGGAATGCTCCTGGAAGCACGAAGCCGAGAACACCAGCCTGAAGATGACGAATGAGACTTCGTCGAAACGTCGCCAAGACACTTCCAATTTTATGTGGGAGAAGACCTGAATAACCAAAGACCTACATACAAACACCCGCGAAAACCTGAGAAAATATATATATGTGTGTGTGTGTGTGTGTGTGTTTAATATTTCGGGTTTCTTCCCGTGTAATTGTGGATATATCCCTAAAAGGGTAGAAGCGACGTTTCGACAGAATTCCATCTGCCATCATCAGGCTTATCATCATCAGGCAGATGGGATTCTGTCGAAACGTCGCTTCTACCCTTTTAGGGATATATCCACAATTACATGGGAAGAAACCCGAAATATTAACTATATACACATACATACCCGTTAAAACATATATATATATATATATATATATATATATATATATATATATATATATATATATATATATATATATATGTGTGTGTGTGTGTGTGTGTGTGTGTGTGTGTGTGTGTGTGTATTTCCGAATATGCTTCAATCAACAAGGTGGCATATGCAAGCACAATGCATTTTTATATTATACTGATTAAATTTAAGATACTTCTGGCTTTGTGGATATTTTCCTTATTTTATTAACTTCTTTTTAATGACTGTATGGACACAGCTTATTGCAGTTCATTAATGGTTCATAGCTCTAGTGATATGAACATTTATTTTTCAGGCAGAACATATTTGAATATTCTGCAAACTAGCCTATTTTATGAGAATTATGTGTACTATTGGAAGAAATCAATGTGAGTGAAGTATTTTAAAAAAACAGCAAGAGGAAACAAATATCCTTATTTTTCAAATTTTAGCATATCAAATATAAAACTGAAATTCTGAAAACTTTTGGAGACACAAATAGCTGCTGTTGACTGAATATTAGAGTATTGTTGAATTGGTTTCAATATATAGTATCATTTATTTCTATTTCCATTTTTGCTGAAATATTTTCTATAATTTATTTTTTGTTTGTACTTTTTCCTGTTCTCTATTTCTCTATACAGTTTTAAGAACCTCTAGTGACAATAGATGAGGACAAATTTTGTAGTTTTTTTAATAAACATACTTGCAATTTTTTGCAACTCAAAGAAATTGCAACATGCTTTAACATATCTATGTATACATTGTCTTGGCAAATAATTTGCTTGTGCAGAATTAAATTTATTTCCAATATATTTAAAAGCATGATGGGTTTATAGAACCCCATTTCATATCTCTATCTGTTTCTAATTGGATGGAATTTCTTTTTTTTAACATCTGCTCTGTCAGTAGCAATTTTTCTAGCATGAAATAAATGTTGCTACTATCACCGACAAGGTTATGAGATGGGGGAGGGAGCAATCTGGGCTTTGATCCAATGGAAACAATTTCTTGAAAAAGGGAACCATGATAATTCTAAAACATTTATCCCAATCTCATCAATATGAGAGAAATCTGGATATTACAGCATTCCAAAATTATTAACTTTGATACACATGTGGCCATGTGAAGTTTTCAAGAGTTGATTTGATTTGAGTGAAATTGAGTTGAATCACTGCTTCAAACAAGATCTTCAAATAGATTCAAAGTTCTGAGTTGAATTTGATGCTTTTGAACCATTTCAGTGAGATTTAACAGAGATCCAGAAATTTCAGAGTTTGATAAAAGCTTCCTATAAGAGTGTATGTTTCTTCTGCTGTTTATGTAACTTTGTTTTCCTACAATCTTTAGTCTTGCTTGCAAAATGAAGAGAAAAGAAGGAATGATTTGGATTTATTTTGTGCTCTTCTCACACAAAAGTTTGCTCTTTCTTGAAAGTTCCTCTGTTTTTTGAAATCAATACTTTTTAATTCTTATTCTTAGCTCAATGGTAGGATTAAGCAGCACAATATCTTAGTCCTCGGGTGCAGTCTAATCTTTTGCGCTTTCAATCCTGTCTTTCCACTTTCATTCATTTGATTTCATCCTGTTCCAGAAAATACATTTTCTCTTTTCGTTACTTATATATCTTGCTTTGCTCTGAGCTTTCTTTTATTTTCTTACTCAGAGACAGAATGCTTGTTGTTGGAAACTGTGCATCATAGATGTCAATGAAGATTCTCAATCATTCAGATAAAGTTGTCTAAAGATTGAATTATGGCAACTGAACTAATTTTCAGTTGTTGTGGTTGGTTTGAGATGTTTCATTGCAATCCAAGCACATCCAGCTTCTTCAATCTGAACAAATTGTTCATACTTTTCATTGTGAATGGAGTACTTAAAAAGTAATACAATGAGCATGCACTATATCTTTTCTACAAAAGGTTAACCTTGCCAGAAAGACATGCCACAAGCTGGCCAGCCCAAAGAAGCAAATGGCAAAGGTTATGAATTTCTTGATCTTTAGCAAGGTCATTTTTTAAAAAATTAACTTTTATTATGAAAAAGGACACTTCCTGCATTAGTTCAGCACAACTTCTATATGCTCTCTTCTATGCAATTTGTTGGCTGCTATGACACTATTGCTATAATATGTCATAATGAACCAATTATTAAATAACTAATGTTTATTTGAGCTGCAGTAATCAATGATTAATAAAATAATACAATTTAAATTATAAAAGCAACATGCAGATTAACAGCAAGAATGAAACTTTCATGACTTCATAGTACTTCAGAGATATACTGTTAAGATAAGTGAGAAAAAGAACATTCTTTGCATGTCATCCAGGATTATAAAGAAAGATTGAAGTTCCAGCACATGAGACAGATGTCACAAACATTTAAACAGCTGTCTGACTGGTTCAATCTGTCATTAGCTTTGACCTTAAATTCAGTTTAGCTTTTAAATGTTAGAAGGGAGCAAAAAGAAATGAACAAAGCAACATAGTGAAATTACACAGCTGCCTGAAATATTAAATGAAAGGAATAAACATCTGTTATCTTGCTCTTCAAACTTTGATGGTTTGGGGAAAGGTTCTGTTGTCTTAGATCTTTAAGAGCATCTGAGACCCATGGTGCACCTGTGAAGATTTTCTCAAAACATGGATGCACATCAAAGCCCAATGCTTTGTTCTTTGCCAACCATATGTCACTGAGGAAGATAAAAATAATATTGATCTTATTTAGAAAGTCTTAGACTTTGGTTGAGTAAATGATCTGAGGGATAACCAAAGCAGACATAAAATCATGGTGAATTAACTTTGCCAAGAATATATTTCCCCAGAATTAGATTAGGCCAAGAAAAAAAAATTAAAATCTAACATTTTGGATGAATTTTCTCACTTTATTATTAAATATTTAAAAATAACTTATATACATTTTGCTTCTATGCTTATGCCCATAGTAAAGTAGAAAAATAGAGAGCGGTTAATTTTTTTAAAAAAAAATTGAATTTTTGAATACATTTTGGTATATCAAGCTGGAGAAATGTTAGTAAGTAAAAAATTATTACATTCTTCCAATTAATAAAATGTAAAGTATGTGTGTTACATCATAAAAACAATTTATGAAATAAAACTGTCCAAAGAGATAAGGATATTGATTCACTGGAATGAATGTCCTCGCATCTTAGATCTCCTCCACAGCAATTCCAAGAACGAAAATAGACTTCTGTGTAAGCACAGCATATACACAGCAATATTTCCTGGTTTTGGAGTCTGCTGGATGACGTTTCAGGTTGATATTAATAGTCACATCCTTGTCATCCCAGTTAGAAAAAATGTTACATACATAATGTTAGTTAATCTCATCAAGGCAAAGGCAATCCTGATCATACAGGCCTAATGCCAAATCACCCTACCTTACAATGGACTTTCTTGAAATAACCAGTGAATATTGCAGTGCTTTAATTAAATAAGCCTCGTGCATTAATAACCTTCAATGATCATTTCCTACATGTATGTGCAAACACACATATATAGAAGGGCTTCAGTATACAGTGAAATACAGTAGATACATTTTGTAAATGACAGGATGAAACTGAAAAAATGTTGAGGTTTAGAAAAATGAGAGCAGGATAAAGATACAAGTGACTCAAAGGGATGGTGCATTTATGACATGGCCAAAAGCTAAGTAATGATAGGATATATTTCAAACAAGTAAACACCTGTTCTAAACACCTTTCCCATCCTAAAAGTTTCTTGTCAATCATGATAAAAATAATTTTAATTTACTTAACTCTCTATTTGAAATATTGTTACAGCACAGCACTATCATAATTAAGAATTGAATTTGTTTCTTCACTTGCAATCCTAAGCATACTTGATTGGGAGTGACGAAACATATAACTTAGAAATGACCATTATTTATATTATGCAGGTATGTAGGTATGTATTCCACCTCATCACTAAGGTAACTCTTATTACATATTAGTGCTAAAACTAATAATAATAATAAAAATAATAATATTTTTTTAAAAACCTGACAACTTCCATATCTTGGGGGATAATCAACTTAAATAATTTAATCAACTTGAATAAAATTGTAAAAAAAAATTAAACATTTAGATTTAGTACATGGCTAAGATATAATAAGCATCACTAAGCACAGAAGTACTTGCTTTAAAATTTAACTTATTGGCCATTGCACTCAACTTGTTCCTCCCAAATGGTTGGAATCTCTTTGACATGCAAGCCACAAATTTCCTACCAAAAATCCATTCGTGGATCTCTCAACTTGCCAAGTTCAAATGCTGAAATTTGGCAACTGAATGATGGAATTCATTTGACACTATTTTGATATTTCCCAGTTAAGAATGGGAGATAGCCTTCCGGCTCCAATTTGGCTAAGACGCAAAGCTTGTTGATCAGAAAGGTCGGCAGTTCGGCGGTTCAAATCCCTAGTACAGGTTTCCTGCATGAGCAGTGGGTTGGACTAGATGACCTCCAAAGTCAAAGGGCCTAGTGGCTCAGCAGACTGATAGCATTGTGATTAACACCAGCTGTCTGCAATTACAGTAAGTTCGAATCTCCCCAGGCTCAAGGTTGACTCAACCTTCCATCCTTTCTAAGGTAGGTAAATTGAGGACCCAGTTTGTGGGGGCAATAAGATGACTTTGTATAAATATACAAAAGAATGAAGGCTATTGCTTAACGCATTGTAAGCCGCGCTGAGTCTCCGGAGAAGGGCGGCATACAATCAATTTTTTTAAAAAAAGTCCCTTTCAACTCTATAACTGTTGTTGTTGTTGTTGTTGTTGTTGTTAATCTACTCTCAACTCCATGAATCTCTGATGATTGCTTGAAAATGAAATTTTGGGATCAGTGAGGCATATTCTTTCTTCTGGTTCCTCAAAATTATAAACCATTTTCCAAATACTTTTCTTTCCTCGATTCAATACATGTTACCATATAAATGTGATGGCTTTGTGTGCTTCCTGAAAGATTGAGCAATGGCTTGTGCCCTGAACTCAGTAGAATGCTTTCTACTGTTGTTTCTGGAAAGCCCTGAATTCTGAAGCTGGTTCTGTTTCCAGTCCTAGTTATACTCAAGCCATTAAAGATTTGCCCAAACTATTAAAACTTGGCCAGTTTTTTTACTACCTTTAACTAGACTTAGACTGAATCTAGTATTGTATCTGGATTTCTTATACACTCATAGATGTAAGGGAAAAGAAGGATTTTTAGATAATCATACATAAATGGTATATCTAAAAAAATTACTGCATGTGGCATTCAGGGCTTTGTATAAGCATAGGTATAAAATTCCTTCCATTCATCTTTTGCAGGCCTTTTTTAAATGTCATTTTTAATTCACTGTACAGTTGATTGAACAATTGTCTAGATTGCCATTTTTATTACAGGTAAATGAAACCATAGTTGTTCTTAACATTTTTATTATACATTTCCCTACACTTGTAAGATACAATAAATGTGAAATAAAAAATAACATCCTTTTAATAAATGTTTGGTATTTTTAAACATAACCCTCATCTCGTTCCCACTCCCCCAAATAAACTGTCTATAGCCCAGAAGAGCATATAACATTTTAATATATCCCCAATATTGATAAAGAGGAATAAACTTTGCCCCCTGTATATAATTTATTATATACAGATTTCAATTTTCCATGCAAGGTTTTCCATCAACATATGTTATACATTGCTACCCAAGGCTGTGAAGGAAATGTTTTTTGATATCCTTTCCTGGTGCCTATAAGTTGTCTGGGTTTCGATGAGAGAAAACAGACTGAAGTTGAACCCTAGTAAGTGTGAGTTGCGGATACATTGGTGTTTTCTGTAGCTACGAGAATTGTTTTTTGATGGATAAGCACTACTTTTCAGGAAGCAGGTTTGTGACTTGGATGTCCTTCTGCTGGAATATCAGGTAGAATATGACCAAAGGGACTACACCTACCTTTATTTGTGGCATCAGTTGTGACCTACCTTGATCTAGCTATAGTAATTCATGCCCTTATCATCACCTAGCTAGATAAGTGAGATGTGAGCTATTTGGGGTTTTCTTAAAACTGATTCAAAACCACATTTGGTTAAAAATATAATAGCCCACATAATTTCTAGCTTACATCATTGGGAGCATATACCACTACTTTGTTGATTTTTCATTGGCTTCCAATTATTTTCTAGGTACAACTTAAGATATAACTTGTTGCCTGGATATCTACAGGACTACCTGTTTCAATCATTATTGCCCAAACATTATGTCAAACAGAAAAAAAATGTTACTGATTCCACATTTTTCTGCAGATCTGGAGGGGTAGCTGAAGACAGAAGGTGCTGATTTTCCATGAACAATCCCCATATAGAGATTAGACTTTTCCCCTCTTTGGGACATTTTAGAAATTAAAATGTCCCAAAGTTTTTCTGGACCATCTCTCTTGTTTTATCTTCATTTTCTAGTTTATAAAGAATAAAAGTTAATGTTAAGTAATGTTTTTACTGTTTTTATTTTTTTAATCCTTTGGATGTTTTTACTTTACAATCTATGTAAGCAGGCAATAGATTGGATTTTGGTGGGGTGGAAATGTGGTAAGTAAAGTAAATAAATGAATATTGAACAGAGTTGTTTAATTTGGCATTCCATTTTATTTATTCTGGGGGAAGTTTAGTATGATTTTCATGCAACAGCCAACATTCTCAAGTTGTATTTATTTCTTGTCCCAAAATATTTATTTTTAGCAGCAGTCTGTCAATCAACTGTGTTTAATAATTGAGAAGGACCAAGTTTGGGAATTGTGAGAATAATAGCCATCAATTTCATGCTGTTATTTGGTTACCTACATTAATAAATAATCAGATGTCAATTCAAACATTTCAGGAATTAAAATGGAAAGAGGGGGATTGAAAGTACAGGGCTCTCTGGTGCAATATCCAAACAGCTCATTTTTTCAAAAACGTAGTTTTAATTCCAGGCAGATATTCTAAAGAGGTCATTCTGGAAGCCTGTAAAATAATTAGTGATTTTTACACAGCTGGAGGAAATGAACAATAATAAAATGAAGTGGGCAAATTTGTATAAATACATTTATGGATAGATAATAGTGGTGGGTTTCAAAATTTTTTACTACCGGTTCTGTGGGCATGGCTTGGTGGGAGTGGCATGGCTTGGTGGGCATGGCTTGGTGGGCGTGGCAGGGGAAGTATACTGTAAAAACTCCATTCCCACCCCACTCCAGGGGAAGGTTACTGCAAAATCCCCACTTCTTCCCGATAGCTGGGACTTGGGAAGCAGAGAATAGATGGGGTTGGGGCCAGTCAGAATTTTTACTACCAGTTCTCCGAACTATTCAAAATTTCCACTACCGGTTCTCCAGAACTGATCAGAACCTGCTGAAACCCACCTCTGGTAGATAAGCATAAAAATAAGCAGCATGTTTATACATGATAAATTTGACAGTAACCTATTCAGTGAAATGTGAAGATCAATAAATTGGAAAGTGAAGCTAGGCAGTTATTTACTCTTTTGAGTTTATGAGATTTTTAATGAGGATCATACACAGATATATTTACAAATATACTTGTCTTGACAATTAACAAGAAGAAATAAGTTCAGGTGGGATTCTTTATTTCCAAACCTTGAATTAATGTTTTAAATATGAATAAATTTGTTCTAAATGGATATAGCATCTGGTTAGCTAGGTTTGCACATCAAGGTAAGCTTCACATTCACTTATTTGTTAGTTTTATGGATTAGGGCTATTATTAAAAGTGGTGACTTCATGTAAAATAAAACTGAACTATTGGCTACTTATTACATCAAAACACTAAAATCCTACAGATAAAATCCTCTGTCTGTCTATGCCACTTATTCACCAAGATTCTGAAATAAGCTAAACAGATGAGTTAAGGAGCTGGTTGGAAACAGTTGGAATTAAAATGAAAAACAAGAGAAAAATGGCTTTCAAGTAAAGAGACCAAAGAAGAAGAAAAAGACAAGGAGTTTTGGGATTCTATTCAGCATTGATATCCAGAGGAAAAAGAGAATCCAAGGAGACAAAATACATTATTGTGATTGTGTTTACCATGAGAGGTTGCAAACTAAGTTTTAATAAAAGTCCTTGATTAACTTTTGCAGAATTTAGTAGCAACTAGGCTAAGCACTTAGCAGAGGCAACATTATTGATAGTAAAGAGATAGTTAATTTCAAAATGATAGTGCAATTAGATCACAAAGCAACTCAGGTGAGAAACAAAAGAGAGATGGGAAGCTGAATGGTTCTTGCAAAAAAGTTATCGGGGAAAAAACAATCTGTCACAAAAAATTGAATACCTTTCTATCCTGGTTATATTGCAAATAAAGAAAGCAGTTGCATGCTAGTTTTTTTTCCTAGTCAGTGCTAAACTTAATTCTATCCTTCTCATACCATCATATAAATCCTAGCAATGTTGTCACTTAATTAGAATTTTCCACTCCCAAAGCCCTACAAAAGGACTTATGGTTGCTTATTCAAAGAGAAAAAAGCAAATATTAGTGGCCTAGAAAATGTTTTGTAACAGCAACGTGAATATAGTTGTAACAATATTTTTCCAAATGTCTGGCGTGTCAGAAAGGATAAGTGCAGATTCAGAAACAGAAAACTTGATTTAATGAATATCAACTGGGGACTTTCAATTTTTTTCAGACTATAGAATCTGTTAATTAAAGAAAAAAAAATATAGGATCCCTGATTAAGGAGATAGGAATTGTCTTTAATTGTCTTCCTTAAAGCACTGGGGTTTTTGCCAAGCCTCAGATTTTCTGTGGTACCTTAGAAAAATGGCTATGATACCAATAGTTGTGTTGAGCAACCTTTTTTTTTTAACCTTGGTCCAGTGGTGAAATCCTCCAAGGTCTGCTACTGATTCGCTGTGTATGCATGCGCACCACAGCCGCTACTGCGCAGCGCTGAAAAAGGAGGCTTAAGAAGATAAGTAGAGCAGCGAGGGGGGGGGGGAAGCTGTGCCACATGATTTAGATTCTTAGAAAGCAGAATTTCATGCTTTCTAAGAGAATATAAATTGTGTGGCACAGTTGATTGTTGGAAATACCAGTTCGTCCATAGCTTTTATTACTACCAGTTCAGGCAAACAGGTCCAAACTGGTAGCATTTCACCCCTGCCTTGTTCTCTCATGGAGCTGTGGAATGCAGTTTGAATAATAGAAAAATTGCCCTGGAGGAACAAGGAGTAAGTGTCCCTTGAATGACTATAAATTCTTAAGTTGCTCGCAAAAGACAGGAATTAGGAGCTTTTGTTAATACAACAAGGCATAGGAAACATAAGTACATAAGAATATCTGAAGAAGGAGGTTATCCCAAAAATTCTACCTACTCTTCTGTCTTATTGAGTTGCATTGCTAGTGACATCAATCATCAGCCTGCCAATGAAATCAGCTTCTGGGCAGAAACTTCTTTTGCTTTGTTTTTTAACGTGGTGACTTGTAGGTGAGTTTAGCAAGCTCATACTGTCAGTGTTGGAGGAAAGTGAATGTTACCAGGAGCAATGTTTTTGTCAAAGCTAATGGATCAATGTGCACTAAAAGAAATCCAGAGAGCAAGCTGTAATTACTAGTTGTTCAAGATAACAAAAACAAACATTTTGTTAGAGGGTAAAAAAAAATGGAAGCATGGGGAAAGGAGAAATGATGTTGTTTGTACAAGCAAGTGCAAAATAACATATGTGATTATTTTGTCCTTCTCTATCTTCTATTGTGATTTGAAGATCCATACTTACTTCCAAAGGCTTTTACTTTAGTATTATGTTAGTTTTTTAAAAAAAACCACTGATTTTTTTCCCCCTGAAAACAGGACTCATTAATAACAATTTTGACATATTTGGAATCCTTTATTTCACCTAAGGGTTCTACGGACTGAAAATAAAAGCAAAATACTGTTTCTTTGGATGTACTATAAGTAACTGAAGTAATAGTAAATTGATACTTCAATTTGAAGTGTATGCAGGAGAATGGATAAGAAGAATTTATAAGAAGATAAGAACCAAACTTTCTGGTTTTCTACATTTATTTCTTTTTCTAGTAGCAGTGAATACAGCAGTGAATGCAGTTCTTTTTATTTACAAACATTTGATTAATGATTGTTTGACGTTACAATGACAACTGGTATTATTTATTTATTTGGAAAATTTATATTGCCGCCTACTCAGTCACAGCGACACAAGGCAGATTATAGGAAATAAAAATATGACATAAAAGAAATAAAAATAATAATAAAAAATAAAATAACCCCCCTTGACCCATCCCAGTGACAACACATACTCATACCAGCCATTTAATGGGTTCCATCCTGCTTTGGTTTCACCAGGCCCTCTGGAGAATCTTGTCTTTAGGGCCTTCCCAAAGAAGGTCAGAGTGGGGGGGACAGTCTGAATTTCTCTCTAATTCCAGAGAGAGAAAGCCACCATGGAGAAGGCCCTTCTTCTGGGTCCTGCCAGATATATCTCCTTAGGAGATGGGACCCACAACATTCCTTGCCTTCTCACTCTAGTGGGTCAGGTGGACGTGACTGGCAAAATATGGTCCCTCAGATAACCTGCTCCTCAGCCGTGAAGGGCTTTAAAGGTGGCAACCAGAACCTTGAATTGCACCTGGAAGCAAATTGGCAACCAAGGCAATTCCCCGCAGGAGAGGTGACACATGTGCACACTGAGGTCTGTATAACCATGCAGACTGCTGCATTTTGTACCAACTGGAGCTTCTGAATACTTTTCAAGGGCAGCCCCATGTAGGCACATTGCAATAGTCAAGATGGGAGGTGACTAGGGCATGACTGACTGTGAGTAGGGATTGTTGGTCCAGGCAAGGCATAACTAGTGCACAAGCCGTAGTTGACTGCCACCTGCTCTTCAAGTAGGAACCATGAGTCCAGGAGAACCTCCAGATTATACACTGAGTCTGTTTGGGGCAATGCCACCCCATTCATAACTAAAGGTGGCAATTCTCCATGGACTAAAGAATCCCAAATCCAGAGCCCCTCAGGTTTAGTTTCAACCCATTGCTCCCTATCCAGGCCCCAACAACCTCCAGGCACTGCTTTACAGCATTTTACTGACCAAAGGCTGAGATAGTATAATTGTTGTAGTGTCACCACATTCATGTGATCAGAATTTGGGTGCCTGGCAACGAGCATGTATTTATGTCAGTTGCAGTATTTTGAGGTTATGTGATGGTCATTTACCACCTTCCCAGGTTTTGCAAAGCCAATGGCTAAAGCCAGAGACAGAGTACTTTGCTTAACTACTGTGGTGATTTGCTTAATGACCATGGCAAAAAAAAAGTTATAAAATGACCATACCACTTAGCAATGGAGGTTCCAGTCCCAATTGTGATTGCAGTCAAGGGCTATATCTAGGCAGTTTTGCAATTCTGTTGTACAGCTTCCCAGAGCAGATAAGTACATTTTTTTGAGGTAAAATACTTTTACTTTAAAAGTAATTTGCCAAGATGAAGAAGCCACCAGATTCACCAGACTACCTGGATAAAACAGTTTGTTTATCCTTGACTGGTACAGGTCAATCTTGCAGAAGACAATCATTTTAGTCTTCTCCCCAAGGTTGCTATGGTCTTCCAAGCCTAGAAAGGTGCTGGGCAGTTGTTAGTTCCACCTACTAATCCTCTTCTTAAACACATCTTGCAGCACTTGCCAAAAAAAATCTTTCAACTGCTCATGTGCTGCTAAGGAAAGGAAGTCAACGGCATGAAAAAGATACATTCTTCTATGTTGTTTTCAGCTTTTGACTGCTCATCAGGGCTTGAGAGAAACCAAATGAAAGAAGTATGAAAGAAGCTTTTCCACTTTACTGCCCCTCTCCCATCATCAAGCCAGTGGTGAGGACAAAAGGAGAAAGCAAATAGCATGAAAGGAGCTTTTCTACACTATTGGCCTCTTTTATCCTCTAGCTTTAGGCAAGGGGCATGAAAGGACATGTACATATGTGTCTGTGTATAGAAGCATGGACATCTACATGTATGTAAGAGGAAGAGATATTGTAAATATACTGTATATACTGTATATACTAAATACAGAGAAAATAAGACATTTATTTTCTTCTCTGATGATACAAATATAATGTGTATATACAGCAGAGCTAAAAGTGCCTTTTGAAATTCTCTATACAGTTTATCTTCAGTTTCTCTTAAGTTTTTCAAAGACAAAAAAGATCAACTACAGTATTTTAAGGGCAACACTTCTCATATAGTACTGATTCTGAAAAAGTCCAATGAGACTTTCCTTATAAAATCTTTCTTCAGAATTTAACTGAAATCCAAATAAAATCCAAGGTGGAATTGGAAACCAAAGCAAATCATACCGCTGCAGAAAAGGTTGTAAAATGAAAGACCAGCCCTTCACACAACAGTCTAGTGCACCTTGTTATAGAACAATCCAGGAACATTGCATTCATGAATTTGTAAAACAAGTTCACTTGGGTCAAATTGAATTAAACATTTCCTACCCCAAATGTTGCATATCTGTGTGAATAAATTAATATACAGGTACTGGAAACTTTCTCCCCCCTAAAACAGATAAAATATGCATCCTATGTGTGTTTGTATACACACACACACAGAGACAAAATGAAAATTTATGCAGCGCTTCTAAATAGAGTGGATTCATTGGGGAAACTTCCACATTCATTACTGCACAGAGTTAGGGCTTTATTCAATGCAAATCCAGCAGGTGTATCTCTGTTCTCTGACTGGCCCCAGGAGCTTCCCCAGGCTATGTTCCATTGGTTTCTCTGATCTGTCATTGTCTTTAAGTGATTATCATTTTTATTACTGACAATATGTAAATGCATCCCTATGTGTGTTTTATGTTCATTACATCTTGTTCTCTGAGGATGACACATCGACAGTTTTTTTTCCTCCAAAAATGAGAAAGTCTTTAAAAAGTATTGTGATTACGTATTTTAATTCCTGCCTCAAGACACTAGTTTTACAATTCAATGGGAAACAAATTTAAAATGCACAGTTTTCCTAAAGATTCTTCTGGCTTCTTGTATGTTAATATAAATGTGTTAAAACCAGTGTGTGTGTGTGTGTGTGTGTGTGTGTGTGTGTGTGTGTGTGTATTGCCATTTTTGTTTGTTTGTTTGTTTTGAGCAATAGTTTAGTGTCATTTCTATTGATTTTTAGGCTCTAAATGAAGGTAACAGACTTCAAGTAACTGTATTGATTCTCCTAATATATTGCAGACAGTTCTTAATCTGGAATACCAGAACTTGTTATGTTACAGATGCTAACTTGGAATGATTTCTTCTTTTGTAATGTACGACATCACAATGTGTCATGGCACATATTGATCAGACCTGATCAAAGGTCCTCAGCAAGTCAACTAATGAAAGGGACATTTTCAAAGTGAGTTCTACAGCAAACAAGGTCTGCTATAGCAAGTCAAAGATCTGTACACGACAGACCCCGAAGTTCAAACATTGCTGCCTGGGCCTACTTTGTTGCAAGAAATATCTGTAGGGTATTGATATCTTAAATTGTGGCCTGATGATTCCATAGTTTTGAGCTTAATGGTGACTTTCAGTTTTGAAGAATCTGTGGAGATTGCTGTTTCTATTCTGAGGGCCAGAAAGGCATCCTCTGAATCGGCAAATTATGATGAAAATACTGAGGGCTCCCTTTGAAATTAAGAACTTTGAATTCCTTGAACTTTATGATTTCCTGAAAGCCTTGATGTCTGATCCAGAGACCCATATAATTTTGAAAAAAAAATCATCTTAAACAAAAAAGGTAAAATAAGTCCACCAGATATTTTAATAAGGAAAAAAATTGGTCTCAAATGGAAGCATTTGTGGTAGGAATCAATAGTTTGGTGGGAAATTGCACATGAATTTAATACTTCTCAACTTTATACTTTTAAAAATGTGAAAGAATGAATGCAACATATACTTGCCTGTTTTTGTTTCTAAATAAAAACGTTTTCCTGTTTTATCATGTCATTCACTTACATTTATTTATACATGCTCACATTTTTTTGTTTTAATACAGTCTCATGTTGAAAATTTATCTAAACTCCTTGCTATTTGTAATAATTGGTATCACGTACTGTTTGACATTAAAGCCTGCATTCAATTAACAGATGTGTGCATTTAAATAATAGAAACATTACACTCAACTGAATACTTAGAAATAATTGAATTTACCATTGAATTCTTTACAAGTTGTCTGACTTGAATACAGCTGCAGTTGGCAATCACAATATGCCAAAAATAATGACTAACTTCCTGGAATAATTGTCTCTCTACTAAAATAAAATGACTGGCTCCAGTTTGGCAAAGAAGTGAGTAGATATTTCATTTTTTAAAGTATATTTATCTACATATACTTTCCACTTATTAATTCAATTTGTATGCTGAATATACTGGGAAAAACTGAATTGGAAAAAGAGAAATATAGTTTTAAAATTGGAGGAAAAAACATAAATAACCTGCCTATGTTGAAGACCCTGTTCTGATAGCTAAAACTGCAAATGTTCTGTAATCTGTAATAAAGAAAGCCATGGAATACAGTAAAAATGGGACCAGGTCTGAATATTAAGAAAATGAAAATAATGACAAGTAAAGCATACCGTCTTGAATTGATAATGAAGATATTCTATTAGTAGACAATTTTCTGTAGCTCAGAGTGAACATTTTAGGATTCCTGATGCCTCCACTATTAAATTGTATTGTACTAATTGTATTGTACTAAACATTATTGTAATTGTGGCTTTTTTTTTCTTTTTGCCTTTTGAGAATTGCCTATCAACAATAAAGGAAACAGAAATCAGAAAATATGTTATAGACCAGTGATGGCTAACCTTTTTGCCATCGCATGCCAGGAAGGGGGGGAGGTTGGCACACGCGCGTGCCCACACCCATAATTCTATGCACCCTGCCCTGCACATGTACATGTGCATGCAACCCCTCCTCCCCCCCACACTCCTGGCATGCGATGGCTGGGTAGGCCCCTTTTCTTTCTCACCTGGCTCCAGATCCTCTCTATGCATCTGGGAAGGGCGAAAATAACCTTTCCCTTGTTTTTTGCTGTCCCCAGCCTCCAGAGCCTCTCTAGGAGTCTCTGGAGGCTGAGGACAGCAAAAAAAGTCACTTCCTGTCCCACTGGGAGTTGGGAAATGGGCCGTTTCAGCCTTAGGAGGACGTCTGAGGGAGTGGGAAAGGCTATTTTCGCCCTCCGCAGATGCATAGAGAGGATCTGGAGCCAGGTGAAAAAGAAAAACAGACCTTCCCCACCCCACCCAGGCCCTCGAGAGGCAGGAAACAGCCTGTTTCCCTACTTCTGGTGGGCCCAGCAGGCACAAGAATTAGTTGGCCAGTGCGCACATGTATGCCAGAGCTGAGCTAGTGTGCCCACTGATATGGCTAAATGTGCCACCTGTGACACGCGTGCTATAGGTTCGCCATCACGGTTATAGACTATCTTTGTTAGGTACTAAATAAGGCATTGGAAAAGATATTCTGTGACTATCTATACCTGCAAAGTTCATGTTGACCGTGCTTTATCTTGTGAAACTCTTTGGAACTGAAAGTTGGACTTTGAAGAAGCAGTATAGAAAGTGTATTCATTTTTCAGTACACAAAACTATTATCCAATCTGTCTAGAGATGGATTTAGGACAGTGAATTGCATTGTTGGAAGCTTATGGTCTAGGTTACTAGAAAGAACCAAAGTCTGTATTCATCCTGTTATTCTCTGAAAGCAAAGTGCAAAATGATGTAAGTTGGAGCAAGTAATATATCTTCACATGTAACAGGACTGACCGGAAAATAATCTTGTAGTCATGGAAGATACGCTAATGGAAATGTCATTTCAGTTGAAAGTTTTAGAACAAAGTGAAGTCTATTCCAGCAATCATTAGGAGTGGAATTTAGCTCAATATAATCACGTTTAAGCATATTTGGAATATAATATGACCCTTTTGGTCAACATATCTCAAATGGACGCTGTAGCTATACAAAAGAGGTAACCAAAATTATTAGATCATGCCTGCAGTGTATTTTTTTTTCAGCTTTGAAAGAACACATGTAAAGTTCTGTGTATGATATGCATATATAAATTGTTTCATGGAATGAAAGATATAACTAGAGGAAAAAAATATGCCTCTATTAGAATCCTGGCTTATCTACTTAAATTAATTTAGAGAGACTCAATATCAATAAACAGGAAGTATTTTTATACAACAAAAAATTAAACCATGGAACTTGCTATCATTAGATATAGCAATAAATTAACAGATAATCAGACCATCAGTGATTACTCCATATTATCTCCTGAATTGCAACCCTGATAACTATGCTATATTATGAGAAATAACAAAAGAGGGCCATTAATGTGTTTTGCAGAACAGATTTGTGAGCCTTCAGATGCATTTATTTGGCTACTCTATGATACAGAACACTGAATTTGATGGGTTTTTATCCTAATCCAGCAGGACTGTTTCCAGTGAGTTAAAAATCTAAAACATCAGAGTTCCATGCCTCTTGGTGATCTGCATACATCTTTCCTATTTCTTGCAAATGTGAAAAGTGAAGCAGCTAAATGACATAAATGGGCAGGCCAAGTACTTCACTTTTCTTTTTCTCTATGACAGAATTGTAACTGTCCATTGCAAAATAATTAACAGGGCATTGTTTAGACCAGGGGTCCCCAACCTCTGGGCTGCACAAGTAGTGGGCACTCGTACTTGCGTGCACAGCTCTATTTGCTCAAGTGGAGGCACTTGCACTCGTGTGAGAAGCTCCATTTGCATGAGCAGCAGGCACGTGCACCCTCCACTTGTTTATACAGAGTTGGGTGCTCAAGTGCATCTGGCCACTGCTTGTGCAGAACCATCTCCTATCCTTCCCGCCCCCCGCCCCCCCGGTTCACAAAGTTGGAAAGGTTGGAGACTCCTGGTTTAGAGTACTTAATACTGGTGTTCTAGTCATAAAAAATCTAACTTCTGTTTCCCTTGTAATCCTGAACTAGCAAAATATATGCTACTGAGGGAATCAGATCATGTCTGTCAAGGTTCCAAGTAATACACCCATAGCGGACAGAACTCCGAGGCAAGTCTGGTGAAAACAGACTCTAAAGGTTCCCGTGGTTTTCAGTGAATTAAAAGTAAAAGTTTTCCCCTTTTCCCAAACAAACAGTCACATAGCCCAATCAGGGTGCTGTCTAGTTGCTTGGTAACATCACTTCTTCTTTCTTCAGCTACCTGTTGGAATGTCCTTGGTTCCCAGGAGAAAGTATTTTGTTTTGGCTACAAACTTTCAGCTATCTTTATTTTCGCCTCCCTAACCCTCATCTCTGTTGTGACAACACTGAAGCCTCAAATATGGTCTCAGTCAGGCCAACTTCAGAGTTGACAATGTCTGAGGTTGTGCTAGTAGGGAATTTCCAAAACATGAATTTAAAAATCTAATCTGTATAGGCAGCTACAGTATATTTTTGACAATACCCCATCATTTACAATTATTTACATTTACAACATTACAAAACTATGTTTTGACAGGGCATACTGAACTGAAACATATATATATATATATATATATATATATATATATATATATATATATATATATATATATATTCTCTTCTTTCTAAGTATGTAGATATGTTTATTTGCTTATTTTTAACTCTGTTTGATATGTTTAATTCTGTATATGGTTCATTACATTAAATAAATGAAACAGATTTGATTTGCTCATTGAAACTGCTCAGTACTTTTGGTGGATATAAAAACAATTCATAAAGTAACTGTTTTTAATCTACCAACCTAAATTGAAATGGAAGTAATGTAAAACTAACTTTGGTATCTTGATTTTAGCACTTTAATAGGACATTTTATATTCAGAGAATGTAATTATTGTAAAAATGTAAATATATATTTTTAAAAATGATACAAGTCTAATAAAGGATGGAGTCAAAAATGCCAAGAAGAAAACAGTGCCCAGAACAAACCATTATGGTGCCAGAATGAATATAAATGCATAATTGTGATAATCACGGTGCACCAATTGTGCCCTTTCCTGGCTAGGAGGCTTTCTGCTCAGTCACTCATGCCTTGGTCATCTCTGTTTGGAGTGTTACAATGTGCTCAACATGAGCTACTCTTGAAAAGTATGCATAAGCTTTAGTTAGTACAGAATGTGGCTGTCTGGGAAACCTTGGGTGCCCAAAGAACAGCCCATGTAACAATTTTTCTGCATTGGGTACCAGTTTGCTTTCAAGTTCAACTCCAGATCCTGGTTATGACTTTTAAAGCCATTAATGGCATGAGATCAAGTTATCTTCAGAATCATCTTCAGTCATCTATCTATCTATCTATCTATCTATCTATCTATCTATCTATCTATCTATCTATCTATTTTTTTAAAAAAAAAATAATTTATTTATTTCATCAAGCATGTATTAGATAACAGATATAAGTATAAACATAATTATGAATACATAAAATGGATACAAATAAATGGGAACAGTAGGATAGGGATGGTAGGCATGCTGGTGCACTTATGTTCCAGCTATGGGGTGAGGTTGACAGTAGACAGTCTAAGGTTAAAGTTTTGGGGGTTTGGAGAAGAAACCACAGAGTCAGGTAGTGCATTCCAGGCATTGACAATTCTATCACTGAAGTCGTATTTTCTGCAATCAAGTTTGGAGCAGTTTACATAAGTTAGTATCTATTGTGTGCTCATTTATTGTTGTGGTTTATATATATTACTATATATATAAACATTATAATCATTATAATCAATATATTATATATTATAATCATTAGGCAGGGAAGAGATGTTAGGAAGCCCAACTGTTAAATAATTCCAACTGGTAGAGTCCAGGAAGAGAAACTTCTCTGTCATTGCGTCCACCTAAGAAACATACTCTTCTTTCAAAGATGAGGTAGGCCTTGATCTTTCTGGCTTTCCAGAAAGGTATAAAAAAACATGGCTCTGCAACTTTGTTCGAGGCACACATAGGAATTTTCCAACAATGGGACTGATTCAGTGGTGGGTTGGTACCAGTTCTCCCCGGATCAGGCGAACTGGAATCAGCAGCAGCGGGAGGCTCTGTCCACCCACCCGCATGTCTTTGCGCATGCTCAGAAGTTTCTTGCGCCCGCAAGCGAACCAGTAGCAAATGAAATTGAAACCCACTACTGGACTGATTCACACCCTGAAAGTCCTCCTCCATCTTTTAATAAAGTTCCACACTGATTTTTATTACATCTTTACCTTTTAAATTTTATATACTTTATATTTCTTTTATGAAGTGTCTTAGAAAAGTATAAATCTATAGCTCACTTTGGACAACTAAAGATTATTATTAATAGAAACTTGCAGAAAACTGAAATAGACTTGAAATATCTTATTTTAATAAATTAATAAAGAAATTTAAATATATTTTATGACCTTATGATTAATTAATGTTTTTTGGAATCTTAGCAGATGTTTAAGAAGGATTGGATATTGCTCAGTTTATACTAGAGAGGAATGTATTTGAGGAGAGACTGATTCTGAACCAGCTGAATGGTTTTCCTATTTTACTTTAATAATCTCATTATTATGAGAAGAGAAGACAAGAGAAGAGAAGACAAGAGAAGTTAAATATATGGATCTAATTCTGTATTTGGGAAGTTGTTTTATATATAACAAATATTGTGAATTTATCAATTTATGAAGAGTTTCAAATTTGCCAGGATCAGAATCTAGCTAAAAAGAGAGATTTGCAGAGTTGGAAAGAAAAAATTAGATGTAAAATTCAAGAATGAATACATGCATTTACTTTCTGGTTTTGAAATGGTTTTCCATTAACATGATATACAATTTTTTTTAAAAAAAATCCAATTGCAATATATGCAAATATGTGCATTTCCCTTTGTTAGTTTGGTTTGGTTTGGTTTATTTTATTGTTTTTAAGTATCTATCAAATATTTTTGTATTTTTTATATAATATAGTTTTATCAAGAAAACAAGCATCTGGCTTTTTACCAGTTTCTTCTCTTCGCACAATCATTGAAGACTTTAGATTGAAAGATCTCCTTAATCAAATTAAAAAAAAATGTTTGGTTCACATACTCATCCACACATGGTGCCAAATATCTGTTTGATATTTGACATGAATAATTCACTCACAGAAATATGCTGTTTTCAAATTCCAACCAGTTCTGGGAAACAGTACAATGACTATTGGAGAGAATCCGAAGCTAGGGAATTTACAAATTTGAGGTATAATGGGTATTACTTTAAGCAATTCATACCAAATCAATATCCTCTTTGAAGCCCTGAAGCCCAACTCAGCTCACATCACATTTTAAAAATAGAAACCAATTTATGCAAATAAATTTCTTGAGAGAAAAAGCGCCTATAACAGGAACCTGATGCAAGTAATCTGGTCAGGCCAATATGTGTTATCGCAGCTGCACAAATACGTAAGAATTATTTGGATTTGTACAAGACAGATAATGCAACTTCAATTTTATATATTTCTTTTGAAATGTATAACAATGGCTTCTGAAGTATTCCTTTTATTTCTAGGGCTGACTACTACTTCACTCAATAAATTCAAAAGGGTTGATAGAATTACATATATTTATGAACAAGTGCTGTATATTTAAACTGGATCCATAGGGACATAAATGCCTATGAGTATATAAGTTTATATAACTAATAGGCATGCAGAAATCAGTTGCAACTGATGAAAAGTATAAAGACACAAGAATGTATCCTGGACATTCAAAAAGAATATGTATTTTTCCCTTGTTTTTTGAATGCCATTTGATGGATCTTATTGCCTCTGAAGTTCCCATAGTGATATTAGTACTTGGATAGCATCTATTTAAAAGAATATTATTATTGTCAGGGCTTGGAGGAGGATAACCAGAAAACACAGCAAATCAGGCCTTTGAAAGGAGTCTCATTAATATGTAAATTTTTGAAATCCTTGTAAAATGGCCTTCATTTCAGTCTCCAGTTCTCAGAATAACTTTCTCCAATGTGTTTATTATTAAAAACTCAATTTTCACTTGTCAATGCACATACCTCTTAGTGCGCTCTGTTATCCCATCTACATTTAATTGGTTATGGAAAATTGTCACCCTGTTGTCAGTGTGGATTGTTGCAACAGAAAAAAAAAATGTGATGGTAAACAACATAAAAGTTTTAAATTATGATTATATCATCTGTGTCTCACATTTGGGTGGTTGAGTACTGAATATGTTCCTTAGAACAGAAAAGAAAAAGTGCCTTATTAAAAGTGCCTCTATTTTCTATAATTATAACATTATTTTTCATTCCATATTCCTTTCTAAATTTATTTAAAATGAATTCATACAATTGCTTTGTTCAAATAGTGGCCATTTTTACAATATACTGTTACTTGAAGTTT
The DNA here is from genome assembly GCA_022577455.1 of Arizona elegans. NCBI lineage: Eukaryota > Metazoa > Chordata > Lepidosauria > Squamata > Colubridae > Arizona > Arizona elegans. Next base: position 29,824,930 of record JAKOOJ010000009.1, on the reverse strand, counting down.
CTATTAGAGGATGGCTTTTTTGCTACAGAAATTTGTAATGCATGAAAGCTTTACTTGCTAATCAGAAGCAGTTTTGCCATTTTGTAGAGTGGTGTATAATTTCAGCTTTTGAAATCTCTATATAATTAAGTCTTTAATAAGTTACTATTGCTAAATGTATTTAACAGCTATACCATTTTAGAAGTTTAGATAAATGACTTAAGTACTTCCCCCCTTATTCTATGAATAATCTTGCCAGCTCTTGCATAATAATTAAATATACCTATGATAGTCTGATATTTTCTTTCAGAATAGACAACTGTATTTTTATGGAAAACCCTCTGAGAAGACCTAACTGCAGTAACTTATTCTCACTTCTGCTAACCAACAACTGGACTTTAAAGGCAATTTAATAACAGAAGGGTAACAACAAAATTAATAGCAGATCCCTATCATTCAATTATTTTTGAAGATAAAAAGTGTTATCTACAGCATTTTTTTTATTTTGAACTTTCTAGATTGACTGATAATATGCTATTTTCATATAGAATATTCTTTTGTGTCCTTCCTATAGAGTGATATGATTTTAAAAAAATTATTTTAAGATATTACTATATGCTCATTGTTCTTTTCATTTTTATTAGGATTTTATTATGGACTTTATATACTATTAATAATATTGGTTTCTTGCACAGTCAGGCATATGTTTATACTGGATTTGGCACTCTTATTAACCTATCAAGTTCTTTTCAAGGTCCTGGTTTAGGCAGATGTTGTTCTTTGATGTGTTAAAGTTATTGTTGTAGGATGGAATTTGCTATGAGTAAAGCTGTTTTTTCCAATTGACTGATGGTGAATTTGTCAATGCCAATGTATTCAAGTGATGGCCCAGTTGGTTGGGGATTATACCCAAGGGACCTACAGTATTATAACCTTGAATTTCTTATGCCAGAGTCATTCTATTTCTATTTTCAGGTATTATATTATCTTCTCTAATTCTTTCTCTTCTATTCTGCTGTCTCCAGATACATCCACTATTCAGACTTTTTTTTTTTTGTCTTTCTTATAGACAGTTGTTAAGTCTGGGCTGTTATATGCCAGATGCTGATTTGTTTGAATTCTAAAGTCCCAGAACAATTTAGTTTCTTCATTTTCTATGACTCTCTATTTTATGGCCTTACCAGTTCTTCCTTGCAGTGAAATGATATTTCTTGCAGATCTTCCAGTGCATCATTATTACTCCTTTTCATGCCATTATTTGTAGTCAGTCCGCACAATCTTTTTGCAGCAGCTAATCAGGCTATCCACTGTTTCTTTAGTTTCTTTGCAGAGATGGCACTTGCTATCTGTTGCTGTCTTCTCAATTCTGGCTTTGTATGCATTTGTTCTTAAGTCTAGCTCCTGTGTCTCTTTCTTCAACTTTTCTCTTCTTGACCATTACCATATCTTGCCATTATCTGTTTTCCATACGTTTTTAATGTACTGATCATGTAATGCTGCGTTTTCCCGTATCCCTTTTCTGTTCTTCATTTTGCCTTTCTTGTGGGCCAGTTTGGTCTTTCCAGTAACCAGTCAGGCTTTCTGGCAAACTAGTTTCATTGCATCTTCTTCACTGTCCTTTGGCTATTCTTCTGATGCCCTTTTTTCTTCTTTAACTATCAGATGCACTTACAATATTTCAAGTCCATCTATTTTCTTTAGTAAGTAGGGTCTGTCAATGTTGTTATGAGGATGAATAGCATAGAATAGTGTCATTATTTTTCTGGTCTTCCTATCTAAGGTTTCAGTTCTGCTTGAGTCCAGGCCACTATTCCAGCTGTGTATATAATGGACTGGAATTGCCCATGTATTAATTACCATGATGGTATTTTCTCCATTGACGTTAAAATCTTCTTCACTTTCTTGATGAATTCACCTCTGATTTCTTTCTTCATTTCAGTTGCTTGATGTTGTAAGCTTGAAGAATGCCCAGGTATTTAATAGATCATCTTCATTCAAACTTCTGATGTTGTTTCCATAGGACATCCTGATCCCTTCAGTTTTCACTATTTTTCCTCAGTTGATGATAAGCATGGAACATTTGTCTAGTCTAAACTTCATTAAAATATCTTGGCTATATATATGGACAGTTTTGAGTAGCAATTCTATTTCAGATGGTGCTACTTCCACCCTGCCCCCATTCTCCCCATTGTAATGGATTAATGTGTTTATGGGTATTAATTTATTATATATAAAAATACCCTCACACAAACTCTCACATACATGCACAAACATATGCACTACACAGTGCCAGATCAAACAGCCTCCTTGCTCAATCCTTATCCTAACCTAATTCATGGCAGAAGAGGCAGACCTTCATTGCCTTCAGGAAAGCTAAAATGTTAGGAATTCCTTAGACTTCGGAGGGAGGCTGTTCCCAAAATCTAGGGTGGCCAACAAGAAGTGATACCTTATGCCACTCTATTCTGGATTGGTTCAAGGACACCCATACTTAGAGCATGTTGCAGTAATCCAAATTGGATATGACTTTTGGCATGAGTGACTATGACCACGGCCTTCCAGTTCAGCAATGTGCACAATCAATGCACAAGATAAATCTGTACAAAGTCATCCTGGCCATAGCTGTCATTTGCTGTTCCATCACAAAGGTGCTTTTTCAAGAGGCAACTGAACTTTCTGGTTTTTCTTTGAAGATGTATCAATTCTCATCCAAGAAGCTTCTTCAGCTCTGACTAGATGGTGTGGGATGGAAGGATTTATATTCCTTGCAGACAGCTAATCATTCTCCACCATCCAGTTAGAGCTTCTTCGATGAGTATGAAATGTCTTTAGAGAAAAACCAGGAAGTCCCCTTGCCTCTTGAAAAATCACCTTTGGAACAACCATGACCTGGATGATTGAGAATCTCTATAGACATTTTGCTGTTCCATCAAAAGCCACAAATCCAGGAAACCCCCAAATTCTACACCAGATCTGTCTGGGATGCTATTATCCCATCCAGAAAATCCAGAATCGCATGTTTACACAAGGTTCATGCAGGCTTTAACCTGGGCTATATGAAGGCCTCCACTATTATGGCCACTGGAATGCCTTTTGTAAGTGCACTCTTCTAAGTGGTGTTAATATACATAATTATCAGTCTAGTCTCCTTATATTTTGAAGTACAGCTCAAAGGCCAATTGCAGTAAGAAACATATAATAGGCTTAAACAGAATTGACAAAATCTAAAGCAAAAGCCCATTAACTCAAACCTACAGAAAATCCCAATCCTATTCATATACAGTATATGGTATGTACCTTCAAATATTTTATCAATTTGACTCATCTGTTATAAAATTGAAGTATTTAAATACAGATACTGACTTCTAAAGGGCTAAAAAAAAACTGTTGTGCAAAAATGAAATTGTGCCTCAAGCCACATATTGCAGTTGATATAACATAAAAATGCATAATTCAATGAAAAGTTAAATATGTTTTTCACCTGAACAATTGGAATAAAAGAAATGTATGCTAGAGTTTTACAGCATCTTTCAATCAAGGTTTCTTGACTACTCATGCTATCCCCTATCCACCAATTTGTCTCTGTCTACCATGCTCAAGCAAAATTGTAAAATCATCATATACTTATTAACTTTCATGATCTCATCACCAAGGAGTCAGAGAACATGGTTAAGGTTCTCAAAAATTAGATTGGCTGATCTCAAAGAATAGCATCCTGTAAAATGGTATTTTATATTAGGTGAATGGAAATCTAACTGAAGTCATGGAGACATTAGCAGAGTCTAGTCATTCTGAAAAATCTTTAAAAGGAGAAAAAAATTCAATAGAGAACTCTTGAACTGTGGCTGGGAAAATGTGTGAATAACATTTGTGTGGTGGTGTATGTACACACCTAGACTTATACAGACACACAGAGGGACCATTCTTGACTGATTTTAGGCAAACCTCTATTATGCGTATCTATATGTTTGTATACACACATACTCACAGTTAATTTCATCAGTACCTTGTATTTTCCAAATTTAAGATGCCTGTCTGATATTGTCAGTATTATATCTTTTTTCCAGTGTTGTGCAAACATTATCATTGTAACTGTAAGAATTTGTCATAATAAACAATGGTATTTTTAATTAATGCATTTTGGAATTATGCCTAATTTAAAAATGTGGTTTCATTTTGAATTTGTTTCTTAATGTTTTTAACGTTCTCTATCATCCATCCATCCATCCATCTATCCATCCATCCATCCATCTATCCAACCATATCTATCTATCTATCTATCTTTCTATCTATCTATCTATCTATCTATCTATCTATCTATCATCTATTTTAGGAGAATAAGATAATAAGGAAAAATAAGAGGGCTAAGATCCTGTGGAACAGATTCAGGCAATATGCAGTTATTAGCCAATCAACCAGACATCATGCTGGTAGACAAAAAACAGAAGAAATCAATGGTGATGGATGTAGCAGTACCAGGAAGAAGGAGTACAAGGAACTGTAGAAGTACCATGGCCTTAAGGAGGAACTAGACAGGATATCTAGAGCTGGGGTGGCACAGTGGTTAGACTGCAGTATTGCAGACAAACTCTGTTGAGTGTCAGCAGTTCGATCCGGACCAGCTCAAGTTTGACTTAGCCTTCCATTCGTCTGAAGTTGGTAAAATGGGGACCCAGATTGATGGGGGCAATATACTGACTATGTAAACCATTTAGAGGGGGATGTAAAGCACTATGAAGCAGTGTATAAGTCTAAGTATTATTGGTATATGGAAATTAAAATCCAAAGTGGTACCAGTGATGGTAGGAGGAATTGGGGCTGCGACTACTAAGTTGGGAGAGTGGCTCCAGCAGATCCCAGGAACAACATTATAGTTATCTGTCCAGAAGAGTGTAGTATTAGGGCAGCTAAGCACCATGCAGAACTGTCAAAGTCCCAAAGACAGGACCCAAGATTAGGAAGACTCATATGTGTGACAATAGAATATATGTGTGATACCGGTAGTACATATAATATACCATATAGTTGACTGTGGGTGCTTTTTACAAATGCACAACATATTCTGTTTCATGGCATTTTCACATTATTGCTGTATGATTTTTCTATTTTTATGATTACCAAAATTTAATTTAATTTAATTTAATATTTAAATTTATATACCGCCTTTCTCCCGAAGGACTCAGGGCGGTGAACAGCCAAAAGTAAAAAACATCAAATACAAAATATAAAAACAATTTAAAAATGAATTAAACAATTTGGCCCGACAGTTAAAATCCCCCATTAAAAATCCAAATTGGAGAGCTTAGGCCAGCCCGACTTGATGAAATAAAAAGGTTTTGAGGGCCTGATGGAAAGTACATAAGTCTGGAATCGTCCGTATCTCCGGAGGAGAGCTCGTTCCAGAGGGCAGATGCTCCCACAGAGAAAGCTGTTCCCCTGGGGGCCGCCAGTCGGCATTGTTTGGCCAACGGCACCCGGAGGAGCCCCTCTCTGTGGGAGAGTACTGACTGGTGGGAGGCTCTTGGTGGCAGAAGGTGGTCCCGTAAATATTCTGGCCCTAAGCCATGGAGCACTCTAAAGGTGGTCACCAACATCTTGAATCGCACCCGGAGAACCACCGGGAGCCAGTTCAGCTCACGCAGGAGAGGTGTTACATGTGAGCGCCATGACGCCCCCATAATCACCCACGCGGCCGCATTCTGGACCAGTTGGAACCTCCGGGTGCTCTTCAAGGGGAGCCCCATTTAGAGAGCATTGCAGTAGTCCAGGCGGGAAGTGACAAGGGCATGAGTGACCATGTGTAAGGAGTCCCAAAATAGGGTTGGTGTTTTGTTTTGTTTTTTCCATTTTAAAAAGTCTTACTCTAGTCTATAGTCCTGGAATTTGAAATCTCAACTTGGACTCAATTACTAACCAAGCTTTCTAAATTTTTCAGATTACACAAAATTAGATATTAACATATCACTTGATGCTTTTAATGATATTCAGTGGAAAAATTCTCTTAGACCCATGTTATATATCCTAATCTTGTGTCTATCTTTTATGAAACCTGATATAAGATATGAAATATTTTAAGCATTCACACATTTATCTTTTGGTTTTATCATATGTCATTTGGCCTTTATACTGTATTTAAATTTGTTTATACAGAAATAATCTTTCTAATATGACTTCTATACTTTTATACTCTGCAGGGCATGAGGTACTGTAACTGAACTTGATGGTTCAACTTGCTAAAAAAACCCCTCAAAATAATTTCTACTTGGCATGCAGCTAATAAATACACAATAATGTGGTCTAGGGAAGGAATTTGTGTTTATAACATATGTGTGCATATGTTCAAATGCTGGAAAAATATTTTTTAAATAAATAAAGTCCCATTTATCCTGTTTAGATTGAAAGAAAGCAAGAATAAAGTATAGCCATTAAATCCTCTTTTCAGGTTTTATGAGTATTGTCCTTATGGATAGTTTAGTGAAATTTTTGAATTATTCTTCAATATCTGGAAGATTGACAAACAAATGTTCATTTTCAATTATAGCATCCAAAATGAATGGTATCATCCATAAATATTAAGAAAGAAAATACCTTTCATCAGATGTACATGGATTTAAGATGAATTCAACAATTGGATTACAGAAGTGACAATGCACAGGTTTGTGAGTTTGTGGTTTGTTTTCTTATTTCTGTATATTAAATTTTGCTTTTAGAGATATGAGGGACTGTAAAGGAAATTTTTATTCAGGTTATTTTTTTTTCCTTCTGGTTTTTGTTCAAGCACAACCCTCATATCTGTTCTCTTTCAACTATAAATCCCATGTAAATTCATTCTTCATTTCTGTTGCATAGAATTAATATGAACCAGGCAGGAAGATTAAAGAATTTGCTTCATCTGATTTCCTCATCCAGCTTTTCAGACTGGAACTGAGAATTCATGCAAGCGTCTAAGATTAGATGCACCAATGAAGTGAATATATTCAGCCGTTTGTGGATGTATCACAAAATACCTTCAAATTCTATCAGTTCTATCCATCCAGATATAACTTCAAAGGAAAAAAAAAACCATCAAAGGAAACTCTAACAAAGATGATTCAACTGTTGTTAACTGTTTATACCATACATTATTTTCCAAAGGGTGCTTGTTATCTAAACCACTCACTTGTGGAAATAATATTCATATTTAATTCTCTATGTGCTATCAAGAGTTCTTCACTCATATAAAAATCTTCTTGAGTGTCATTTGTAACACAGAAATGATAAAAGTTAGTGCCTACTCCTGTAACGGCAGAATCAGCATACAAGAAGAAACCTAACTTCTTAAAGAGCATTTAGAAGAACATAGAAGCTATTTAGAGAACCTTCCAGAGAGAGAACAGGCTACAGAAACCTATTTCAAAAATAGATAACAATATACTTAGAGAAATAACAAATAATCAGGGAATAAGTTGCATAAGGAATATGAGAAAAGAAACAAGCAGAAAAACAATAACGTTAGGATAACAGTGTCTGACTATGGTACTTTGTACTGTTTGACAAACATTCTTTGATCCTAATAAGATACATAAAAATGTTGTGCTGATGATGGTTGCAACTGAGTTGATAAAAGTGCTTGCTTACAGATGTTCTGTTTTCCAAAAGAGAATATTGTGTTGCTGCAGTCTAAACAAAGCAACATCAAGACACTCTGCTGGTTTGCAGTTATTTGGGACAGCTTGACATTTGAAAGCAGCATTTTAGGATCATTGGCATACAGATATTCCTTGAATTACAATCATTCATTTAGCAAGTGTTCAAAGTGACTTACAAGCAGTACTCATCCTTAGAACTGTTGCAGTATCCCCGCTGTCATGTACAGTTGCAATCTCATTAGCATTTGTAACCTTCCCAGATGCCTTCTAGCAAGCAAAGTCAATGGGAGAAGCCAGAGTCATATAACCACATGATTCAGTTAACAATTGCAGCAATTTACTTAACAACCATAACAAAAAAGTTATAAAATTGGGTGTGATTGACTTAACGACTATCTTGCTTTGTAACAGATATTCTGGTTTCAATTGTGGTCAAGGAGTGCCTGCATATCAAATATATCAAATTAATTAAATTGTTATCTTATATAACATCCAGTTAATAGGTACAACCTATTATTTCATAGATGCTAAAATAAGAGTATTATAACCTAACTAGATAAAGTCCATCTCCTCAAATAATAGAGACAAAACTCCAGGCAATCCTGGCCAGAAATGATAAATGTAAGGGATGATGTAGTCTTTGTGATGCACCTCTTTGAGTCAATATCCATTTAGAAATTACATTGTTCTGAGGACAAGTGGGATTGAAGAGGAAGGAATCCTTTTCACAAGGAGTTCTTTCAAAGGAAATGGACTTGTTGAAGGATTCACCTGTTACTTTCAAAAACCTATTTTAAAAGGGCTTTAACACATGGGAAGTGAATTCATTATCAGTTATAGCATTTGTGTGTAGCAACACCTGCTTTTTCAAAGTTCTGAAAACCATAAACTGTCTTTCAAAGCAACTTTGCATGTTAATAATGAAATTGATATCTTTTGGTCAAAAAACAATAGGAATACGACAACCAAAAAAAAAAGTATACTTTGTGGTCTGGTAATTTATCAAACATCCAGATCAATCAGGCTGAAATTAGACATCCCATTTCTAAAATGCTGCTTGTTGGATTCATCTTACCAAACATAAACAAGATATGATTCCATTATATAGAGCAGGCCTGTCAAACTTGCTGCCCACGGCCCGGATATGGTCCGTGCAGGCCACACCACCTCGGCTCCTCAAAGGCAAAAAACATTGTGATACATCATGATCCAGCCCACAATGCGATCAAGTTTGACATCCATAATATAGAGTAAGTATTTCTCAAATATCAACACCATTAACAAGGCTTGCCAAAACTTCATAAAAACGTTGAATCAGAAATAGAAAGGATAAGATTTCTATTTTTTTTTAATGGTCAAGAACAGAAAGCATAGCAGAGTGCAAAATTAAAACACAATGCTATAATAAACAGAATAAAGAAATCAAATGCAAAATGAAACTTGGCTTTGTGATGAAAGTAGCCATGAAACGAAAGGCAATCCATCCAACCCATGTTTTAATCCACTCAAAACTTAAATTTATTTTTTTCAACCAGTAAAGTGTCATGTATTCTTTAAAAGCTGCTGCATTCTTTTAAAAGGAATTTAATATGTGATAAAAAAAAAAAAAACCCTGCTGCTCTACAGTATTTTTTCTTGGGTATAGTCAATAGCAATAAAATGAAATAATTGACTTTTTTTCCAAATCCCAGGCTGTTTTGTCATAGTAGTTGTCCTCTAACATTTTTACTATAGCAGTAACTACCAAACCATTAAAAACATCCACTTTAATGCTTTCAAAATCAAAAAACCTTTGTGCCTGCGAATGAGGGGATGTTGATTTAGATAATTTAACTATCTGCTTGCTGCTATATGTCAGATTTTGGCATAGGATCCAATGTTAATGAGGAGAATACGTTCTATAAAGAAAATTGTAATATTTCAAAGTGGTAGAATGAAATAATGTGAAATTCTAAAATATCTCTACATTTAATGTAATACATGAACATGCAGGGATGATTATAGAGTTGCTAGCAAAATCCCATTTACCACATCAGCTAAAAACATCAGTTAGTGTCTCATCAGGCTATAAGTCTGTTAGCGATAAGTTTCCTATACAACGAAGCAGGCAAATTCATCCTGACTTTCCATTCTTTCTTTAGAGATATCTGAATGTGGCTGAACCTTTTCATAAAAGATGTAAAAGATGAAATAACACTCAAACTTTGTCATCTGAGGTGACTGGATAACTCTAATGATGTAACTCATCTAAGTAGAAATAGTCTCAAATAGAAGTATTCTTTGCTTCATCTCTATAGTTGAAGCAAAGTAGAAAGACTCATAGTATTCAAAGCCACAAGGAAGCCATAGCAACAAAATAGTATAGCCCATATACTAATGTTCCATTCGTGTCTTATGTTGAATACTGGCATATCCTGGCTTCCAGGAACCTGGATATCAACTCAATCTATCGATATTTTACCCTAGAAAATAAATGCCATGGTCAAGTTAAATGGGTGGATATCATTGCTCAATGTGCCAGCTCCCAGAAACAAATTTCAGCCCCATCCTGGCCTAAATCAAAACCCTTCACTTCTCCCAAATCAATATGAGACAGATATCTGCCATGAGTTGCTAAGCCCACCTCTGTTTTCCTTCCACACCCAATTGAACTTCTATGGAGTATTGCTTGGTTATTCCAGAATTCTGCTATAATTTTCTTCCTAAAATGAGCATCACGGTTGAATCTATTCAAATGGCCAGAATATCAAAGCTAATCATCAGAAACCAAGGTGGAAGCAGGTATCGGAGCAGTGAAATCCAATTTTCTTTTTACTACCTGTTCTGGGCATGGCTTGTTGGGCATGGTGTGACTTGGTGGGCGTGGCTGGGGAAGGATACTGCAAAATCTCCATTCCCACCCCACTCCAGGGGAAGGATACTGCAAAATTCCCATTCCCTCCCTACTCCTGGGAATGGAGATTGCAAAATCTCCATTCCCACCCCTCTGGGCCAACCAGAGGTGGTATTTGCTGGTTCTCCGAACTACTCAAAATTTCTACTACCGATTCTCAGAATTTCTCAAAATTTCTGCTACTGGTTCTCCAGAACCTGTCAGAACCTGCTGGATTTCACCCCTGTATCAGAGTTAAAAAAAAAAAAAAAAGAATTGGAGATTTGGAGGCTTGGAGGCATAGAGATAGATGTGAACAAAGACAAATATTTTAGAGGCCAGAGGAACAATGCAGAAGAAGAAAAAGGACATTAACAGCCGCCTTGTTACAGCTAAGCTCACTTTATAAGAATCCAGTGACTTTCTAAAAGAGACTAACAGCAGATATCAAGTCTTAAGATCCAGAAACAGTCCAGGCAAGCACTTGGTGTTGTGCAGGAAAACATAAACCTGCCAAGCCTGGGCCAAATTCATCACAGGTGGACACTTTTTGGTTATGATGGAGAGGACTTGAAGGAGAAGTAAACCAATTAGACCATTGGCATTTCTGTTTCCATGGGGATCTAACTCATTTATAATACTAAATTGTGGAAAGCTGAAGGAGATTGAAAAAGCTCTTTGACATCTCAGTAAAAATCCTCCATTGTGCAGTTACATCCCTCTGCTTTATGAACATACATAACTTAAAAACCCATCCAAAGACAAATACATTATAGTCATCATATATTTGTTTTGTTTTGTTTTTCTGAAAGAACAATAAAAATGATATCATGAAATGTTTGCCTTCTAACTCTAGAACTGCTTCTGTGGTGGCTGAATTTCCTGCTTCATACACCACCTTGGAATTCTTGTTTTATTACTATTATTATTATTCATTATCTGCTACTGGACCATTTAGGTAAGCATCAAATGGGTCACATGATCTGATGTTGATGTCTCTAAGGAATTACAGTAAACTGGTTCATATAAACTTACTTATTGTCACTAACGTTCAAAGTTCAAAGGCATTTTATGTGAACAAATCCCAATATACATATAACTTCTTTGGCATACAGAAGAGTACCATTACACATCAGCTGAACTCTGTTAAATGTTGGATATGAATCGATTACATTCCAGTTTGTGTCATATAAATAAAAGCTTCCTGATGTTCCGCAGTTTATGCCTGCTTTGTGGTTCCCATCAATTCACAGTCCTATTTCAAGATACACTTGAAGACCTTGAAAAAGTTTGTTAAAATTAAGTTCATAATGTTCAAGTTCATAATGTTAAGTTCATGTTCAAGTTCATAAAGATCTTTATAGTAGCTCTTTAAACTCAATGTATAATTATAAATGGTAGGCATTGTTGTGGTTTTAGCAATTTCATGTCATAATTGTGTCATTTGAAAATTGCACAAGCAGTTCATTAAATTATGAAATGATTACCCAGTTTAAACATGTCAGATTTGTACTAGATTTAGATGACATAAAATATGCATATGATGACATTTATTTGGAGCATTGAAAATTTTACCATTCATGAAAACAGTTTGGATTACCATTTTTTCTTATCTGTTTAACATTTATATTACTTTCCAAAATGTGTGCAACTTTTTTGTTCACAGAAGAAAACAATTGATTCCTGAAGGAAAATGTTAGGCTGCCTGCAATTGAAACCTAATATTAGGAAGCGGGATGCAGTGGCAGATTTGTGGAGGGGCTGCAGATTGCAAAGAATGCCCAATACAAAGGATAGCTGAGAGACAGGAAATCAAGCTGGTAGAAGCACTGATGCAAAGCAAACAATGGCCCAAGAAAAAAGAATTGAGCAAATAGTCGAGTGAAGGGGAGGAAAAAAGAGGCATATGATATAGGGAAGTGAGGAAAAAATGTTTCACAGCATGTAATAATACAATAATTGTGTGCTATAAAGAAAAAGAAAATAGTTCCTTAGAGAATGCCCAAGAGAAAATGGCAAATAAAGCACATCAGATTAGGCAATGGATTGAAAAACAGAGATTAAACTGTAGCTGGTTTAAAAGAACAAAGTGTCCAAGGGAAAATATGACCAAAAATATCATATTTGATTTAATAAATTAAGATTAAAAGCTATTGTACAGTTCTGAGAGAAGAAAATTGGTAGGTAAAATGACTATAGAGAGAAAGCACAATCCAAAGTATCATTTCTGATAAGGCTTTTGCAGCATTAAAAGTGACATGAAAAAAAGTCAACTGTTGTGATTTCTTCTCTCCTCCTCTCCCCTCCCCTCTCCTCTCCTCTCCTCTCCTCTCTTTACATAACAGCTCTTTACAGGAATAGTCAGATTAACATTAACAGATACAATTAAAAAATAAATCCTATATTAATAGATTTTATTAATACTATGTTTCCCCAAAAATAAGACCCTGTCTTATATTTTTTTTAAATCCCAAAATAAGCACTTGGCCTTATAAGGTGCAAGATGGGGCTCCTCTTGCCATGTTACCTGATTTCCAGTTCTGCGTTTAAATATTTTCGGGGAGGGCTTATTTTCAAGGGTAGGCTTATTTTAGCACATGCGCTCAAAAGCCCGATTGGGTTTATTATCAGGGGATGTCTTATTTTTGGGGAAACAGGGTAGTGTATAATGGATATAAGACTAACTCACGAAATCATATCATATCACAATCATATCAGATTACATCACAGATCACATTGTGATTACATTGACCGCCCCAACGATGCCCTTGAAGTGATATCCCGGTGCCTGGAGGCCGTGCGGATCTAGATGGGGAGAAACAGGCTCAGGCTCAACCCATCCAAGACTGAATGGCTGTGGTTTCCGACATCCCGATATAGTCAGTTGGTGACATCACTGACTATTGGGGATGAATCGCTGGCCCCCACGGAGAGGCTCGTAACTTGGGCATACTCCTGGATTCACGCTGTCTTTAGAAGAGCACTTGACGGCCGTGACTGAGAGGATTTTTCATCAGGTTTGCCTGATTCACCAATTGCGTCCCTTTCTGGATCGGGACTCCTTACGCATGGTCACTCATGCCCTCATCACTTCCTGCCTGGACTACTGTAATGTTCTCTACATGGGGCTCCCCTTGAGGAGCAACCAGAGGCTCCAACTGGTGCAGAGTGCGGCCGCATGGGTGGTTATGGGAGCGACATGGCGTTTCCATGTAACACCTCTCCTGCGTGAGCTGCACTGGCTCCCGGTGGTCTTCCGTGTGCGCTTCAAGGTTTTGGCTACCACCTTTAGAGCGCTCCATGGCTTAGGACCTGGTTATCTATGGGACTGCCTGCTGCCACCAGTAGCCTCCCACCGGCCAGTATCATAGAGAGGGGCTCCTTCGGGTGCCGTCGGCCAAACAATGTCGACTGGCAGGCCCCACAGGGAGAGCCTTCTCTGTGGCGGCACCTACTATCTGAAATGAGCTTCCCTGGAGATATGGAGGATCCCATGTCTGCGCACCTTCTGCCGCGCTCTCAAGATCTTTTTATTCCATCAGGCTGGCCTGGCCTAATTTTCCCTTTTTCCCTTTTAAAATGTAAATTTTAAATCTGTTCTTAATTATTGGGGTGTTTTAAATCTGTCTTGGGCCAAATTGTTTAATTTGGTTTTATTTTGCTTTTAAATTTTGTATTTATGTGTTTTATATTGTGGCTGTTCACCGCCCTTAGTCCTTCGGGAGTAGGGCAGTATATAAATCAAATAAAACCTAAACCTAAACATTGTAATCCAAAATACCCAAAGTGGTCGTTCTAATACAGGTGATAGTATTGGGGAAAATCTTGTTCTATTAACTGACTGGGCTAGTTCTAGGAAGCAAAGAGCCTTGGTGGTGCAGCAGACTAAAGCACTGTTAATAACACCAGCCGCAATTACTGCAAGTTCAAATTTCACCAGGCTCAAGGTTGACTCAGCTTTCCATCCTTTCGAGGTAGGTAAAATGAGGACCCGGTTTGTGGGGGCAATAAGCTGACTTTGTATAAAAAAGAACACCGCTGGGGGGGCGGGAAAGAAATATACTAAGCAGGTATATTCAAAAGTACGAAGGCTATTGCTTAACGCATTGTAAGCCGCCCTGAGTCTCCGGAAAAGGGCGGCATATAAATTGAACCAATAAATAAATAAATAAATTGGGGCCATATACCAGGTGTGGATGAACATATCTCCAAGGGGTGGGGGGAGAGATTGTGTCATAACATGTTTATTTTATTTTATTTATTTTATTATTCATATTTCTATGCTGCCCACTCTCCTAGGACTCTGGGTGGCTTATACAAAAGACAGTATACTAAATAGCATATTGCCCCCAACAATCTGGGTCCTCATTTTACCCACCTCGGAAGGATAAAAGGCTGACTCAACCTTGAGCTGGTGAGATTTGATCCACTGATCTGCTGAACTAGCAGTCAGCTGAAGTAGCTGCAGTACTACACTCTAACCACTGTGCCACCTTGGCTCTTTAACATAATTTGCCTACTTGCATTTTCAATATAAGTATGCCTATACTTAACCAAAAGGCCAAAAGGCCTTGAAAAAAGTCACACAACACTGAAGAGAAATAGTCAACCCAAATCATTTGGTTATGACATTACAAGGGGAGAAATAGAAAACAATAGAAAAGTAAGACCTTTATAATAATTTTGAATTGAGTTTCTGATTTCTGTTAGTATTTGGGTCTACGTAAGTTGAATTATGTACGTAAATCAGTTTGATTGTATAAGGAGAATCATTTCATTATGAAGGGAAAAAGTTAGACCAGGTAGCAGTGCTGGAAATAATCATTGTCTCTTGTTAGCTAGCAGAAGAACATTGATAGCACTGGACACATATTGTCCAATTACTTTGATGCAATTTCTTTATAAGGTATGCCTTAGTCCAAGATCTTCAAACTTGGCAACTTTAAGACTTGTGGACTTCAACTCCCAGAAGCCAGCTATGCTGGCTGGAAAATTCTGGGAGTTGAAGTCCACAAGTCTTAAAGTTGCCAAGTTTGGGGACCCCTGCCTTAGTCAATTTCATGCGCCTAGAGTGCCACTGCCTCTCGTCAATTTCATTTTGTCATTGTTAATAATGCACCATATTTCTTTCTTTTAAGCAAGGATTGGATTAGAAAAAACTATGGGGGCAGGAATAGTTTCTTTGGATATGACATGATTATATAAAGCAGAACACTGAATCGCATTTGTAAGCTCATGGGGGATGTTGTGAAAACTCATCTCATTTCAGTCATAATGGCCATTTGCAGCTAGTACCGCATATAGCAATGCAAATAATCTCCAAATGTATTTAATGCAATGTGTATTTAACTACATCTAAATTTTTGGTGTAGTTCATACCCATCATGATTATTTTATGCTACATTAATTTGTACTACGTCTTTTATACTCTATTATTAATACATACTTAGCATTCCAAAAAAAATAATTTAAAGCAATACTGATGCTTCACTAATTTCCCCCAATGGTTATGGGACCAAAAAATGTTGGAAACATCCCATGATTTAATTATGTTTATTGCTTTGGTAGGGAGGTATAGAAATTCTTTGGATTTTGTTCCCTTGAATATTAATGTACTCCACATCTATGGATCTTTATCTTTATCATGGAGAAACAGAATCTGCAGTGGTTTAATAATGTCTTCATTGCACACATTAAATTATAGAAGCAAAATAAAGCATATTCTCCATTTAATAGAAATGCATACGTTAAGAAATTTTATTATTTAAGTGTTCTCAAGAGCCTTAGAGCAGGTACTGTGATACAGAAGTCACTTCAAACAAACATGATCATAAAACTTTATTGGAAATTATATGTTGCCCCACAACTTCTACTAATATTTCTAAGTTACTCAGCTAACTAGGAAATTTAAAATCACTAAAGCTATATAGTTTATCAATTATCCAAGGAAGATAGATTTGATGGAGATACGCAAGAATCATTACTTAGGTAAAAGGGCTTGAAACTTTTGTAAAGATCAGGACTGCAGTTTGGAAGCATATCATCAAATTCTTCCCTTCGCCAAACAAACAGAAGGAGGGAGAAATACAGCACTATCAACTTGCAAGATTGTGTTATCATAGCAAAACTCAACAAAAGTGGGTTTAGACTTCTTGTGGAGTTGATGATTGTCTGGTCTGATCTGCCTAGTGGGACTAATGGTTATGGAAAAAATTAATACAGATAAAAATGGCATCCCTATAGCTATAACCAGTTGCTTTTTCTTTTGCATCCATAAGAGATGGTGCAGATATTTTTTTAAAAAAGACAGTTATCTTAGAGTAAGTCTTGAGCTCTAGTGACATGCATTTATCCAGGTAAAATATTTTGAAGCAGACTGCCATTGCCTTCTTCCTAAGGTTGGGCAAAACTGACTAACCCAAAGTTATATTTGCCTGATTATGGCTTATCTGCAGGTACCAACAGATATACAAACATACATCCTTCAGAACTTCACTTTAATTCACATCATTAGAATTAGATTACTTTTTAAAATGTTTAGTTATTAAAAGCAGAATAAAAATACTTTTCAAAAAAAGTCAGTCTGAACCATCCAAACTAATAAATTGGGAGGAGGGAGGAAATACTGTTAATGCACATATTACCCACACCTATTTACAACAAATGGAATTCCTTAGTACAATCATATTAATACAATCAAAACTATTAGTACAATCGTAACTCATATTCATATTTTAGTTTCATACAGGTATTCCTCATGGAGCTGTTTAAATATAAAATATTTCTTAAACAGACTTAAATAACAGGAACAAAATTCAAAATTGGGATGTATTTTTTAAAAGGAACCATCTAATTGTTACCCTGCAAATGTACATATGTTTTAAACTGTCAATTAAAATCAGAAAGATAGCCATCTTCCTTCAGCAAAATTAAGAACTAAATGTACCAAAAATATCATGAACCGAACCTGGTTGATATTAGTGCCTGGTTGTATGGTCATTTTTTTCTTGTAACAAATCATTTAAATATTCTCAGATAATAGAATACATTTTTAATACATATTTATTGTGCTTGGCAATAAGTGGAATATGTTACATGAGCAGCCATTTTCCTTCCTTTCACTTTGTAGACCATACTGTTCTTCCTAGTGTCAGAACAAAACAAATCACACCTTCAAAGATTTTTTTTTAAAAAATCTGCATTATATTTCTCTCACTTTTCATTCAGTTTAATAAAACAAAAGTTTCCTTTGAAATTTGTCAAAAAAGAATTCAATGACATTTTCATTGGCTAAATCTGGACTTCTTGCTCTTAGTTGTGTAATAAATATCCCATATTTCATTGTAAAATCATTGCTGTGGCCTTTGAAGCTTGCTCTGCTTCCTTTGGTTCAGTTACCCCTCAGGAAAATATATAATAAAGGAGGACCTATATAATGAAGGAACTCTTTCTGCCAATCTGAAAATGCCCAGCAGAAGGAATAGTAATAAAACTATTTTGTGCTTTATGTTGCTTTTCTTCCCATGATTCTAAAACAACATAAAGCAACAAAAATAGTTTTAGCACTCTCTGCTCTTTCCAACAATAAAGTAGCTTCAAAAAAACCACATCCAGAGAAATTTGAAAGAAGTGTTCAAGTATTCCAAGCAGAAAGCAAAAAAACAGAAACATTTTTTGCAAAGGAAAAACAAGGAAAATAGAATGTGCAAGGTGGATTTTGACATAGCAGTAAAGTTTACTTGAAAGTTTACTTTCAAAACTAGTGTTAAATCTTAACATATTTTCAAAAAGCTAGCCAAGAAAATTTGTAGCAAAACCAGTGAGTCTTGAGACATCTTAAAAAAATAACCTATTTGACATAACATAAACTTTCCTGAATTCTAGTCCACTTCACTGGGCCTGAATATATAATATCTGAAGCAGATAATTGGTTAACATTGTTAATTAGCAGCCATCTATTTTTTTTTTTGGGGGGGGGGAGGCTTCTCTAAAACCTTCTATCCAGAAAGGTGGCAAGTGGCAGGACAAGACTGAATTGTAAGTGGCAATCACTAAGCCTTTACATAGCTTGATTATTTCCTTTTGAAAAATAGTTCATAAGTGACTGAATTTGGATATGCACAAACTAAATTCTAGTTTTTCTCCACACTCAAGAAGACACCCTTTTCTCTAAGGAGGTAAGATAATGATCAAGAATAAAGAGGCATAAGAAATAGGAAGATGCATAAGTGAATATAGATTACATGCTAAACCAGGGCTGTCAAACTCCTGGCCCATGGGCTGGATGCATCATGCGCTGGCCATGCTCACACCCAGTTTAGCGAAAGGGGGAAAAAATCCCAATACATCACATGACACTCCGGTGACAAAATGAGTTTGACACTCCTGCTCTAAACTATGGTGGGAAACTATTACTATTGTTATTGCAACTTTCTTTGCCCATCAAAGGAGGATTAGAATTAAAGTTCAAAAATTGTGAACATCAAAACTGATATTTTACTTCTCAATTTTCAATTTTATGAGATGTTCATAACTGCATAATGAGAGTGCATGAGACCAATGGATCTCATCTTCTGATTTAAACCTTCATATATTCGAAGTTAATACTTGTTAAAACTTTAGGTGTCATTCTCGTGCTCTTACAAAGTTCACCTTATTTCCAGTCACATTTATACGGAATATACTATTCTCTTTGTGTATTTTCAATTTACAATTCAAAATTGGGCTGGAAGGGACCTTGGAGGTCTTCTAGTCCAAACCCTTGCTCAAGCAGGAAACCATATACCATTTCAGACAATTGGCTGTCCAGTCTTTTCTTAAAAACCTCCAGTGATGAAGTACCCACAACTTCTGAAGGCAAGCTGTTCCCTTGGTTAATTGTTGTCACTGTTAGGAAGTTCCTTCTTAATTCAAGGTTGTTTCTCTCCTTGATTAGTTTCTATCCATTGTTTCCTGTTCTTGCTCTTCTCTGAAGTTTTTCCAAAGCATCAATATCTATTTTGGAATGTGGTGACCAAAACTGGATGCAGAAGTATTCCAGGTGTGGTCTTATTAAGGTTTTATAAAGCGATATTAATACTTTGTGTGATTTTGATTCTACGCCTCTGTTTATACAAATAAATATTAAAATATAAATAAGATACATTGGATAATGGTGTAATTAAATTACCCAGTAATTAAATTACTGAATTAAATACTTATATACATGCATATACAATCCCATTCTTTCATAGTAATAATATATCTAATGGGAATTAACTTTCTTTTAAAAGCAAATATAGATGGCCAATAGATTTCGGTGCAGTAATATTTGCTGATAAAATATAGGTATTTACATTATCCTACTTATGAAGTGAAGTAGGAAAAAAATGCCCTAAAGATGTCTCTGAAGCTCCACATGATGTGCTTGCCTGAGGTTTCACAATCTGTTTTCTTCTTTAATATTTCAATAAATATCACCATGTTTCACCTAAAGCAAGACAAATTCCAACCTCCACTGGAACTGATGGTTGCCAGAGGCAGCAGCCAAAGTATGAGGTGTGAATGTTATATCACAAGCCTATGGAATTAACATCAATATTCAGGTTTGTTTTTTTTCTTTAACAGAAGGAAAGTGTTGCAATAAGTCTTTTATGCTTCCTTTGCTTTAAATGTTCAGTCTCTTAAAGAATTATAAAGCTGTTGGAAAGCCTAGAAAATTTCACCGCATGTGCATGCTCAACATTTCTATTTTCTTTATGCTTATGCTCCCTTTTTAAATGTTGACTAAATATCCTGCTGAATGCATGCCTACAGAGGACTGGCTTACACTCTATTTATTTTTCACAGTTAATATACCATTTGAAACCTATTGTTTATAAATAGTAATTCAGATACAATTTTCAGCAAGTAAGGGGTTCTTTTTGGAAAAAAAGATATGTTGCTAGAAAATCTGTTTTAAATATGCATTTATACTTTCATTTTTGGTGCAGAGTTTTAAAATGCTGTTGAAATAAAATGGAACAGACTTAGGGATATAAATAAGTGCAAACTTATTGGAAGCAGATTAATCTGACTATCCTTATTAATTGGAAATCTAGAAATAAGTATTATAATGAGCAAAGTATTCTCTATTGATTTAAAGTAGACAACATGCCATGTGAAAGAGGGCCATGAGAAACATGGTTAAATGTATTTTTAATTGTTTTTCAATGTTTATGATAATAGAAGACTGTCAATAGAAATCCTTTCAGGCAATGCATATGAGTTCTAACTAACCCAAAGCAGAAGGTTTTCTCACTCAAATTTGGGGGGGAGTGTTGGTGGGAGGGTGCCTTTGTGTCATTCTTGGCTCCTGGCAACTGCAGTTACTGCAGTTTTCTTGGCAAGGTTTTTGGGAAATGGTTTGCCTTATCTCCTTCCTAGAGTTGAAAGAGTGACTGTCCAAAGAGTATCCAGTTGACTTTGCCTAAACGGGAACTATAACATGTAATTTCCCAGTTTCTAGCCTGATGCCTTAAGAACTACATCAAACTAGACTGGGTATGAGTTCCCAGTGTTGAAGTTTTTCTCACACACAATTACATCTCTCATATAAACAAAGTGTTGTAATTTTGTCCATTGAGAATTTTGAACAGATACATTCAGAGATAATAATAGCCTACAAAAAGTTATTCCCTTGTCTATTGGCATGTTTAATATCAGAAGCATCCACAGGTTGTATAATGGTATGTGGAAGTTGGGGGGCAGACAAAGAGATGTTGTTTAGGGAATGATGATTGAAGTGAAGAAATAGTCTGCAACTACATAAAAGATAAAGGTAAAGGTTCCCCTCACATATATGTGCTAGTCATTCACAACTCTAGGGGGTGGTGCTCATCTCCGTTTCAAAGCCGAAAAGCCAGCGCTATCCAAAGACATCTCTGGGGTCATGTGGCTAGCATGACTAAATATCAAAGGCATACGGAACGCTATTATCTTCCCACCAAAGGTGTTCCCTATTTTTCTACTTGCATTTTTATGTGCTTTCGAACTGCTAGGTTGGCAGACGCTGGGACAAGTAACCCGAGCTCATCCCGTTACGCGGCACTAGGGATTCGAACCACTGAACTGCCAACCTTTTAATCAACATAAGAGGCAGACAAAAATCTCCAAAAGGAACTTGTTATGTTATCAGACTGTAAAAGAGATAGTGGTGGATTTGTACTATTAGCCTTGCAAGTTTCTGTTAATGTAGCCTTAGAATAAAGTTGAATTAATTCATCTGGTTATGTTTCCTGTCTGGTCTGCCTAGGAAGGCTGACAGGTTTTGAAGTTTTTATCAAAATGATGAAAGCAGCATTGTGTTGTTGAGATGCAAATCCCTCCTCTTTCATATGTACAAAAGAGGTAGAGTTAGCATAGTGACAGCACAATACTGCTTTTATCAGTTGACACCATTGTCCCCATCCCAGATGCAATCTAGTACATCTGATGAAAAGTGAAATTGCTACACCTCAATAGATTTTTAGTTATTATTTTAAATAGAAACAATTTATTAAAGTGATAGACATATTTTATATAATTGTATCAATAATTTTGATTATAATAGCATAGTGTAATGCAAACTAAATTTAAGGAGACAAGAGGAGAGAAGATGGGTATGGAAGTATTCATTTAAATACTGTTTGTAGGTTTTGATTTCTCTTCATTTCTTCTTTATCCCATTGCATGGATTTCTTCAAGGATTTAACAAACTTATTTTGTAAATCTAATAGAAAAAAAACTTTTCCAGATGTGTTCATATTTTCCTTTTGAATATTAAAACTCAGCTAGTTACTTTTGTAAATCAAGTAAACCATTCTTTTCTAAGTCATTCTTTTGGCTTGCTGTTTGTAAATCCATTTTCAACACCTTCTGTATCTTGTTAGATAAAACTTGTTTTCAATCTGTTATTTCTTCAGTAACATATTTTGGGCATATTCTATTAATAAGCAAACAATGTTATTGGCATTATCTGATATTGTGAATATTAATTTCTGACTCCGTTCTTCAAAATTCTGCTTCAGTATTTTCTTTGTTATAATATTTTACATCTTAGCAGCTTGCATTTTTTTCACTTGCCTAAATACAATAGTCCTCCACTAGTGTCCAGCTTTTAAACAAGACAGCAAATCATCAAATTAAATTGTATATTTCTCGTTGTGTGTATATTTACTAGTTACCTAAAACAAACAATTTTGAAGCAAAGTTTCATCAATCGCAAAATGGAAAAAAGCCATTCATTAAGTCCAACCTCTACATAAAGTAGAAATTAAAATTAAACCTCTGCTTGAATATATCCAGTGAAAGGGAAGCCGCCATCTCCCTGAATAATTGGTTCTATTGTCGGACTTATTTTACTGTTATAAAGATGCTTTTCAAAACTAACAAAAAAAAATCAAAATCTGCCCTTCTGTAACTTAAATCCATTATTCCATGTTCTGTACTCAGAAAGGAACAGAACAGATCTTGACCTTTTTCTGTGTGACCATTTTTTGATATTTGAAAAGTGCCATCCTGTCCTCTGTCAGTTGTCTTTTCTTAAGGCTACACATCCCCTAGTAAAACTAAGAACAAGTTTACCTGTTCAGAAAATACAACTGCATTAGAACACTGCTTTTCAACTACATGTCTATTTTAAAGTTAAAATTAAGATTATAAATTACTAATTAAATATGTTTATTGGTAACATATTTTGTTGCATCATAAAGTATTGCTAAGTATTTGGTCTTTTCTCTATAGATAAAGAGATAAAACAGCATTTCAAACAAGAGAATATTCTGATAATTGAATCTCACTGATGGCTATGCTAGAGTTACTTTGTTAAGTTAGATGGGTTGCATATAAAATAAGTATGTAAGTAATAAGTAAGTAGCAAAGTTTATTGTAAGAAGAGTGCAGCATCTTCCTCAATAATATAATTACTCCAGATAAATGAACAACATTTCCTTTCCTCTAAAAAAATTTGTGATAGCTATAGAAAAAAGAAAGAAATTGTAATTTTTTTCTAAACCTTAAACAAGGCTTCATTTCCTCATTGATTATTCTAAATCCAATCAACCTTTCAAGTTTATCCTATCCCATCCTGATAATGGTGAATAGAATGGTTCCTTTAGATTCATATATTTTAAATTATATATTTGTTAGCCAAATATGAAAGTATTGCATATTGCATTTTGTATTGATTTACAACTAAGTATGGACTGAAAGTTGCAATAAGTAGGAATAAAGAGAAGGTAGAATCTTATTTTTCTATTCCAGCTTTAAAGATTTTTAACCAAGTGTACCATAAATGGTTTATGTAGCCAAGATCAATTCTAAAATAATGGTCATTATAATAAATACCACCCATACGGTCCTTGAAGAAATTGTATGAAGAATATATTTTCCATATCATGACCCATGGAAAACATTCATTGTTTCATTCATTAGTCACAGTCATCAGATAAAAAAGTCAATAGTAGGAAAAAATTATTTGGAGAAACTTTTCTCCATCTTCCTAAAATTAATTTCCTGCCTGCCTGCCTGCCTGCCTGCCTGCCTGCCTGCCTGCCTGCCTTCCTCCCTCCCTCCCTCCCTCCTTCCCTACTTACTTACTTACCATACTTACTTCCCAAGGGTAGAATATTGTTGGAATATCAGCCTATGGGCAATGAAAATATAAATGTTTATAAACATCAAGTGATAATAGCAAATATAATGTGTCTCAATATTTTTAGATAGAAATATATTTCTTAACTCCTTTGAGATGGTTCATCAACATATTATACAGACAAAAGATACATCTTAATTAACCCCAAATAATAATGTATAAATGTTTTAAGAAATGTGCTTCTTCTTTTTTAATATAAAATATTCCCTGATTTCTTTTTATTTTTTGTTGCTTCCATAGAGATTCTCAGCTTTTGTGCCTGTTGCCAATTTCAGAAATGTTAGTAATGTTCTGAGGGCTACATTCAAAATTGGCAAGAAAGCAAACTACTCTGTATTAAATGCTAGGATATTACAGAAGTAATTGATGGCAAAAGCAATAATGAAATTTGTAATGTGGAATGTAACTTGCTTGAATGTTACATGCACATAAAAATAGTTGGAAAGAAAAAAAGCTGACTTCATCTTTTTAAAAAGAAACTCACTTAAGAGAACAAGATGGTATCAGTTTAAAAGCACTAGGATAGGAAGGAGTTAGCAAAACAGTTATACAGGCAGCAAGGGTTTAAAGGCTGTGATGGATTTGATAATAAGCACAATTTAAAAGTCAATATGATGAAATGGTTCAAAATATACTCAAGTTTTTTTCCCCCAGTTTTTATTTGTACAGGACTTTCATTTGGTTGCTTAGCACACCAATCTTAAACAAGCATTTCCCATTGCAGTACTGTGTTCCTTTTAAAGAATATTCATGAATTATTTGTAGTTTAGTGTGGTCAGTTAGTGGGAATAGTAAGGTAACTGCAATGTCATGTAAATGCACAGAAGACATTACAAAAAACCCCGCTACAAATCAGTAGTATAATAATGTAACTTTTAAGGAAAGAAAACTACATTAAAGCATTCTGGAGAGATAGCGCTTCTTGAATACATCCAGTCTAAAGAAACTCACCACTTCGATGAGTAACTGGATCATTGCTGAACTCCTCTTCCTGTTAGCAACTTTTTTTTTATTACTATGTTTTATTTGGTGTTCTTTTTTATTATCTACTGGAATTACATTAAATACTGCATAATTCCTATAATTTAAATCCATTATTGCATGGTTATACTCTGAAAAAAACAGAAACGGATCTTGTGTGATACATTTTCACATATTTTAAGAATGTCATTATACCGAATCTTTCCCACCCACCTTCATTCTTGTCATCTCAAGGCCAGACATTCCCAGTTGTCCAACCTTCTTTATTTAAGCATTTATTTATGATCATTCAACTTGTAATTGTTATGACTACAGGCACAGGATGAATAACACATAACAAAGAGAAACATAAAAAATAAAAATAAAAAAATAAAACAGTAAAACTAAGGCCAAATCACAATTGTGTCTCCATTCCCAACACAATTACAAGACAAGTTCACCCAATGCTGTGACATAATGTCAAAAAAACCAATACACAAGTGTTCTAGACTTTATGGAATGCAAACAAAATTAGAAGCATCCAAATCTCAGGAGGTGTTGCTGTTCCAAAAGTCAAGGCATCTTCTCTGGAAAATTTTGTATTACTTTCTTAAAATATACTGCTCAGAACTGGACATGATATTCAGGGAGTATTTGATCAACACAGAATAAACTGATTCTATTATTTCCTATTGGTTAAACATTGATTTTATTGCAGTCTAAACTACACTTGCTTTTTTTTTAGTTACATCATTCTGATTCATATTCAATTTGACATCAGCCTTTATTATTCTAAGTTGCTTTTCACAATGCTATCACCATAGATGGCCACTTTTAACCACAATGATATAAAACAAATGAAACATGATGTCAGAATTTAATATTTAAGTTTTCATTTTGATTGCAATCAAAGTACATATTTCAGGAAGGTATCCTTTGCTTTCCTGAAAAAAAAAACAAAACCTTTGACTATGTCTGGCTACTTATTTCCTATCCTATATGTGTATATTAATTTAATTTTATAATAGCAATAGCAATAGCCTTAGACTTATATACCACTTCACAGTGCTTTACAGCCCTCCCTAAACAGTTTACAGAGTCAGCATATTGCCCCCAACAATCTGGCTGCTCATTTTACCAACCTCGGAAGGATGGAAGGCTGAGTCAACCTTCAGCCTGGTGAGATTCAAACTGCCAAATTGCAGTCAGCCAGCAGTCAGGAGAAGTAGCTTGCAGTACTGCATTCTAACCACTGCACCATCGTGGCTCTATAAGACATTATTTTGCATTTATCTCTATTTATTATCTTTAGATATTTTTCCAATTTCCCTAACATATCTACACTGGTTTGAATTATATTTCTGTGGTTTAAAGCTTTACCTCTATCCCATTCAAATTTGAGTAATCCAAATTTATTATCTTAACATACTAATGAAAAGGAAAAAGAAAAATTAAAAGCATAATCTAAGATCAAACTGCCTAATCAGAACACAGGCAGTGGTGAAATTCAGCCGGTTCTATCTGGATCGTGCAATCCAGTAGTGCCGGCAGCAGGAGGCTCTGCCCACCTGCCCGGGTGTCATCATGTCCCATTTTTGACCCTCTGTGAATGCACAGAAAGCTCTGCACATGTGTGAAGGAGGTGTGCACGCTCACATTTGCGAACCAGTAGCGAAGGTAAGTGAATACCACAGGGGTGGTAGGTGAAGGTAAGTGAATACCACCTCTGAAGACAGGGGTTTTCGACCTACGACCACAATTGAACCCAAATTTCTGTTGGTAAGTGATACATCTGTTAAGTTACCCCATTTTACAACCAGTAAATCACTGCAGTTGATAAATTAGTAACATAGTTGTTAAGTCAGTGAATCTGGCTTCCCCATTGACTTTGCTGATTAAAAATTCACAAAAGGGGATGATGCGATCCCCTGGACACAGTAATGGTCATAAACATGAAAATTTTGATCTCGTTCACTTA
This sequence comes from Arizona elegans, assembly GCA_022577455.1. NCBI lineage: Eukaryota > Metazoa > Chordata > Lepidosauria > Squamata > Colubridae > Arizona > Arizona elegans. The sequence continues at coordinate 29,797,862 of JAKOOJ010000009.1, read as the reverse complement.
TTGTGAATTTTCTCAGACTTTCGATATGGAATGAAATCTTCCATTTAAGTTAAAGAAACTCAGACTTATGATATTGCTGAATGGGGAAATAAGTTTTATTTTATGTTTTTCCCATGCTATAATAAGTATATATACAAATATACAAATATATTTTGTACAGTGAGAAATTTGGCTTATAAAAAGAATTCCAAGCATATTTGTTTTAAAATTATTGATGGAGATAATTTTATTATACTGGAAAAGCCATATACACTTTTATTAACTACTATTCCTGTTGAATTTTCTTTGATGAAATGAAAGTATCCTGTTTTTATTATTATTGCCATTACTTTTTACTTATTTACTAAGTTGTTGTTGTTGTTATTTAACTTCGGTTTGCAAAACTGTTTATCTTCAGCTGATAATTATAGAAAAAAAATGATAAATTGTAATCCTCTTTAAAGCTATGATTAGTGTTCCCACAATATGATTGAATCTCTCACAATATCATTACAATAATCAAGCTAGTTCTAATCTGTTTTTAAAACCTTTGTGGAACTTTCTTTGAAGTTTGATGTACAAAAGGGTGCCTCCTGACAGTTTATTCAACTTAACTTCTGCTATTTTATTTGATGCCAGTTTGAAATTCCACTGTTTTTAATAGTTTTGGAAGATTCAGTTCAAGCTCCTCAGCTGGTAACCTAGCTTAAAAAAACGGAAAGTTTTTAAAAATATGGATCTTGAAATAATGAGTTTGAATTCTCTGATTTTTAAATATGACCTTCAAGTTGATTTTGATTTCTAATTACTATCCGTACAGTTTTCTTGGCAGTATTTATCAGAAGTAGCTTGCTGTTCCTTATTTTAGGGTTGAAAGAGAATGACTGGCTCAAAGTTAGTCAGTTAGGCTTGTGCCTAAAGCAAGACTAGAATACACAGTATTCTGATTTGTAACCTGATGCCTTAAACATTACATCAAACTGCCTCGTAGAGAATATTTCATAAAGGATGCCATCTTCTTTGTTCATAATGAACACTGGTGGAGATGTTTGCCAGCTATTGCTGATAAAGAGGATGATATTCCCCTGACTGCTGCTGAGAATGCTAGCTAGTGATTTTCTGTTAGGGTTGTTGGTTACTGAAAATGGAGATTGACTTCCAGTTTGTTTGCTGCTGATTCTGTAACTGATTTTTATCAATTTGAAATAATAAGAAGCCACACAATGTATTTAGAAATAGCAAAATAATCTTGAGACTTCTGCAATTCATTGAAAACATATCTCCTCTAAGATGTGTATACCAACACCATTATGAATAAAATACACTATGACAAAAGACTTGATAATTTACTCAAAATATACAAGTAGCTGATGCTGAGGAGTTTTTGTGGGTTTTTTTTTTTTCAGATGGAGTAGAAAAAAATAAAAGAATTAAAATAAATGAATTGAGTAACAGAAAGAACTAAAACTAGACTGACACAGAGAGACAAACAGTGGATTAGATCAACAAACAGATGGGTTTTACTTATATACAGATTTAGGTAGCAATAGGATTACACAGAAGAACAAATAGTCTACAGGGATCCCAATCAAGGGCAACTGAAAAATCTCTCACAATCCAAATGGAATAAATTAAAAGAAGGCAAAGGAGTATTCGATTCCCACAAAGTTCCAAATAGCAGAAAAAAGTAAATTTTCTTTTCCTTTAAGTGTATTCTGTGTGAGTACTTAATTGAGTTTTTCTCTGAATCACATATCACCAAGAATATAGCATTTTTGTATCTTATGTCATTTGATGTAACCTATAGCAATTCCTGGACTAGCCCTTACCTTGTCACAATAACTCAGAACAGCTTGTCCTTGTAGCTCCTCTCAAGCAATTGCTGCAATTTCTCTCAACAATCATATCAGCACTTGAGCTATGAATGGCTATTGGTCCATATGGTCCCACTTCTAATGGATGTATGATTCTAGTATGCTTAGAATTTGCCATCTGTTGGTTCCTGTACTGACTATCAGTGGCATAATAAGATTTAAAATTTAAAACTGAATTAATTTAGGATATATTATTTTGAATATATTCTTTAATGAAGTTGATTTAAAGCAAGATTTGCTGGTCTAAAGCTCACATAACTTTTCTGAAATAGTGATCCTGTTGTGTTTTGTATTTTACTAGCACTGTCGTTTTATATCCATAAGTCACAAACATTTATTTGCATTAATACTTAAGACATTTTACAGTAATAGAAAAAAAAATCTTCATTTGTATAATTTATGAACTATAGGCACAATTTACCAATCTGTGAACTAAATTCACAGTGTTTAGTATTCATGAAAACTTGATGTTTTGTCTAATGTTTTAATAAATATTTTTTTTAAAAAATGACAAATAATTTTATTACTATTCGTTATTCAACATTCATAGTGTGGATAAAACTAAATTATTTCTAAATTAATACACTAAAGTGCATAAAATTCCACTTATTATTTAATTAATATAATTGGTTTTAAAACTATTATAATAGTTGACTATTCTTCTCTGTTAATAGTTGACTGTTTTTCTGGAACAGATTCTAATTCAAGTTTATAAAGTTTTGTGAAAAGCCAACATGGTTGGGGTCTGCACAGGGGTGGGTTCTACTTACCTTTACTATTGGTTCATAATGGGATCGCGCGCATGAACGAAGCAAGCATGCACGCCTTGCTTCTGCACATGCGTGCGCACCTTGCTTCTGTGTATGCACAGATCGCAGATGATGACATCGGGGTGATAAGGAGTCCTCCTGCTGGTTTTACTACCGGTTCTTGTGAACCAGTCCAAACCAGGGGCAACTCATCACTGGGTCTGCATCTTAATAGTTCTGATAAAAAGGTAAAGGTAAATAATAATAATAATAATAATAATAATAATAATAATAATAATAATAATAATAATAATAATTTTATTTCTATACCGCCCTTCTCCCGAAGGACTCAGGGCGGTGTACAGCCAGTTTAAAAACACAAGACACAACAATAATTAAAAATTAAAATAATTAAATAAATTTGGCTGATTTAAAATACCCCAATTTAAAATGATTATATTGACAGCCCTGCCTGGCGGAACAACAAGGTCTTCAATGCACAGCGGAACACCCGGAGGTCGGAGATCTTGCGTATTTCCGGGGGCAGTTCATTCCACAGGGCTGGGGCTCCCACAGAGAAAGCCCTCCCCCTGGGTGTCGTCAGCCGACATAACTTGGCTGATGGCACCCTGAGGAAACCCTCTCTGTGGGAACGGACTGGTCGGTGGGAGGCTATTGGTGGCAGAAGACGGTCTCGAAGATACCTGGGTCCTATGCGATGGAGCACTTTAAAGGTGGTAACCAACACCTTGAATCGCACCCGGAAGACCACTGGGAGCCAGTGCAGCTCGCGCAGGAGGGGTGTCACGCGGGCACAGCGGGTTGCGCCCATAACCAGCCGCGCGGCCGCATTCTGGACCAGTTGGAGCCTCCGAGTGCTCTTCCAGGGGAGCCCCATGTAGACAGCATTACAATAGTCCAGCCGGGAGGTGACAAGGGCATGAGTGACCGTGCGCAAGGCGTCCCGGTCCAAAAAGGGCTGCAACTGGCAGATCAGGCGAACCTGATAAAAGGCCCCCCTGGCCACAGCCGTCATGTGCTCTTCTAAAGACAGCCGTGTGTCCAGGAGGACACCCAGATTGCGAGCCCTCTCTGTGGGGGGCAAGGATTCACCCCCAATAGTCAGCAATTGCATCTGCTGACTATATCGGGACGCCGGCAACCACAGCCACTCGGTCTTGGATGGGTTGAGTCTGACCCTGTTCCTCCCCATCCAGGCCCGTACGGCCTCCAGGCAGCGAGACATCACATCAAGGGCATCGTTGGGGTGGTCTGGGGTGGAGATGTACAGCTGAGTATCATCAGCATACAGGTGACACTTCACCCCAAAACCACGGATGATCTCACCCAGAGGCTTCACATAAATGTTGAACAGAAGAGGCGAGAGGACTGACCCTTGTGGCACTCCCCATGCGAGATGCCTCGAGGTCGACCTCTGCCCCCCTGCCAACACGAACTGCGAGTGGCCGGAGAGGAAGGAAGAGAACCACCGCAAAACGGTGCCCCCTACTCCTAACCCTCTCAACCGCTGCAGCATGATACCATGGTCGATGGTATCAAAAGCCACTGAGAGATCTAATAGGACTAGGACAGAGGAGCAACCCCTGTCCCGGGCCCTCCAGAGATCATCCACCAACGCGACCAATGCCATTTCTGTGCTGTGCCCCTGCCTGAAGCCCGACTGGTACGGGTCTAGATAGATAGCTTCATCCAGGTGCCTGGGCAGTTGTCGTGCCACCACACTCTCAACAACCTTCGCCACAAAACGAAGGTTGGAGACCGGACGGTAGTTAACTAATTCAGCCGGGCCCAGGGAAGGCTTCTTGAGGAGGGGCCTCACCACCGCCTCTTTCAAGGTGGCGGGAAAGGCACCCTCACTCAGAGAAGCAGTTATAATCCCCTGGAGCCAGCCTCGTGTAACCTCCCGGGAGGCCAGTACCAACCAGGAGGGACACGGGTCCAATAAACATGTGGCGGCACTAATCCTACCCAGAACCCTGTCCACATCCTCGGGAGCCACAGGATCAAACTCCTCCCAGATAATATTCTCAAGACCTACCCTCGTCTCCTCCCCCGGACTCGCCCAGTCGGAGTCCAAGCCTTCCCGAATCCGAGCGGCTTTATCGTGCAGGAATTGCACAAAATCCTCAGCTCGACCCTGCAAGGGATCCTCCCGCACTCCCCCCCGAAGAAGGGAGAGGGTCACCCTAAACAGGGCAGCTGGGCGGTTCTCTGCAGATGTGATAAGAGCGGGAAAATGGTTAGATTTCGCCGCTTTTATCGCCACTAGGTAGGTCTTGATATAAGACCTCACCTGTGTCCGGTCGGAATCAGAATGACTAGTCCTCCAAATGCTCTCTAGGCGTCTTTTCCGACGCTTCATCTCTCTCAGCTCCTCAGAGAACCAAGGAGCCAATTGAGATCGGCATCGGGTCAGAGGCTGCAAAGGAACGACACGATCCAAAGCTCCAGCGGCTGCACTCTCCCAGGCGGCTACCAGCTCTTCAGTCGAGTCGTGTGTCAGGGTCTCAGGAAATGGCCCAAGCTCCATCAGGAACCTTTCAGGATCCATCAGGCGTCTGGGACGGAACCATTTAGTCGGTTCCGTCTCCCTGCGGCGGGGGAAGTGGTAGGAAAGTCCAAGTGGAGGAGCGAATGATCTGTCCATGACAAGGGTTTAATGTCTAAGTCCCTTCTACCAAGATCATTCAACCACTGACCAGAGATGAAAATCAAGTCCAGAATGTGTCCTCCTATGTGAGTTGGGCCTTGAACTAACTGGGTCAGGTCCATGGCCGTCATGGAAGCCATGAACTCCCGAGCCACTTCTGACGTCTCACCCGCGGATGGAAGGTTGAAATCCCCCATGACAATGAGTCTGGGGGTATCCACCGCCACCCCGGCGATGACGTCGAGTAGCTCGGGTAAGGTCGCTGCCACGTGGCAGGGAGCCAGGTACGCAGTCAGCAAACCCATCTGCACCCCACGCCCCCACTTCACAAAGAGGGACTCACATCCGGCTATCTGAGGAACAGTGGTCTCCCTCGGACAAAGACTCTCCCTAATAATCACCGCCACTCCCCCACCCCTCCCCTGGGCCCTTGGCTGATGAAATGCACAAGAACCTGGTGGGCACATTTCAACGAGGGGGACCCCCCCTTGGCCCAACCAGGTCTCCGTAATACCTGCCAGGTCCGCACCCCCCTCTAAAATAAGATCACAAATGAGGGGGGCTTTATTGACGACCGACCTGGCATTACATAACATCAGCCGTGGACCCTGGGCCTGAGACTCTGCACAACCCAGGCCACGAGATGCGCATTGGGGACCGGAGTGCGCAATTGCTCGTAAACAGTGTATGCGCACCCCCAGCGCATGATATGGTCCCCTGCGCCCGTCATACCTGCCCCTCCCACTCATTATTTCAATTGCATTGCCCTTCTTGTTATTCCCCTCGCACATATGTGCTAGTTGTTCACAACTTTAGGGGGCGGTGCTATCTCCATTTCAAAGCCAACGGTGTCCGAAGACATCTCCATGGTCATGTGGCTGGCATGACTAAATGCCAAAGACGCATGGAACACTGTTACCTTCTCACCAAAGGTGGTCCCTATTTTTCTACTTGCATTTTTTATGTGCTTTCTAACTGCTAGGTTGGCAGACACTAGGACAAATAACAGGAGCTCACCCTGTTATGTGGCACTAGGGATTCAAACTGTTGAATTGGTGACCTTTTGATCGACAAGCTCAGCGCCTTAGCCACTGAGGCACCGCGTCCCTTTTTAATATCTCTGCTACTTGTATCCTAATAGTTTAGCATCATGAGAGCTTCAAGGCTTTTGCAATGTATTGATACTGTAGAGAAAATGAGCAGAGATGGCAAGTAGATTCGTCATGTATATTATATGAATATGTGCTATCAAATCATTACCTATTCTTAGTGATCACATACAATGAATATTCTCCATAGTGATATTCCTCTATGTCACAACCTGTTTTTCATGTCTTCCAATGACATTTTTTTTGCACTGTATTTGAATTTATCCACCTTGTTGCTGATCATCCTCTTATTCTTTTTTTGTCCACGTTTACAACCATTAGAACCTAGGATCTGTTTTGGTATATGTATCTGAAGTAGAATAATGTGAGTCTTTGTGCCTCAGATCACAGCTTTTTTTTTTTTTTGCTTTAATTTACATGCCGCTCTTCTCCAGAGACTCAGAGGGGCTTACAATGCGTTAAGCAATAGCCTTCATACTTTTGTATATTTATACAAAGTCAGTTTATTGCCCCCACAATCTGGGTCCTCATTTTACCTACCTTTGAAAGGATGGAAGGCTGAGTCAACCTTGAGCCTGGTGAGATTTGAACTTGCAGTAATTGCAAGCAGCAGATGTTAATAATAGTGCATTAGTCCACTGTGCTACCAAGGCTCTTTGCTTTGAGATGATGTTCTTTCAATGATCCATTTTTTTTTTGTTTTCTTGGCAGTCCACAGGATTCTTGTAAGTGTTCTCCAACACCAAGTATAAATGCACCAATTTGCTTTCCTATGGTATCACAGAGCATCCCTTTGCTTGCATGATTCTGATCTTTTTAGATATCTTTTTAGATATAGACATACTGTATTATAGCATTTCAATAACTTTTCTTAAAACTTCAGATCTGCTCTAATAAGTCTGTGGAATTTTTTTTTTTTTTGTCTCTTTCTGTTACAGCTGATAATCATTCTTTACAGATACTTTACTACAGTGGTGAAATCTAAAATTTGTTACTACCGGTTCTGTGGGCGTGGCTTGAGGTTGTAAAAAAATGCTTTCAAAAGGCTCTGACGATCCCAGCTGAGTTGCCTGATCGGCAGAGGCTTTTTTTCTTTTAAATGCCTCTGACGATCAGGCAACTCAGCTTGGATCGTCAGAGGCATTTAAAAGAAAAAAAGGGTTTTTTTTTTTTTAAAAGCCTTTGATGATCCCAGCTGAGCTGCACGATCATCAGAGGCTTTTTTTTTTTTTTACTTTTAAAAGCATTTTTTCTGCCAAAGAGGTTATAGAAAAAATGCTTTTAAAAGTTAAAAAAAAGCCTCTGATGATTGTGCGGCTCAGCTGGGCATGGGGGGTGGGCAGGGATTTTTGCTACCTGTTCTCCAAACCGCCTGCCTCCATCACTACCGGATCAGGCGATCCGGTCCAAACTGGGAACATTTCACCCCTGCTTTACTAACTTTACTATCATTTCTAAGGATGGTTGTTAAACCTGCCGTCATTAAAATAGTCTTCATTATTTTTAATTTTAGAGCCATTTTTCACTCTTCTCCTTGACTTTTATTATTAGATCTTGCAGATCCTTTGCATATTTTGCTATTCAAAGAATGTCAATATTTTTGATGACTCTTTCTTCAGTTTTAAAACTTTTTTCAATCCAGCCTCCTTTAATATATTCAACATACAGGTTGTATAAATAAGTAGAGAATATACAGCCTTGTTCTAATTACCTTATTCAAACCCTTTGTGATATTTTACTGGTAAAGATTTGTGGCAGATTCCAACTTCCGGTTCTGTGTAGACAAAGAAGTCACTCAGACTCTTAGAATAGGCCACTAACTATTTTTTATTAACCAATTTAAATATCTTCACTGACAGTATTTCCTGATTTTTTGGGTAACATTTTTGTTTTTAAAAATATTTCTATTAAAAAGACAATAATTGTTTTTTTATCTTTTTAATATTTGCATACTGAATAATAAAATTCTGTTTTTACTTTGTCGTTATGGGGAACTGAACATAGATTAACCTTATGAGAAAAAATGAATTTCAACAACTGTAGAATCAGGCTGCCACATAACAAAATTGACAAAAGTGAAGGGGGTCTGAATACTTTGCAGTACAGTGCACTTAGAATGCACTGTACATCAACATTTTTAAAATATTGATAAATACACATTCATTGGAATATTTTGCATGCCAGTATCTTTAAAATTATAAGAGTTTTTAAAATGTACTGTTTAATAATGTAATAATCCAATTCAAGTTTGACAAAAATTTTCCTGTTTCTGCAAATAGCAACTATTATATCGAAAAACATTCTTCTCAAGTGTATAGATATTTGAATAACTTCAAGAATTTCTCCCCTACATTCTTAAAGCTCTGGGGGAAAACTCCCTAAGAATATGCCAGCATTTGGAGAGATCTAAGAATTCCATTGTCAAATCTAACAAGTTACAGTGAATCGCTGGTCTCTTGCTATTAAGAGTGAAGAATGACCCCCCCCCAAAAAAAGTTGTTATACAGTACATTGTTGCAGATATGAGTATCATACTGTATATACCTGTCCTTAACATTCTTTTTTAATGGACAAAGAATACAGATAAAGTTATTGAGAAATCTGAATCCTTGCACCAGGAAATTTTCTAAAGTAGAATGGTATTTAGCCACTGATAAGTGTCAATGCCAATCAAGTTAATTGTTATTCCAACAGTTTGACCTTGCTTCCCACTTTGAACAGGCAGAATTGTAAACATACTTGTTATCCCCATCCTTGCAGTTTATGAGGAATGCAGGTTGTGAATCAAAGACCATTAATTGATGTAACAACTTCTGGAGGAGATATATCATGACGGACTTAGTTACAAGGAAAATAGTTTAGTAATTAAGGCTACTGTACATTGATTTTTTCATTAAACAGGCAAGAAAAGTCATAGATATTCAAAGTCTGTTGATGATCTCACTATGAACATTAAGAAAGCATACAGAACAGTAAAAATTCCTTCCAAAAACAGAATATATGTTAGAAAGGAAGTTTCAAATTTATAAAGCAAGAATTAGCATATTGGTAAACCACTTTGACCAACAAATCATTGACAACATGTCTAAAAATTAAAAGTCTTCCCTTTATTCGGTAAGAGATAAAATTTGCAAAAAAACAGGAAAGTAGTAGCAGTTTATCTGTGCCGTGTCATGCTAAAGTCCTCTGAAAATTTTAATTGCAGATTATAACTGTGGAAAAGGTTTTTGTAATTCACAGGTAGTCTTCGACTTATGACCACTCACTTAACAACCATTGAAAGTTATGATAGACTTCAAAAAAATACTAGTGACCTGTTTTCTAAGTTATGACTGCCCCTCTCCCAAAAAGGATTGTATTTCAGGAGCTTGGCAACTGGCTCACATTTCTGACCAGAAATTCTTAACCATTACAAAGGAAAGATTTTAATATTGAAGCTTTCCACATCATAAGGTTTTTGTAATGTAATTCTAGAATAAATTAGAATAATTTTGAGATTTATTTATTGCTTTCTGATCTACAGTATGTGGACAATCCTAAATACCTGATACTTGCATTTTCTGAATCTAGAGTTTGCAGGTCTGGAAGTTTTTAGTTGCTGTAAATTTTCAAAATATTGGTTTCAGATAAAACCTGGGTTTAAATATTGACCAACACTTTCATTTAATGTACAATTGCATCATCATTCAAAAGAATGGGATTTTGAAAGAGCTACCTTGATTTTTGTGTCATCTAAACACAAAACAGAAAAAGGGGGGAAGCTCTGATTCAAAAGGCTTCAAGATCCATGGTGGCGTAGTGATTATAGTGTAGTACTGCAGGCTACTTCTGCTGACTGCTGATTGCCAGTAATTTGGCAATTCAAGTCCAACAGCTCAAGGTTGACTCTGCCTTCCATCTTTCTATGTTGGTAAAATGAGGACCCAGATTGTTGGGGCAATATGCTGACTCTATAAACTGCTTAGAGAGGGCTGTAAAAGCACTGTGAATCGGTATATAAGTCTAAGTGCTAGCTAATGATTTGAACAGCTAATGCTATTCAAATCATCTCCTCTAAAGTCTGGGTTTCTGAAAAATCCACACATTTCTTAATGCAGTGTGTGTCTTGGAACATTTAATTATTGAATCTCTGCATAATAAAAGGATCCACATGTAGAATGACTTGGCCTAATGAAAATCATTAATAGAACAAATAAAACTTCAAAGAGAGAATGTCTTTCCTGATTGGTTAAGTTTTCCTGATAATAACATGTTGATGTATCCAAGAATTTATTCTTGGGGTCGGCATTTGACTGTCCCTTTAGCAAGAAGTGCTGGTCACTTGTGGTGTTGGATAATTTCTGACCCATCTCCAACTTTCCCATTCTAGAGAAAATAGTGTTAGATCGGCGCAGGAATGGAAGACGTGACCAGCTCGTTACATAAGTAACTTTATTTAGAAACAAGAAACAGTAGCAAGACTGGCTGTGCGCTGCCGGAGCTCTCCTTATATTCGCTCCGGCAGTCGCACCGCCCCCTGACAGAGATTCAAACTTTCCCGCCCGATGGCTGGCAGCCAATCCGGGCGGATGTCCTTATAAGGACATAACACTCCTCCCCCCTTAGTCTGAGCAGTCAATGTTCGTTAATAAAAGTCACGTAGTCACGCAGGTTCGTAGGACGCCTCGGCACCCTAGTTGACCTGCACAGTCTCATTTCTTCCTCGTCCCCGACATGGACAGGCGGGGCTCCTGTGTCTCCTGGTTCCCTCCCCGGAACCGGGCTCGGTTCGGCTGGCGAGTGTGCGGGGTCCCCCTCAGCGCCTCCGGCCGGACCGCAAACCTTGGATGGCTGGTTCTGATGGTCTTCCTCCTGGCCTGTGGATCTCTCGCCTCGTCGGTGCTGCTCGGTTCCGACCCGGGAAGAGCTTCTGAGCCTCGGTAGGTCCCCGGCTGTCACTTGCTCCTCCCCGGCCTCCCGGGCGCTGCGGTCCGGTTGCGGTTCGGCGCGTTGTCGTCTGGGCAGTGGTTCGGGTCGGTGCCCTCGGGTCTGGTCCGCCAGCAGTGGATGATCTTGGCTCGGGTCATGATGTCTGACCTTGCCGGGGTGGCGCAGGTCTCCTTGGCCGGGCTGGTGTTGGCCTACCCCTTCGGGTCGGCGGTGGTCGACCAGGTCGGGCTGGCGTTGCAGTGCTGCCTCCAAGGGTCGGTGGAGGTCTCCCGTGCCGGGGTGTCGCAGGCCTCCCTGGCCGGGTTGTTGTCGGCTTTCCCTTCACCCTAGTCCCTGGTCTACCGTCGGTTGGTGGCTGGGGTCATCTGGGCTGGGTTGTTGTTGCCGGGTTGCCTTTAGTGCTGGGCGGGGGTCCCCCTCGCTGGGGAGTTGTGTGCCACCCTCACCCCTGTGCTGCGGTGTGCCCCTTTCGGGTGGTCCCCGGTCTACTTGCTGGCTGGGTTGGTGGTCTCTTGCCTTGCCATGCCTGGTGCCCACCTCGCCGGGTTGGTGTTGCCCTTCCCCATGCGGCTGGCCCCGGTCTACCGCTCTGGACTGTTGGCGTGTCAGCGCCTGGTCGTGGGCTTGGCCGGCCTCGTCGGGGTGGCGGTGGTCTGCCTTGCCGGGGTGTGGTAGGCCTACCTCGTCGGGGTGTTGTAGGCATACCTCGCAGGGGTGTTGCTGGTCTACCTCGCCGGGGTGTTGTAGGCCTACCTCGTCAGGCTGGTTTTCTTGTGCCCCCCCCACCTTTTCCGGAGTTGGTCGATGTGCCGTCGACAGACCTGTCCATCTTCCAGCTCCACGGTGTAGGATTTGGGGCCAGTTGTGCTGTCTATCTTCCCCTTCAGCCACTTAGGAGAGCCGCTGAAATTCAGCGCGAAAACCACATCTCCCTTGCTGAAGGCGTGAAGCGGGCGGCTGGCGATTGCGGACACTTCTGGGCTGTATTGGGGGTGCAACCGGTCCAATGGTGACCTCAACCTTCTGCCCATCAACAGTTCGGCCGGGCTCTTGTGGGTGGTGGCATGCGGCGTGATGTGTTGGGTGAGGAGGAAGTTGTCTATTCTTTCCTGCCAGTCGCCCGTGCCCATCTTGGTGAGCGCCTCCTTGGTGAGCCTCACCATTCGTTCCGCTTGTCCGTTCCTAGCCGGCCGGTACGGGGCGGACAGGGCATGGCGGATGCCCAGTCCTGCCAGGAATGCCTCCATGGCCAGGGATGTGAGTTGGGGGCCGTTATCGGAGACCAGCACATCCGGTAGTCCATGGGCGGCGAAGAGGCGGCGCAGGGCACAGATCGTTGCTTCCGTTGTGGTGGATGCCATGGGTACCACCTCACGCCACTTGGAGAAGGCATCTACCACGATGAGGAGGTGGCACCCTTGCATCGGACCCGCGAAGTCGATATGGATCCTCGACCAGGGGTTGCTGGGGGTCTCCCACTTTGCTGTTTCGGCTTGTGGCGGTGCTGGGCGGACTTCTTGGCACGGGTCACATCTGGAGACCCATTCTTCGATGTCTCTGTCTAGTGAGGGCCACCAGACATAACTCCGTGCCAGGGCCTTCATGCGGACGATGCCTGGGTGCCCTTTGTGCAAAGTCTCTAGCGTCCGCCGTTGCAGAGTGCTTGGGATCAGCACCCTGTCTCCCCATAGTACACAGCCCTTCATGGTGGACAGCTCCTTCTGCTTCCTGGCGAACGGGCTGAACTTCTCCTCTATCTTCTCAGATGGCCACCCCCTGAGGATCCAGGACTTCACTTGACGGAGTGTGGGGTCCTTCTGTGTGTGGACGGCCACATCTGCAGATGAGACTGGACAGCTGGGTCATCATCTATGTGGAAGAGGTGGAGCGTAGGGGCTGGGTCTTCTACAGGATCCTTCAATGGGCATCTGCTCAGCGCGTCGGCGTTCCCTATGGCTGTGCTTGGCTGGTGCACAAGCCTGTAGGAGTAGCCGGCTAAGAAGATGGCTCATCTCGTCATCTGCGGGGACATGAAGGTTGGGGTGGGTTGGTCGCCTGCGAGGAGCCCCAGGAGCGGCTTGTGATCGGTGACTACGGTGAAACTCCTCCCATAAAGATATTCGTGGAATCGTTTCACTCCTGCAACGATGGCCAGGGCTTCTTTGTCAGCTGGCTGTAGTTGCGTTCTGCGCCGGACATTGTTTTTGAGAAATATGCTATTGGGGCTTCGGAACCGTTGGGCAGTTCGTGGCTGAGGACTGCCCCCACCCCGTAGGGCGACGCATCGCAGGTTAGCTTGATGGGGAGCGTCTCGTTGTACTGGATGAGGACGCTTGTTGAGGTTAAAAGTCCTTTCACGGCTCGGAATGCTGTTTCCTCCTCCTGGCCCCACTTCCAGTACGCGGCTTTCCCCAGCAGGCGGTGGAGCGGCTCAGCAACTGTGGCTTTCTGTTTAAGAAACATTGCGTAGAAGTTGAGCAACCCAAGGAATGCCTGAAGCTCCGTTTTGTTTTTGGGGCTCGGAGCTTCATGGATTGCCTTCACTTTAGATTTGGTGGGGTGGATGCCAGTGCTATCAATGAGATAGCCCAGGAACTCGACTTCCTGTACTCCTAGGATGCATTTATCTCTCCTGACTCTCAAGCCCTTGGCCTTGAAGCGCTGCAAGACAAGCCTGAGCCTTTCAAGGAGTTGTGCCTGTGAATCTCCGGAAATTAGTACATCGTCAAAGTATGGCACCACCTCTGGAACGCCTTGGAGAAGGCGTTCCATCATTGATTGGAAGATGCCGGGGGCAGCGCTGACTCCAAACTGGAGATGGTTGCATTTGAATGCCCCCCTGTGTGTGACTATTGTTTGGGCCTCCGCCGTTTTTTCGTCCACTGGCAGTTGCTGGTAAGCCTGGGCCAGGTCCAGTTTCGCAAAAATTGTGCCAGTTCCCAGGGAATGCAATAGGTGCTGCACTACTGAGACTGGGTATGCGCTCTGTGCCAACGCCTTGTTGATGGTACAACGGTAGTCGGCGCAGATGCGCACGGACCCATCATGCTTCAGTGGGGTCACAATGGGGGTCTCCCATGAAGCATGATCGATCGGTTCCAGGATGCCCTGGGCGATCAGCTTATCCAGCTGCTTGTCTACTTTAGGCCGCAGGGCAAAAGGAACCCGGCGGGGCTTCAGCCTGATTGGGGTGATTCCCTTGTCCAGATTAAAGGAGATTGGCCTCCCCACAAGTTTCCCCAGCTTACCATCGAAGACTTCCTTGAACTCTTCAATGAGGGTGTCGAGTTCGTCCCTGCGAATATGGTTGATGCCTTCAATTGAAAGCCCCAGCGGCTTAAACCACTCCACTCCTAGCAGGTTCGGTCGGCTGTCCTTCACGATGGTGATGGGGAGCTTGCCTTTGAACTCTTTGTAGGAGACTCGGATATTGGCTCTTCCTAAGACTCCGATGGGGTTCCCCCCAAAATCGACGAGCTTGGAGTGTAAGGGCTTCAGGTCTCGCTTGGTGAGGCTGGGTTGCAGGCGCTTCAGTTGCTGCCAGTCCATGATGGAGTAGACCGATCCCGAATCTACCTCCATTTCGCAGGGTGCCCCCTCCACGTGGATGGTCACGTGGAACTTGGTGGCATTGTCGGAGTCCGTGTGCGCGATGGTCGTCTGATGGACCGCTCCGTTCCGGGAATACTCATCATCTCTGCGTCTGGATGGGCCAGAGGACCGTTTGGATGATCTCTGATACTCCTTCCTATTCTCGTGGGGACGGTGGCTGGAGGGCTCTGGGGCTGGTTCCTCGGCTCTGCAAGCTTTGGCGATGTGCCCCTGCCTGTTGCAGCGTCGGCAGTTCGCATCCCTCCACTTGCAGGTTGCCCTGGCATGGTCCCCTCTGCAGCTGGCACAGCGCTCCCCCTTGAAGCTTCGTTGGGAGGTTTCCCGCCTTGGGGGTCTGGATACCTTGTGGACGGTGGACTCCTCCTCCGACTCAGACCCCGTCGTGGAACCCTCAGTTGATGATTGCGCTGTGGAGCGAATCTTGTGGATTCCCTTGGCTCTGCTTACTGCGGCAGCCGCTTTTTCCGAGATTTCAGATGCGGTGGCTTCCTCCACCACATCCTTGAGCACGAGTTTCTTCCTGCTCAGGAATTTCTTTTGCAGGCCTCTGTCCCTCATGCCAAAAACCACGCGGTCAGCGATGGCATTGTCCACATGGTCGAACTCACAGCTGGCTGCGATCTGGCGTAGGGTGGCCACGAACTCTTTGATGGTCTCACCTTCCTTCTGGTCCCTCTGATGGAAGGTGAAATGGTTCGCCACCGGTGTTCCCGTTGGGGCATAGTGGTCTTCCAGGATTTGCAGCAGGTCTGCCCATGGCACTTCTTCGATGTCTCGTGGTGCTACAAGATCGATTGCCATGTCGAGGACTTTGGAGCTGCAGTTGGCCAGGAAGATGCCCTTTTTTCAGTCATCATCGGCATCCCTGATGTTGTTGCCTCTCAGGTATTGCCGAAATTTCACTATGTAGGATTTCCACTTGTCCTTCCCTGGGCGGAAAGGAGCAAGGGCTGGCAAAGTGACTTCTGCGGATGCCATGCCTTCGGAAATGCCTACTGTAGTTTCAGGTGCCGGAGTCTTGGTCTTGTTGGCTTGGTGCCACGAGGTTCGTCTCTTTCTCTCTAGTCCTTCGTCGCCAGTGTTAGATCGGCGCAGGAATGGAAGATGTGACCAGCTCGTTACATAAGTAACTTTATTTAGAAACAAGAAACAGTAGCAAGACTGGCTGTGCGCTGCCGGAGCTCTCCTTATATTCGCTCCGGCAGTCGCACCGCCCCCTGACAGAGATTCAAACTTTCCCGCCCGATGGCTGGCAGCCAATCCGGGCGGATGTCCTTATAAGGACATAACAAATAGCTCTGCTAAAACTTTGCATACTTCTATATAACTTCTTTCCATGATTTTTAGTTACAAGTGAGTCCCTGTCTAATATGTCTGAATGAAGAATCACAATGTTAAATGAAACTTCCATGAAGTTTCCTTAAGGAAAAACTCTGTTAAAACAAAATTAGAGACCTGGAATTTAAATATTCTGAATATTAGTTCTGTAGCTCTGGAAAGTATTTGAAATTTATCCAGTTATTTTTCACTTTTATCCTTTATGCTTATATACCTCTCTGAGGAGCTGCTTCCCTGTGATACAATCACAGTATAAAAAGCATTGCTGTATCTCAACATAAAATCCATGGACATAAGTTTAGAATGTACAATATCAGGCTCATTGGACATTATTTTTAACTTGGCAGCTTTATTATATAAATTAAGATAATTTATTACATTATTGCTTGTCCTTGACATAGATATCAAGAGATGATAAGACCATTGCTAATGTTCCCTTCTTTATAATCTGTCATCTGTCAAAAACAAAGCTAAGTGTTCAAGAAGACATTTGTAAGATCAGGCAGTAATAAGGCAGTAATAAGGTCTTAACTGTTTCATTTTGAACAAATGTAGAATAAATAAGGATTTGGCTAAATACCTTCTTTACAAATCACACTTTTTAAATAACTGGTGATAAGCAGTTTGCATAGTATTGGGCTGTCATATAACAGAACTTGGTATGTTCTTTCTCATTATATTTCTAAAGGAAAATGAAATAGCAGACTTTGCTGATTTTGATTTTTCAGTGTTTTGTTTTAAACTGATATAGGTATTATGAGAAAATCTTGAGGGAGACTCTTCAAAGGCATACTAGTATTAGTGTGTTTAATGTCATAATTATATATTTTATACATAAAAATATCTGTGTGATTTCTGTAATATACTGACATGGAAGAGGACTAAGAAATAACAGGCAGTTAGATGCACAACAAATTTGATGCTAACATTATGTCCTGTGCTTGAGATTTTCTATAAATGAATCACTTTAGAGCAGGGGTGTAAAATTCAATTTCATTGAGGGCCACACCAGGGTTGTGGTTGACCTTGGGAATCTGGGGTGTTTGTGGCCACAGTGGATATGGCCAGGGTAAGCATGGCTGGGGGAATGGCCAGCTTCCTGCCTCCTCATTCTCATCTCCCTCCTTCTTTCCTTCTTTCCTTCCTTACTTCCTCCCCACTTCCTTTCCTGTCTCCCTCCTTCTCATTCCCATCTCGTTCCTTCCTCTGCACTCAGGAAGGGGGAGAGATTGGTAATGCTACCAGTGGTCATGCTTACCGCTCCTGTGGCTTTTTCATGTGGGTGGAGGGGGGACAGTTCCAGGGAAAAGGAAGCCACATGGGCTGCAAGGCCAGGCTTGTGAGAAGGCCCTGGAGGCCCTGGTGGTGGGTGTGGTGGTGATCTATAACTGGATGGTGGCCATCCAGCCTGGGACATGGTGATCTTAGATCCGTGGGGTAGCTGTGGAGCCAGCTAGGTACCACACCCGCTGCCTCAGCCCCACACCCTGGCCATGCACACAGGAGGTAGTGAGTGCCCAGAGGACAGGGCTAAGGTAGCAAGATCTAAGGCTGATTATGTTCCAGCCCGGATAGTAACCATCAAGTTATAGATTAGCATCTGGCTGCCCTGGGCACCAGGGGCTGGTCTGCTCAAGGGCAGCTCCCGCAGACCAGATCTAGCCACATTGTGGGCTGGATGTGGTCTGCGGGCCTTAAGTTTGACACTCCTGCTTTAGAGTAGGCATGGGTAAGAGTAGTATCCATTAAATTTCTGTGAAAAATGTTTGGTTTGAACCTATAACCATATATTTTTTATGTATGTATGTATGTATGTATGTATGTATGTATGTATGGTGATTTATGAGAAGACCCTTGGCAAAATGTATGTAAAGCATATACAATAAGACTATTGCAATGCCTTTGAATGTCTATATGAACTTTTTCTGTTGAATCCTAACAGTCTGAGCAGCCATGACTAAGCTTAGAAATTCAAGAAAAACAAAATTGACAGAATCAACCATGCACATTAAAGTTGGAGTTAGGGAATTCCTATCTGTGGTCTGCAGCCCCTCTGCCTGACAATCCAGTATATTTGTAAATGTGAAATATCTATGCACAAAGGAGCTGAAATCACTTGGATGGTTTAGAATCTGGAATTGCAGGTATGTTTGGAATGGAAGTGAGATTCTATCTGACAGACAAACAGGAAGAAAGGTCATCATTGCAGCTGTTTTGTTTCTCTAACAAAAGGTTGTGTGGATATAATTCATATTGGCATGCGTACACGAGCTGAGTTATATTAGGACAACTGGACATCTTTCATACAAGGATGATGACATCATTATAAGATATTTGGTGAATGTTAAATAACTCTTGATGCCATTCTAGTGATAATATAATCCAAGAAAAACTGTGGAAGCAACATTACTCTGGAACAGGGGTGTCAAACTCAAGGCCCATGGCCAGATCCAGCCAATGGAGTGCTTAGATCTGTCTTACAGGCCTGCCCTGGAAAAACCGACCCATGGTGCCTCTGTCAGTAAAAATGGAGCTCAGGGTGGCTGCACTCAGCCCGCCCCCAAGCTCTGTTTTTGCTGGCAGAGGGCTGCAGGAGGTTGTTGCGGACAAAATTGGAGCTCGTGAGCCCTGATGAGTGATGTCAAGCTGACCACACCCACCCTGGCCATGCCCAGCCCAGTCCACCAAAGTCAAACACCAGCCTGATGCTGCCCTTAATGAAATCGAGTTTTACATCACTGCTCTAGAAGAATTCTTGAAACAGATTATCTAGTTACTGTATTTTTCGCATTATAAGACACACCGGACCATAAGACACACATTAGTTTTAGAGGAGGAAAACAACAAAAAAAAAACCCCTATCACTGCCGCCACCTCTTGATGTCCACCGCCACTGTTTACCATTCACTGCCGCCGGCAAATGGCAGAGAACTGCAGCAGCGGTGATCAGTGGCGAATGGTGGTGGCAGCAGTGTTCCTGTCACCTAGAACAGCTGATGGGCAGTATTCCAAGAGGCCAATTCAAAAGCCGACAGCTCTTCTAGATGACAGGGATTTGCATGGCTCCAGAGTTTTCCGGTGACAGCGAACTGCGGCAGCAGCAGTGATCCCTGTCACCTAGAACAGCTGATGGGGGGGGTATTCTGAGAGGTTGATTCAAATGCTGCTCAGCTGCTCAGCAGCGAAGGCTCCAGTGTTACCCAGTAGCAGTGAATACTGGCAGCGGTGACAGGTGGCAGTGCCAAATGCAGCCACCTCATCAACTCCCCTCCCCCATGCTGCAATATTTGCTCTATAAGACACACAGACATTTCCACTCACTTTTTTTTTTGCGGGGGTGGGGGGTGGGATTGTGTCTTATAGTGCGAAAAATATGGAACATTTATTAATCCATTTTCCATCTTGATTCTGCATTCCTTATTTGGACTGTAAATTCTGGTAGGCAGGTTCTGACAACCACAAGAACAGAAAGTAGAATGAAGAATGGAATGGAGCAGAGCAGAGCGGAATGGAATGGAACAGAATAGAATAGAATAACAGAGTTGAAGGGACCTTGGAGGTCTCCTAGTCCAACCCCCTGCTTAGGCAGGAAACCCTATACCATTTCAGACAAAAGGTTATCCAATCTCTTTTTAAAAATTTCTAGTGTTGGAGCATTCACAACTTCTGGAGGCAAGTTGTTCCACTTATTAATTGTTCTAACTGTCAGGAAATGTCTCCTTAGTTCTAGGTCGCTTGTCTCCTTGGTTAGTTTCCATCCATTGCTTCGTATTTCAAAGATCTGTCTTTCTTATCATTCCTCCATTTCTACATCACACAAATCCTCACAAGATGAAATTCAGCAGTCAGCAGCACATGTAAAATATTGGTGAAGTCAGTGGGATTAATACGTTAGCCTGCTATGACACAACAATGATAACTTATCTGGAGTGAAAAGCAGCACTAAGAAAATATATGCTTTGTCAATTTAAAATCATATGTGTAGGTGGATCAAGTCACTTCAACTATAAGAACAGAAGTTGTGCAATGCTTAAATCAAAATAGCTATCAATGAAATTCACTTCAACCATTAAAAACCCATCAGCATATCTAAGTTTATTTTATTTCCATTTTTTATTTCTCCTAGTTCACCTTATTCCATAATACACTTGGCACATAAATTGTATAAAATGATAGGAATCTTGGCATACTTTGCTAATTCTGAACCATTTGCTTTCTTTGTGTGATATTGTATTCTATTGTTTCCTGCTCCTCACATAAAGGCTTTTGTAGAAGATGACTTAGTCTAAAATACCTTTGTTTTCCAGATGGTCAATTGTATACTTAATTAAGAAATATGAGCTTTTTGCAAGTAGTTCAACAAAGTAACAATCTAAACTGCCATAAAAGAAGCTGTGTAAGAACACTGTTTAGATGAGCATAAACCCTGCAGCAACCCTGAACATCAGA